>CM077644.1:169682461-170282461 GCA_039707465.1 Rhabdophis nuchalis | reverse complement strand
AAATCAAAGAATTAACAGCAGCAAGGGCTCACAAACAGATTTGCCTTCTTCAGTATCTCTAATTTTTGGCAATGGCTGTCCACGGCTTTGGCCAAATTCTTTGCATATGCTAGGATTCCTGATGATCTTTTATGGGAGAAGAAAAAATAGGTATACACCCTGAATATCCTAGGATTGAACTCAATCTGTGCCTTCATGGACAGAACTTGTTACTTTTGCTTTATTAGTAGCAATGCCTAAGTGTCTTGCCATTCTTCACAGTCTAGTTTATAGCTTTGGGATTTCCTGGTTGACTCGCATCAAAGTACTCATCAGATCTGATTGGCTACCTAATTTAAGATTAGCCAAAACCAGCTATGAAGCTAATGCATGTTTGGCTTTTCTGAGATGTCCTGCCTCTGAGCACAACAGACATTGCTGAGTCCATGTCTAATATCTTCACATTCTACTGGTGTTACATAGGGTGCAATGGTGTTGAACATGCTCGAATCTCCACTTATCAAGTAATACATTGACCTAATATCATCCTACGTGGCATCTGAAAGGCAAAGAATTCTCTTTCTAAGTGTACATCTGGAAATGTATAGTTTTAGCATGGAAAAGTCTTCCCCAAAGACTTTGATCATTCACAAGACACTGATGTTTAGATGCCTCTGTGTTAATTATTTAAGGGATAGATTGAATGGAGGATGCTCATTTTCTTTACAGAGGCTGAATAAGCCTACCCTATCCAGCTCAATGATTATCCCTAACTCCCTGTTAACCCGTTATGTAATAAAGATGAGACTTGTTATTGTATTTCATCTTGGGTCCCTTTAATCTCTTTTCCGTTTTTCTTTTACTCTCTGAGGTCTATTTCTTTTGTTAGAGCCAAAATACGCTTCAAGTGATATAATAAAAGAGATACTTTGAACACAACAGAAAGTCTTTTAATTATTGCATGTCATAGTCAAAGCAGACATTCTCCCAAAGACAGTAGGAAAGGTACCTTGACTGCTTTTGGGACTATTTGCAAACTATTACCAGAGAGATTCTTGCAAATCTTCGTCAGTATTGAAACTAAACAAAACCATTTATTACATATCAAATTACAAAAAGGGGGGAAGCTCAGCATATCATTCTTTTTTTAAAAAAAAATTACAAAAACTAATGAAACATGACTGCATTCTTATTTGTAAATTACCATAACTATGTTCTCACCGTAGAATAAATGTTTGTAGTACTTCAGTGGTCCACAAATCTTACAAGAGATAGATTTATTGATTCAGTGGTACTAGGCTGCCAACTTCTATAATAAAGATATAGAATTGCAGCCAGCCTAAATTTAGGTATTTGATGAAATACGTGTAATAAGGCTTTTCAAAGCAAGAACAGATGGATTAGCTACGAGAGGAGACAATTCCAAAATCCATATTACAGCCGTAGTTCTATCGGGCTCATGGGAAATTTATAAAATGGCTTTTGCCTTTGCATCCCTCCTTCCTTGCACTTCACTGCTACATGTATTATCACAGCGTGCCTAGGCTGCTCTTGTTGGGAACACGGCAAAAACATTAGAGGATCACGTCTCTTTGGAACATCTGTCCCAGGTTCCACACCTTGCTCAGATGTAAGAGCTGGAAGTACATGGGACATGAGGACAGCAACTCTCATCAGTCATGGAAGCTTGTGCCTTGCAAACCTAGTGTTGACTGACATATTATTTTCTCCGTGCAACACCACCACCCCAAATCTATTTTCTGGCTTGATAAGTTTATGGAACTGCATAAATTCTCCCTCTCAGTTTATTCTGTAATCTGTAACATTGTCTTCCTGTTCTTTCCTTCAACCAGCAAGTTCCAGCTGTTGGATTCTGGAAACAATTTTATTTCTATTGGTGGGCGGACGGGGGAAAATATTGATGCTCAGGAAGCTGCGAAAACTGCAAGATGTTGTGGCTGCACAGGGTTATTTTGAGTGAGGCAGTTGGACTAAGGCAAAAGGAAGGGCAGGCCTTCCATCAGTCTGCATGCAGACCAACTCCCTGTTCACTGAGAAGAGATGAAATTGGTTATGTACACCGTCTGTAAAGCTAATACAGTTTTGACTGTTATGCTTATGTCAAACAGGAGTCCTGCTGAGAACATAAAATAACCAGAATGATTTTTTTTTTAAAAATACTTTATTCTAAACATATTTGGCTATATTAGTGCCATCACATCATATTAAAGTTATTATTTCCTTCAAAATAAAAGAAGCAAATCCAATCGTAGGCAGGTTTTCATGCTTTTTGCCCACCATTATTTTAATCACTTTCTTCTTTTTTGTAAAATGAAAAAGTGCCTATTGTTTTTAACCGTTTTGGCCAGTTGCTTTAAATGTATGAATATAAATTCACATTAAAGAGATAAGTTAGCTGCTAATAGTTTTTTTCCACAAATGTTCCTTATTTGGCAAAGGTGAATATAAGTTTGGTATGAAAGTTAGATCTGTACCCTATGCTATTGTGTTTCCTGAGATGGGAAGTTTGCACAGCACTCTGAGGCAAGTATAAATGAATTACCATTGCAATCTAGATTCAGAAATGTAGGCAGCAGTGTATTTCCCATGACAGATAGCTCGGGCTACATGGAAACATAACTCTTTGTTGTAATGCTGGTCCCATTTTACCAGCTAAATGTAGATTTTCGTTCTCTCATTCTCTCTCCAAGGATACAGAATGCATTCGTGTTTGGACCCTTGACTCAAAAAGCCATTATTAAAGATGAGAAAAAAATATCCTAAGCATTTTCAGACAGCCAAGCAATACAATGTTCTTGGGGAGCAGGATTCCCAAATCATGCAACAGTGGATTAACCAATGCTCCTAGAAACACCTCGCAGTGGAAATTTTGAGTAGTTCAGAGAACCGGTAAATACCACCTCTGACTGGCCTCGCCTCATCTATTCTCTGCCTCCTGAGTCCCAGCTGATCAGAAGGAAATGGGCATTTTGCAATAACCTTCCCTGGAGTGAGGAGGGAATGGAGATTTTACAGTATCCTTACCCTGCCAAGCCCAAGCCACACCAAGCCACACCCAACAAGCCATGTCACAGCCACAGAAGTGGTAGTAAAATCTTTTTAATCCCACCACTGCTCCATGGGTAGCCCAACTCGTGGTCCCGAGATACCATAAGCTGCTTACATTGTACAGCTGAATGTGTTATTGAAACTGAGTGTCCTAGTCTCAGCGTTCTGCACATGTTAAATTTTGAATTTCCGTATAGTCTGCAGTCCCCACCCTGAGCAACTGCGATGTAAGTTACTTCTCTGGAATGACAAATCTTTTTTTGTTTACTTACACATGCAAACCCTCTAACTCCCAATTCTCAGTAGATGTTCGATCTCATATAATACACTCCCATTCTGTGGGATTACTTGAGAGGAGTCTATTTTAAGACGGCATCCCAGGATATTTATTTTCAGAGATGTAATTAAAAGATGTGCCCGCATAGGACATTTCTTTATCAAGCGCCATGCATGAATAGTTTAGATAGGAAATGTAAATGAGAGCTGTACCAGAATCCCCTTGTGAATGGAGCTCTGGAATATGTATAGTATTTTACTTCTGAGGTCACCGCATACCAGAAGTAAGTGCTGACCCAATTTTTGTTATTCCCAGAGATAATGTTTCCTCAGAGAGCAGCTAAAAAATAGGGCAATCCTTTTGACATGTATTATAGGCCTACAAGGGCAAAAGTAAAAAAAAAAAAGATTAATAACTATTTAGTTCTTTCTTTCTTCCTCACATAATTTGAAAATAAAGAATTATTTAAATACAGTACTATTGCTAGCAGTATGCAATATCGTGGGATGCTTACACAACTACGTCGAATTTCTAGCTGATGGCAAATTGAGGGGTACAATTAAGGACAATTCTGCAAATATGACCTCACCATAATTCACTTCTTCATCTCCTTCTATCTATCACAGATCTGCTCTTCCCTTCCAGAGCTTCTCCCAGAATTCAATGGTGTTATCAGAATGTCTATTTCTCCATTTAGACTTTTTAAAATTCCTATTATTTCTCTTTCTTATTTTCAAATACAGAAACATCACAACCATAACTGATAGCTACTTCTTTCAAGATGTATTTCTCATTTCGGTTTTATGAAGTGTGAGGCATGAAAATGATGATTTAATTCTCAGCTCATTTAGTCAATAACTGCCTAATTCAATAAGTATGGCATTGCTTTCCACCTTGAACATGGCAGATAATAGTAATACCAGCTTATTTTACTATTAGTGGAACTGGTTCATACGTTACTCTTATTTGTACAGCATGTAAGCAAATAAATAGTTTATTGAATAAATTTCCAGGCAGTTTCAATTGTTTGGGTATATTCATTAAAATTTTGATTGCCTGCATTACAATCTCCACACTTACTTACAAAAATCTCTTTGGAGAAGCATGCTCATACTGCATTAATAAAAGATATAACTAAACTTCCACAGGGTTTCTTACAGAACAAGAGATCTCTGCAATGGTCTGGAATTCGGACTAGATGATTTTTTAAGATCCTTTGCAATCAAGACCTTTTATGATTCTATGATATTATGGGAAGTTGGGTGCTAATCTGATCTGCTTTCCTTTATGCTTTGAGGACATATTTCTACTCCAGAAGATCTGAAATGTACATAAATTTTTTGGTCCACTTAACAGCCGAATTTGAAGTACATATTTTAGTTATCATGCACTGTTCCTTCCTGTCAACAGTTGTTGTCATTTGCTCCTCTTAAAAATGATGCAAGAGTAAAATAATGCATGGGAGTGAGGCTGTCTTGTTTGTGGATTTTTTTTAACATGTGAATTGATGGAATATTAAAAATAATTTACCTCCTTGGTGGTGGTTATGAAGCTGGTAAAATTTGACAAGAGTTCTGTCACTTTACTGGACTAGCCCAAGTATTTCCTTTGTTCCTTCCTCCCTCCCTCCCTCCCTCCCTCCCTCCCTCCCTCCCTCCCTCCTTCTAGGAAAGGTAAAGAAGCAGAGGAATCCAATTCAGTAATCCCTTATTGAAGTAAATCTGATCCAGAGAGAACACCCGAACATGAGCCAAAGGAAGCAGAGTTATTTCATTTCTAGCTGGTGTAGACACAGGCAACAATCAGCTTAAAACTGTAGTATGGATGTCTCCTATTTTATGCATGTTCAAATGCAAGTCATAGATTTATTGTGGAACACTAATATAAACATGACTTCTAAAATTTAACCTGCCATGGATCCAGTGAGGGAAGAAACAAGAAAACTCAAACCCAACTCCAAAAGGCCACTTTTTCCCCGACTAAAATATCAGTTATATACTGTTGGATAAAATAAATGTAATAGTTCACATTCTCAGAAACTGTAGCCTTACAGATGTAATTCCACAAAGGAAGCAATGACTAGGGCAAATTTAGGTACTTTATAGAAATATACTAAGAATGCAATAATATAATTTTCAGTTGCCATGTTTACATATGCCATAGTGAAGAATGTTGCACCAATGAACTGCATCAGATGTGGCTTGATCTGTTCTGTCCTAATCACATAGCTTCTCTCTCTGGAAGAATTCTAGAAAATTAAACTGACTCTTATGTTTTAATGATTACAATCTTCCAGCAATTGCCAAAAAAATATACCCAATACATCGATTTTCATTGATAAAAACGGGACCAGAATTTTCATGACAATGAAGGGGCTGTAGCTCTAAACAAAGAAACAGAGAGACAAGACAAAAGCACGATAATGTTACTGAACAATTCTTTTTTTTTAATGATGTGCAGAGGGAATAAAAATAGCAGCATATCTACTGCATAATAGCACTGCAATAAAGAGAATCTTTTCTAAGGGGTCATTTTAATTTGAAGAAAGAAAAAAGGTTAAAGATTATATCTAAACTCTTGTTTAGAGATCGTACACACAATGAATTTTTATGGCACAGAAAAAGACATTGTTGCTTCTACACAGTCTGTCAAAGTGTGCTTTATTCATCGTGACATTTTCTGATTTCGACCACTTATGGATTCCAATGTTGTAGATTAATGTCTAGATTATCATTTTCACAAACAGTGAAAGCTAACGCAAAGCACAGAAAAACTATTATAACCAAATCAATGGCAAAAATCTATGACACTGAGGTTTTAAAATTATTAGCATCTTGAAGATAGTATTCTCACATATCAATATAGATACACCTGAACAGATTTTCCAGAATATCAAGACTCTCCAAGACTCCAGCCTGCCTTGGGGCTATATAGTCTTCGATTTATGACCACAATTAAGCCCCAGGTTTCTGGTGCTAAGTGAGAAATTTATTAAGTGAGTTTTATTTCATTTTACAACTTTTCTTGCCACAATTGTTAACTGAGTCACTGCAGTTCTTAAATTAGTAACACAGTTATTAAGTGAACCGGGCTGGTCAAAAGAGTCTAAAAGGTGATCACAAGACCCTGGGATGCTGCAACTTTCATAAATGTGAGTCAGCTGTCAAGCATCTGAATTTTGATCATGTGATCAAGGGGTCGTACATGTGAAAAATGGTCATACGTTCTTTTTTCAGTGCCCTTGTAACTTCAAATGTTTCCTAAATAAACTATTGTAAGTCAAAAACTTTCTATATTTCATTTTATTAATTCTTTGGACACATAGATGGCAAAATTATCAATCCAGCCCACTCTTCCAGGTTGCCAGAAAAGGAGAATCTTGATTTTACTTTGGTTTGCAGCCCCACCAGCTCAAAGGCTGAGAGGAGGCAAATGCAGGTATTTGGATTTTTAGTTCTTTGGATTTATCAAAAGGCACCCGCCATAGTCAAAGGCATTCTAAAGACCATAAAGAACCTCCTAACTTTACCATGGAAATTAAGGTGACATGGATTAAAATTTTATTCTAGCTCTCTAGCACAGTTGTTACAATTGTACATTAAAAGTTAGACACTCCATGTCCAATTGTATGTTTTAATAAACACAAGCATTCACAATTTTCAACCACCACAAGGTTTTTATTTATTAGATATTTATCCCACCTTTATTACTTTAAAAATAACTCAGCAGGGCAAATTGTACCTAATACTCCTTTTTCCTCCCATTCCCTACCCATCCTCCAACAACAGCAGCAACAACTGGGAGAGGGTTGGACTGACAAAGAGTGACTGGTCCAAGGTAACCCAGCAGTCAGTCTATCTCTATCTCTATCTCTATCTCTCTCTATCTCTATCTCTATCTCTATCTCTATCTCTATCTCTATCTCTATCTCTATCTCTATCTCTATCTCTATCTCTATCTCTATCTCTATGTCTATGTCTATGTCTATGTCTATGTCTATCTCTATGTCTATGTCTATGTCTATGTCTATGTCTATCTCTATCTCTATCTCTATCTCTATCTCTATCTCTATCTATACCTATACCTATACCTATACCTATATCTACCGTATTTATTCGAGTATAACGCGCAAAATTTTCTACCAAAAAAAGAACTCAAAGTTTGGGTGCGCGTTATAAACGAGGGTGCGCGTTATAAATGAGGGTGCACAGTATAAACGGTTTTTATCATGGCCGCACGTGTTCAACAACGTTTGTCACTTACAATGCTTGGTCTGAGCCGAGAAAAAGTGAAACAAAATTTTATACCGATTTTAAATTGAAAATTAGGGGGTGCGCGTTATACACGTGTGCGCGTTATACTCGAATAAATACGGTATATCTATATCTTATCAGCTTCTCATTTTATATCCAATTACTCTCTAGAATAGAATAGAATAGAATAGAATAGAATAGAATAGAATAGTTTGTTGGCCAAGTCTGGTTGGACACACAAAGAATTTGTCTTTGGTGCATATGCTTTCAGTGTACATAAAAAGACAAGATACATTTGTCAAGAATCATAAGGTGCAACACTTAATGATAGTCACGGGGTACAAATAAGCAATCAGGAAACAATCGCTATCAATATAAATTGCAAGGATACAAGCAACAAAGTTACAGTCCTGGAGTCATAAGTGGGAGAAGATGGGTGAGAGGAACGGTGAGAGGACTAATAGTAATAGTAATGCAACCTTAGTGAATGGTTTAATAGTGGTGAGGGAATTATTTGTTTAGCAGAGTGATGGCAGTTAGGAAAAAAACTATCCTTGTGTCTAGATGTTCTGGTGTGCAGTGCACTATAGCATCGTTTTGAAGATAGGAGTTGAAACAATTTATGTGCGGGATGCAAGGAGTCTAAATATTTTCATGGCCCTCTTTTTGACTCATGCAGTGTACAGGTCCTCAATGGAAGGCAAGTTGGCGTCAATTGTTTTTTCTGCAGTTCTGATTATCCTCTAAAGTCTTGGTTGCAGAACCAAACCAGACAGTTATAGAGGTGCAGATGTTAGGGAAGAGAAAAAACGTACTTGGAATATGAGATAAATCTTCAAAATACCCTACGGGTCTCCAATCAGGGGTGAAATTTAACAGGTTCTGACAGGTTCTGGAGAACTGGTAGTGGAAACTTTGAGTAGTTCAGGGAATAGACAAATACCACCTCTGGCTGGCCCCAGAAGTGGGGAGGGAATGGAGATTTTGCAGTATCCTTCCCCTGCCATGCCCACCAAGCCACGCCCACAGAACCAGTAGTACTTTTTTTAAAATTTCACGACTGTGTCCAACCTTAGCAACTTTAAGACTTGTGGAGTTCAATTCCCAGAATTCTGGGAGTTGAAGTCCACAAGTTTTAAAGTTGCCAAGGTTGGAGACCTCTGCCTAGGAAATGTCATATGGAAGAATCTTTTCTTTGTCATCCCATTTGGTAACGGCTGAAATAATGCTCTTAAAGTATAGGAACATTTCAGATGAAGTTAGGAAAAGCGTCTTCATGGTAAGATCATTTCTCTAAGGAGAGTAAAGTCACCTTTAAACAGAGACTATGCTGACATCTGTTAGACATGTTTTTATTTTGGATTCCTGTACTGAACAGGGAATTCAGCTTAGTGACCTATATGATCCTTCCTACTCTCTGATTTTATGCCACCAACATTTCAGATTGCAAGCTGGGATAATTTAGGAAGAATGCATAATAGTAACTGTCTGAAAAATGAACCCAACCGAATTTAGGGTAATAATGTGCTAATCTTTTGGAGAGAAAAAATATTTCTTATTAAAACATTTAACTTGTAACACTGATAATGTTCATAACAGCCGGGTGAGGAAAGTAATAAAAACACTAATGACTTTATTGTGCAAACAATAAAAGGGATAACGGCAGCTTTCCTTTAAAAAAAATATAGCAAGAGAACATTTTAGAGAAAAATAATAGGGAACTAACTATTTATAAACAATCACTGCTAATGCATTTCAAAAAGAGAAAGCTTGCAGTCCTAGTTATGTTGCTACTTCATTTAAATTTAACAAAAAGGTGAGTCTGTGTGTATACAGTATGTATGCAACATATATGTACGTTTACACACACACGCACACATATTTAGTATCTTTGCTTCAGCCTTCTCTTTTAAATTTGCATGTGTGTGTTTGTGTGTTGAGTTGTTTCACCAAGTGACTATTCATTTGTAAACATTTTAGTTCTCTGAATTATTTTTTGTTCACTTTGAGGAGAGGATAGTTGGTTTGCACAGATAAATACTCACATTAGCACTTGCACTTTAATGTTCAAGCCAAGGACATGGTTAAAGCACTACAGTTCACTGAGATCACCAACAGTTTTGACATTTAGCATTTGTTCTTCGTAATTGCCCATTTGCTTGTCACAGTGAAAGATGCAAGCATCAAAGGTGCTAAACTTTTCACCTCCATGCTTTCACATGACAAAAGCATTTCCCTGTTATGCTCTTAATTTTCATTTTTAAATCATAGCATTTAACACTAGACATTCCTTACCGCGATTAAACTGAGAAACTTTCTGTTCAGGTATCCTTGCTTCTTGGTAGACTTCATAAATGACTGGCTTAATTCAGAACAGGCTTACTTTGGCTATCAATTCAGCACAAATTTCCCCTTCCAATTCAGTCCTGGTTTCATATTTTCAATTTTGCAAATGATTTTTAAAGTACTGAATTGTGTCATAAAATTAGGAAACATGAGTATCCATATATAATGATGGTAGAATTCATCATGTACAGGTTTAGGTAATGTGAACTTCTCAAATCATATAAAATGTGAACTGAAATAACAGGGCTCTGTAGGCCCTAACTGACACAGATTAAACCAACTATGTGATGAGAGTATTTACTATATTTGCATGAACAGTCCACCGTCTCACACACACACACACACACACATCACAAATATGGAAATGAACATATACAATATTTTCCTTTGGTTCATGGCACTGATCAATATGGTGAATATTTAAAAGTCCGGTACACAAATTAAAAAAAATAATCTGTTGTTGCTCTTCTCTAAGCTTGGTTTGAGGTTGAAAAAGTTTCATGACTAGCTAACTACATGGAATTCAGAAGAAATGCAATTAATTGGTTGGAAAGAGTCATATGTTATTATGTTTTGCATGTTCTGTGCTTCTCCCAAAATCTTGCATTAATAATGGTTACTTAGGAGTACAATTAAATGTTTTCTCCCCTCTAATTAAGCTCAGGGAACTCGGACAATACAACACGTCAAAAGTAAGCTACAGATGTTTATTACCATCACAAAAAGAGCAGATTTCACAGTCCACACATAGACAATCTTACTCTACAAACTATTTAAACCCAGAATGTCTTGCATTGTCATCAACTACAAAAAACTGCAATTGGCATGACGCAGGTTCACTATCTTGAAAGACAGATCAGACGAGTAGATCAAAGGCCTTTCGGTGGAACATCCTGCCTGCAAGATAACTTTGTGCCTTTGCTTCTGATCTGTTTTTGAGAATATGGATTCATCCATTTTTCCCCCCTTCTAACCCAAGAGAACAACAAGCTGTATTACAAAACATGGCAAAAAGCACAGCTTCCAGAGAAGCCTCTAACAACTCCATAGAGGTATGGAATAGCAGAACCATTTCGAAAACTCCTGATTTAATCATGCCAGGGAAGATGCATTCATAAGCCATAATTTCAAAGTATCTTTTCAAAGTATTTAGGTCACTGGCATATGTAATATCTGTAAGTGCTTATTCATTACTAAAAAAGACTTTAAAAGCCCCATAAATGTTAACCAGGCTATTTGGAATTAGGTAATATCAAAGCAAGTCTCAGGAATGCTTTTATGAAAGCCATTATGGGCACTATCCCTCAGCCCACCAAAGAAGCCACTGTATTTTGGGTGATTTGGAAGGAGGCGTACCCCTAATGTCTCCTTCTCCAAGCGATGGCACTGAGAAAAAGCTTATGACAAGCTTAGGATATACAGAAAAACCAAGGCCACCAGACACTTCACTACAAAAAGCATTCAAATTGTTGACAGGGAACCTGCAGAAGGCTGGAGATTTTACTGCTTCATCTTCCTAGTAACCTGAAGAAGGACCTACGTATCCATCAGGGAATCTGAAGGTGAGATAAAGGTAACACTGATAGTGTTTTGAGAGCACCGTTCTAATCAGCAGTGGGTTTCACATTTTGTTATCCCTGGGTTGCCGTGCGCCTGCCCACTCACTTCTCAGGCACATGCACCCCTTCTGCACATACGCCCAGCCTTCTGCACATGTGCTTTGCTCACATGTGCACCTTCCATGCATGTGCCTGGCCTCAAAAACGTGCCTACATAGGACAGCATAGATACGTGCCTAAATAGGATAGGTGGGCGGCCCCCCACGATTTTTGCTATCGGTTCAGGTGAACTTGTCCAAATCGGTTCTAATGTGTTTTTGCAAATGCTGATCTTGCCACATGAGATGGGGAACCTTGAATATGATCCTGATAACCAAAGTCTGTGTTTATTGATATACTGATTCGACTTCTGTACCACTGAAATAGTACAAACAAATAAAATAGAAAGGCAATCTAAAATATAATTTACACACCAGGCTTTACTGTCTTGGTACTTTTCTGGATTAGGGAAGCACATAGCTGCCATGTGCTGCATACTGGACAGGAGGATTATCTTTTAAAAAAAATAGACATAGCTTCCATGGACAGAATTAATCAGGCACCAATTCTCACTTCAATGAAAATATAAAGTTGCTGTGACATCTACCACTGAGATCAAACATTGCTGTTCTTGCAGTTGGAGTTCATTAGCTGTGGTTCAAGCAGCATTCAAAGGGATCTGGAAGTAGTAAAGACAAAAAGAGCCTCCTGTATTCCATTTTTTTCTGGATTGAATTTAGCACAATTATATTGGGAAAGGATTAGTTTCATAAATGGGTTTCCTCTGTGTCTCAAACTGGCAGGACTGAATGCCTCTTTGGAGAATATAATCAGAAAGGAGAACTGACTGTGCTTCGATCAACGTCATAGAGTTTGGTCTTCGTGCCAAAGATTCAACATACTGAAATTAGAGCTTCAGACTATTCTGTTGAGAAGGAAATGTATAAACCCAATATTTTCAACGGCTCAACATTTAGAAAAAAACATTCCTCTAAAACAGGGGTGCCAAATTCAAGGTCCTGGGCCCAGATTCGACCTGCGGGGTACTTAGCCCTGGCCTGTGGGGCTGCCCTGGAAACATGGTGCCTTTGCCAGCTCATGGTGCCTCTGCCAGCGAAAATGGAGGCCCTGCCAAGCTCGTTTTCACTAACAGAGGGTTGCAGGAGGCTGTCACAGCTGAAAACAGAGCTCAGGAGCCTGTTTTCTCTGGCAGAGTGCTTGGGCCACCACAGGCAGCCCCCAATACAAGTGACATTGAGCTGGCCATGCTCACTCTGGCCATGCTCATTACACACACACTCTCTCTCACACACACGGTCAAATACAACCCTGATGCAGCCTTGAATGAAATTGAGTTTGACACCCCTGCTCTAAAAGGTCTTCCCGAAAAGTTATTTTTCAGTGCCTAAGTTGGTGACCACTATTATTTTTTCTCCCAGTAATAACAGTACATAATAAATAATGAATAACAGGATTCATGAGGAATTTTGAGGAACAAATGAGTGCAAGCTGTTTAGAAAACTACCAAGTTTTAACGCGTGGCAAGAAATAATTTTTTTTTTTTTAAAAAAACCATAGAGTCTCTTTTTAGTAAGTTTTCTATCCTTCTAAAATATGTTGCTACTCTTCACTGAAAGCTTTTCTTTCTGGAAATCATCTTATTAAAGTAAGTTATTTGATAGTACTTGGGCTCCACTTGTCTTTCTATGAAATTTGTTGTTTTGTCAGGTGTTGGGGTGGTGATCTGGTGCCCAGACAATTGTGACAATCTGGCCACATGACCACGGAGAGACATCTCCGTGGTCATGTGGCCAGCATGACTAAACACCAAAGGGGCATGGAACATTGTTACCTTCCCACCAAAGGTGGTTCCTATTTTTCTACTTGCATTTTTACATGCTTTCAAACTGCTAAGTTGGTAGAAGCTGGAACAAGTAATGGGAACTAACTAACACGGCACTAGGGATTCAAACCGCCGAACTCAGTGGTGAGTTTCAAATTTTTTTACTACTGGTTCTGTGGGTGTGGTGAGATGTGCCTTGGTAGGCATGGCTTGGTGGGCATGGCAGGGAAAATATACTGTAAAACCTCCATTTCCTCCTGATGAGCTGGGACGGGAGGCAGAGAATAGATGAGGGTGGGGCCAGTCATATGTGGTATTTACCAGTTCTCCAAATTACTCAAAATTTCCACTACTGTTCTCCAGAACTGGTCA
Organism: Rhabdophis nuchalis; assembly: GCA_039707465.1. Classification (NCBI taxonomy): domain Eukaryota; kingdom Metazoa; phylum Chordata; class Lepidosauria; order Squamata; family Natricidae; genus Rhabdophis; species Rhabdophis nuchalis. The sequence continues at coordinate 170,268,724 of CM077644.1, read as the reverse complement.
GAACCTGCTGAATACCAGCTCTGCCACACATGCTATGCAGAGGAAATGTGACTAAAGGTTAAAAAAAAAAAAGGGTCCTTGTTTTCTGAAGATTTATATCAATGCTTAATTATAGATGCATCATTCTAAAATCTTTATATTCCCTGCTAGAAATCTTGATTTTATACTCTTGTGGTTGCTTGGCTTCACCATTGAAAGTGATAGCTTAATAATATATAGTTGCTTTTGTCAACTTTCTGGGCTAATGAAGGCTACAGGTCGAGCTCTTGCCTCACAAGCAGGAGGTTGTAAGTTCGATCCTAGGTAGAGGCACATATAGCGTCTCCTGCTTGGGCAGGGGGTTGGACTAGATGACCTGCAAGGTCCCTTCCAACTCTGTTAATCTGTTAGAGGCTGAACTTTTTGGTAGATATCGTCCCAAGACTTCTAGAGAATAGCAAGTGGAGAGGACTAATACATACTTTAAAAAAAACACTTTGAGATCTGTCTTCATACTATGATAAAGTTGTACAGTTCCTTTTCCCCCCTCAAGGATACTCTACATTTGATGTTAAATTTGATTTCTTTCCAGAGCTAATTTGTACTGCCAGATTTTGAACACTGTATTTCAGGGCTCTTTGTTTAATTGGATTCATATTTTTATTCAAGCAATCGAGGTCTCTGGACAAATAAACCAACAATCTATAATATGTTGAAACTCTTGTAAATCAATTTATTCAGGGGTTTTGAAAGAGCTGTTTTTCCTAGAGATTGTGTCCCTAGCAGATCAACAAAGGGAGATATTTAGCTTTCTACCCACACTGCAAATAAATCACATAATTATGTGTTCCTACCCGATCATTTGGATATAAACTGTTAAACAGTAGTTTAACAATCCTCTCCCAAATATGATTGCAAGCCTAACACTTTTTAAGTTTATTTTATTTCGGACTGGAAATGGTTAGGAAAAGCAAGCCTGACCTAAAAATCACCAGAATCAGACAGGTAGCTTAGAAACGTATCCAACAGCACGTGCTTCAGTAATGATGATACAGCTCCCAGTGGCAGTAATATGAACTTGTAATGAAGGAGCAGAAGGTTGTCACTTTGGGTTATCAATATTTTCTCTGGAGGCAATAGCACTAACCTTGTGTCATTTAGGCCAACAGACCAAAATAATAAGTCTCTTGTGCACAAATTTAATTAGCTGAAAATCTGAGCCATAGATATTGTAGGCAAAATAGCACCTATAAATGTTTTTTTAAACATCTAGAACAGAATGGAATGGAATGGAATGGAATGGAATGGAATGGAATGGAATGGAATGGAGGGGAGGGAACGGAATGGAACGGAACGAAACAGAACAGAGCAGAACTTTATTTGGCCAAATGTGATTAGACACACAAAGAATTTTTCTCTGATGTAGAAGCTCTCACCAAAGTAACAGATAATAATAATAAAAAATACAAATAAGAGGGCATAATAGAGGACTCTTTTAAAACCACTTCCATAATATCATCTATCTACGAATAAGCACTGGCCTTTTAATTAAATTTCTATCCAGAATACTACTAATTCCACTGGGATTTCTGTTAGAAATTCTATTAGTCCTACTGATCTCGTTCATGAACCACCTTAAATTGTAATGTGATTTGTTTGCTTTTGCCTTAGCAAGACCTATGAAGAAATTAATAATGTTGTTTGATATAAAGAAGAACCGTGTCACTCCTGCTACTCTTGCGGCTTGTTCAACAAATCCAAAGTTTTAAAATTTCACTTTAAATGGTACTTATTATCCACCAAAATGTCTATCAGGTAGCTGGGAAACGAAGGAAAAAAGAAGTGTTCTGCATGTATTAAATTTTGAAAGTGGAAATATGCAATAAAAAGATCTTATGTTCTTAGTTGGATCTTCTAAAAATGCAAATGTAATGCATTTTTATAGATTTATTTTTTAAAAATGTATATCATTTATAATTTTATTGTTAATTATAGTTTTATTCATTTGCATTTTATCACGCCATTAACTCAGAATTAGACTTTTCTTTCTAAATCTGAATAGACAATTTAATTGCTGATTCAAGGACAGGTAGTGACGAATGATTTCTGCAGCTTCCTTATGGTATAAAAACACAGGATTCATTAGGGTAGGTATAGTATAGCTCAGAAATGGTCCCAGTGCAAGGGGTTAGCATATCAGAAAAGTGTATTATAAATTAAAAAAGTTTCCCAGGTTTGAATCCAGTACCCCAAAGTGTAGCCACCTAAAATGAAGAGGGCCTTATATCTAAATAAATATAGGAAAGGGAATATTGTATGACATGGGTTACATGACAAAGATTTTCAATACAGTATAGAAGAATTCTAGGATTTGGGTTGATACTGGTGCATTCCTTCTGAAATCATCACAACAGGCAAGGTTAAATGATAATTGCTTATTCTGTCACTGACCCAAGTGGCATTCCAGTGCATTTTGCTTTAAAAAAATGTCTACAGCTTTAAAAAGATGACACCAAATTAAAATCTTAGAAAAATTGAAGGGCATTGCAGCAACATTGCCAAAACTGAGGGGAAAAGCAAGCAACCTGCACAGCTATGATTCATGTGTCACCATTGATGAAGTCAAGAGTAATGTTAAAAGAGACAGTACATATATTCATCACCAGATTAATGAGGAGGATGAACAAAAAGTGAAGACGATGAACACTTCAAGGAGCTGGAAGAAAATGCCTTGAGTCTGACATTAAAAAGGAACAAAACACCTCTTCATGAGGGGCAAAGATACTTTCTTATAGCGTTGTTAGGGTGGGCATGGCCAGCTCAAGGTCACTCGTGTCGGGGTGCCTGTGGTGATCCGAGTGCTCTACCAGTGAAAACAGGCGCCTAAGCTCAATTTTCAGCTGTGACGGCCTCCTGCAACCCTCTGCCATAGAAAACAGAAATCAGGAGGACCGCCTGTGGCTCGCATGAGTTCTGTTTTCATTGGCAGAGGCACTGTGGGTCGGTCCTTCGCTGTTTCCAGCGCAGCCCCATGGGCCAGTTCTAAGCACTCCAAGCCTTGAGCTTGACACCCCTGCCTTAAAGCTATTGTTGTAGAATAACACAGATGTGGGAATTGTGAATTGATCAACGGTCCCAAGTTACTTGTAGTCTTGGTTTTTTTGGAACTTTGTATGCCATAAGGTATGTATTTACCTTATAAGTAGTAGGAAATGTCTGCAAATGTTTATTTTCCAACCTCAGCAACTTTAGGATTTCAATTCCAGTGGTAGGTTTCAAATTTTTTTAGAACCTCTTCTATAGGTGTGGCCTGCTTTGTGGGCTTGCCGGCCATGTGACCGGGTGAGAGTGGCTTGTCAGCCATGTGACTGGGTAGGAGTGGCTTGCCAGCCTTGTGACTTGCCAGCCTTGTGACTGGGTGGACATGGCCAACTTGTAAAATGTGGTGAAACTCACTTAACAATGCTCTTGCTTAGCAACCAAAATGTTGGCTCAGAACCTCTGGCATTTGAAGCACGCAAGTCTTAAAGCTGTCAAGTTACAAGACCCTTGCACCCCTAACCCTTTAGAAAAAATAATCCCCAGGGGTGTTTAAACTTGACAGCTGTAAGACTTGTGGACTTCAACTGCCAGAATTCCTCCTCTCGCTCTTCATCTTGATTTATTTTATTTTTATTTTATTTTTATTAAATTTATACCCCGCCACTCTCCGAAGAGGATCCAGGGCGGCGCACAGGAAATTAAAAACACATACAATACAAAATTTAAAAACTTATTAAATACCCATTGATGATGTGTGGACGGGTGGGGGGGAGGGAGCTGGAACCGATTCTAAACAGCACTGCAGATTTGTGGAACCTCTTCTATAGAAGAGGTCAGAACTCGCAAGAACCCACCCCTGTTCAATTCCCAGAATTCCCCAGTCAGCATGATGTCGTGGGAAATTCTGGGAGATTGAAGTTCACTCACCTAAAAGTTTCTGCAATTGGGAAACATAGCCATAAAAGAAGACATTGCATATCTTTGCCCATTAAGGTACTTAGGCTAAGCCTTTATTACAGCTCTTAGAGCTATCTACAGCAGATTGTACATTAGAAAAGATATAATGAAATATATTAAAATGTTCTTTCTGTAGCTATGGGAGGTGCCCATGCACTCCTGTGGTCAAAAAAGAAAGTCCAATGAAGATTAAGACCAAAGCTTGATATTGGCTTCTTAATTTTTGGTTAAAATTCTACTTCCCCTTCTCTATCTTGCCTGACAATTTTCAGTCTAAGTGGCGCAGGCACTTAGAGAGGAAATTAGGCTTGTATACTTGTTCCCTAATTTTCCAATCTCTCAGGGATATGAGAATGCTAAACAGATGTTCAGATAACATTTTTTTTAAAAATACTAAAAGGCAATTGAAACTCATTGTCACATATCAAGTTTCTGGGAGAATTTCAGAATGTTTTCAATACCACCAGTTAGCTGGATAATTTTCTGAGCTTGAAAGGACATGGAGTTTTTGCATTTTCACCAGTTTGTTTCAACACACTCTCCTTTCATTGCTGCAGGGAAGATATATCAGCCTTTTCGCTTGCCTCTGTGGATCAGAGAAAGTCATAAAACGAGTCACACCTCTTGCCTAGTTCAGTTCATCCTTTGGTCCTCTTTGCCCCCTTTTAAACGAACAGGCCAGGTGGGCCTTATGAGTTTTATGTCTACTTATTTTAGCAGAAATGAAACCATCAATTATCCACAAAAAGAAAAAAATAATAATGCACTACAAAGCTGGATTCTGATAATTATTTAATTACATTCTTTAAGCAAAGGTGACATTTAATGCAAGCAATCAGAGAGATGGATGCAGGATCACTCCCTTGTCAATTAGCCCAACTGTGTTTTTGCATGCTCATTTTTTTTAAATAGTTTGATGGATAACCCCCCCCCCCCAATCCAAATCATAAATGCTAATAAAATAATAATACAGGGGGTGAAGGGTGGCCCTGTCATTCTCCAATACCCTTCAGAAAAACTCTGTGTTAAATCATTTCTGGAAGGCCGGCAGAAAAATCCTAACCTAATCCAAATACTGTGGGACATATCAGCATTGCCTGAAATAAAAACAACATTGTTAGCAAAACATTTATTTGTATGATTGTAATTCTATATAAAAATAACATAAAATTTCAATTTATCCCAACCTTTAGCCTATTCCATGTTTTAACATATTCATTCTGACACAGTACATTTTTATTATGAATTAAGGCAAATATACATGTCCCAGAATAATGCTGCAGGATCCAATTGGGGTGAGTCCTTGGGACCAGAGGTTTTGTCTTTTGAATTTTCGGACTCTATGCTGGAGCCCAGCTTCAGGGAATATCTCTCTAGCAGAGTGTGTGCTTTGGGCTAAATGTCTATGGAGACTCTCAGCCATCCAGGTCATGGTTGTCCCAAAGGTGCTTTTTTAAAGAGGCAACTGGACTTTCTGGTTTTTCTTTGAAGAGGTTTGTCTTCAAAGTGTGCTTCAGGCTGTTCTGTGTGTGATATTTATATGACACCTGTTGCATCTGACTTTTTAGATGTTGACTGGAGATTGATGGCTGACTGTTAAGTCATTGGCTGTTGTTTGCTTGTGCTGCTAAGCCCTCACCTCCTAAGTACTTGATAAGCTGGTGGTAAATCAGCATTCATATTAACTGAGGGGCTCATTTCCCAAACTTCAATTACTTCCCTGGCTGTTTTTGTGCCTGCTCGTTCAACAACCTTAGTAACCTGCAAAATTGAATGTCAATTTTTTATTTGACAAGATGATTCCGAAATACTTAATTTTCTTTTCAATTTTAAAACCAGTTTTTACCATCATCAATTCTTGATCTTGTACACTCATCTCATGTGACCAAAGAGTGAGCTACTGTATTTTGAACCCCTTTCGGGAAGGATTTTAAATGACATCTCAGTGTAGAATAAATTGCAATAATGGATTACAAAACATTGTATTAGGTAAGAAAAGTAACTTTCCCTCTTCAAAAGTACTTTGGCAGTTCAAATAAACTGTCAGCTGAGCAATAAAACCTTTAGATCCAAATAATGTTGATTAGTGAACCAAATTATAAGAACACAGTTCTGCAAAGTAAGGCTGTATAAGCTATACTTATAAAAGTAGCTCATTACAAAAACTATCTTCATGAAATACTATCTCTTTGAGTCCCTCAAAATATACAATTGTCTTTGTAACATTGACCTCATTACACACACACACATTCAAATTTGCATAAATCTACATAGAGTGGTTGCATCCCAGCTCCTTTAAGCTTGTTCCTATAGGCTATGATATCATAGTAAATAATTTGCGTATCAGAGTATGTCTGATATTTTTTACTTTAAAAATGCCACAATTCTCTAGGGCAATACTTTTCAAACTTGGCAACTTTAAATGTGTGGACTTCAACTCCCCAAAATCTCTAGCCACCACACTGTTCTAGAAAGGTCTCCTATAGTAATGCAGACAAGGAATGATAAAAAGCTTCAGTCCTTACTCCCAATTTTAGAATATGTTCATTGGGCTGCACACCAAAAAACCTGCATCATAGACAATATGTTGTTGGGCAGTTACTGCAATGAAGGCTAATAGATTTCTGAAGATATTTACATACATATATACATAGATTTATATTCTGTGAGGTATGTATCGATCATGTTGGTTGGTTGCTTGTTTATTTATGAGTTATATTTATGTCTTTGATTGCATGTTCAAGAATCATAATGAATATTTAACTATGTCATGGAACAACCTTATTGATCAGAAACCATAATTTACAGATCATAAAGGCTGGCTTATGTCATATTAAGCATAATGTGGTTTATCTTTCAGTTAGCAAAGCATAGCAACTAAATCTTCAAACAATATATTTGTACAATGATTCTTTAGATGACTAGTAAAAAAAATTGGGTTTGATACAAAATAATAGAAGATGTATCATATCTAGAATGCTTTACTTATTTACAAAGCTCAGGATCTTAATTCCTTTAGAAATCCATTTAATACTAGCCATTTATGAATAAGTTTGTACAAGGATGATTCAAATGACTACTGAAAAAAAATCTAGATTGGATGAAAATCATAGAAAGCGTATCGTATCTAGAATATTTTACATATTTTCAAAGTTTAGGATCTTAAATTCTTTAGAAATGTATGGAACTGAGTGGTGCGATGGGTTAGATGTGAAGATGCTCACCACCCACTCAGAAGGTTGAAAGTTCTATCCTGGGAAGATCAGATGTTTCTCTATCAAGGCACAAAGAGAAATTATCTGCTGTGAACACTGCATAGGCATCAGGAAGGACATCCAGCCAGTAAAGGTTCAGTTCCATTCAGTTTCCCCAATTCTATCACAACAGAAGGGATTATAAAGCAAAACCTAACTATTTATGGTTCTGTTCATAGAAAATAGAATATCCTCTTTGTCAGTAAGGCATGGAAATAAATTCAATTGAATGCATATATATCAGGATGGATTATTTTCTGGACCTTTGTGGATCAAGGTAGCGAGGTCCTTCCATTCCTGTCATTTTATTAATGACATGGCCCATCTTTGCCCTATTTGAACTAACTATCCACATTTTTTTCTGGCTAGCAGACTTGTAATCAGTTACTAAATTCTAATCTGATAATTCTGCCTCCACTGTAAAATTCTTGCTGTGTCTTTAATCAGTTCATGGAGTCTGGGTGGACTTAATCTGCATATGTAATTATGTTTGTTTTATTGTAATTGTCTCCAGCCTGGAAAGAGTTTAAAGGATAAGCTAACAGTGAAATTTTTGGAGCTTCTTACTTTTCTTATGGAGTTGCACAACTTTTATTATACTTAAATTATGTCTTTTTAAGTTTCTGTCCTCTTGTGTTTCTGTGCTACAAATATCCATGGATGAAGCTAGTTAGGCCTGCTCCTTTTAACGTTGACATTCTATGGCAGTGATGGTGAACCTTTTTTGGCTCACGTGCCAAAAGCAGAGGCGAGTGCAGGGGGATTGTTCGTGGGCATGCCACACCCATAATGCTATGTGCACGACCCCAGCGTGCATGCACGGATGACCAGCGCTCCCCGCTGTTTTTAGCATGCTTTTTTTGCCCTTTCCAGGCTCCAGAGGCTTTATAGAAGCCTCCAGAGGGTGAAAAATGGCCTCAAAAGAAGGCTAAAGTCAGTTGGCCAGTGCGCACATGCGCACTGCACAGCTGACAGGGCTACGCCTTGCGTGCCCTGACAAATGGCTCCATGTGCCACCTGTGCCACCCGTGCCATAGGTTTGCCATCACGGTTCTATAGTTTGGTAATTTTAACTACTCATTTAACGATGACAGACAATTTGCTTTGTCATACAGTTTAAGATTTGGGGGTCCAAGACCCATCTATCTTTTAAATCTTGTAACATTTTAAACTGAACTCTGGATCCTGCTCCATACAAAGTTGCTGACATTTTCTTGTCATTTTTATGAAGGGAGATTGAAATGGTCCCCATTTGAAGCGGTAATTTGTCTGGGGCAGTGCATTTGGTTGGATGATCGCAATTCACCCTAGCCAGGAATTTCTCCACTTTTCAAGATCTCATTTGACTCTTTGCCATCATTTAGCATAGTTATTTTGATATATTTCTTTATTATTTCCCATCGAATGCAAACCAACATATTTTACCCATTGGGTTATCTGACAGCCAGACTCTACCCACAAGAGATTTCCTTCTCTTTGTGTTTAGTAACTTACAATTAAGTTTGGTTTCCTGCCATTGATTTTTCATTCATAAAATTTCCAAAGGTCTGGATTGTCTTCATCAACTGTCTAATTGCCCTTTGTGGTTTAATACTACATTATCTGCATAATAGTTAAGCTTATATTCCTGCCTGTTGATTTCTTTCCCAATTTGTATCTTTTCTGTCATTATTACTAAAACAATGTCACATTCCAATCTTGACTATAGCAATTTGTCTCTTTTCTTTTTTGCTGATATTCTCTATGTTGTTGTTTTTTCCTGAGTTAATAGGCTAAAAAGCTTCTTTGTGTATTTGCATGTCATGTGAAAATTATTCGGGTAACACATTTTTATTATTTTTCTGCAATTCAATCCTTTCTAATAAATTTGGTTGCTGCTTGGTTTCTTGCAAGCCTTTCATCAGTAGTCTTTTGGTGTTACTTTAATATTTTGTTCCAGTTATCTTATTTTAGCACCTAATTGTCCTTCCTCTTTGTTGTTTTGCTAATAATTTGTCAGAATTAACCTCATCATTCTGAAGTGCATATGAAATTGTGTTCCAAGAAATTATATTAAGGGGAATAAAAGCCTTGAAAAGTTTCCTTTGCTTTGAAACCTGTGACCCAACAGCATATACTTGCTTACAGTATTAAATCATAGAAAAGAATTTTAAGGAAATGGAAAGCCTTCATTGAAAAACCTACAGGAAATAGTAATATTATAACATAGTTACAAAAATCTTTTCGTTTTGGCTTATATAACTTACTTTGAACTGGTTTCATGCTGTTTATGCACTCCTAGCTACTGCAAGGCAGATTGTAAAAGAAAACTACAAGTTCTTCCTCTCATTTACTGGTCTTTGATATCAAGAGGAAGGTTGACCCAAGAAATTTTAGAGTTGGGAGCAGATGAGATAAAGCTTCTTGTATTGACAATATCTTTTTTGAGACTCCCCAATGGATACCATCATTTGTCATATCAAAGGATAAAGTCTTACATAATCTTTAAGCTGAGACCCACAACAGGAAAAGAAAACTGGGTCAACAGTGAGTTAAATTTTATTTAAGTTATTTTTACTTACATTATGTAAATTAAACTCCAAATTTTTTAATAATGTCCCTTTTTTCAAACTGAAAAGTTCAGTTTGAAGGGACTTCTGCAAACTAAGTATGGCTCTATAGACGCTACACGTAGACTAAAGTCACACTTCTATGAGGGATGAAATGGTCCATGCAGCTTTACATTGGTATATGTTCTTCACTTTTGATGATTTCACCTTCTAGAATATATTTGCTCACTGCTTATTCAGAACAACTGGTTCAAGTACAACAGGGATTAACCTGGGTGCATAATAGGACAGAACACAGAGGAACCATTAAAAACTTAAAATGGGTATGTTTCGAGAACAAAACCCTGGTTGTTCCAATTCTTTTTCAGTCTTCTACAACTAGTTTGATACTAAGGAAAATGTAAGAAGTTTACTTAAACCTGACTTAGTGACGAGAATCAGAAAGTTGAGAGTGAAAGATCAAGAAGGAGCTTGTTCTTTACATTCCCAGAATTCATCTGTGAAATAAGGACCTCATTTTGTTTAATTGTAGGATTAGCCAGCAATTTTAGAGATTGCTGCCATACTAATTGGGGTTTCAGGTAAAAGATATTGGCAGTAGCAGCCAAAAGTGCTGACTTATATTAGATTGGGCTACCTAGCACTTTACAGCTATTTGAAATTTTATTCAAATGATAAACTGATAAATAGATAAATGAATTTAACTGAATTACAGTTCACTGAATTAATACAATTGTCAAAGAACAGTTGAACATAGCTCCCCATATGTATGCAATATTTGTGCAGCGTATGATCACAACTACAGAAGACGTGTTGTGCTACTCAACACAAGGATTTTTCCAAGACAAGAAGAAAAACCACAACAAAACATGTCTTCTGCCACTAACTCTTGCCATATTTTGTTCCACATATAGGAACTCTTTCTGAACAGCATGTTCTTATATAATTTAAGGCATGTTTAGTAGTTGTCAGCATTCTTGTAATAGAATATAGAAAATTAACTAATGCAAGGCATATTAATGATGTGCAAACAGCAATTCTCATTAATACTGTAGCGGGAAGGTTGCACCAACTCTCCCTCCTAGAGGAATGAAAGATTTTAGGAAATATTAAAAAAAGAAGAATATTGATCCATGGATAAGAAAAGCAGAAACATATTTGAAAGATAAAGCAGGCCACTGCAGCTCCCTGCCCCCCCCCCTTCAGCTCCAGGGTGATGGGATTAAGATATGGCCTTCAGGACATGATAGGATTAGTCCTCTACCCATCTCACCACATGGCACCTGGGAAGATTACATCACCCAGCAAGGCTCAACCAAGCCTGGGACCCAGAGAGCCTACAAAGTTAGCTAACACCCCACCCCCTGGGAGTCTGACAGCCAATGGAATACATTTCTTGTACAGGAACAGGAAACTCTTAAGGTAGGGCCCAAGAGAGTGTATACATATATCCCCCTCTCCATTCCATATGCTTTTTGTCCAGGATCTCAAACCATGTGGTCCTGTCCTCCATTAGACCATCTTTATTCCATGTTTCCAGTGTCTTTCTCCCCACTTGGAACTTAACCCAGAAGGATATTTCTTCCAACAATACCCATGCCACAAAAGTAATAGAATTAAAAATAATTCTTCTCACCTGATAAATAACATAAATAGAGACTCGAACACTTCTATTGTTTTTTTTCCTCACTAGAATTGCTTCCAATTGTGCTTTTTTTTTTCTTCCACCTTTTTAGACATATATCCACTCATTTTGAACTCTTTTGCTTTCCTTGCTTCAGAAAGGCTCCTCTGGCTCTTATCCTTGCTGCCTTGATGGATGCAACTGAGTGTGCTTTCCACAAAAGGCCTTTGTTGAACTCAACTGTACTGGACAATTTTCCTGTGATCTCCAACCTTTTCTTTTAAAAGAATGCTATTAAGAAAATGGTTGGGCTGATGCTCCAGACAAGGGAGGAAACTGATTATCAGTCAGGTTCACTGCTGGACATAAAGATAAAGGTAAAGGTTCCCCTCGCACATATGTGCTAGTCATTCCCAACTCTAGGGAGCAGTGCTCATCTCCATTTCAAGAACCAGCGCTGTCCAAAGATGTCTCTGTGATCAGGTGGACAGTATGATTCTTCATATTGAAAAAGTTTTATTGGTTTTACATTTTTTCTATAGGGTAGGGTAAGGGATACAAAGAAATTTTGAGAGCATTCACGTCAGAGTCGTCGGCCCTTCCGAGACCTCAAAATACACAATAAAAAAATAACAAAAAAAAGCATTTTTCATAACACTACAAGGTAAAAGCAAGTACATATACCTAAATTCTCAGTTCCATGCTGTCAGACATTTACAATAAATCCAGAAAATATTATGCAAAATTGTTCAGGAAAATCGAGGCAAAGTTATTTTTTTGATCTAAGTCTCTTGGCTATTGTATCTTCTTTTTCTCCTCCCTGGCCCCCAGCGGGCGGGGCCGTGGCTCCCTCCGTCCCCCCTAGATCTTCCCCCAGGGCAGAGGAATGTTTTTTAAGAAAGGCTTCCGCCTCAACAACTGTTTTAATCCTCACTCTTCCTCCTTCCCAGAACACCAGCATCCCTTCGGGTGTCACCCACTTGAACCAAATCCCGTGATCAAATAAAATTTTAGACAAGAAGGAAAATTTCCTCCTTGCTTCTCGAATCTTTCTAGGAATCTGCTTCAAGATAGTGACCGTTTTTTGTTGGAAAATTAAAGGGTTCCCTCTCTGCGCCTTCAAGATTTCCTCTCTGGTTGACCTTCTAACAAATTTCACATGTATCTCTCTAGGCACTTCATTTATCCTGGCATATGCTGAATTAATTCTATAGGCTAGGTCAATGTCCCCCCTGATCTCATCTTTAGGTTTTTGTAAATAGTCTGCTAAAATTGTGCTCATAAGATCAGGGAGGCATTCACCAGGTTGCTCAAAAACATTCTGAAATCTCAAAAAATATGTCATTCTTTCCATATCAATCCTAGACACATGCCCACTTGTTTCCTCAACCTCTTTAGTAACATTTTTGATCTCTCCCTTAACCCCCACCAGCCCCCCTTCCAATTCTTCAGTCTTCTGTGTGATTTCCAGCGTTTGGTTCCGTGTGTCCAATAGCTCCTTCTTGAAAATGATGTTTTCTGCCCGACAGTATGATTCTTATACAGGAATCATGATACCACAGAAAATGCTGTTACCTTCCCACCAAAGGTAGTCCTTTTTTTCTATTTGCATTTTTACATGCTTTTGAACTCCTAGGTTGGCAGAAACTGGGAGCTCACTCCGTTATGCAGCACTAGGGATTCGAACCGCAAACTGCCAACCTTTCTGATCGACAAGCTCAGCATCTTAGCCACTGAGCCACCGTGTCCCTTTGCTGAACACACTTGTTGATAAACTTTGGAAAAGCTGAGGTAGCAAAACCATCCTGGTTTTCCTTGACCATTCATTGCTATTAATAGCTTTGACCATGTTATCTTTCAGTCCTGGCTGCAGGGAGCCCAGAGTTATGGTGGATCTCCTCCTTTTTCTGTGATTGCTTCAAGATGATGTTCCCTGGAGGAGTGACTTCCAGTCCAAGATCCCTGGTTTGTGAGGTACCTCAGGAGAACTCAATATTAGACATGCTTCAGGTCCCCTTCATTATGCCATGCCATCCAATAGGACACAGGACAAGTGCTTTCTTTCTCTGTAACACCATACCCTAAAGGTTGCTCTAGCCCCCAGCATGACGCTGTTTAAAAGTTGGTTTCCCCCAGGATTTCTGTTATATTGAGGGGCACCTCTTGTCTATTCCATTTCAGATTGGCTGTTTCTTCTTCTGAACATTTGGCATTTCGTTTGCAAAGTAATTTAATAATGCTGCTATTGTATTATACCCAAGGTTGTTGTAGAACCGGGAATCCTTGTACATTTAAAAAGTAAATAAACTCCACCAATTAGACAGGGGGGAAAAAGAATTGTTTTGCTTTTGTTATCCAGTTGAACTGTTAGTCTCCAGGGAGATCAGCCAAACAAAATGAAATAAAATTTTGTCAGATCTACTCTGGCTAAGCCAGTTATCTCTCTTATTCTATGTCAAAATGGCCACCCAGGCAATGTCCAATGAAGTTTACCTTCAATATGTCTAAACAGAGAAAATATCTGACCTGAAAATACCACTTTGATACAGAAACAATTAAAGACAACTTCAGACTGTGTAGGCATTAGGCTAGGAATGAGAGCGAGAAGTAATATCAGGAGGACATAAACCTTAAAATGTGTTAGCAGAGCCCTAACTATGACACAAAAGGAAATAGCATTTTCATCAGCCCATCCTCACCTTTTGGTACTCTTTAACCTCAGTATCCAAAAGGGATGTATTGCCTATTATTATCCTGTGTCCCATCCCCCCTCCCACACACAAATTTTGGCTTCTTTTTTTTTCCAATTAAGTATATTGTTAATATATTAATTAACAACCTGGATAGCCAATGGCAATGCAATATAAAGTTAATTAAGGTTTTGGTGCTCCTTTCGGATTAAATCCCGGATGCATTTACACTCCTGGAGACCAATGCGGAATATTTTAATAAATGGTATACGATACCCACAACCATATCAGAATGTTTGTTCTTGTTTAATGTATGTATCATCTCCTTTGCAAATTGGCATGGCCTTTCAGGAAAGTCGAAGAGAAAGTGAAAAAGAATGCAGCACGATCAACTCTGCCACAGCAGTGTGAATTTGTCATTTGCTGGTCTCTCACTTGATTTCTAATCTTCCCTGCTTTTTGTCATTTTGTCATTTATTCACAGGCAGAATTCATTCCTACTTGCCGCTTGCTAAGGCCATTTTGAACGATTCCACCTCCAACCACTTTCCATTGATCTTCTCTGGCATGAGAAATGGTTAATGTTGTAGTTCCTACTGATACACTCACAGTGGGTATCCTCACTATTTTTTCTGTCAACTAAAACCCCATTTTTAAGCATCTTTCCTACTTTAGCTGCAGGTTCCTATCATTTAGGGAGAAAGATCAAAACAGATGTGTCTTCTTGCATGTTTTTTTTTAAATTGTTCTGTCCCTTCAAATTATGTGATTTTACATATTCAAGAATTTCTAACTGGAAAGTCTGTGATTTGTATCATCTTATCTAATCATTTTTTGTTCATTATTTCAAACATGAAAAAGGTAACTGTAAGAAAAAATACAATTACACACATTTTTCAGGTGCTCTGAATGATAAGCAACAGGACACTTGTGATCACCTCGATATTTGATCACAGTACTTCCTCTCACGTTTGCACAGCTGCATCCCTTGGATTTATATTTATTTACAGTAACCTATTATCTATTTAAATTAAACTTGACTTGGAAGGCCTGGAGAATCTAGCACTTTCTCATTTGCATTGGCTATAGTATTTTTCCACTATATTCCATACAGATTTGTATTAGAATATTATGAATCTTGTCCATAGAAAAGCCGATAAAAATACTCCACATCCACATTCTTTCTGCACATGAAGAGAGAGGGAGGGGATCTGTCTGAGAAGTACCTCTAGATCAGTGATGGCGAACCTATGGCACGCATGCCAAAGGTGGCATGCAGAGCCCTCTCTGTGAGCATGTGCGCCAGCTACTCTTCTGGGTTCCATTGCATGCATGCATGCCAGACAGCTGGTCCAATGCGCATATGCACCGGCCAGCTATGCCATAACCCAGAAGAGAGAAGCTGGCTGGTGCACATGCATGCAACAGAACCTGGAAGAGAAGCTGGCCGCCATGCGCATGCGCCCCAGCCAGCTACTTCTCTCTTCTGGGTTCTGGCACTTCAGTGCACACACCACGGGTGGGTTCCTGCCAGTTCTAACCTCTTCCATAGAAGAGGATCCACAAATCTACAGTGCCCTTTAGAACCGGTTCCAGCTCCCTCCCTCCGCCTGTCTGCACATCATCAAGCTGAAGAGCGAGTGGAGGAATTCTGGGAGTTGAAATCCACAAGACTTAAAGCTTTCAAGTTTGAACATCCCTGGGTTTTTTTTTCCCTAAAGGGTTAGGGGTCTTGTAACTAACCCTAAAGCAAGGGTCTTGTAACTTGACAACTTTAAGACTTGCGTGCTTCAAATGCCAGAGTTTCTGAGCCAACATTTTGGTTGCTAAGCAAGAGTAATCTAAAAATTTAATAAATCTAAATCTAAATCTAAGTGAGTTTCACCACATTTTACAAGTTGGCCACGCCCACCCAGTCACATGGCCTGCAAGCCACTCCCACCCGATCACATGGCCGGCAAGCCACCCCCACAAAGCAGGCCACACCTACAGAAGAGGTTCTAAAAAATTTTGAAACCCACCACTGACACACATGCTCCGGTTTCAGTGCTGAAAAAGTTAGCCGTGACTGCTCTAGATTATTATCAGTTAGTAGCAATCCTTAAATTAGGCAATTTGGCTCCTTCCATATATATTGAATTTTCCCCTCGTTATCCAAACTGGTGAAGGCAGATGGATGTTGGCTAAAATCTATGTAGAGAACCAAATTTGCTATTAAGTAATCCTAAGCAGGTATAAGTATCCCACTGAAGCATAATGATGAACCTAGCATAGAAAGCATAGTTTCTGTACAGTAGAGTCTTTTTTTTTAATTAAATGTGATAGCATGACTATTTATCTTTGAATCTGTATGCTATCTCAGACTCTCAAGTACCTTTGGGCAGCACTACCTATCATGATAAACTCTCAAAAATGATAAAAGCACTTTGCTCAAATTTTAATTGGTCAGTCCATTTATCATAAATAGATCATTCTTCAAATTATATATGAGCCACAGAGAGATTTTTTTAATTGCAGCGGGAGAGAAATATGTTGACCGAATGGATTTATGTTACGTCCAGGTATTATGTTGAGCATCCATCATAGCTGCCTATCTTCTCAGTAATAAGTGGATATAATGCGGTTTTAATGTCTGAAATCTGTAGCAGATAAAGCAACAACTGTCTCACAAATCCTCACATACTTACTTGTGTCTTGGATAATCAATGTTGCTCAAATGTTCATCAAGTACTTTAATCAAGTGCAGATGAATTAGGGCACAGAATAGCATATGTTCTTCTTGTAGGCTATATTCTATGTCAAATAAGAAGTTGATCTTTGAAAGAAAGGATAGTGCAGAAAGCTGGAATTAAAAGTGGCACTTGTTCCAGGATAATTGGAGCCTCAGTGACTCTATAATAAGACTATATTTTAGTCTGTATTTTTATTCTACTATTTCTCTAAGGTAAAGGAAGATGTATCAACCAGTGGTGGTATTCAGCAGGTTCTGACCAGTTCTGAAGAACCGGTAGTGGAACTTTTGAGTAGTTCGGAGAACCGGTAAATACCAATTCTGCCCCCATCTATTCTTTGCCTCCCAAGTCTCAAGTGATCGGGGGGGAAATAGGGCTTTTGCAGTAACCTTTCCCTGGAGTGGGGAGGGAATGGAGATTTTACAGTATCCTTCCCCTACGAGGCTCACCAGGCCATGCTCACAGAACCAGTAGTAACAAAATCAGTTACTACCACTGGTATCCACATATTACAGATTAAAAGCAAAAACTAAAAACTAAAGCAAAAATTGTCTGGTTTTATTTTTCTTACCATTATGAACAGGATGCACAATCTATCTTAAGAGATATTTCAGTTTAAAAAAAAACCCACCCATTTAATAACTGTGAAACGTAAATTGTAAAATCTTTGCTGAACTTTGTATAATATTCTGGTTTTAGAAGTAGCAATCCCCAACCAAAGATCAAACTTGATCAAGCAGAAAGTGTAGCAAAGGTGTAGCTACTTTAAAAATGATTAAAGTAAGGGTATAAGTAGGAACAAAAGCATTTCTAAAAGAAAGAGAATAGAAGGAGGTCAGGAGGGATCAAGTAAGCAAAGACACCTGTGATGAAACCCCATCTTTTTGCTTTCTAATCCATTCAGAGGTTTACAGAAATGTTCAATGAACGCCATTCAGCAAAGCCATCCATATCCTGCCGTTTCCATGGTGCACTAAACATAGTGGTGTTTCACCAGCAAATCCCACATCAATCAATCAATCAATAATTTAATTTATAGACCGCTCCAGTGTATGAGGGCTAGTTTAACCCATAACCACATACCCGTGGTCATAATGACCACAACAGTTTTCCAAAATGTTTGGAACTCCCTTATTTTTATAAATGGACCATTCCAGTTGTGAAAACCTTTTGTTTTCCCACCAATAAGAGTGTATGCAGCATCACACCTGCGTCAGTTATTTGGTGTTTTCTGTAGCGGCGTTTGAATTTGAGTTTTGGTCATTTTGACCACAGATCTTTGTTAACATATTTTATTTAATAATGTTGGGGCCAGGTTTTCCACCAAAAAGAGTGTAATTTGGTGACCCAAATTTCAAAGAAACTGCTCTAAAATGGTATGTAGAAGCAGAGAGCGATATGAGTGAAGTGGAATCTGATTGTAATGAAAATTTTGTAATGGATGATGAGGAATCCACTGCCGCCGATTCTGACATCAGCAATGATGAAGCCCTCAATGAAATTGATGACCAGACACAATCTATATCAGGGGTGTCCAAACTTGGGAACTTTAAGGCTGGCTGGGGACAGCTGGCTGGGGAATTCTGGGAGTTGAAGTCCACAAGCCTTAAAGTTCCCAAGTTTGGACACCCCTGATCTACATCGTCCAATAATTTATATGGCAAGAACAAATTCAAATGATCCTCTGCACCTTTTGGAAGCAATAGATCCAGAACCACCAGTCACAATATTGTAGTGCAATTACCTGGACTATGGCCAGGAGCTAGAAATTTGGAAATCCACCTACTCTCCTTGAGATTTGGAAATTATTATTTTCTAAAGAAATTATTAGCGTCATCATTCAGTAAGCCAATGTAAAAAGGAGAAGAGAAAGATTGAATTTCAAAGATGGAGAAATAAAAAGTGACCTGCGCGATGTGGATTTAATAGAGATCAATACATTTTTGGTTTTCTTCTCTATACTTCAATTTTTAGATCCAACCATGAAAACGTTGAATGTCTTTTTGCTACTGAGGTCATTATGACCTCATGTCTGTAATAGCGTAGCCGAAATACCGTGTTTTCCTCAAAATAAAACAGGGTCTTATTTTCTTTTGACACCCAAAATAAATGCTTGGCCTTATTTTTGGGAAAGTCTTATTATTTTTGAAGTGAAGGGGGTCCCTTAACCTTGGCCCATGGATCAGCTGATCCAGAGAGGGCAGGGAATTCTGTCTCTGTTTCTGGCACACTCTTGCCAGGCCTAGCATTGCTGGGCCTGCCATTCTTTTTGTGGCCACCACTAAGAAAAGGGGCATAGTAGCTAGGATTTGTAGGAGTGGCCTCTGCAAGTCTGTTCCATGTGGATGGCAGGTACATGTGGCATGTTTCTCCCTTTCCCCCACAAAATGGTGGAGATCAGCTGAGTATGGGTTTAAATATCTTTGGGTTAAGGCTTATTTTGGAGGGATAGTTTATTTTAGCGCATGAGTTCAAAAGCATGATTGGGCTTATTATCTGGGGAGGTCTTATTTTGGTGAAAACAGGGTACTATGTCTGTGGTTAAGGGTTAAAAATGGAAGTAGGTGTCAATGCACTTAATAGTGTTTATTTTTGAAAAGGCTGAATTGAATTCAGATTGTACTGAAATCCAGAACGCTTGCAAAATATGAACTCCTGTTTGATAAGCAGAGCTAAAAGGTTGAAACTTTTAAAAACATAGGATGGTAGGTTGGTCCTTCCAATGGCTCAAACACGATTTTAGGCACATCAAACCCATACCCTCATTTTTACAAAAGATTGCAAAGATGTAAAATGGCACAATGTATTTTCAATCCAGCCTTTTAAAATTTAAATGTACCTAGTTGGAAGCAAGTGTTAATAAGCTAAATCTTTCATGGTGCCTAAGGGAGCAACAGAACACATTTTATGAGGTATGGTTCAATTATGATGATTATTTTAGTTTTGAAGAATAAACTTAAAGAGTTGCCCAAGGCCTAATAAGAACAGCTCTGGAAGACTCAATATATCATGATGTTGGTTTGGCGCTCTGTGTCTCTTAAAAATAAACTCAATTGAAAGGAATTTCTTCTTTCTCAAAGAGCAGCTTCATTTAATTTACTAATGCAACAAAGTACATGACAAAACTACCAACTGTGAAACCCCTCCAAGCTTTTTGCTAAATATATGCACCTAATCGGGTTGCCAACACAAAGGCCCATAAAAATCACTTCGGATCAGTAGGTACAAAAACAATTCTAATGTATTTGTATTAACCTGTTTATTGTTTGCATTTTTCTATTGCATATCATTGTCAACTGCACTGGTCTGTTTCAATGGTCTGTTTCTAAGCACATTAAAAATCATTGGATGTGATTACAATAGCCCAGAAACTCACACTCCATATATGATTAACATTTCAAATTGCCAATGAAAAACATTTTGAGACTTTAATGGATTAGAACATTACAAGTAGCTGAACAACATAATCGTTTGGAAGACTTAAAGTTACTTTAACCTTCTTCTAAACTTATTCCCAAATTTCATTATTTTTAATCCCTATATACCTTTAACTTAACTTTATACAGGCCATTAAGAAGCTGTCAGGCCTTTAAAGATAAATGTTCCCCTTGCACATATGTGCTAGTTGTTCCTGACTCTAGGGGACAGTACTCATCTCCGTTACAAAGCAGAAGAGCCAGTGCTTTCCAAAGACGTCTCCATGGTCATGTGGCTGGCATGACTAAACACCGAAGGTGCACGGAACACTGCTACCTTCCCACCAAAGGTGGTTTCTATTTTTCTACTTGCATTTTTACGTGCTTTCGAACTGCTAGGTTGGCAGAAGCTGGGACAAGTAACTCACCCTGTTACGTGGCGCTAGGGATTCGAACCACTGAACTGCCAACCTTTCTGTTGACAAGCTCAGCATCTTAATCACTGAGCCACACCATCCCTCTGTCAGCCTTTTAAGTTCAGTCAAACAGGAAGCTCAAAAATGAATGCTATCCTACATTACATTAACATTTGTCCCCTCCTTTTCATTTAATCTCTTGAAAGCTAGGGAGAATCATTTATGACATTCTTCCCACACCTCCTTTCTTATGTGGGATGAAATACCTTCTGCAATCCAGTTGTCTAGGCTGCAGCTCTTCTTCCTCTTTCCCAAAGTTATTATCACAGACCTTTATAAAAAACAACAACCTGCCTGTCAAAACATTACAACTCTTCAAGAAGAGGCCTTTATTTTTTATTTCTTTGCATATATAAAAAACAAGATAATAGCACATCACCACATACATTAGTAAAAGCATTAAGTCAATGTGAAATGAAGATACTCCTTACTACGCCATGAGACTCTGATGAATGAATGTTTCTGAAAGCAAATCTTATAGTGAGAAGAATTGCTGTTCAATATATTAAAGTAGGGGAGGCAACCGTTCTCTATCAAAAATTGCAGCCCTTGAGCATAATCTGCTGGAGAAAAGCCACATGCCAGTTGTGAAAACATCCAAGGCAAATGGGAAGGACAAGATCTAAAGCAGGGGTATCAAACTCAATTTTATTGAGGGCCGCATCAGGGTTGTGTTTGTCCTTGGGAGGCTTGGGGTGTGTGACCGAGGGTTACAGCAGGCACTACTGCCGGTGCGTTCATGAGCGTGCTTTGTGTGTGCATGTGCTTGATGTGTGCTGTGCACACGTGCACAGTGCAAATAAAATAGTTCTGTGCATGCGCAGAACTGAAAAAACAAGAAGAAAAACTGGAGAACCAGTTTGGGGGCACGGCAGGCCTGAGTTGCTGCCAATTCCTGCCAAACCACTACCAATTTGTCCGAACCAGTCCAAATCGGCAGGAACCCACCACTGGTATGCATTCCCAGCTCAATGTCATCTTTGTTGGGGACCCTGTGGTCAGGGGCACCTAGGCTCCATTTTTGGCTGCAACTGCCTCTTTAAGCCCTCTGTCAACCAAAATGGAGCTTGGGGAGGCCACTCATGGGACTCCCTTTTCGCTGGTAGATGCACCGTGGGCCAGTCCTTCTGTTTCCAGGGCAGACCCATTGGCCAGATCTAAGCACTCTATGGGCCAGATCTGGTCCACGGGCCTTAAGTTTGATACCCCTGCTCTAAAAGAAGTCAGGAAAGTAATTTTATCTTCCTGGAACCTCTTTTCCTTTTCCAGTTCAGCAAGAAAGAGAGAACTCAGCTTACATAAAAATTAGACCAAGGATTATTGTATAAGTATACATTTGAGACACCTATATACATATAAACAGCTGTGATTATTTGTTTACATTGTCATGAGATGCTTATGGGTGTGTTTGGCGTCAGCGTTTGGGTAAAATAGGTGGCCCGTGGATTAGAATTAAAAAATCCAACATAATATGAAAAAGCTAATGTACTTTAGAATTCAAGCAGATAAGCATCTGGCATACAACACCCCAGACTTGATAAGAAATCCAAAAAAAGATAGGCACTGCAAAACCTGGAGACAGCAGAAGAGAAAGGTAAAAACTTGAGAAAAAAAATCACAAAATATAAAGACCTGTAAATAGAAGCAGAATGAGCATAGCAAAAGAAATCAGAGATAGTACCAATAGTAATAGACCTCTTGGGCGCAATTCTAAAACATCTGGAAAACTATTGAACACCATTGGCATTGGCAAAATTACCAACATTCAATTGAAAAAGGCAGCTTTGCTTTGAACAGCTTATATCCTCCAACAATATCTTAAATATTATTAAACAACATTATGTCCCTATCCACGGTCTTTGGGAAGCCATCATTGGTTGTTAAAAATGCCAAATCTAGTCTAAACATCTGGCTGACTGCACAACCACAATAACAGCATTAGGCAACTACAGAATTAAAAAAAAAGGTTTAAAGAGCTTACAAAAAGGACTAATATTTGCCAGAGAAGATTATCACAGAGTTAAAAGCATATATGTTTCTGGTTTTTACTTTGAAAACGATAATATTGAGGCATGTTATTTGAAAAAGTCAGCATTTATAATATTTAATATTCAGTGGTGGGTGGCAAATATTGTTACTACCGGTTTGGGCTTGCTCCTGCGTGCACTGGCGTGCAACACTTCTGTGATTACACAGAAGTTTCTCCACAGGTGGGCGGGGCCTCCTGCAGCCATTATGATCGATTCGGCCGAACTAGCAGCAAGCCACCACAGTTAATATTTCAGGCAAGCTTTAAGAGATTTGGGTATAAATCTGTTCTTGGCCATGACTTTAGGCATATTGGTATCTCAGTCTATTTTCTCCCATCTCACATAGTCATGCAAGAAAAAAATAAAACCCTAGAGATAGCACAGAAGCATTGTTGAAGCATTCAGAATGAAGGCCAAAATTATCTTATTTAGTTGTAAGAGTCCAATGTTCATGCTGAGATTACTGATTGGGATATAGCCCATGATCTGATCTGGTATAAAAACAAGATCCTGGTATCAATTGTTCCTCATATCCTCAAAGCAACAAAATCTCAGTTCATTACAGAGGAGATATTAAAATTTAAAATTCCCATTAGCTTTGGGACATTTTGCAGGTTATATGAAAAATGACTTGGATAATGTTCCTTCTTTAGAACTGCCAAGATATATGTAAAAGTATCAAGCTCCAAAATTCAAGCTAGGTAGAGAAACAGGAATAGTTCTGATTGAAAGATTTGGAAATAACTTCCCAATTGTTATTAACAAAAGAAAGTTGTTGTAGTTATAGTTCAAATCTTTTTAATGAAAGGAAGCTTGGTAAATATAAACTCCAATATTATTCATGGAGCTAAAATAGCCATTTGATTATTGAAAAAAAGATACCCAGATGGAAACAATGAGGCTGGAAAAATGAACTTACAATGAAATGGGCCACCTTTCAAACACAATTACTGCAGAAATGGGATCAATCTGTTAAACCATTAGAAGCAAAAATCACTTTGATCAGTGAAACATTACAGAAAATTGCACATATAACCTCTCAGGCATTAGATGGAGTGCAAACATTGGTAGTTAATGCAATGGACTCACAGATGGAAAACACTGTTATTAGAGATACAATATAAGAACAGATTTAAATGTTTTAATTTTAAAAGAAGAGGATCCATGCAACAACAAAGTGAAAATCAATTTCAAATTGTTGTTAACTGGGGAAAAATGGTATCAAAAAGTGGACTTACAAAGTCTTTGAAAGAAGATACGGATCTGGGAGCTGTAGCATTTCTTCTCTCACTCTGCATATTATTATAACCTTTATTAAATTAACTACTAAGAAGAGGTGATGACAGAATTATTAACATAAGCATATATAATAGAGATGTCAGGGAAGAGATAGGATTAGGGTATTATTTATTTATTTTATTCAATTTATATCCCGCCCTTCTCCGAGAGGACCCAGTATCATTTTTCAATAATCAAATGGCTGTTTTAACTCCATAATTAATACTGGAGTTTATATTTACTGTTATAACTTCGGTCAAAGAGTGGGTCCACATCAGGTTTGCTCAAAAACATAGCTTTATTAGCTAGGCAAGGCTTACAAAGAAAGATAAGTTCAGTAAAAGAAAAGGTGCGGTAGACAGGGGCTCCCGCGCTTTGACAGCTCTTTATATTTGGAGCTGTCAAAGGGGGAGCCAATCAGGTTGCAGCAAGGGCCAGGCGCGCCTCAGCCAATCAGGCGCGTCTGTCGGTTGGCCGCCTTGCTACAGCCTGTTGCCAAGGCTCCAAGAGGCAGCCTGGAAGACCTGCGGCCGGTCGTAACTCGAGACCGGTCGCAGGTCGAGGACACAACACCCCTTTCCCCCCTCCCTCTGTGCGTGCGCGAAAACTGTCCATCAGGTAAGTGGAGCATGCACAGACTGTTCTGATCGCTCCAGAGTCACTACGGCAGCTGAAGGAGGAGGACGTGCCCGTTGAAGCTCCTCCCTTCGGGGTGTAGCTCCGGGCGGCGTCATCGGAGAGGCCTACCCGATAGGCGGAGTCCTCTGGAACGGTGAGTCGGGGCGAGGGGGCGTGGCGATTGTTGTGTAGGCCTGGTCGTCCGCTCGGCTTGAGCTAGGCCAATGAAGGTTGCCGGTAGGCGGCGTGAGGAGCAGGGAGGCCTGAACGGTGAAGGCCTTTTGTAGATCTTGCAGATGGGTAGGCCGGCCCGGTTGGGCGGGGTTGTTGGGCCCGGCGTGGCAGCTGGACGGCTGTTGTTGTTGGTGCAGGCAGCGGCCTGGCTTCTAGGGTTTTTTCGTTGGTGTAGCAGCTGGGATTGCCGGTCATCAGGGACCCTGCACGGAGTCTCCGGTGTGGCTGGCGCTGGTGTCGGTGGCCCCTATGGCCGTAGCGGCGGTAGATGGGGCCTTGCACGGCGACTCGGGAGTCCTGTAGGCCTTGGCTGCTTCTGTCGGCTCGATCCGAGGGAGAAGCGGTGCGTTTCGTAGTTCCTGGCTGCTTCTGTCGGCTCTGTCCGAGGGAGAAGCGGTGTCCCACGGCAGGTCGTCGACCGCTGCCGGGGTAGCCACGGCGTGCGCGGTTTCGAGGTCTCGGCCGCCGCAGCTCGAGAGGTCGTCGAGCGTCCTGGCCTGGTCGTCGTTGGCCGGCAGGGAGAGCTCGAGGTGGCCCGTGGGGAGGCCCAGGTTTCCGTGGCCGCGTCGATGGGTCGAGCGGAGGAAACGATCCGGTTGATCGTACCGTGAAATGAGCTCTGCCTGATCCCACCCTCGTCGCCAGTGTTATAACTTCGGTCAAAGAGTGGGTCCACATCAGGTTTGCTTAAAAACATAGCTTTATTAGCTAGGCAAGGCTTACAAAGAAAGATAAGTTCAGTAAAAGAAAAGGTGCGGTAGACAGGGGCTCCCGCGCTTTGACAGCTCTTTATATTTGGAGCTGTCAAAGGGGGAGCCAATCAGGCTGCAGCAAGGGCCAGGCGCGCCTCAGCCAATCAGGCGCGTCTGTCGGTTGGCCGCCTTGCTACAGCCTGTTGCCAAGGCTCCAAGAGGCAGCCTGGAAGACCTGCGGCCGGTCGTAACTCGAGACCGGTCGTAGGTCGAGGACACAACATTTACCAAGGCTCCTTTCATTTCTTTGGAATATTAGTCATGAAAAAACCCCCAGGATAGAATTATAATTCTGTTCCCAGCTGTTATCAGCCACCAGTTGGGATTCCCAACCACAATCTAGAGGTGGTACTCAGCAGGTTCTGACCAGTTCTGGAGGCTGGTAGCAGAAATTTTAAGTAGTTCAGAGACCCTCTAAATATCATCTCTGACTGGCCCCATCCATATCTATTCTCTGCCTTCCAATGTCCCAGCTGATCGGGAGGGAATGGGGATTTTGCAGTAACCTTCCCCTGGAGTGGGGAAGGAATGGAGATTTTACAGTATCCTTCCCCTGCCATGCCCCCAAGCCACGCCACACCCACAGAACTGGTAGTAAAAATGTTTGAATCCCACCACTGCCACCATCCCAACCACAGCCACCTCCAAGTTTATACATGAGCTCTAATAATCATCTTTAAAACTCCATCTTGACTTGCTACTTGGGCTTTTAGAGGCAGGTCTAGAAGATGAAGATCGGGGTAATATAACTTTAAAAAAAAACATGCTAGTAGGAGTATACATATAAAATAATAATAATTCAAAGGCTATCTTTTCCTTAAACATTTCATTTTCCCATAAAGTTTATGTTCCAGTTGAGGAAGACTTTATGTTTTGTTTTTCATATCTGTATTATTATTTCCACATTTTATCATGAGTAATAACTAGTTTAATTTTTAAAATAGTATTTAGAAGCATAAGAGCACAGAGTTCCTCTTTGAAGGACGTTTGATAAGTAAATATGTAAGTAAATAACTAAGTAAGTAAATAGATATTTCCCTTTTTAGGATTCTTAGAAGAAAATGAATAGAACTAGTGGTTCAACAATAGTTCTGGGCCAAGTTAAATCTAAACCCATTTATTTGTACACGAGGACAATGTCCATATATACGAAATATGCAAAATTGTGTTGTGATAGTAGTGATGCTGTTTTCCACAATATTTTGAGAAAAGAGGTGGTTTCTGCCTTTCTTTGCAAGCTTCTACAGAAGATAAAGAAGTTGGAGGGGGTAGTAGGAATTTGATTCTTAAAATATACATTGGTAAATTAAATAAAATAAATTCAAAAGTTGGAGGGAAACAATATAGGAATTAATAGAGGCATAAAAAACTGAAATGAATAAGATTGTCTTAATGTAATGGGCTTGGAGGACAACATGAAAAGGACCAGGATAATTTCTTATTTAAAAAGTATCAAATAAAAAGCATAAAAAAGTATAATCGTCCTGCAACGGCTACATAAAATTAATGAATTATCGGTCAAAGTTTAATGTGCATGTATGTGATTATATAGACATTCACAAGGGAGAGGGCTAATTAAAAAGATTGTTTTATTTTATTATATATAATAAAACTGTATATGTTATATTTATGTTAGCATTTTATACATCAAGGGGAAAAAACAATGAAAAAGGAGTATGTTCTTTCAAGATTTAACAGAAAACATTAAGCTGAATATTGGTGGCATTTAAAGTATTTTCAAACATAAGTGTGTTTTCTGTAGTATCTGTCACAGTGGAAAGAGATATGAACTGGAGGAACCCCTACCTCAGATTCAAAATAGAATTAAAAATCTATTAAAAACAAGCTATCAATATAAAGATGGCAACACCTTCGCTTTTTCCTCCCCCCCGCCAATAAGTAAGATTTACAGTTGATTTGATTGTATTTGATATAATAATTGATCATAATGTTAGACAACATTTAGTTGGTTTAATCAAAATTAGAAAACATGCTTTACTTTCCATTAGTTTATCTATCTCGATTACAAAAATACATTCAATTCATTACTGGAGATTAAACCGCAAGTCACAGAACAAAATAGAACAAAAATATACTTCAAAAAACCCTTTCAAAATACTTAAGCTACCATGAAACAGCTATTTAATAAATGGTTCTGAGAATTACCTATCATATTCTGGGAAAGTTTACATTAGTAAACTATTAAAATTTGTGATGAAACCTGCATTTATTAAATAAAAAAGTATATAGACACAGTAAATAAAAGTCTGTAACTACGGTAAATAAAAGAGAATCAACATATTAATGAATATTTAAGAAAAATGGGTTGTTTATACACACACACGTGTGTGTGTGTGTGTGTGTGTGTGTGTGTGTAATAAGTGAAGTTAAAAGAAAGGAAAAGAAAGGATAGCACTTATATTTTGGATGACAATTATTCTATTTGATACACAATTATTATGACCATGTACTTGAGCTTTAATACCTTTAGCTAATAGACAAAAAAGAATACAGTATAGTAATACAAGGAAAGCTTTAGGGCAATATGATTAAAAAAATAAGGAAATCAGAAGACATTGTAAATGAACTTACAAGATTTCACTCTGATTGTACAAAAGAAGAGAAAGCTGAGATTGAGCTTTATTGACAAAGTTTTCAAATAATATCCATACTTAAAAGAAAGAAAACAGTAGGCCATAGTGCACTATGTGATATAAAACAAACAAATTAAACTCTTTAAATAAAACACCTGTAGCAGATGAATTTAGTTTTTTGTAAGATACTTGTAGAGCCAATAGTTCATCTCATGCATTTAGTCATGCCAACTTGCCAGTTTTATGACTGTGTGAGTAGTTCCTTTTTTATGTCGCTCGGATCCTGCATGGAATTGTTGATATAAATAATGGAATGGTGAGGGATTTATGCTTGAACTCTTTCAGTTTTTTTTAAATAACTTGGGTGTGATATTATTTTAATAACATTCATGGTAAAATATAGATGCTGGTTCCATGCAGAGGTGGTATTCAACAGGTTCTGACCAGTTCTGGAGAACTGGTAGCGGAAATTTTAAGTAGTTCGGAGAACTGGTAAATGTCACCTCTGGCTGGCCTCTCCCCCATCTATTCTCTGCCTCCTGAATCCCATCTGATTGGGAGGAAATGGGAATTTTTCAGTAATCTTCCCCTGCCATGCCCACCAAGCCATGCCATGCCCACCAAGCCATGCCATGCCCATCATGCCACACCTACAGAACTGGTAGTAAAAATATTTGAATCCACTGGTTCCATGTCAGTCATCTTAACCTATAACCCAGATAAGCCAGATAAAGAAAATAAACCATCTTATTCAAACTAAAGAAATTCCAGTTGGGGTTCTCTCTATTAGTCCTAATGGATTAGACTAGTGTTTTTCAATCTTGGCAACTTAATATATGTGGACTTCAACTCCCAGAATTCCCCAGCCAGCCATGCTTACCGAGGTTACCAAGGTTACCAAGGTTGAGAAATATGAATTAGATAGACCTACAACTCCTGATCTATCTCTATTTCAACAAAATCAGATATCAAGTTTTGAATTATTTGTCAGCCCATTTGTAAATAGGTAGATAATAAATTTCTAAACTAGCATATCTAGAATCAATGGAATTCTTAAAACCATGACAACTTAAGCTCCTAAATGTAACAAAAGTTGCAATAATTCTTGTTAATTTTCATGTAACCAGATTTTTTAATAGTAATAGTAATAATAATCTTTATTGTCATTGTAAAAATTACAATGAAAGTTGATTTTAGAGGTAAAGGAATATGCTAATGATAGCCTTATTACAAATTTACATCTGAACTAAAATTTATCAGAAATAATTTTAATAATAATTTACCCACATTTGGATGCCAAGAAATAGAAATTGTGGTTTAATTACATGGAACATTAGATCCAGAAAATATTGTTGCTCACTTATTTTAAATCTGAGGTAACCAATGCTTTTAGATTAAGATACAAGGAACAATCTCTTAGAGCCGTGATGACGAACCTATGGCACGGGTGCCACAGGTGGCACGCGGAACCATTTCTTAGGGCACGCGAGGCGTTTCCCTGTCAGCTCCAGTGTGCATGCTGGCCAGCTGATTTAGGCCTTCTTTTGAGGCCATTTTTCGCCCTCTGGAGACTTCAGGGAAGCTCCTGAAGCCTCTGGAGTTGAGGGGGGAGGCTGTTTTCACCCTCCCCAGGCTACTAGAAAGCCTCTGGAGCCTGGGGAGGGCAAAAAAAAGCATAACAAAAGCAGGGGGTTGCACACATAGCATTATGGGTGTGGCACGCCCATGCACAACCCCCCTGCACTCGCCCCGCTTTTGGCACGCGAGCCAAAAAAAGGTTGGCCATTACTGTCTTAGAGAAATTGGCCTCTATAATTGATAAAGATCTGAAGTGTACTACTAAAGATCACTTTTTAAAACTTTCCAGAGAGGCCTACTATATTGAAATATTTTTGTATGTAAAATTAGAATTGGTCCAAATTTCCTCCTATAAGTGATTCATATGAAAATACTTTGATCTGAAGTGTATACCTGCAAGAAATAATAAAATTAAATAAAGGCAGTCCAGAGGTGGGTTGCTCCCCGTTTGGCCAAGCCGGTAGTGGCAGTGGCGGGAGGCTCTGCCCATTCGCCCAGACACTTCTGTGAATGTACAGAAGCTTCTGCGCATGTGCAGACGTGTTGCACACACATGCGAGTGAGCACATGAGTATGAGCGAACAGGTAGTAAACTGGTTAGAATCCCACCACTGAGGCAGTCCTCAATTTACAACCACAATTGAGATTTGAATGATGGTCATAAGTCACGGCAGTCATATTAAGTTGGTCACCACATGATTGTGCCTGATATTATTTTTTTTATAATAGATATTCAATAATTTTTAAATCTAAAAAAAATGAGAATATATTGTTTTTTTCACATGCACCTCAAGATTCTTTCAGTTTATTTATTTTTAATTTCTGCACAAACCAGGTTATCAATTATTTACAAGTATATTCCTGAACTTGAGAATACATCATATTGTGGATATATAGCATAGATTTCATCCTAATCTTAATGACTGGATTAATTTTCTCTCATTATATCATTTATTTTATTTATTTATTTTATCGAATTTGTATACCGCCCTATCTCCCCGAGGGGACTCAGGGTGCTGCACAGAAATATAAAAACATATACAAAACAATACAATATATAACAGTTTAAAATGGAATTAAATTAGGGTCTGTTCTGAGAATTTAAATTAGAAAAGGTTATTATCATAGTTATTATGGATCGTTTTTTCTGCTAATTAGTTTTTAGTTTGGTATGTATTTATATAATTGTAATCAATGCAATATTTAGTCTTTATTTCTTCATGGCAACTTTTTTTTTGTGGTACTCTATGTTTTGTACTTATTTTAACAGTTAATGGAAGAAGACAAAGTGCCTAAAATGTGGAAATCATCTTTAATTGTTCCCTTTTCTACACTTCTGAAAATATCAAGAAACTTGGAATCTTTCAGACTATCTAAACCTAAACTCTAATTTGTTGTACCTATTTTAGACAATAAAAATGGTCAAAAATACATATTTTAAGATCAAACTGATTTTATTCCTGCATGCTTGTACAAAATCCAGCTGGTAGATTATTCAATCTATTACGTCAAGGATAAGGATAACCTTTTTCCAATTGGTTTCTGAATATTGATAACCTTTGCATAATTTGAACTGGACATCTTTATTATCATTAATTTTAAAAAAAAATGAAGCCTTTATCTGAATTATTGCTGTAAATTCAAATAACACTTGACATAGTATCAGAGATACAAGAACCTCTCCTGTTCTTTTTTTATCACAATGGTATTATTAATAATGGGTGTAAATCTACAAGGAAATCACCAATAAAGGAAGCAAACATATAAGAATAGACTATCTACCATATGCTTATGCAGATAACTTTGTACTTTTCTTATCAAACCCAGTAGAAACTAGTAGTATACAGCTTGAGTTGGAAACCTTCAGTAGTATATCTGCTTTCCAATTAATTGTGGAAAGTTAGATGTGCTGTTTTCATCTTCCTCCAAATAAACAAAATTAATTAACAATTATTCAATATTCCACTTTTAGGTAAACAAATATGCAAGATACAAATCACTACAAAACTTTAAAAGTTTATGATTGAAAATCAGGCACAATTTAAAAAGAAAAGATGATTCAGCTTATAGTCTCAAATGGAAATGTTTTTGTCAAAATTTGAATTTAACATAGTGGCTCCAACAGAACCCAGGAACAACCTCAGAGCTCTCTGTAAACACGCGCGTGCGCACACAAACACACACACACACATTAAGAAGTATTTCTTTAGACAACTGACATGCAAAAATACAATGAATAGTTATTCTTGAATAATTAGCATATAATATCTGATGGCAACATTATGAACCATTTAAGAAGATGTAGAGTATGTAACATATTTATTATCACAATGATAAATGTCAAAAACTGAAAGCTTGTAAGAAACTTTGGGAAATGTAATTAATCTTAACTAGAATAATGTGTTGTAATTGTGGTTATATTGCTTTTGATAATTTAACTGTTAGGTTATCTAAATATATTTGGTGTGTACACTAAGTTCCAGGACATGCTATGTCTTATTTAATAAAGATTTAGTACGCTTTCCTGGAACTCCATGCTAGTTCCATCCATTTTCTAAATTACATTTCTATTTTTCTTGCTTCTTCCACCACATCAAATTAGGATTTCCTCTATTTTATTTTCATAGAGTGAACATTGAACCTGATTTTATTATTTGAATAATTTCTTTCCACCATTCAGTAGAACTAGAAAGAATAAAAAAGGTAAGAAAATTATGTAGAATACAGAATAGGACATGACCTGCCTGACCCCGAGAGTGTGTGTGTGAAAGGTGTCATAAGTCCCGAGTTCCTGCGTACCCACAAGAGTTCAGTCCACCTTGAATTCCCTTCTTAACTCCCACACATTTCCTTTTATCGTTAGTTGATCAGCCCCTGAATCTCCTTCTGTGTAATAACGTAACATACATGTGCACAAACGTAAGTGTTCTCCTTGTTGTATCTGGGTGCATTTATGTACTAGGAAGAAAAAGCTGAGTTGCACAGTGCACATGCTCCATTCTGAGTAACAGTGACATGGGCTTAGAAGTAGCATTTCATCCCATCCCCCCAAGAGATTCATTGGGGGATGTTTTTCAGGAATCTTTTCCCTGAATAATAATAATAATAATTTATTACATTTATAAACCGCCCCCCTCTCCCCGAATGGAAGGAATGAGTGCAGATCTAGCTCATTTTCAATAATTAGCATTTTCATACCAAATTTGGTCCCATTTTGTTCAGTTTTTAGAGAATTAGCTTGCAGAACCTCAATTCTTTTGCATAATATCTTAACAACATTCTATTGGCTTGGAAGGAATAATAAAAAGAAAACATATTTCTGGACTTGCACTATAGTTTGTAAAAATTCCAGCAAAGTTTTTAAAGTTAATTTGGGGCTTTTATATGCTGGTCAAAGAAATGAAAATTAATCTTATCCCTCAATAAAATCTCTTTTACTTAGAAGTTGTTGGCTATCTTTACTTTACTTTTACTTTTATTAAATTTGTATACCGTCCTTCTCCCTTGCGGGACTCAGGGCGGTGGACAGGCATATTCTCTACACGGGGCTTCCCTTGAGGTGAACTCGAAAGCTACAGTTAGTCCAAAACGCAGCCACGCGGGTGATTATGGGAGCCACTCGATGCTCCCACATAACACTGATCCTGCGTGAGCTTCATTGGCTTCCTGTGGCCTTTCGGGTGCACTTCAAGGTCTTGACGACCATCTTTAAAGCGCTCCATGGCTCGGGGCCTAGTTATATGCAAGACCGCCTCTTGCCCCATACATCCCTTAGACCGATACGCTCCCACAGAGAGGGCCTTCTCAGGGTGCCGTCGGCCAGACAATGCCGACTGGCGACACCCAGGGGAAGAGCCTTCTCTGTGGCGGGCCCAGCCCTTTGGAACGACCTACCCCCCGAATTACGCACCATCACCGACCTCCGCCTCTTCCGCCAATGTCTAAAGACATACCTGTTCCAACAAGCCGGCCTAGCCTAACCTCCCACGGGGACTTTTTAGAAAGTTTTAAATTGGGTTTTTTTAAATTTGGCTTTTAGCATAGGATAAGACAGTTTAATTTATATTTTAAATTATGTATTTATCTTTGTATTTTGTATGTTTTTTAAATTTCCTGTGCGCCGCCCTGGGTCCTCCATGGAGAAGGGCGGGATATAAATATAAATAAAATAAAAATAAAATAAAAATATCTCTTAACTATTACCATGAAAATTTCAATTTATTGAGTCAAAAAAAGCAAACAATACCTTGAAGTTATTGAATGCATGCCATTACCATAATGCATGTGTTACGAAAGAAGTGTAGTAAGTATAAAAAATATATGATTTCTCAATGTTTTTTAAAAATTGATATTTCATTTTATCTACAGGAGTAGATAAATACAAAATAAATTCTTAGAACCTGCTTGGTTTTATTTAATTATTGATCATTTGATTCTTGGGTTTATTTCTGTATGCATATATATTTATTTCATGAACATTTGTTACATATATTGAATACTTCTTTGCCAAAAAAAAAAAAAAAAAAGAAGGCGAAACAGGCCTCATCAATCACCATCATCATTATCACAATATCAGAAGCTGAATGTGATACATGGTTGGTGTGTTACAAAATGAGACTAAAAAATTAAATTGTTTAAAATTAAATTTCTTTACCAGCATAATCAATATATGGATTTGAAAATAACATCCTTTCTCAAAGATCAGGAAGTAAATAAAGTAAAAAGATGAGATGGAAGAAATATTTCACACAATTGAAAAATTAGCAGTTTGAGAATTCTGTGTAAATGCCTAGTTTTTATGGTCAAACTTCTGCTTACCATTCAGTCTATATTTTTGAGGTGCCCAGCAGTTTACTTAAGTATTTTACTTTGTAGAAGCGAGGAAGGGAGGGAGGGAAGGAGGGAGTGAGGGAGTGAGGGAGGAAAGAAGGAAGGAAGGACGGAAGGACGGACGGAAGGACGGACGGAAGGCAGGCAGGCAGGCAGGCAGGCAGGCAGGCAGGCAGGAAGGAAGGAAGGAAGGAAGGAAGGAAGGAAGGAAGGAAGGAAGGAAGGAAGGAAGGAAGGAAGGAAGGAAGGAAGGGACTGAGATCAAGCCAAGTCAACTTCTAAACCCTGATGTTATTCATTGCTAACAGATAGCCACATTTTAGATATTTTCTGAATTCTCTTTAAAAAGTAGCATTTGCTCACTATTTTCAGCATGCTGTAGTTTTTCATTCTTTTTTCCAATTCTACCCTCTACAACAAAACAGTTTATTCAAAGGCAGTAAAAAATGAGGCTCCACTCCAAACAATTATTTTCTAAAAGCTCACTTGTCTTTAGAGGCTAGAAAGTGACACTATATTTCATGTTGAGTAGTTGTTTCTCAGAGGAGTCTCTTTGGTTAAAATCTGGACCCACTGAAATGAACAGAAAAACAGAATATTTCTGAAATTGATGGAGTAGGCCCATCAAGGTCAATAAAGGTAATGTAATAAAAAGGACAAAATATGTCAAGCATAAAACAATTTTGGTGTTATATAAACAAAAAAAATTACAATGCATTGCAAGATCCGAAGATCATCAAGTTGTCAGACAGCTATGGGTTGCTTTTCATTGGTTTTATAGCAATATAGATTAGAAGGTCCTTTGGGCTTACATGTTATATTAGAAAGGTAAAATGAGGGACTTTATCAATGATTATTGATATAAGCAGATAACTTTTACTTTTCATTGCTGTGCATTTGATCTTTACTTTTTGAGGGCAGAGGGCAGAAACAAAAACACATGCAAATGTTAGCAAGAAAAGTGGGATTTTCAAAAGTCGAAGCAGCCCACCCATCCCAGAAGCAAACATAATTCCTAGATCTAGATCAATAAGAACAAGAATACAATGTTTAAATTTATATGGCTATTTAAAAAAGAGAAAAAGGTGTTGTATTATCCTAACAGATCTTTGTGGATTACGTGGAGGACCACAGCTTTCCATGGATATAATTGTTTGTTTGAATATCCAATGTCATAACTACACATAAACAGAGATGGCATGATAAACAAACACAAAAATATCAGCTAATAGCCCCTACTCAATAGCCCCTACTCTGCACAGAAACTAAATCAAGAGGAAACATCCGTGCATCCGATTTAATTTTATATTTATGTATTTATTTATTTGTATTCCACCTTTATTATTTTTACAAATAATTCAGGGTGCAAACATGTCCAACACACCTTCTTCCCTCTATTTTCCTTACAATATCCCTGTGAGGAGAGAGAGAGAGAGAGAGAGAGAGAGAGAGAGAGAGGGAGAGAGAAAGAGAGAGAGAGAGAGAGAGAGAGAGAGAGAGAGAGAAGCTGTTCCAAGGTACCTATGTAATTTCCTCATGTACAACTCAGTTATATATTCACCACCTCTTTAATTTTCTAGGGAATTATTTAGCTATAGCAGCAACACTTAGATTTATATACTGCTTTGTAGTGCTTTCCAGCTCTCTTTAAGCTCTTGAACAACAACCTTGGTCCCCATTTTATTGATCTCGAAAGGCTGAGTCAAGCTTGAGCTCGTGAGGATCGAACTGTTCGCAGTTGGCACAGCTCGCCTGCAATACTGCATTCTAACCACTGGGCTACCACAGCTTTTAAAATTTTTATTTTTAATTTGTGCTGATACCTAGAGAATTTGAAGAGGGTGTCCTCAAGGGAAATTATACAGATTGATTAATGGGAATTATGCAGATAAGTTGCTGAGTAGCAATAACAAAAATCGACTTCCTGGTTCCAGTTCTTTTCTATTTGATATTCCCAGGGAGTGGGAAAGGAAAAGCAGAGAAAAAACTTTGCACATTTACAGAGATGCCGAGTTGAAAGTAGAACATGAAAATGCACTGATGCTGGTATTTCATGTGGCATTCAGCAGATGAAGTCAACAGGATCTAAGAGACAATTCTTTGTAAATTGGAGAAGAAAAGAAAAGGAGTGGGAGGCATATCAGCAAAGCTTGAGTATTTTGTGGGGAACTGAAGCTTCCTCAGCAAGAACAAATGGGCTGAAAATATATTATGCCCAAATGTTTCATTTTATAAAGTTCAACTAAACTCTATATCAAGAAACTGTATAGAGACACAGAGACTTTGTGCTCGAGGTGGAAAAAAAATATGAAACTTTGATTTTGGCTTTTGCTGATTAGATAGGTTTGGTGTTATAGAAATGGATAATATTTATTATATTTTAAAAGGTTGATGCTTCATGCTATTTATTCTGCTGCACCAAAAGGAGTCGGAAGTCAATGTTGTTGTTTTTCTTTTTTCCCCTTTTCTCTTTACCCCCCTTTCTCTCTTCCCATTTTCTTCCTCTACTTTACCTTTATTTTTATTTCTATTTTTGTATTTTATGCTTTGATAAATAAATAAAAAAATTGAACACCAAAGATATATTAGCTGATTAATTGATTGTATCCAGATGACTTGGATTATGGTTGCTAAAGGTGTCGCTTGTTCCCTTGAGATGGCACAGAACTACAAGTTACTCTTTCTCACAAAAGGGAGGATATAAATGTGATAGATACATTTCAACCAGTGGTGGGATTCAAATAATTTAACAACTGGTTCTCTGTCTTAATGACCAACTGCGTAGATGTGGTTCGGTGGTCATGTGACTTGGTGGGTGTGGCCAACTCAACATCACTCATGTCAATGGGCGTTTAATTGTTACAATGTAATAAGGGTTAACTACAGAGGCAGTTTCCGTAAGCAGGGCAATAAAGATTAGGCTAGAAACAAAACCAGAATGTTTCCTTCCTGCCTTCCATACAGGATTAGCCCTGTAAAGTTGAAAAAAAACACAAAATTATATTTTTTTCCAACAACCGGTTCTCCAAACTGCTTACAAAGTTAACAACCGGTTCTCCCCAAGAGGTGTGAACTGGCTGAATCCCACCACTGATTTCAACCATCTTGGTCAATGGCCATCTGATGAGAAATTCTGACAGTTGCAATTCTCAAACATTGGGGAATCCATCTGATTGCGAAAAAGTGATGTTTGAGGGGTGTTTTTTTTTAAAGGACAGTACTACTCTAATCCCAGTTAGAGGTTGGTACCATGAGGATCCGAATAGTTTACCATCAAAATGTACCAAGAGTCTCCCCAAGGAGGAAATTTGGTGATCTTGTAATTCATCTTGTGAGTTTTTATTGGAGATTAGTGAAATTTCACATTTTCCCTTACTTCCCTTAAATACAAACTTTGTATTTAACTTTGCAAAAATCTTCAGTACAGAATCAAATGTCCTCTAAGTTTCTGTGCAGCAGGTTTGAGAAATAGCATCTTCGGGAATTAACTCAAGAATATTTGCCTGATGATATTCAGCACAAGGTTATTTAACTATTGTAAGCTGCTTGAAAGCTTTCATGGAACAAACATTTTTCAAATTTGATGAAAAAAATTTAGTTCCTCCAAAAAAGTTTATCTTTTCAGTAAAGCATATAATCCTCATTGTATTAATAAAAAATAAACAATATCAAAATTGAAACAGTTCCCTGATTCCCCTCCAATTTAATTACTGAATTGTTTGATCTTAAATGCTTGACTGAAATTTCTTTTGTGCCTAACCAAACAGAATATCCCTGTTTCTTGAGCTATATGCAACACTTTTCTACAGAAATACCAATTTAATCATGTGTTACCCTTACAAATCAAAATCGTTTCAAGAGTTTCTGAATATGGTAATTGATATACCACAGTTTGTTCACCTACTTATTGTTGTAAAAGATGACTTAAACTCCAAGCAGTTTAAAAAATATTTATGAGTACCAGACCTACGTATGGTACTCATAAATATTGAGTATATACACTCTATGTATGCTTTGGTAAATGTTTATTTTATTGTAATCATTGGGATCTAATCTCATGCAAGTCTGCATAGAACTGTCATTCTAATTCCAGTACCGGTAATTGGTGGTGTTCTAATAAGAAAATATATTACTTTTACTCTATTATGATAAGATCTGGTCAGATAGCTTCCAATGTCATCAATGGCAGATAATCCTTTCTCAATCAGAGCCATATCATTGGTCCGTCTACCTTCCCCAAATTGATACCTTCAAGATATACTAGTATTATAATCCACAGAATACAGCTACCTTAAGCTTTGGATCAAGCTCAGTTATAATAAGAACGATTTATGCTCTGATGGAATCAGGGCACAATATATTGGGAAGAGTTTCTTGCAACACATTTAAACCCAAATGTCAGAGCTGACATTGTACTCTTCAGCTTTGTCTTGCTAGATGCCAGCCTGCCATGAGGGAGAAGGCTGTTGGGAGGGGGAACATTGACTGATTATCATACCTTCCAGAAACACCCTCTCAACAGCCAGATGTTAAAGCCTTGGGAATAGAATGGAATGGCTCTTCAACTAGCCCGCCATTGCAGAGTCTATTCCCAAAACAATTTATTCAAATATAATTGGACAATCAAGGACTTGCAAGGGAAGGAATGGGATGGAAGAAATTAATAGAATAAGAGAGTTGGAAGGGACCTTGGAGGTCTTCTAGTCCAACCCCACCCCCCTACTTAGGCAGGAAACCCTACACCACTTTGGCACATGGTTATCTAATCTCTTCAGATATATAGTATTATCTTATACCATTTCAGATAAATCATTGTCCAATCTCTTCTTAAAAACTTCCAGTGTTGGAACATTCACAACTTCTGGAGGGAAGCTGTTCCACTGATTAATTGTTCTAACTGGCAGGAAATTTCACCTTAGTTCTAAGTTGCTTCTCTCCTTGATTAGTTTCCACCCATTGCTTCTTGGTCTACCTTCAGGTGCTTTGGAGAAGAAAAGTTAACTGAGGAATTTTGACGCGTAAACATCAGTTCTGGCGTTGCTATACTGTGAATCACTTCTAGTAAAAGTATACTTTTCACTATGAATGGTGTTGAGAGTTTTTCTTTCCTAGAAGACCAAGCTGAGCAGGCCTGACCCCAGATCTTTCAGCATTCCATTCCAAACACTTATTCATAAAGACATGTAGCATATTGGGATGACACCTTGAACTTCACAATACAGGTAGTCTTTGACTTACAATCATTCACTTAGAAACTATTCAAACAGCACTGAATAAGGTTGCATAAACAGAGGGATAGAATCTAGATCACGTGAAGTGTTAATGCCACTGTATAGTGCCTTGGTAAGGCCACACTTGGAATACTGCATACAGTTTTGGTCGCCACGATGTAGAAAAGACGTGGAGACTCTGGAAAAAGTGCAGAGAAGAGCAACCAAGATGATTAGGGGACTGGAGACTAAAACATATGAAGAACGGTTGCAGGAACTGGGTATGTCTAGTTTGATGAAGAGAAGGACCAGGGGAGACATGATAGCAGTGTTCCGATATCTCAGAGGGTGCCACAAAGAAGAGGGAGTCAAACTATTCTCCAAGGCACCTGGGGGCAGGACTAGAAGCAATGGGTGGAAACTAATCAAGGAGAGAAGCAACTTAGAACTAAGGAGAAATTTCCTGACAGTCAGAACAATTAACCTCTGGAACAGCTTGCCTCCAGCAGTTGTGAATGCCCCAACCCTGGAAGTCTTTAAAAAGATGTTAGATAGCCATTTGTCTGAAATGGTATAAGGTTCCTGCCCACGCAGGGGATTGGACTAGAAGACCTACAAGGTCCCTTCCAACTCTGCTATTGTATTATTGTATTATTGAAATAAATGACTTTTGACCAGTCCTTACACTTATGACCATTGCAGCATTGCCATAGTTACAAGATTTAAATTTGGGTGCTTTGCAACTAGCATGTCTTTTCAATGATTGCAGCATCTTGGAATCGCATGATCATCATTTTTGATCTTCCTAGCCAGTTTCCAACAAGCAAAGTTAACAGGAAAGCCAGATTCATTTAATGACCATGTTATTCAATTAGCAACTGCAAAAAGGGTCATAAAACTAGACACGACTCACTTAACAACCATCTCGCTTAGCAATAGAAATTCTGGTGTCAACTGTAAATTGAGGACTATCTATATAGCAATGAAAAATGGTCAGAAGAAATGATGAAGTGGCTGCTAAATGGAAGCATAGCACATCATTACCAAGTAGCATATGATTATTGACACTTTCAAGCACGCATGGTAAGATTGAACACAGATTTTTATAGTATATCAAGCAAAGAAGTAGATATCAAAATGCTTATCTAACCATGTTCTGAAGGAAAGAATCAAAAGACTTTAGCATCATAGTTGTTTTCTGAAAGCCATCAAATAATTCTACAGTTTCATTGAAGTGCCTTAAAACGGAGGAAGGAAAACAAGTGATGGTGATGATGATTATACAACCACAACTACTAATATTTATCAAAATCAGTACTTGATATGCACAATGTTATCAAAGATGACAAGTGGCTTCTTATGGGTCATGCAATTCACTCTCCATTTTTCAATAAGCTCAAAGAGAAGTTAGAATATAATAAGGCTTTCTCAGTGTATTTGTTGTCAAACAAGAATAGACGCATCATTTTCAGCTCCAATCAAAGGAAGACAAGAAACTGCTTGCCAAAAAGGAAGAAGATAAAATGGATGGGAGAAGTATACATATCCGTCTTTTGAGGTTTCTAAGATACAATGGAGAACAAAAGAAAGAGCAAATATTTAGGGTAGCATCATGGTATCCTTTTCAAGAGAATTGCCTCTTAAAAGCCTTATAATAGACAACTATTTTGAGATTGCTGATACCATGTTCCCTAGAACAGGTCTTTATTTGTTTGTTTTTTTAGGTCAGAGAAAATTATAATTGGCAAAGGAAGCATAAATGTAAAACCCAGTCTGTTTTTTATTTATTAATCAGGAATAGAACAGGGTGAAAATTGTCCTCCATCAAAGGAGATATCTATGAAGCCTATTGTCAAGTTTCAGTCTTCACTCATTCTGTGACACAGTTTGCAAAATCTTTTTCAGGCTTTGCAATTCATCCTAAGCACCAGAGCGCTTTTTAAGCTTTCAGCCATAAACAGTAGAGCTATACAAATTATCCTCCAGATGTTGGGAAATGTGAAAATATTCCTATAGATACACATGGGAACCTTAAGTTTGAGCCTGCAAGCTTGTTTCACATCCATACTTTTAGCATGATTTGCAATGGTAATTGTATCAAAAAGAGTCAAGAACATCAGACAACTTTCCCGAACATAGGGAGGCAACTACATATGATCAGAAAACAAAAATGAACCTTCAATGGAAGAAGCACTTGGGGACGGACCAAACTGATGATGCTGGTGGCAGGTAAGGAAACTGTAAAGCAGATGATGGTAGAAAGATACTGTTGGACTTGCAAGCTTGGCTTAATGTAGCTTTAAAGTAGAATTAGCTCATCCACTTGTGTTTCCTGTCTGGTCTACCTCATAAAGCTGACAACAATTGTATATTCTGTATCTTCTGCATGGACTTTCATTCTCCAGACGATACTCCATTCATCATTCTAAGCTATATTTATTGATTGTGGGGAGAGGAGTTGAATTAATGTGCTCTGTGAACTCAGCCATGTACTAGGATTATTACAATTTACTTCTGCTGGAATATTTCATTGTTTCTACTTGACTTGAAATGTTTGCTACTGATGTGCAGATTGCATTGATGCATTGTATGCATGAAAGAGGGAAATTTGAGATAATTTTTAAGAAGAGGAGGTTAAATTTGGAATGTCTCTGTAGTCTTAATTTAGTGAACAAAATGTGATAGATAGATAGATAGATAGATAGATAGATAGATAGATAGATAGATAGATAGATAGATAGATAGATAGATAATTGATGGGTGAATGGATGATAGGAAGAATCTGGAGAGATCTGGTCCATAGTGGGACACTACTGAATAGGTAACATTATCATGAGAGGTAGGTAGGTAGGTAGGTAGGTAGGTGAGGGTAGGTAGGTGGGTGAGGGTGGGTGGGTGGTGGGTGGATAAATGGATGGATGGATGGAAACTCCGGCAGGTTTTTTAAAAAAATATATTTTTCCTGGCCTAAATTAGTTTCCCTCTAGCTGCTCAATCAACCAGAATAGAGCTGGAAAGAAGTCTTATAATCCAACACCCTGTTTAAGCAGGAGACCCTATGCCATTCCAAACAGGTACATAATTGCTATATAATTCAAGAAAAAGATGCAGCTTCTTTAAAAACCTGCAGTCAGACCAACACTTCCTTAAATTCACAGGAATATAACAAATCTGCAAATCTGATTGTGCTTTATTACCATCACTGTCCTTAAGGCATAAGGCTTGGTTATCTGAGGCACCACCTATCTTCCATGCTTCCTGCACATCTGGTAGGATCAGGATGAGTTGAACTGGTAGAGATCCCATCTATTAAACAATGCATCTGTCAGGACCCAGGAAGGATACCTTTTCTGAAACAATATTCTGTGAGGCTCTTATTCCAGTGATGTTCTGGAAGTCTTAAAAAATCTGCTTTTTCTTCCAGGAATTGAAGTATGGTAGCAGGTCAGTGTATTTATCTGGATGTTCATGGTTTCTTCAGTCTATCATTGTTTCTCATATTTCTTTATAATGCAAGCAACAGAGAGTTGTTCTGGAATTCAGCAGTCTTAAATGAAATAAATACATAAAGCCCAATTTTATCCCAAGCATGTACCTCTGTTCTAGGCAAGCTAGGATAGCTAATTTACAAAGAGTTTTACCAAGCAGCATACTGTCACCCATCCCCTATATAATGGGTAATATATTGCCATATTCAGGGTATTTCTTTCTTCCAATAACTTCTATTTTCATGTATTTATCTTAGCTCTGTATTCACTATTTCAGGTCATTAGGTAAAGTTCTCCAGTCTGTACTTTTGCAAAGAACATATCTTTCCGATTAAAATACTAGATTAATGCAGGAGTTTGCAATTTTTAAGGGAACTGAGCAGTTTGATTATTTATTTAAAGCTTGTTTGCACAAGAGATTATTCCAACTGTAATGGAACAAAGATAATAAATAGAAAAAAATGCATGAGAATAGAAGCTATCTCATAAACTCCTGAATTGGAAAAAGAGATCAGATAGGTCTAATTGACAAATCAGATAAAAACGACCAAAGATATTTAAATTTCCACTCAACTTTTTTTTATTTCACCAGCCATGCAAACTTCTTCAACTTAAACAAATATCCTAACGGCAAGATTTTACCTTTTTTGGAATTTTAACATGATCGGTGTCTGATTTCATTCAGTCTAAAAATTACAGCTACAGACAAGCAAAGGCAGATGACAACTCACAAGCAATGTTATTGTCTCCCATAGGAGACTTTTCAAATAATATTAACATTTTTTTCTAAAAAAAATGAAAATTGCTATGAATTAAAATCCAGAATGACCATAAAAAGCATAAAGTAATAATAATATTAACAACATAATATTATATTTGGAGACTATAGTCTTTTTCATTTAGAATGCATTCAGTGGCTATGTTCTTCAGCCTAAAGTAGATTTTTAGATTAAAACACAGAGGTAAGAAGTTGTTGAAAATAAAAAAGTGCAACCTGAATGACCGTCAATGTTCAAGATAGTCCCTATTTTGTTTTTTACCAGCAAATCTCTTATTGTACTTCCTTTCATCTCATCTCCTCCATATTTAAGATACTGCCACCCTTTCCATTTTCTGCTTAGACCAACAGAGCTTAACTATGGTTCTGGCAGCGCCCTTATATTTGAAGCTTCCCAGTTCCACCTTCGCTTATTCATGGTACAATCTATCTCTATTTAATTATAGATGCCAAGATTTGAATTTGGAATTGCGTAATTCTGCGTAATTATTTTATACAAAATAAATGCTTTGCTATTCTGTTATATTTTGGTCTTATAGAACCTCAAACCATAAGGTTGGTATTGTGTGTGTGTGTGTGTGTGTGTGTGTGTGTGTGCATGCACGCGCACGTGCATTTGGACAATAGTTAATGCTAGCCAATAATTTATAGGGAGGAAAATGTCCAGACCAAATGTAATTTTTAATGTTGAATTTTCCCCCTTACCAGAGGGAGGTCCCTTGTGGGTTTACTGTGAAGCCGTTGTCATGGCAACTCCACTGCACTGTACAGTAGAGGCCAGTAGGGCACTATGGCA
The DNA here is from genome assembly GCA_039707465.1 of Rhabdophis nuchalis. Classification (NCBI taxonomy): domain Eukaryota; kingdom Metazoa; phylum Chordata; class Lepidosauria; order Squamata; family Natricidae; genus Rhabdophis; species Rhabdophis nuchalis. The sequence continues at coordinate 170,223,819 of CM077644.1, read as the reverse complement.
CAACAGGCTGTATCTTAACAAAATACACACCTGGAGTCGTGTTGGGGGTGTCCTGCCCCCCACATGATTTTTCTTCAGAGGTTCATCTGTATACCAAGTTTGGTTGAAATTGCAGGAGGTGTTCCAGAGTTATGTTGGAACATGCATACACACACACACACAGTTTTCTATGAAGGATTAATAGAGGAGAAAGTTATTTAGAAATCACTTCAACTCCCTATTGATCCTCCTTTTCTTACAAGTAACACAAACAAAAGGTAGCTCCCAAGAGATCTTGTGCTCTTCTCCCCCATTCACATCAATGAACAAATGCACATATCTACATAGCATGTTGAAGTACTTTGTACTGGGTCTCAAGAGTTTCAAAACAATGAATAGATGCTAATTTAAACTGACCTCTAAAATCTTGTAATCTAGTATTAGTCATAAAAGCTTTTGTATCTAAACATAGCATCAGTATAGAATCCAAATTTGGGTAATTGTTTTATCTTCAATATTAGAAACAGTTGCTATGGTGCATTTAATAGATACAAACAAAACAGGGAAGGAGACAAAAAATGCCCCCAAAATATGACTAACAATAACTTCCATTATTCCTATAATTCATCATTTTATTGCAATTTATTTTGAGGCACATATTCTAAACACGCATTTAATTCTACTTTTCAGGAAAGGATTGCCCTAGCAACATATTCTTGAAAAAATGTTTTTCACGCAATGTATGACATCTTTTCTTTGACTTCTCAACTTCAAAATGTGATAAATTTGTCAGCCTGAGATTGTTGTCTGCCTTCCTCACTGCTGTTGCAAAAGGGAAATTTATTAAAAAATGAAACAGTAGCTCTAAAGGCCATTTTTTCCTTCTGGTAGAAAGTCAGATTTCTAGAGAAAAAGATCATCACTGTAGAAAGGAGATCATGTTTAATGTAGGAAGCAAATATATTACTGTTCTCTTGCTATAACAAAATGCTTTGGCAGTTGCTGTAATTTAATTCATACCTTTCTATTCTAAATGCCAAATGGTCAGAAGTTAATGTGAATCAATAAGAGATTTATGATATGGTATCTGAGTGTTTCTAAGATTATTTCAATGTGTTTGTTTTATGGCACTTTAGGAGACAGAACGAAAAAAAATATGTTCCTGTTCTCCATCATTTTTCTTGCAAAAAAACTAGGAAATATAATTGGGCTATTAAAAATTGAAATAACAGTAAGATTTCCAGAAGACCAAGTTTCGGTGGGTTTTTTTTTAATGTTAATATCTGGATATTGAAGTGGAATAAGGCACCGACCTTTCTCTTTGGCTGGATAAATTCATGTTTAATTTAGGTAGGATCAGATGAATCTATCAATTGATTTTGCTTGATTTCCAATTAAGTTCATGTCATGTTTAAAACACACACACACACACACACACACACATTCTGTTTTGGAAATTGCAGCTGAGAAGAACCATTTTCAAAGTGTGAATTTGTTCAGAAAATATGAACTAGAAAATCCACAGATTAAAAAACACATAGACATAAGCAATAGGTCATGTACTATTTGTCGTTATTGCATATATAATATAACTAAAATTAAATAATAACTATTCAAATATATAACTAAAGTAGTTAAAGTAGATAGTTTTAAAGTAATACAACTTTTTTGGTCATTGTATAACTAAAGAACTGTAATCTGAGTTTACTTAGCCCTAATGTCTGGGATACATGCGAATTGTTCTGATAGAATCAACTTTTATTACAGTTGAAATATTTAAGATATATTTTGTAGGTTAGGCAAATTAGAACTTATGTTGTCTGTCTGAGGTTTGGAGTCTGTGGATACATTTATTCTTTAATACATTTTTGTTTATGAAATAACCAGTAAATGAATGGTGAATTGTTATTTGCTGCTATGTGGTTCATGATCTCCAAATGCCCAGTAATTGATATTCATTGTACAACATGCAACAGTGCTTTTGATGCAATGAATAGTTGATAACCAAGCAATCTATAATAATTCCAACATCTTATCCAATTTGATTTATTTTTTTAACTGAATGATTTACACAAGAGCTCTGTATCCCTATTTGGGAAAATGATATGGGGAAAAATAGACATTATTTTATAGCCCTGATCCCATTTTTATTCTTTCCCCCATATTTTTAGCCATGAACTGAAAATAGTGTGGTTTGATGACATCATAAGGAAGTGATACCAAATATTATGAAATCCCCTCCTCCAAATGGCAAGAAACAGTTGAGATAAAAAAATAAGGCTCATAGAAGCTTAAAACCCCAACAGTATATTAAAGTCTGCCTCCATTATTAAAATCAAAAAGTCCAATATCAATAAGACATAACTCAAGGTTTCTAGGAAGATCACAGCTAAACATAAAACCTGGCTTACTCAGGAATAATAATGTAATTTGGACTACTGTACAGTAATCTAGACTACTATAACATGCTTTACATGGGTCTCTCCATGGAGATTATTCAGACATTACAACTGGCACAGAATGCAGCTGCACAGACAAGTATGGCCCATGTAACACTGCTGCTGTGGAAGCTACACTGGTTGCCAGTTCGTTGCCTGGTCCAATTTAAGGTGTTGGTTATTATCTTTAAAACTCTCTATGGCAGAGGCCCATTGGCACTTGATGGTCTCATTGGGATGGTCTCATCCCAATAAGATTGGGTTGCCCCACACCCATGCTTGGCAGAATGGCCATGCTGTGAATTTATTGAATTCTGGATGGTGAGGTCCAAAAGAAAAAAATATTTCTGCCTTGGCTCCCATTCTCTGGAACATCACACCCACCTACCCTTCTCCTGGCCTTCTGTAGTGGCTTTAAAATCTGACTCTGCCAATTGGCTTGGGGCCCTGAGGGGGGGGGTGTCATACTGAAAGTGATTAATGCCCTGAGAGATGATTCCATCTCCAACTTGTTTGCACCTTACTTCTTCTTCCACAGCCATCTTTTTAACCTTAATCTTTATTATCTTAACATTTTTAATGTTTTGTATTGTAGGTTTTACTTTGTTGTAAACTTTGTAGAGTGCCTGTGGCAAAGGTTGTTGAGAGTGTGGTGGCGCAACAGTTTCCCAGGTACCTGGATGAAGCTGTCTTGATCTGTACCAGTCATCTTGATCTGTACCAGTCAGGTTTCAGGCCTGGGTACACCACGGAAACGGCATTGGTCGCATTGGTCAGTGATCTCTGGATGGCTAGGGACAAGGGTTGTTTCTCTGTCCTGGTCCTATTAGACCTCTCAGCAGCTTTTGATACCATTGACCATGGTATCATGCTGCGGCAATTGGAGGGGTTAGGGGTGGGGGGCACTGTACTTCGGTGGTTCTCCTCCTTCCTCTCTGACCGTTCGTAGTTTGTGTTGATAGGGGGGGCAGAGGTCGTCCTCAAGGTGCCTCACTTGTGGAGTGCCCCAGGGGTCGGTCATCTCGCTCTTTCTGTTCAACATTTATGTGAAGCCGCTGGGCGAGATCATCCGTGGTTTTGGGGTAAAGTTCCATCAGTACGCTGATGATACGCAGCTGTACATTTCTGTTTATTCAATTTCTGTTTATTCAATTTCTATACTGCTCCTATCTCCCCAATCGGACTCAGACCACCCCAATGGTGCCCTTGACGTGATGTCCCAGTGCCTGGAGGCTGTGCGGATCTGGATGGGGAGGAACAGGCTCAGGCTCAACCCCTCCAAGACCGAATGGCTGTGGTTCCCGGCATCCTGTTATAGTCAGCTGGTTCCATCGCTGGCTATGGGGGTGAGACCTTAGCCCCCACAGGAAGGGCTCGCAACTTGGGTGTCCTCCTGGATGCACGGCTGTCCTTAGAAGATCATATAATGGCTGTCGCCAGGGGGGCTTTTTATCAGGTTCGCCTGATTTACCAGTTTACCTTTTTACCGATTTACCCTTCCTAGATCGGGATGCCCTACACACAGTCACTCACGCCCTTGTCTCTTCCCGTCTGGACTACTGCAATGCTCTCTACATGGGGCTCCCCTTGAAGAGCACTTGGAGGCTTCAACTGGTCTAGAATGCGGCTGCATGGGTAATTATGGGGGCGACGCGATGCTCCCATGTAACACCCCTCCTGCATGAGCTGCACTGGCTTCTGGTGGTTTTCTGGGTGCGATTCAAGGTGTTGGTTACCATCTTTAAAGTGCTCCATGGCTTAGGACCTGGCTCTCACCTTCTGCCACCGAGAGCCTCCCACCAGCCCATACGCTCCCATAGAGAGGGTCTCCTCATGGTGCCGTTGGCTAGACAATGTTGACTGGCGACACCCAGGGGGAGAGCCTTCTCCATGGGAGCATCTGCCCTCTGGAATGAATTGCCCCCGGAATTAAGAACTATCCCTGACTTACGCACCTTCTGTCGCGGTCTCAAAACCTTTCTCTTTCAACAAGCCGGGCTGGCATAAAGCATGATTTAAAAAATTTTAAATTTAAATTTTTACATTTAAATTTTTATTATTTTAATCAGGGTTAGTTTGGGTTTTTTCCATGTTTCGGCCAATATTTTAATTATGTGTTTAAAAGTTTTTAAAATATATAACTTTTATATATTTGTTTTTATATATTTATATATTTGTTTTTATTTTGGCTGTACACTGCCCTGAGTCCTTCGGGAGTAGGGCAGTATAAAAAAACCAATAAACTCTAAACTCTAAACTCTAGGTGAGATGGGCAGCATATTAATTAATTGAATGTACTCCCAATAGGACAATACACTGCTTTTCTTAAGGTGCTCATTTAGGCAGTGTGACATTCCTTTATGATTCTGGCCTTCGGCTTTCAATGTGGGGAGGGGCATATTCTTGAGGATATGAAGTTTCTGCATCTGTATTGCTGCCAGTAACTGTTGGAAATTTAGAAGGGATGAGAGATAGTTTCATGAAGATATTGATAATTGGTTTTGCTGCTGAATACAACAGTGCAATCTGGAGTTATGATGAAACTAAAAATAGAGCTGGGAACTATGGCTTGCTTATCCCTGTTATAGAATGTACAAAGACTCAGATGTCTTCTTCTAACTTCTCCCAGCTCTGGAGAAAGCTGGGAAATATGGATTAAGAGACAATCCGAATGAATGGGGCTATCCGGTGGCTTCTGCCCTTTGCAATTATAGTGACATGCAGACAATAACACATATGCATAGCTGCCCTTTGTGTACCGATCAGGGTATACTTCAGGACCTCATAACAGCATGATAGAATGCAATTAATGATGCTAGTTTCTGGGCAACATCTGTTTAACTTGTACTTTTAATCTTGTATATTACATATAAAATCCTATGTCATATAGTATGATATAATTCAGTATAGTATAGAGCAGTGATGATGAGCGTTTTTCTGCTCGGTTGCCAAAAAGGCATGTGTGTGTGCAATAGTGCGCATGTGTGTGCCCTCACCCATACAGCAATGTCCTACCCCCAGCACACGTGCACACAATCCCCATGCTCCCACTGTGCATGTGTGGAGGCCTCACTGAAGCCTCTGAACTTCCAGTAGGTCTGTTGGGCCTGTTTTTCACCATCCACAGGCTCTGGAGGCATTCATGAAGCCCAGGGAGGGTGAAAACCGCCTCTTCTGCGCCTCCAGAAGACTGACAATCAGCTGCCCAGCGCACGCATGTGTGCTGGAGCTCACATAGGGCAATGTCTCGCATGCCCTCAGATATGGCTCTACATGCCACCTGTGGCACGTGTGCCATAGGTTCATCATCAGGGGTATATAGTATAGTATAATATAGTATATTTCAATTACGGTTTGTTTCTCCCAAGATCCATCCGACAAAGGGGCAAGCTTGCAAGATTGCCCCCCCTTCTGCTTCCCAGCTCCTAGGGCATGGTTGGGAGCATCCCACTGGCCACCACCGAGTTGGGGGCTACCAACGAGCCTCCCCTTATGGCAGGGGGTCCCTCCAGAATCCCCTGTGCCCTCGAGGGAGCCCACGAGGAAAACAAGCAGCAGACGAAACACGTCCGTCATCTTCGGAAACCGGAAGTCAAGTCCTAGTATATTTTAATTGTGATGCTTCTGATACAAATAAACAAACAAACATAAGAATGGGGAGGATAATATCTTTGCTCGTATGATAACACGAGCATATCCAACTTGTATTTTTTCAACCTAAAATAGCATACAGGTAGCCCTCGCTCAACTTACAACACTTCACTTAGTGACCATTCAAAATTACAACAACGTTGAAAAAGGTGACTTATGACCATTTTTCACAATTAAGACTGTTGCAGCTTCCTCATGGTCATGTGATTTATATTTGGAGGCTTGACAGCTGATTCTCATTTATGAAGGTTACAGTGTCCCAGGGTCATGCAATCACCTTTTGTAACCTTCTGACAAGCAAAATCAATGGGAAAACCAGAGTCACATCAACCATGTTACTAATTCAACAACTGCAGTGATTCACTTAGCAACAAAAATGTTTGACTCAATTGTGATCGTAACAAGAACTACCTGTGTACTTCAAAATCATACCAGGGGTGGGTTCCTGCCAGTTCTAGCCTCTTCTCTAGAAGAAGTTCCACAAATCTACAATGCCGTTTAGCACTGGTTCCAGCATCCTCCCCCCGCCCATCCGCCCATCATCAAGAGGAAGAGCGAGAGGAGGAATTCTGGGAGTTGAAGTCCACAAGTCTTAAAGCTGTCCAGTTTGAACACCCCTGGGTTTTTTTTTCTCTAAAGGGCTAGGGGTGGAAGGGTCTTCTAACTTGACAGCTTTAAGACTTGTGTGCTTCAATTGCCAGAGTTTCTGAGCCAACATTTTGGTTGCTAAGCATTGTTAAGTGAGTTTCACCACATTTTCCAAGTTGGTCATGCCCACCCACATGACTCACATGACTGCCAAGCCACTCCCACTCGGTCACATGGCCAGCAAACCACTCCCACAAAGCAGGCCACACCTACAGAAGAGGTTTTAAATTTTTTTGAAACCCACCGACATACACACACTCTGCAGTTCTTAGAAAATACAAAGAAATACACATATTTGGGGAAAATATTACAAGTATACACTGTGTTCAACAACATTCTTTACAAAACTATATAAATTATGGGAAATGTATATGAAAATTGGCCAAATTTTTCTGCTAACCTTTTTAAATCATAATCTCCTTTAGAAATGGGTCAGGACAAAGAGCATCACAATCTTCATGTAGTATGTTTTTTTTATAAGTTTCAGATTCAATAACTTTTAAAAATTTTAAATGAATGACTTTTAAAATAGTGATCCTTAAAATATTGGCATATACTGTAGCATGTTACAAGAATTTACAATATGCATATGAAAAAATGGATTTAATTATATCTTTATAAATAGCTTTGGGAAGACTTTCCTTGTAGTGTATATATTACCAGAAGGCATATATACAGTACGGGTATAAATTTAGGAATATGGGTAGAATATAAATTTTCTGCTTCTAATGTTTGGTGAAAGCTTCTATTAGTTATGGAACTAATGTCTCCCGTTTTTAGCAGATGTGCTATTTCATAAAAAGCTATCTTTTCTCTGGGGTCAAGTATGCCATTATTTCACTCATATTATGTTCTGCAGCCAAGTTTCTGACAAATGAAGGTAGAAAGTATCTCCTTTCATTATGGACATAAAATGCAACATTATTTTGTAGCTCCTCAAATGAAGTGATGGGAAAGGAGAATTTCTACCATGAGAGGCTTTCAGTTCTACAACTTTTATTGTGCGATTGAAAAAGCGAAGCATTCTGGCTGCTTTGCAGTCTGAGGCAATACATAAGGCAGTGAATAAAGCTTAATTTGAAGGAAACTCAGAGTGACTTACTACAATTTGTCACTTTTTGAGTGTACTCCAAGAAAGAATGCTGACATGTACTAAAGAGCTTTCAGTGAAAATTGAAATGGTTCATTTGTTATGTCAGCTGAGGAGCATTAAACAATACCTGAAAATCATTAGAAGATTTATTGAAGTGATTTAAAATATCTCTTAATGGAAACATGGAAAACACTGGCATAAACCACATTATCATTTAAACAACGTAAGTAACCAATGTTATTAAGACTTGGAATATTCTTATTATTTAATGGAGGCAGCCAGAGCTCTAGCTAAATTTATCATTTTAAATGTTACTTCTAAACCAAACAAAACATTTCTGTCAACTACAAAATTGGTGAGCCAAAGCATGAATCAGAACAACACAGAATAAAAAACAGTAAATTCAAAACAGTCAAAGAATGTATCAGAACAGGGTGATTTTTAAAGAGAATTTGTTCTCTATCAATAACTAGCCGTTCCGGACCACGTGTTGCTGTGGCCCAGTCTGCTTAAATGGCCAACCAATCTGTGTGTAGATCTACATCTGCACACACAAACACACAACCACCGTATAACCCCCAACCTACCTACCTACTGTATTCCTTCCTCTCTCCCTCTACCTACCTACCTACGTACCTACCTACCTACTGTATTTCTCCCTCTCTCTATCCCTCTACCTACCTACCTACCTACTTACCTACCTACCTACCTACTGTATTTCTCCCTCTCTCTATCCCTCTACCTACCTACCTACCTACCTACCTACCTACCTACTGCATTTCTCCTTGAATCTTACGGACAGAGTATTTTATGTCATAAAGGATGACATAATACCTGTGGCCCACTGCTCTCTCTGTATCCATCTACCTACCTTTTTTACAATTTTTTACATTTCCGTTACGTGTACCTAGCACAGGTGTGACATCTACACAATCTATATATATATATCATTGGTGCTGTATTTCAAAGGAACGTTATGTGAAAATTTAGAAGCAATCGGTGCAGTACTTTCGGAGATTAGCGGTTTTAAACAAACTCTTGTTACATTTTTATTTATATAGATGGGTAGGTCTAAGTAATAGAACTTCAGTAACTATGGAGATAGCTATGCTCCGGGCATGCTGAATTTGTACTAGAAAAGAATTTAGGAAATTCCCAGTTAAAAAAATTACCGAATCCAGTACAAATAGTCCTCAACTTATGACCACAATTGAGCCCAAAATTGCTAAGCGAGACAGTTGTTAAGTGAAATTTTGCATTTTTTTACCATTTCCCTTGCCACAATTGTTAAGAGAATCACTGAAGTTGTTAAATTAGTAATATGATTGTTAAATGAATCTGGATTCCCCATTGACTTTGCTTTGCCAGAAGGTCATAAAAGATGATCCCATGACTCCAGGACACTGCAATTGTCGTAAATGTGAATCAGTTGGAAGTGTCTGAATTTTAATCACATGACCATGGGAATGCTGCAATCCCCATAGGAGTGAAAAACGGTCATAAGTAACTTTTTTCAGTTCTGTTTTGTAACTTCAGTCACTAAATGAATTGTTGTAACTGAAGGACTACCTGTACCAGTTTCACATATTTGCTTCATTTATGCTAAACACTAAGCAGTAATGTAGTTTGCTTTTGACTTTGCTGATTGTGGGTATCCTATCAATGGCAATTTATTCATTAAAACATGATTAAGCAGTATCTGTTTTCACATACTGACATTAATTAGAATGAGATTCTCTGAACTCCGAGCAATGGTTATTCCCATAAAGGGTTATATTTACAGAATACTTTTTTTTTTAACCTTGCAAACATAACATCTCATCTTTCATTCCCAAATGTTGGAGTTGAAAAGTCTCTCTCATACATACCCATATCGCAATGCAGTGCAATTTGGCAGGAAAGAATACAAGCTTCCTTTTTTATGAATGTGGTTCCTAGAACCACAACCTTGAAATAACACTTTCAAAGGGAAAGACCAAAACGAAATATATGTATACAATAAGAGTGGATACTGTGAAGGATACTGTAAGGCCTAGAGTGTTTTTCTGAATCGATAACAGAGGCTCCTGTCCAAAGCTACAGAACAACTGTTATCAAGGCATATCAATTTTGTGTGAAACTGCATACTGGTTCGCTTTCAATGTTTTTGTAAATACTTACAGATATATAGTATTATCCTATACCAATGATGGCTAACCGTTTTTGGCTCATGTGCCAAAAGCAGGGGGAGTGCAGGGGAGATGTGCACAGGTGTGCCACACCGATAATGCTATGTGTGTGACCTTCTGCTTTTGGCACACTTTTTTCGCCCTCTCCAGGCTCCAGAGGCTTTCTAGGAGCTTGGGGATGGTGAAAACAGCCTTCCTTCCCCACCTCCAGAGGGCAAAAAATGGCCTCAAAAGAAGGCCTAAGTTAGCTGCCCAATGCATATATACGCCCTGGAGCTGACAGGGTAATGCCTCAGGTGCCCTAAGAAATGGTCCCGCGTGCCACCTGTGGCACCCGTGTCATAGGTTCGCCATTGCGATCCTATACCATTTCAGACAAATCATTGTCCAATCTCTTCTTTAAAACTTCCAGTGTTGGAGCATTCACAACTTCTGGAAGCAAGTCGTTTTGCTGATTAATTGTTCTAGCTGTCAGGAAATTTCTCCTTAGTTTTAGGTTGCTTCTCTCCTTGATTAGTTTCCACCCATTGCTTCTTGTCCTGCCCACGGGTGCTTTGGAGAATAGCTTGACTCCCTCTTCTTTGTGGCAACCCCTGAGATATTGGAACATTGTTATCATGCCACCCCTATTCCTTCTTTTCATTACTCTAGACATACCCTATTCAACAATTTATACATTTTACCCTCCAGTCCCCTTAACTTCATCTACTTCATTCACAACCAATTTTTAACAGTCTTGCAAGTCAATGGGTTATGAGATTTCCACACATTGTTCAATCTTTGATTTGGTCTAGAAAAGAAGTTCTGACTGGGAAATCTGCTGTATCATAGCACATAGAATCACAGAGCTGGAATGGACCCTCAGAGGACTTCTAGTTCAAGTCCACACTCAAGGCAGGAGACCTTATGCCACTCCAGTTAAAAGGTTGCCCAATCTATTTTTGAAAACCTACACTGAAGCCATGACAGGTATCCAAGCCTTTTCTAGCCTCATCTTAACTTTCAAAGTTGTGTATAGAGATAAATAATTGGTGCACACTATTATTTCTTAGCACCATCTTCCATTTGCATTACAGATATTATAATTACCTACTGACCTTATAATTTGGTAATTATACTTTTATCGGTCTATGAATGCCTAGGCTTACAAAATGGATTGTACACCATAGAAAAGATTAGGCTAACCTTAGACAATTGTTTTCAAGAGAACTGAAAGAGTGTAACTAAAACTTCAATCAAGTGGCACACTCTAGATGTGTTACAACAATAACTATCTGAATTCCCAGCCAGTGTAATAGTTGTGAATAAGAAAATGGTTGTTCCTGTGCTTCTAGAAAACACCTGGTTGCAAAAGTCAATGAAGAAACATAGAACATAAAAAATAGAATAATAGGATTGGAAGGAATCTCAGAGGTCTTCTAGTCTCAAGCCGATGCTTACGCAGGAGACTCTACACATTTCTTCTCTCCTGTTTGTTCTGAGCAATCCTGGACAAACTGTCAGAATTATAAACACAAGGTTTTCTTTCAATATATTACCAACTGTCATCTTTCCGCAACTTCAGTAATCCTATTAAGTTTTGAAGAGCCTTCAGGCCCTTTTGAGATGGAAGAATGCTCGCATTTTGTAATTTCTACATTTTCAAATGTTTATTTGTTTCCAATATTTTAAACAACAGCATGTATAACCAGTTCAGGGCAGTTCTTTTTATGGCCTCTTTTCCTGAAAGAGGAATTCATAGAAAATATTTGAGTTATTCTCTGATTCCACAGATAGCAAGATGCAATCCTTTGAGTAAGGGTAGAAATGCAAGTGTTAGATCCTCTTTTAACATGCATACCACGCACTGAGCACCTGTAAAAAGATATGAGGCTTCAAATGGTGAGTTGTATCTACCATTTTAAAACCGGGGAATACTGATATCAACACCAAGATACTGAGCCTAGAGCAATGGCCTTGTTCCCTAAGTGAACCACCTATGAACCACAATAGGTCTCTTCAGCTACAGTTTACAGTAATCAAATGCTGTTGTTGTTGCTCCAGTGAATCCTTCCTTCTCATTAGGTGGCCAAAGTATTTGAATTTCATCTTCAGGATCTGGCCTTCTAAAGAGCAATCAGGATTGATTTTCTCTAAGACTGACCAGTTTGATTGCCTTGCAGTCCAAGGCACTCGCAGGATTCTTCTCCAGCACCATAGTTCAAAGGCCTCAATTCTTTGGCACCCAGCCTTTCTTATGGTCCAACTTTCACTGCCATACATTGCAACTGGGAAAACCATAGTCTTGACTATATGTTTGTTGTCAGGATGATATCTCTGCTTTTTAGTATGCTGACTAGATTTCCTCCACAGGAGCAAGCATCTTTTAATTTCTTGCCTGCAGTTCCCATCTGCGGTGATCTTGGAGCCCAGGAATCCAATGCACAGTAAACCAGAAGACCAGAACATATCCTCTCCAGCAGTCAACACCAAAATAAGCAGGGATTAACATCAGACAAACAATCAGAATACATTACCCTAATTAAAGAAATATCAAGGAGAAATCCACACCCAACACTCACTAGCACTGATAATGTCATCTAGTTGGGTAATGAGATGTCTGCAAGTAAACAGCCAAGCTGTGAGCATAAAGGACACTCTCTACAGGAACCCAATTCAGCATTCAGGTCACATTGATGATTTATTTGCATACATAATCACAGTTAGTAAAATGTCATGCTTATTTCAGTCCAGTCTATATATGTCAAGGTATCTTGTCATAAAGGTCAACACTGGCAAAGTACACCCTAGTTTATTGTCCCTGTTGGTCCACTCTGCAGGCTTTCCTATTATAAGTTACACACACACACCCTTCAAAATACGAAGATTAATGTTTTGCCTGCTATGAGTAATAGACACTAGTGTACCAGTTTAGCTAATCTTCTTGCCATTGTGAAATTCCTTTTGAAATATATTTTACACTAGCTGTACCCGCCACGCATTGCTGTGGCCAAGTTTCATTAAATGAAAAGGTTTCCCCACATAGACCCTCTCAGCAATCCCCTTCCTTCTCTGCCTCGGTTTCCCCTCCCTCTCCCTCCCCTCCCTCTCTTACTCTACCTACCTACCTACCTACCTACTGTATTCCTCCCTCTCGTCTATCCCTCTGACTACCTACCAACTGTATTTCTCCCATTCTCTATATTCCTCTACCTACCTACCTCCACCTCCCCTCTCCAGACCGCCCCCCCAGTCAACCTCCTCCAGGCCCCACTCCCTCCCAGCAACCATCAGGTCCTCCCTCCCCTCCCCCATGCCCCCCCCCACCCAAAAGAAAGGAAGGGCCGGTTCAAAAAGATGCAAAAGCTTCTCCATGGCCAGGGTGGAGGCAGCGCCAAATGTCCTGTGGCACTGCCGCTGGCCTTGGGGAGGAGGAGAAGGGCGGGGGCGGCAGGCAGTCTTGGCTCCCTGTCTGGGTGCGGGCGCTGGCCGGTGTGGTCGCAGGTGCTCTAAACCGAGTGGAGGAGGTGGTGGCGGCTCCTTCTGAGTCCTCTCCTCATGGTCAGAGGGCTACAAGGAGGCAGAGGGCGGTGGCAGTGGCGATGAGATGTCAGACGCCCAGAAGACTGCCCCCCCCAGTCAACCTCCTCCAGGCCCCCCTTCCTCCCAGTGACCATCAGGTCCTCCCTCCCCTTCCCCGGAGGGCTCCAAGTCCGCGCTCCAGATCTCCTCCTCCTTCCCTCCCCCCCCACAGGTCTTTCCCTTTGGCCTGCGAGAGGATCGTTGTGGCAAGAAAGACGTTGAAAGCGCGGGAGAAGGGCATCAGCACACAATGCTGCATGTGTGCGTGACGCAACCCAAGAAGCAGCTGGGTGGGAGGAGCTAAAGGAAGGTAAAAAAACTCATAAGTGCCGCACTTTTATATTTGTGTAGCATGCACATGGCACAGGTGTGCCATCCACACAATCTATACATATTATTGTTATTGTATTTCTTAGGAACATTGTGTGAAAATTTGGTGGCGATCCCTGCAGTACTTTCTAAGATTAGCGGTTTTGAACAAACTATTGTTAAATTTTTATTTATATAGATTAGAAGCAACAATAAGAGTCAGTTTTGGATTGTATTTTGTAATACCCTAAAGCAGTGATGGCTAACCTTTTTTGGCATAATGCTATGTGCACGACCCCCTGCTTTTGGCATGCTTTTTTCGCCCTCCCCAGGCTCTAGAGGCTTTCTAGGAGCTTGGGGAAGGTGAACAAAGCCTCCCCCCCCACCTCCAGAGGGCAAAAAAACAGCCTCAAAAGAAGGCCTAAATCAGCCGGTCAGTGCACACAAGCGCGCTGGAGCTGACAGGGCAACGCCTCGCGTGTCCTAAGAAATGGTTCCATGTGCCACCTGTGGCACCCGTGACATAGGTTCGCCATGACAGCCCTAAAGTGTTTACAAACTGTTTTTGCAGACATAGAAGCATCCACAGGAGGGGTGTGGTCCCGAGAGGTGTTAGAGTGACAAAAGCAGAGACGTATGATAGAGATTCACAATGTAAATCATGATAACACACACACATGCTGTATACAACGGCAGAAAAGCTTGCCTTGCAATGGTACGTTATTACTTTCATTATTCTGATGAATGGTTTAGATCAGGGGTCTGCAAAGTTGGCTCTTTTAAGCCGGGTGGACTTCAACTCCCAGAATTCTGAAGTCCTGAGTTGAAGTCCACCCAACTTAAAAGAGCCAACTTTGCAGACCCCTGGTTTATGCAGTTGCCCCCACCCCCAGACTATGCTTTAATCTGTTTTGGGCAGACGATTAGTGGTGTTGATCTCATTATTGCATTGGCTTTGTAAATGTAACAGGTGAATAGGTCCCTGATGCTCAAAAGAGATTGGACTAAGGGTGAGTCAAGAATACATTTGGTTTTGAGGACAGCCATAAGACAAAATAATGCAAACGGCAGTAATACATTTAAAGCAGCTATTATACTTACTTATATTATTACTTATTAAACTTAATGAGAATTTTTTTTCTGATTAGATTGCATTGCTTTGATAATGAGCTGCCAAATTTGTAAGTGTTATTTCAGGCCTCAAACTGGGGGCCCATAGGCAGGGGTGGGTTTCTGTCAATTCTAATCTCTTCTATAGAAGAGGTTCCACAAATCTATAGTGCCATTTAGAACCGTTCCAGCTCCCTCCCCCCGCCCGTCCGCACATCATCAAGATGAAGAGCGAGAGGAGGAATTCTGGGAGTTGAAATCCACAAGTCTTAAAACTGTCAAGTTTGAACACCCCTGGGTTTTTTCCTAAAGGGTTAGGGGTGGAAGGGTCATGTAACTTGACAGCTTTAAGACTTGCATGCTTCAAATGCCAGAGGTTCTGAGTCAACATTTTGGTTGCTAAGCAAGAGCGTCGGCTGGCGACCCCCCGGGGGAGAGCCTTCTCTGTGGCAGCTCCTGCCCTCTGAAACAACCTACCCCCTGACCTACGTACAATCACTGAACTACGCCTCTTCCGCCGGGCCTTGAAAACGCATTTATTCCATGCGGCCGGCCTGGTGTAGTTTTTAATCGATTTGGACTCCCTCTTCTTTGTGGCAACCCCTGAGATATTGGAACACTGCTGTCATGTCTACCCTAGTCCTTCTTTTTATTAATCAATATGAAAGGAAAAAGAGAGTTCAACATTTTTCAAATATAAATCAAAATTAGGCACATAGGTGAAGTCTGGTTGGGATTTATTATTTCAGGTTCTCTTAAAGAAATCAGGTCAACCTTTTCATAGCCTCAGTAGAATTTCATTTCATAAAAGAGAGCAGAAGATCAACATATCAATGGAAACCTTATTTGAAATCAACATTTGTGTATCTGAGGGAACTTCATGGCACTTATACTGGATATCACTGGAGCCCTGTTGCAAAACTGCCAGTTCGGAAGTATGTTATGGTTCATGAAACAAAAGGTGATAAGAATTTATCCTGTTCTTGACAAAATTATCCATTCCGGGAGCTGAAACATCATATTGGGATATTTGATTAACTCTCTATCCAACATTTAATTGCCATCATTATTCTCATTTTTTCATGTCAATAGTACCGTGATCAAAATTCTCAGATTATTCCAGGTATCCAAAAAGTAGTTATACAATTCATCTAAACCTCCCAATGAAATGAATAATATGCCCAGATCAATAATCAGATAACATGTTAGACTAACACAGAGTTAGCTGTGTGACACACAAGAATTAATCAGGATTCCCTTTAAAAAGATTTCTAAATGTATAACCCAAATCCAGAAAGAAAGGGATTGCCATGGTCAGAACTGACCATAGGGAAGGGTTGAAAGGGAGCCAGCGATGACATGTGTGTTATGACATTTACAAGCAAATGTGGGGAATCATATCCTGGCATCAGATATCATAACCTAAGTAGAACTTGTGTTATCTGGACCATGTAATGATCCAATGTGGATTATTACAGATGCCATTGCTTGTAAAGACATCATTTCAAAGGGCCTGACTGAGAATAACATACAGTGTGTGTTATTTTTTATTTCATATTGCAGCTATATGGGAAAAAAGATTTTTTTAGAAAAATCATTAAATTGATAAATTGAGGATCATGGATGGAAAGAATCCTTCTAGCTGGTATGAAAAGGATTTCTTCTTTTTTCCTAGAAAGCAATTGATTGCTATGTAAAAGATGACATAAAATGAGGGAATAATTAAGCAGAAATAAAATCTTCAAAGATCTCCCTTGAGCAACACAACCCTCTGTACTGAATATGATTCTCTACCTCATATCCCATCTGTTAGTCTGTCATCTGTTGCCGTAGTAGAATTTATGCCATCCAGCAAATATCCAATATGTAAAGTTAATTCCAGAACAGAATTTCATAGGCCACTTTATTAACCAACTACTGCATATGCTGAAATATAACATAATTCTGAAAAATACTTTAAGATGCAGACACTTGATCCAAGAATATAGAAGCAGCTGGTGGGGCCACTGGAATATTCAGCACTTTGAACTGGTCTGTTGCAAAAATCAAATAAGACAGCCTCCCATTCAAGTTTAGGAATAATCATAGATGTTAATGAAGCAAAACTTTTGAATGGAGAAAATTAATTTGGACTAACAAACTCCATGAGGTCACACTTTCGGATGTCAGTGCATTTTTATTGAGTCATTCGTGCTAAAACATAGAGTGTGTACTAACATGAAATCTGAACAAAGTTAAAGCTGTATTTAAATGTTCTAAAGTAGCACATACAATCTGTTGCATGAAAAATGACACTGAAATATGTCACAGTGAAAATAGTGAATATTTGTAGCTCCTGAGAGGTGGGCGAAGCGCAAATTAAGGGGTTTTTTATTTAAATCGTTAATTCGGATTTTAGGGGGTTCCAGGGTGGGGGGGGGGAAATAGTCCTGGGAGGGAATGGCAAACGAGTGGGCCGGCCGGCGGAAGAAGGGTAACGGAGGGAGGGGAAGGGGGGGGTGTTTCCACGGAGGCGTTTTCCATCGGTCTGGTCTTAGGGAGGGGCAGGGGCGGTGGGAGGCGGAATAGGTGTCATCGGTTGGAAGACCGTGGCCGCTGGACACAGGCGGTCACGCGCTCCAACTCTCCGTCCTCCCATCGCAGACTAGGTGGGCAGGAATCACAGACCCGGGGCCCTAGGCTGATGCTGTGCAACGCCAGGTCCGTGGTTCAGAAAGCCCCCCTCATTCATGACCTGGTGTCAGAGGGGGACCCGGACCTGGTGGGTATAACGGAAACCTGGTTGGGTCACGAAGGGGGTCTACCCCTCGTGGACATGTGCCCACCAGGTTACCGTGCCTTCCATCAGCCTAGGGCCCTAGGGAGGGGTGGGGGAGTGGCGATTATCGTAAAGGAAGGTCTTGAGCCGAAGGAGACCACAGTCCCTCAGACAACCGGATGTGAATCTCTCTGCGTGAGATGGGGCCTAGGGAGGCAGTTGGGCGTGTTAGTTGTATACCTGGCTCCTCGCTATGCAGCAACAGCCCTGCCCGAGCTCCTAGAGGTGATAGCCGAGGCGGCAGTTGAGACCCCCAGACTGGTAGTCATGGGGGACTTTAACTTGCCGTCGACGGGCGAAGCCTCTGGAGCAGCTCGGGAGTTCATGGCCTCCATGACGGCCATGGACCTGACCCAGGTAGTTTTAGGCCCCACTCACGAGGGGGGAAACATGCTGGATATGATCTTTGTCTCGGGACAGTGGAGTTGTGATCTGGGAATAGGGGATTTAGTCATCACTCCCTTGTCATGGACAGATCACGCTTTCCTCCGGCTGGACTTTCCAATCGCTTCACCTCACCGCGGGGAGGCGGAACCGGATACTCCTATATGGTTCCGCCCCAGGCTTCTAATGGACCCGGAAAGGTTCCAGAGGGAGCTTGGGCCAATTCCTGTGACCCTGCCCCGCGACTCGACTGAGGACCTAGTGGCCGCATGGTTAAGTGCGGCCGCGGGGGCCTTGGACCGAGTCGCGCCCTTGCGGCCTCTCTTGTGGCGACGAATCACCCAGGCTCCTTGGTTTACTGAGGAGCTCCGGGGGATGAAACGCCACAAGAGACGCCTAGAGAGCAGATGGAGATCCTCTCGCTCCGAAGCCGACCGAACACTAGTGAGAACCCATATTAGGGCTTACTTAGTGGCGATAAATGTGGCCAAACGTGAGTATTGTGCCACCCTAATTGCATCCGCAGATAACCGCCCTGCCGCCCTGTTTGGGGTGACCCGTTCCCTCCTTCACCAGAGGCCGCGGGAAGCCCCTCTACAAGGGCGAGCAGAGGAATTTGGGATTTATCTGCAGGAGAAAATCACTCGGATTCGGAATGAGCTACCCTCCATCGACGGTGGTCCTGTGGGACTGTCCGAGACTAGTCTTGAGGTTCCATCTTGGGAGGAGTTTGACTTTGTTACCACCGAGGATATGGACAGGTTGTCAAGGAAACTTAGGGCGACCACATGTTTATTGGACCCGTGTCCCTCCTGGCTTGTACTGGCATCCTGGGAGACGACACGAGGCTGGCTCCAGGGCATTGTCAACGCATCTTTGAGTGAGGGGTCCTTACCTTCCGTCTTGAAAGAGGCGGTGGTGAGGCCCCTCCTCAAGAAGCCGTCCCTGGACCCAGCTTTATTAGAGAACTATCGTCCGGTCTCCAACCTTCACTTTCTGGTGAAGGTTGTTGAGAGTGTGGTAGCCCAACAGTTTCCGCGACACCTGGAGGAAGTTGATTATCTAGACCCGCGCCAGTCCGGCTTCCGACCCGGTCACAGTACTGAGACGGCATTGGTCGCGTTGGTTGATGATCTCTGGAGGGCGCGGGATAGAGGTTATTCCTCTATCCTAGTCCTGTTAGACCTCTCAGCGGCTTTCGATACCATCGACCATGGTATCCTATTGCACCGACTGGGGGGGTTGGGGCTGGGAGGCACCGTTCTGCGGTGGTTCTCATTTTACCTCTCTGGTCGGTCGCAATATGTGTTGATGGGAGGGCAGAGGTCGACCTCGAGGCCTCTCCTATGTGGGGTCCCTCAGGGGTCGGTCCTCTCGCCCCTCCTTTTCAACACATATATGAAGCCGCTGGGTGAGATCATCCGTGGTTTTGGGGTGGAGTACCATCTGTACGCTGATGACACTCAGTTGTACATATCCACCCCAGACCACCCCAACGATGCCGTCGAAGTGCTGTCCCAGTGTTTGGAGGCCGTACGGATCTGGATGGGTGGTAACAAACTCAAGCTCAACCCTGCCAAAACCGAGTGGCTGTGGTTTCCGGCACCCCGGTTCAGCCAGATTACACCAACTCTGGCCATTGGGGGCGAAACATTGGCCCCCGTGGAGAGGGCGCGCAATTTGGGTGTCCTCCTGGATTCCCGGCTGTCCTTGGAGGACCATGTGGCAGCCGTGGCCAGGGGGGCATTTCATCAGGTACGCCTGATGCGCCAATTGCGCCCCTTACTGGACCTGGCTGCCCTTCGCACAGTCACTCAAGCTCTTGTGACGTCCCGTCTCGACTACTGTAATGCTCTCTACATGGGGCTTCCCTTGAGGTGCACTCGAAAGCTACAGCTAGTCCAAAACGCAGCCGCGCGGGTAATTACGGGAGCTACCAGAAGCTCCCATATAACACCAATCCTGCGCGAGCTGCATTGGCTTCCTGTGGTCTTTCGGGTGCACTTCAAGGTCTTGACGACCATCTTTAAAGCGCTCCATGGCTCGGGGCCTAGTTATATGCGAGACCGTCTCCTGCCCCATACATCCCTTAGACCGATACGCTCCCACAGAGAGGGCCTTCTCAGGGTGCCGTCGGACGGACAATGCCGACTGGCGACACCCAGGGGAAGAGCCTTCTCTGTGGCGGGCCCTGCCCTTTGGAACGACCTACCCCCTGAACTCCGGACCATCACCGACCTCCGCCTCTTCCGCCAATGTCTAAAGACATACTTTTTTCATCAAGCCGGCCTAGCCTAACCTCCCATGAGGACTGTAGAAAAGTTTTAAATTGGGTTTTAATTAATAATTGGTTTTAGCACAGGTTTGGGATTTAATATATATTTTAAATTATTTATGTTCTATTTTTGTATGTTTTTTAAATTTCCTGTGCGCCGCCCTGGGTCCTTTGCGGAGAAGGGCGGGATATAAATGTAATAAATTTGTTATACAGTAAAACTATTTCTTAAACCTAATTGCTCATTTTTAAGAATCCCAGGACCTAGTATCCTAATCAAATGTTGACATATAATTTGGACTTTTAAAACAGTTTTCAATGCTTTATAATTTTTTGTTTTACTCAACATAATTTGGGAGGATTCTAATAATCCTCTAATAAATTGTAATGAATAATTTCAGTTCTATTAAATTTGTAATCAGTTATTCTAATAAACACAAAAGATTTAAGAAGGTGTCAATAAATTTTAAAGAATCAACATTATTATTAATAATAGTACTTCTGGATTTGTTGTTATATATTTTTTGTTATAATATTGATATTTCCTTTTGATGTGGATTCCATATTGTGTGCCTGCTTACTCTCTTATATTTCCTTCCTCTTCAAGTAATGTAAATACAAACATCAATTCCTTTCTTGTTCAGTATCCCAGCACCAGGGTGAGCATTCCAAGAATGGGAGAGTAGAGAAAAAGGTGGGGATAAGGTTTGCCATTTTACCCAGCTTCTTCATAAGCTGAGTTTCCAAAACTATCCTTGCCATTTGGACTAACTTGACTAATTGGGGTCTTATCCTTCTGATGCTGTAAAGCTGTAAAGCAAAGAAAAACTTAAGGAAAATTGTAAGTGCAGCCACAGTCACAACCACTTCATTAATAACCAATTGCTAGAACCAATGATAATCACCATGCAAGGAGTATCTTTAATTACTGTTATTCTATTTAGTTTCTGCTTTTGTATAGATACATAGCAGAAATTAATATTGCGAAGGGCAACTCCAACAATTGATTGCAAAGCTATACCTTTTCAATCTCTACTTAGATATGTCCCTGCTTGAGTGCAAATGCAAGTGAGGCCATGAGCTGGAAACCTGCAATTACCCGTATTTTTCGGAGTATAAGATGCACCTTTTTTCCTCTAAAAAGAGGCTGAAAATCTGGGTGCGTCTTATACATCCAATACAGCATTTTTTGCCTCCTGAAAGCCCGCCCCTTCAGCAAAATGGCCACGACATACCCTTATGGAGGCTTCCAGAGAGCTCCTGGGGGCTGGGGAGAGCAGAAATGAGCAAAAAACAGGGCGTTTTTGCCCCCCCCAGCCCCCAGCAGCACTCTATAAGCCTCCATAAGGCTATGCATGCTATTTTTTTGACCAAAAATCGGCCCGTTTTCACGAAAAAAAACAGGCCATTTATCCTCATTTTGGGGGCCCCACCACCCCCAGGAGCATTCTGCAAGCTCCCCCCAAGGCTATTCATGCCTTTTATTTGAAAAAAAACGGGCCTATTTTCTCGAAAAATGGGCCATTTGGGGGAGGTTTGCACAGTGCAAAAAGGGTTTTCTTTCCCTATTGAAGAGCTGTTTAGTTAGATGAGAATTATGGTGGTCAAGTACTGTGCCTGTAGAAACAAAGATTTGTTCCAAAGGTGGTCAGTGATTTCCTTCTCCAGCACATGGGTAAATACATCTGGAAACATCTACCTACCTACCTACTCTCTCTCTCTCTCTCTCCCTACCTATCTACTGTATTTCTCTCCCCCCTCTATATACCTACCTACCTACTCTCTCTCCCTCTCCCTATCTACTGTATTTCTCTCTCTCTATCCCTCTACCTACTTACCTATCTACACACACTCTCTCCCTACTTACCTACCAACTGTATTTCTCTCTCTCTCTCCCTCCCCCTACCTTACCTACTCTCTCTCTTACTACCTACCTACCTACTGTATTTCTCTCTCTCTCCCTCTCCCTCTACCTACCTACCTACCTACCTACCTACCTACCTACCTACCTAACTACTCTCTCTCTCACTACCTACCTACCTACTGTATTTCTCTCCCTCTCCCTTTATCTACCTACTTAACTACACACACTCTCTCACTACCTACCTACTGTATTTCTCTCTCTCAACCTACCTGCCTACCTACCTACCTACACTCTCTCTGTCCCTATCTACTGTATTTCTCTTTCTTTTTCTCCCTCTCTATCTCTTTACCTACCTACTTTAAAAAAATTGCCTCTTCAAAACCTGGGTGCGTCTTATACTCTGGCGCGTCTTATACTCTGAAAAATACAGTAGCCCAAATATTAGCAAAATCTTTGAAATGTTATGAAAATATTAAGAAGTTATTTTCACATCTCCTGTACTCTTAAGCAGGAGGAGATATTGGAATGAGTGTAATAATCTCACTTTAAGTCAGTGTTTCTCAACTGTGGCAACTTGAAGATGTCCGGACTTCAACTCCCAGAATTTCCCAGCCAGCATTTGCTGGCTGGGGAATTCTGGGAGTTGAAGTCCGGACATCTTCAAGTTGCCACAGTTGAGAAACACTGCTTTAAGTCAAAGATTTTTTAAAAATATTACTGAGTTTGCATAACTGAATTTTATTAGTCCAAATATATCTGAAATGCTCTTACAAATCAGTGAAAACTGAGCTTATTTTTACTGCAAAACCTATACCAGTGATTTCTGCAGATGCACTTTATATGCAGATAACTTTATATCTTTTTGAAAAGCTTCATAAAATACTTTAAAATTCATATATAATTTCAAGAAGTGAAGAAATATAAATATTTTCTTGCAAGACAAAAACATAATTTTCAAACTATTGTCATAAGATCAATGCTGCAGTAGAATTAGCATGATTTTACTAACCATGCACAGGGCATCATACCTCAAAAATATATTTCTGTGAACTAGAAATCATACTGTCATATATAAAGACCTCTAATACATAATACAGATATTATAATTAAAAATGATAATTTTCAATGTGTTTTTCTATATTATTTTAATGCAGCTGTCCCTCTGCACACTATAGAAATAAAACTCAACATTTTTTACTACTGAGTATTGAGTATTGAGTTCTTAATTATAAATCATAAAAGAAGATGCAATTTTATGCTTTAAAATGAATTCATAATGTCGAATATATGTCTAGAGGATATGATTTCTTGTGAAACCTTATCCTATATTATGATATGCTTGACATTTGGTCATAAATGCATGCTTTGGTCAAAAAATAATTTCTGTTAATTATTGTGTTATTTGCAAAGTGTCACTAACAGAGAAAGTCACTAAATGAGGAATAGATGTATTTTTCTATTTAAGCATTTTTCCCAATAATTGTTAGGGCCATTCTGTATAGCTCTCACCAGAAGTAAGCACAAATGCCTGAAATGGAAAGCCCCCATTTAAGCTTGCTAAAGCCTGCATTCCGTGAGATTCAATTTTGCATGTATTACTAGCTTTATGTCCCTATAAACATATTGAACCAAACTCTTAATACTATCTGACTGATAGTTAGCCTTGACTTTGAGTAAAAGTTTAAACAACCAACATTAATATTAATTACATGTCTGCAGCACATTATCTTGTATTTTTGTTAAATGTCATACAATCTTCATGGGCTTCTAGACATGACTCAGAATTATTGTCAACCAAATTTCATGTTGCTAGTGTCAACTCTCAAAACACTCCTGGCCTGCTCTCAAGTTGCCATAGGCAGGAGAGGAGAGCTGCCATAACCAGAAGCACATTCCACCCAAACAATCTTTTTCCAGATTGTATCCCAAGCCAGCTGGAGAGGTGGGGTTTCTACAGCCTGCGAAAGTACTCTGTTGGAGAACATGATTTATAACACATCATGGGAGAAGGAGGGGGGAAACAGGGTCATGGTTGGGCTGTAAATCACGTGGGGCCGAGCTAACTCCACCCAGGAACTGCTGACAGCTACCCTTTATTTTCTACTGTTTATTTTATAAACAGTAGAAACCAAACAGAATTTTCAGAAGAAAAAAAAAGACTATTTTGTAGGTTAATATAATCCTAATACCTGGGTATCTTATGTACACACTTTTCAGGTATTTTACTGCAAACAATCCCAAAGCCTCTACATCAGGGATGTCCAAACTTGGGAACTTTAAGACTTGTGGACTTCAACTCCCAGAATTCCCCAGCCAGCTATGCTGGCTGGGGAATTCTGGGAGTTAAAGTCCACAAGTCTTAAAGTTCCCAAGTTTGGACATCCCTGCTCTACATGCTTAATTTATGGCATATGCTGCATTCAAAGACATGTTAAGAAATCCAAGTCGAAATGCACTTATGTCATTAAAGCTGCAGCCCCAAACTTACACACCTGGGAGTAGGCATAATTCAGCAGAAAATATCAAATTTAAATCATCAATACATTAAAAAAAAGGAAAGGACACTGAAGTGGGAACATATGTTTTGGAGGATGGATAACAAAATAGTACAAGGCAGTTTATAATAAATGTGAAGATACCTGCATATAATTTTTTATTATTTTGGACATAAAAATCAATTCTGCACTATTACACATGCAGAATTCGTATCCTTTTGAAGCTTCCCTTTTGTAGGGGGAAAAATAAACTTGAATAAGTTGAAGGATTTCTTAGGGAATTGAGCTAACTTACAAACAGGAAAATGCAAGTCAATGCAAGTCAAGCCTTGGATGACTTGATCAACAGTGTTTCCAGTAATCCCTTCAATTCTTTCTCTTTTAACATTAAATGTTTATTTTATTTATTTATTTACTTATTTATTTATTTATTTATTTAATAATTAAATAATTTATTTATTAAATAATTAGACTTTGGGAGAGATGCTCTCTGTGCAGGCATCCCATCCTGATTAATTCCTCCCCCCCTTTTTAACCCTTTCTGACATATACTCTCTCTCTCCAGGTTTATTCCTCATCACTCTTCATACTATACTGCTGCTTAATAAGAGAGGAGTAGTAAATAAAAGAGGTAATTATGATAGATATTAAATAATAATTTTAATAATAATTTTAATTTATAACCCGCTCTCTCTCCCCGAAGGGACTCGAGGCGGGGCACAGGGAAATTAAAAATACAGTAAAACCACAAACAATTACAATATTAAAATGAATTAAACCAGCCCTGCGCTAAAACCCATATAAACTAAAACTAAGCTCTAAAAATCCCTTTAAAACAGTTTAATTACCCTAGGCCGGCCAAGCAGAAGAAGTGTGTTTTTAATTTTTGTCGGAAGGAGCGGAGGTCCGTAGATGTTCTAATATCAGGGGGAAGGTCATTCCAGAGGGTCGGGCCCGCCACAGAGAAGGCCCTTCCCCTGGGCGTCGCCCACTGGCATAGCCTAGTGGACGGCACCCGAAGAAGTCCCTCTCTGTGGGAGCGAATTGGCCGCAGGGATGTATGGGGCAGGATGCGATCCCGCAGATAGCTAGGTCCTGTGCCATGGAGTGCTTTGAAGATGATAACCAATACCCGAAAGACGACAGGCAGCCAATGCAGCTCGCGCAGGAGCGGTGTTACATGGGAAAACCTAGAGGTTCCCATAACTACCCGCGCGGCTGCATTCTGGACAAGCTGAAGCCTTCGGGTGCACCTCAAGGGGAGCCCCATGTAGAGAGCATTGCAGTAGTCCAGTCGGGATGTCACGAGGGCATGAGTGACTGTGCAAAGGGCACCCCGATCCAATAGGGGACGCAACTGGCGGACCAGGCGAACCTGGTAAAACGCCCTCCTGGCCACGGCTATCACTTGATCTTCCATGGACAGCTGTGTATCAAGGAGAATGCCCAAGTTGCGTGCCCCATCCACAGGGGTTAGGTGTTCGCCCTCTATGGCCAGTGATGGAGTCAACTGGTTGTACCAGGATGCCGGGAACCACAGCCACTCGGTTTTGGACGGGTTGAGTCTGAGTCTGTTCCTTCCCATCCAGGCCCGCATGGCTTCCAGGCACTGGCACATCACCGCTACGGCATCGTTGGGGTGGTTTGGGGTAGATAAATACAGCTGCGTATCATCAGCGTAGAGGTGGTACTCTACCCCAAAACCACGGATGATCTCACCCAGCGGCTTCATATATGTGTTGAACAGGAGTGGCGAGAGGACCGACCCCTGAGGCACCCCACAGGTGAGGGGTCTCGAGGTCGACCTCTGCCCTCCTGCCAACAGAAATTGCGATCGACCGGAGAGGTAGGAGAACCACTGTAACACGGTGCCCCTCACCCCCAACCCCTCCAGCCAATGCAATAGGAAACCATGGTCGATGGTATCAAAAGCCGCTGAGAGGTCTTAAAGCTCAAATACTTTGGACACCTAATGAGATGAGATAATTCATTGGAAAAGACCCCAATGTTGGGAAAGATTGAAGGGGATGGCAGAGGATGATGTAGTGAACAAACAACATTGGTCAAATTTCAGGATGCAATAGAGAACAGAGGAATCTGGTGTGCTATGGTGCTAGAATCACAAAGAATGGACATGACATAGCAACTAAACAACAACAATAAGAATTATGACAGAAGGGAAGGGAACAAAAGATGGCCGTAGGACTTATATATATGTAGGAAGGCCTTTTAAGTTCTAGGGCTTTGGATCTGTATCCTAGCTATAGTTGTGGTAGTAGTTTCCATTCATTACTAAGCTTATAACAAAATAAAATTATATACAATATAAATCAATATCCCAAGGAAGTTATTAAAATGTAAGACATTTTGCAATTTAATACAATAATCAATGTGAATAATTCTAATATTACTACTAGTCTTAGCACTATTACTTTCACTACATGTTTTAGCATGAAATTGAGTCATAAAAAAAAGTTAGCTAGGATATTTAGCTATGTAAATTTGGTCTCATCATATCCAATCATTTTTGTTGTCGTTCAGAAATTCAGTCAAATAAAAGAGAAGGGAGAGCTAGACAGGTGAGAAATTGTCCCTTGTTTTTTTTAATGATATAATTTAGAGACTTAACAATTGTGATTTGACATCCCACCTCTTTGCATTGCAGTTGAAGTTGTAAGTTGCAAGTTGAAGAGGCAGGATTTCAAGGTACCAAATCCAAGTTTTGTTGGCAATACTTCCTGTAGAGTTGCTCTGCCTTCTTGTGCTTGCCTACAACTCTAACAGTGTGTGTCTTTGTAGATGTTTGGTGCAAGCACCATAAGCTTGTTTAGGTTAAGCAAATTGTCACTAAGTGATATAATGCAATTACTCCAAATAAAGACAAAGAGAAAATTGATTTAATGAAAGAATTGGGCTGCGATCAGTGTTAAATTGAATTGTAATTCTTAATACTCTGTATTTAAGACTGACACATACTATTTAAAAACAAAACAAAACAGACGGGGCAGTTTGATCCTAGAACAAAAGAAGTAGTTACAGAAACCTTAATTAGTCTGAGTTAATCTTGCCATCTCATTAATCCTAAATGGTGTCAGTGGATCTAATGGTTGAGAATATTAGTGTCATAGTCAGTTCCAAATTATAGTATTGATTAATTGATTCCCTGCTTCCAGTTATATTGCATTATATTGGTGCTGGCGCAGAACTATTGGCTAGAAGCCATAGCCTATTTTCTTATGGAATGTGACAATAGGTGCATAAGAGACATTTGAAGACAGAAAATTCAAACTTTCTTACAAAAATACCCTGAATATATTAGACATATATTAGATATATTAGACATAATATATTAGAATATATTAGACATAATAATTCTGAACCCAGTAGGCTAGTGGTTCAATCTCTAGGGAGATAGGGCGGTATACAAATGCGATTAAAATAAAATAAAAAATAAAATAAATAAATCAGCCTTGGGAATTTGAGGGGATAGAGAGATTGCCAAAGATGGGAAGATGTTGTTGAAGCTGAGAAGGAGGAGGAAAAGTTTAGGTGGGGATTAATTATTTCATATGCCTAGAAGGTTGTCAAAGATATTAACAGTATTTATTTTTAATAAATGAATTCATTCCATGAATAAATGATGGGAAAAATGATAACAGGGTTAGGCTTCTGTTTGTCTGTCACAAGATAATTCTACAAAACCTGAACAGGATGCATTTGATGTGGAGGAAAGAGTTAGCAAAAAGACAAAGATTAAATGTGAAAATGAGCTGGGTGAGACAAGGGTTTACAGAAAAAATAATCCAGAAAAAAATCCCTATGTATAGAGGGATAGCCGGACAATGGCTTAGAATGTTGTTGATTGGTTCATTCTAAGATGTTATCCTTTCTCCTTCCTAATCATGTGACTATGCACATATGCATTCATTTTGATTAAACTCTAGATATATTGTACGTACAGTATATACAAATTTAAGCAACGCACGCACTTACTGTTTATGATCTGCAGGAAATTGTTTTGTCTCTCTCTTTCTCTCTTTCTACCTATCTACCTACCTTACTTAATGGAGTCCCAAACATTCACTTTTGAAGATAATAATAAATAGACAAAGAAATAGAAAATGACAAGCAAATGCCACACAACAACCCAGGCTTAACAAGTGTTGATAAAAAAGACAACCCCCCCCACCACCTAAAACAACAACAACAACAGTGGCTACTGCAACACCTAGAGACAGCCCAAGAGAAGAAAAAAAGAATTGAAGAAAAGCACAAAGTATAAAGACACCAAGGGCACTTGGGGTACAATTTCAAAATATCTGGACCACCACTGGAATTGACAAAATCACCATCAGTCAATTGCAAAAGGCAATTTTATTTGGAATAATTTACATCCTGTGATGTTTTCTACCAACTTCTGCCAAAAACCTTCTCTTTTGCTTTTAATACCACATACAATTTTCTCCTAACACTTCTCTCTAAAAGGTGTTATGACTTAATCTCTCTATATAGCAAAATAACTCACCAGATGACCTTTGGTTAGCTACTGTCTTAGTCTAATTACCTACTTACCAAAGCTGCAAAATTGGAAGACATTTCTATCTGGACAGAACATTTAACTCTGATGTTGACTTTTGTTGTAAATAATTCTTGTAACATTCGACTGACATTTGATTGGCCTGTAAAACTTTGCTCTCTGTGTTGTTAACCATTCACTATAATGTTGCAGGTAGTTTTAAGATAATGTCATGAAAAGCCAGGTATTATTAAATTGTTGGCATATCTATTTTTATTTCTGCTAACCATTTTGAGGCCTCTTACCTTGACAAGAACCAAGGTTCTTACCTTTGCTTATTTTTAAAAACAAAACTGTCTAATGCAGGGGTCTGCAAAGTCGGCTCTTTTAAGACTGGTGGACTTCAACTCCCAGAGTTCCCCAGCCAGCTGGCTGGGGAATTCTGGGAGTTGAAGTCCACCAGTCTTAAAAGAGCCGACTTTGCAGACCCCTGGTCTAATGTATTTGGAAAAACATTTCATATTAATAAAAACCTTAAAACAGGCATATATTACTGCGATAATGATTAATTGATCCAATTCAATATTATTTCACTGTACTAAAAATGTCTGTCTGTCTGTCTGTCTGTCTGTCTGTCTATCTATCTATCTATCCTATGTGTGTGCATGTGTGTATACAGTATATACACACACACACACACACACACACACACACACACATAATATACATACTGTATATAGGTAAAGGTCCCCTCACATATATGTGCCAGTTGTTCCTGACTCTAGGGGGCAGTGCTCATCTCCATTTCAAAGCCAAAGAGCCAGTGCTGTCCAAAGTCCTCTCCATGTTCATGTGGCTAGCATGACTAAACACGAAGGCATAGGGAACACTGTTACCTTCCCACCAAAGGTGGTCCCTATTTTGCTACTTGCATTTTTTACATGATTTCGAACTACTAGGTTGGCAGAAGCTGGGACAAGTAATGGGAGCTCATTCCATCAGGTGACACTAAGGATTCGAACTGCCAAACTACCAACTATTTGTGATGGACAAGCTCAGCAACTTAGCCACAGAGCCACCGCATCCTGTCAGGGGTGAAAGCCAGCAGGTTCTGACAGGTTCTGGAGAACTGGTAGCTGAAATTCTGAGTAGTTTGGAGAACTGGCAAATTCTGGTTCTCCAGAGGTTTCTGGCTGCCCCCAGAGTGGGGTGGGAATGTAGATTTTGCAGTATCCTTCCCTTGCCATGCCCACCAAGCCACACCATGCCCAAAGGTGTGTATGTGTGTGTGTGTTAGGTTTTTTGAGCTGATCAATAAATAAATCAGGAATAAAAAAACCTAACACACACATAAAAAAAGTACACAACAGAACTAATAGCTTTCTGTCTAGATGGTCTCTGGTGATGAGCCGAAAGGCAGAAAAGGAAAGCAGTATGCTTCCTCCCTTAATTGGGGCTTAATAGGGTGTTGTGACACAAATATATATATCATGTAATAGTAATAGAATGTAATACAGCCCCGGTTCAAATCCCAGTAAGGGTATGGCTAGCTGATGAGAGCTAAAAAACTCGAAATAGATCTATACTAGTCTCCCTGATTTATTTATTGATCAGCTCAAAAAGTAACATATATATATATATGTTATACACACACACACACACACACACACACACACACACATAAATAGCTTTTAAAATTCAATGAAAAACATCCTATATGTCTGTAAAATCACTAAATAATACAATAACACAATAAAGTTTCCATAACATATGAACACCCCAACAAATATATATGACTTTCTGGAATACCTTTGCTCGGAGTCTATTGTTAGCAGAATTACAGTATCAGTTTATAGCTTCAAAAGCAAAACCGTCATATAGTGTATTTTTCATTAAAAGCCTTAGAGGAAAGAATGCATTTTTCATTGAGAAGGTAGGAAGCTCAGTACATAGTTTATAGACTTTAATACTTATGTGATACAAAACCAAATCAATTTTTTGTGGACATTTCTGCTTTGGGAAAATTTCCTGGTGGTTAATGGATTTAAGGTAGAATGTATTCTGTGAAACTTCAGTGAGTATCTTAAAAACAACTGGCAACTTCTTTGAGAATAAAAAGACTGTAAAGTAGCCTGATAAAATGCTTGAAAGCCCATCTTTGTAGATGTAAGTCTGGACATTTAAATATCACACCCACAACCATTGTTTTCTCCTTTTACACAAGTTCCAAAAAGTTATTTCAAAACAGAATTTTAACTTAAGAAATTTTAATTCATCCTTTTTTGTTCATTAAAATGAATCTGATATTTTAATCTTAATTTTCATAATAATGCCTGTCCGTTAATCGTATCTATCTATCTATCTATCTATCTATCTATCTATCTATCTATCTATCTATCTATCTATCTATCTATCTATCTATCTATCTATTTTTGTTTTCTAAATTAGGTTTGTAGAAACAGCCAAACATTTTTCCCTATTTCCCATTTATATATATATACAATCTATGAAGGGAATTTGCACATTAGAAGCAAAAGTTTCAAGCTAACTATAAATAAGTATTTGTTTCATTGATTTTAATG
Source organism: Rhabdophis nuchalis (assembly GCA_039707465.1). Taxonomy (NCBI): domain Eukaryota; kingdom Metazoa; phylum Chordata; class Lepidosauria; order Squamata; family Natricidae; genus Rhabdophis; species Rhabdophis nuchalis. The sequence goes on along the minus strand of CM077644.1, from coordinate 170,191,928 downwards.
GGAGTTCTAAACAGTCATTGGTTAGACTGAATTTCAAATTAGAATTTCTGAATTGTAGTAGCCAGCGACTTAGAAGTGAAATATAAATTTGTTCCAAAAGGTCTAGAGTAGATTTTGAAAGATTACATGAAGGAATTAAAACAACAGTGACAACAACAACAGTAGCAGCAGCAGCAACAACTTGTTTTTACTGTAGACAGTAATAGAGAAAATGATGTATTGTCTATTTTCAACATTCTGTATATACATTTAGTTTGGTGAAGAATATTGTTTTATTTTTGTTTTACATCTCTATCAAGAAAGATGTATTATTGGATAACTTGGGTTTAGTTCAATTTAATATTATTAATTTTCAGTAAACTATTTCGGTTTCAACTGTTTTAGGAACAGAATTCACAAGGAAGGATTTTAATTTTGCAGTTCTTAGTATTAGTTTCTTGCTAACTGAACCCAAACTTATATTTCTGATGCTTCAAGCCAACAACAAATTTGTTAAATATTACAATATTAATCTATGTAAATAAAAAGTTAACTATGAGTTTGTTCAAAACCGGTAATCTCAAAAACTACTGTACCAATCGCCACCAAATTTTCACACAACGTTCCTTACAAGTGCAGCATCAATGATACATGGTGCCAGGTGCATGCCACACAAATGTACAACTGCAGCTCTTCTCACTCGCTCACTTGCCCCCCTCCCCTTCTCGGCTCCTCCCACCTGGCCACTTTTCAGCTCACGTCACTTGCACGCACGGTCTGCGTCATATCCGCAATGGTCACCTCCTCAGCAGCATCTCCTCCGCTGCTGCCCCCCCCACAGCACCGCTGCTCCCCTCTGCTGCTGCTGCTCCCTCTGTCGCTCCCAGCGCCCCCCGCTGCCACTGCCCCCGCTGCCACTGCCCCCCTGCTGCTGCTCCCCCTGCCGCTGCTCCCCCTGCTGCTGCTCCCCCTGCCGCCACTGCCTCCCTGCCTCTCCACCTGCCGCTGCTGCTCCCCCCACCATCGCTGCTGCCCCGCTGCTGCCCGGCCGCCACCACTCCCGCCACCAACAATAGGCAGGTAGTTAGGTAGGTAGAGGGATAGAGAGAGAGAGAAGGAGAAATACAGGAGGGAGGTAAGTAGGTAGGTAGGTAGGTGGAGAGAGAGGGATAGAAAGAGAGAGGGAGAAATACAGGAGGTAGGTAGGTAGAGGGAGAGAGAGGGAGAAATACAGGAGGTAGGTAGGTAGAGGAAGAGAGAGGGATAGAGAGAGGGAGAAATACAGGAGGTAGGTAGGTAGGTAGGTAGGTGGAGAGAGAGGGATAGAAAGAGATAGGGAGAAATACAGGAGGTAGGTAGGTAGAGGGAGAGAGAGGGAGAGAGGGAGAAATACAGGAGGCAGGTAGGTAGGTAGGTAGGTAGGTAGGTAGAAGGATAGAGAGGAAGAGGGAGCAATACAGGAGGTGGGTAGGTAGGTAGGTAGGTAGGTAGGTAGGTAGGTAGGTAGGTAGAGGAGAGGGAGAGGGAGGGGAAACCGAGGCAGAGAAGGAAGGGGGTCGCTGAGAGGGTCTATGAGGGGAAACGTTTTCATTTAACCAAATTTGGCCACAGCAACGCGTGGCAGGTACAGCTAGTGAGTAATATATCTTTTGAAGCATACCTTACAATGTATGATCTGAATGCTAATTTGTAAAAGAGAATAATCCATAATCCTTTGCCTTAAGCTTCACAAATCATTTGATTTACCCACTTAACACAGCCATGTGTCATTTCAACACTTTCAACACCAAGAGAGGTCCACCCTGCTTTAGCCTTCATTTTTAGCACTGTTTCTGTTCTTTTATTTTTCGTCAATAGTTTGGGCACAAAAAGATTTTGAAGCAAAACCAACAAGTGCGGTGGCTTTTTATTCACCCAAAACTATTGTGTTAACTCCGTTAGTCTCACCACCAGCCTTACTGTGAGTGCAAAGTTTTGATCAAAGCACCATGGATGCATTAGCCACCGAGTCTTTTCTTTTTAAGGAAGACAATCCCCTATTTAACTTCCAAACACATGGTGAGAATTATGATCTGTAGAGGAGAAATCAAATACACCGCACTGGAAGTAGAGCTGAGAAAGTTACCAGTCAAAACTCTCTGAAATGAAATGATGTGGCTTTACACATTGATCAAAGGATCAACTGCTGAGAAGGACAACAGTTTACACAATGAACTTTCGTGAACCGAGACTTTAGATGCAGGAAGTGCCTGATGCCAATATTTCAGGCTAATACGCTTTTTTGCCCATTTAGCTTTTTAAGCAATTCCTTCATGAGGTACACCAGGGTTTCTGCAACTTTGAAGCATGCCTAGCCAATTCTCAACAAATACTACAATCCCGTACCCCCACAATTGTTGCATTTCCATAAGTCAGCTACAAAAGGCTCAGTTGTGCAGGCTTTGATAAAAAGATGGAAAAGAAGACGGTTGGGGGTGGGTGAGACGGCTACCATAAGTGGAAAGGGGGCTGGGCTGCCTGTTCTGAATGCCTCTTCAAGACCAGTAATGAAATAATAATCTTCTTTAAAGAAATGGTAATGAAAAGGAAGACAGATGCAGTTTGCAAGGAAATAATTGACTGGGGAAAGAGGGTGGAGGAATTAGAACAGCAGTTGCTGCAGGAAATCAACTGTTAATAAATATCAGAAACTGCAGTCAAATGGCACGCTAAACTGCTGCATATGTTTCTCCTGTTACTAAATGGGAATCATTTGGTACAGAAGAGAGGCTGATAAGAGCCCCTCCTCTTGTGGCAGGCAATCATTTTGCATTTTACATTATTTGAAAAGAGCCTGATTATTTTTCTTTGAACGCAGCAAGATGATTCACATTTACCTGTCAACAGTTTTCCATTCCTTCTTTTCCCTGCCTACTTAAAGGCCCCTGATCCAAGCAGTGGGAAGCTCCAGTGGCATAAAGATAAATAATAATTTGTGACCATTAACACTGATTTGCCTTTGGCCCACTTTAAATTACAAGAATAATAAGGAAAAAAAGCAAACAGGGATGGAAATAAAACTGTAAAATGCATTTTACTAAGGGACACAATTGCTGCGCATATTGCCTTAAATTTGACATGTTCATGATTGAAAAAACAAAACAAACAGCCAGTAATTTTGCAAGTTTAAACATACTGGGTGTAAAAATATCTTTCTACTAAAACAGATATGCCCTCCTCCATCACGGGGAGGGAGGATTATCTTGCCATCCATATTTCATTATCAAAAGATCACAAAGCTAACCTCTTTTTTATTAAACAGGAAGCTTGGAACTTGAATGTGATTAGCAGTTTATGGAATATTTCCCTGTAAAATTAAGAGGGATGGCTTGAATTGAGGGGGAAAAGGGGAAGAAAAAAGTAATTTTAAAAGAAACACTACTTTGCTTAAATGATCATCCTTTGATTACAAAAAAAAAAAAATACCATTTACATTTTTTGAAGTCCTTAAATTGCGTTGCCTAGGATCAAAATATCCAATAAACTTATTCTGGGTACCTGGATAGATACACAGTCCTATTTAATTATGTTGTATGGGTCTTGTTGGAAGGCTTCAAGGACAAAGCCTTCAGCAGATGCCCAATCATGTTCACAACCACAAATGACCTACTTTTGGAATTTGTTGTGGAGAGTAGTTCAGAAGCAGCCAGTTACTGAACAATTTTCCTAAACCATTTTAGAATCCAGAGCAACAAATTGGGGATTGTTTCCTAAGTGAAATTCACAGCCGCCAGAGTTAAAAGTTGTAGGCTGGAGTGGATAGAGACTGAACTAGGTATTTGAGGAGAGATAGTCACATTCTCCTTCATTGCTTTTTCTTTTTATGCATGGTCTCCTCTTGTACAAAGGATCCAATTGTCAAGAATCCTCTTCTACATAGGAAGTTTTCTGCAGAACCAGTCACAAAAATAATTAAAGGGAAATGCATAGTATAATCCTGCAAAGGCTGACTTGGACACCATTAATGACTATACTATGTTAATGTAGTAGGATGCCTTTGAAACTATTCCAAGTTTCAGATACATCTTGATTCAAACAGATTAAAGATAGCAAAGAGATCCCATTCCCCCTTTAAAAAGCCCCTGAATGTCCCTTTTTTAAAACATTCAGATTATTTTGTGAATACAGTTTACCATGTTTTTGATGAGAGTCACCAGTCTTTTCATTCTGATTACTTTCCATAGAAGACATTATTTTCTTTCTGGCCTTCATTGACTTGGTCACCTATTTTCTTTTCTTTTACTTGACATTATTATGCTACATGTAACACCATAATCAAAATCAAGGAGGTACCCTCACTCATTAAATGATAGGTTGAACAACCGGGATGTGAGGAACAGCAGTTAAGTGCTATTAATACATTAAAAAACAAGGAGTAAAACACTCATAAAATGGATAAGCTGTAAATATTTTCAATACAGGTCACGTTTCAAACATGGTTGACGCTATATCTTCGAAGTCTGGTAGCTATACATTTCACTGGAGAAAGAGAAGCGCCTGGGCCTGTCTAGTGAATTTCTTGCCCACTGAAAAATTATAGCTATTTTTCAGATTGATTTCAAAAGTTGGGCAAAATAATCAGAACAATTAGAATTATTTGATTAAAAGTGGTTTAAATTCAAACTCTTCCAAAATACAAATTTCATAATCCTGATCATCGCATATCAATCGGAAAACTAAAAATACCAGATGCCCCTTCAGCCACCCAAAGACAAAAGTTCTATAAATGTGGGTGTTGCTTTTTTTTTGCAAAGACAATATCTATTAAATATATATCGGCTACAATATCATATATTTGCAATTGTTTACGATTGGGAGAATAGTTTTTATTTATCATTTCAATCCATATGGCCAGCTGTCTCAAGTTCATGACTCTGGGCAACAGTGTTTAAAAAAAGTTTTAAAACCATAAAAAAAGAACAGTTAGGTACAAACAACCAGAACCACTAATACATAGTCTCAACAGAAGCTTTATTGTTAATCAACTATGTTACAAGAATCTAACCAGACTAACTATATTCCTTTAGGAATAGTTAGATAAGGCTTCAGGAATTCTGGCAGTTGTAGATAAACTTCTCTATTTTCTGCAGTCTAAAATAGACTTCTCTATTTTCTGCAGCACAAAGACTCTAAACTCAGCCCCCACTTAATACAACCCTCCAGTCTAGATGGATATTCTATCACAATAGCAATAGCATTTAGACTTATATACTGTTTTACAGTGTTTTACAGACCTCTCTAAGCTGTTTAGAGAATCAGCACATTGCCCTCAACAAACTAGGTCCTCATTTTTCCCTCCTTGGAAGGCTGGAAGGCTGAGTCAACCTTGAGCTTGATGAGATTCAATCTGCCAAATTGCAGACAGCCAGCAGTAGGGCAGAAGTAGCCTGCAGTACTGCACTCTAACCACTGAACCACTGTGCAAACACAAAAATCATACACAATCTGGTAATAAAGTCACTTGAAAAGTAAAAAAAAAAGTTGGCAATATTACTAATATGTAGGTGGAGTTCCATAAGAACATGTGGTACCTTGATGATATTAGGATAAGTTTTCAAGAAGCATGATAAATAGACTATGGCTATGAATAATTTAAGATCCTTCCTAAGTCACATGACAATATGAAACTTCCTTAATAGCAGTATCACTTAGACTTATATACCACCCCATAGTGATTTACAACACTCTCTGAGTGATTTACAATGTCAGCTTTATTTGCATATTGCCCTCAACAATCTGGGTCCTCATTTTACCAGCCTCAGAAAGATGGAAGCCTGAGTCAACTTTGATCTCCATCAGGATCAAACTCCAGGTTGTGGGCACAGTTTGCCGGCAATATTGCATTCTAACCACTATATCACCCTTAATGGTAAAAAGTGACCATTTGGTGTCCTTTGCTGGTCTTAGCTCATCAATAAGTTCAACGGGGTAAAAAATGTCTTCTCAATGTTGTCTAGGCAATTTCATCTTTGATCATGAAAGGTGGCACAATATAGAAAATGGTGAATAAAGCTGTAAATGCCATGGGACACCAAACTTCCACTGTTGTGGAAGATGATGTTATCTCACCAATGATGAATTAAGATTTAACAGCCAATTCAATAGGCTTCTCTACGAAATTGAATGAGGCTGGTACCATCACCTGATTTGCCTTTATCTGTTTCTGTTAGAGATAATAAAGAATGTGCAATTTTAGTATTATTTATGACTATCCTCTTCAAAGAACAGCTTATACTGGGCCCATTTCATCAGCCGTGCAGTTATTTTAGTTTGATTACTGTGTTCAAAACTCAAATATATCCTGAAAATTCTTCAAAACTACTCAATATGTTAATTTTTAAAATGGGGTGTGTGGATTCTCCCTTTTAAGGATTCTCAGGATCTCTAATTCTTCCTCAATAATGCCAGAATTTTTGGTGTTTCTTTTGTCCTCTTGCAAACTGAAAGAATGCTACTGTTATAGCTGCCTGTTTTTTCTTATCTATTAAACATTGTTTCATTAAAAATATACTAGAGAGTTTTTACTAAACATCCCTAAAATAGACTTGCCCCACTCATTTCAAAAGCTGGAAGAAATTGTAAATCTGATGATCTCCAGTAAATAATAATAATAAGATTTGTCTGTATGTTCACAGCCTCATTCTTTATTGAGAATGAGTCCCTAGAGATCACCTCCTGCTGATTTTACTCTCCTTCCCCCCCCCAAACTAACTCATTTTTTTCCTTGCTTGGGAAAAAAAGTATAAGAGAATTGGCAGGGACAACTGGCTAATGACAGCTTTATTGAGCTGGGCTTAAATTCAAAGGAGTTTGACTAAAATTATGAATTCTCTCCAGCAATAAGTGAACCCAAAATAACAAGAGTGTCATTTGGGTAAATTAACATGCTGAGCCCATTGCGCACTTCATCAAATAAGGCTAAAGGCCATAGATTACAGCCTGATGAAAAGATACAGCTGAAGATAGAGTGCTTGTGTATTTTTGTAAAGGGCGGGAGGGGAGAAAGACGGAGAGAATGAGACAGATTCACATGCTCATCTATTATCAGAGTAAAACTCTTGGTAGAAACAGATTTTCAAAATGGGATGAAGGGAAGAAAGAAGATGGCAGAGAGAAGGTAAGGACAGGATCAAGAAGCAGGAGAGATAAAGACTATAAGCACACAAAGCAATTATTTCAAGGACAGGAAATTAAGTTCAATAAAGGAGGCAATTTATAATCTGTAAATAGCTTCTATAAGAGTATTTCTCTATATTAAAGGCCATAACAAAAAACACACACCCTTATTTGAATTCAGGATTACCAGGAATTCTGATTAACAAATATAAGCCATAATTCTTAGGCAGCCACAATTCATTCTTATTGACCTTAAGACTTTAAAAAGAAAGGGAAATCAGAGTTGATAGGAAAGTTAATTATCTTTACATATTCTTCAACATAATGTAACATCTGAATGTGCTTATTTTCTTTTCTTAAACAAGAAATATCTTTAAAAAATACATTTTAATACAACCCTGCGGGGAACAAATTGCTCTTAGTAAGTCATAAATATCAGGGATACTTATGGGCTAACAAAATCCAGAACACAAAAAAGATCTAGAGTTTTATGTATCCTTTTACTTGCATCCGAATACCATTTGGAATATATAGCCCAGTTTTAGAGGTCCTAGACCAGTGATGGCGAACCTTTTTGGCACCGAGTGCCAAAAAGGGAGCACTTTGTGTGCGCTTGTCTGGATCGTGACTAGGAAGAGGAGTTGCCCAGGGGCCATGCACATGCCGGAAAATGTACTTCCGGTTTTCAGCATGCCAGTAAGTCTTCCAGTTACTGCCGCACATGCACTCTCACCAATCAGCTGGCTGGCACGCATGCTCATGCCGAAAACAGAAGACCAGTCTTCCAGTTTCCAGCACTGCCCCATGCATAAAGGACAGCTGATCATTGGTTGCACATGCATACCAGAAACCAGGAAGAGGAATGCACATGCTATAGCTTCACCATCATGGCTCTAGACCAGGGATGTCCAAACTTGGGAACTTTAAGACTTGTGGACTTCAACTCCCAGAATTCCGCAGCCAGCATAGCATAGCTGGCTGGGGAATTCTGGGAGTTGAAGTCCACAAGTCTTAAAGTTCCCAAGTCTGGACATCCCTGCTCTAGACTGAAAATTCTTTAATTTTTTGCTCAGTGGCTGTATTTGTCAGAATTGGAATCCATTAATTAGATGGATGTTGGTTCTCATCCCTGATTTACACCATTCAGAAACCTAGTGGCCAGCTTTCTACAGAAAAGCTTGTCTAAAAAATACTTTGAAGTTTTGTTAATTACTTTATGAAAAGTAATTATACATTTCATCCTACCCCACCCCCCCAAATCAGTAAAACCTATCCACTGTTTAAACTAAGGCTCTATCATATTAAATGCATCTTACATGAATCTGGCAGTAATATGGACCTCTCTCAATTCCACCTGGAGCCATTTTCAAATATTTAATCCTTGCTTGTTTAGCAATATTCAGCCTGGTGACTTTGGTGGATAGGGGACTTGATTCATTATCGACTGTTTTAAAATACACACAGTCAGCAGTACTGGCCTACTACTAAGACTTCTGCCAATTCCAATTTTTCTCCTCTTGAATAAAATTCATATAGACCAATAGAAGCCTTTTAAAAAGTAATTTTTATTGAAGCTTTTTAGTCAAATTTCCAACTCATGCAATTTCTTCTTTACATTTCCTTTCTGTCTCCTCCATGTCAATTTCTTCAGTGATAAAAACCATGATCACTACTACAAGTATTTCAAAACAGGATATACTGAACAGGGAAATCATTATTATGATACTTCTGTCATTCAAAGCAAAGTCCAATAAATTTCAGTCTATCAGTATTAAAAACATCCAGCAAATCAACAACCACTTTGTATCAATACTGCTTTAGCTTAAGAGACAAATGGCAATCATAGCAATATGTTATCATTATTGCATACTTTATGTTAACATTTTCTGCCAGAAACAAATACCATTCAATAAAAATTAATCAGTTTTATTATCTACTAGATATACCCGGCCACGCGTTGCTGTGGCCCAGTCTGGTTAAATGGCCAACCAATCTGTGTGTAGATCTACACCTGCACACATACACACAACCACCATATAACCCCCAACCTACCTACCTACTGTGTTTCTCCCTATCTATCTATCCCTCTACCTACCTACCTACCTACCTACCTACCTACCTACCTACCTACCTAACTATTGTATTTCTCCCTATCTATCCCTGTACCTGCCTACCTACCTACTTACTATATTTCTCCCTATCTATCCCTGTACTTACCTACCTACCTACCATATTTCTCCCTCTCTATCCCTGTACCTACCTACCTACCTACCTACCTACTGTATTCTTCCCTCTCTCCATCTACCTACCTACCTACCTACCTACCTACCTACCTACCTACCTACGTATTGTATTTCTCTCTATATACCTGTACCTATCTACCTACCTGCTGTATTCATCCCTCTCGTTTATCCCTCTACTTACCTAACTACCTACTGTATTTCTTCCTCTCTCTATATTCCTCTACCTAAATAAATATCCCTCCCCTCCCCAGACCGCACCCCCCCACAGACAACCTCCTACAGGCACCCCCCTCCCTCCCTTGTGCCTAACGCAGTGGTGGGCAAAGTCATTAGTCCCTTTGTCTCTCCCTCCCTCCCTCTCTGTCTTTCTCTGTCATTCTCTCTGTCTGTCTATCTCTCTCTCTCTCCTTCCTCCCCCATCTCTGTCACTCTGTGTATGTTTGCCTGTCTATCTTTCTCTCACTCATTCTCCCTGTGTGTCTGTCTCTCTCCCCTCCCTTTCTCTCTGTCACTGTGTGTGTGCCTGTTGATCTCTCTCATTCATTATCTCTCTGTTTGTCTCTCCCTCCCCCTCTGTCTCTGTGTGTATGTCAGTCTCTCCCTCCCTCCCCCCCCAAGCAGCGAAAAGGCCGGCATGTTGGCTGGGGAGGCTAGGGCTGCCTTCTCCCGCAGCGAGCGTGCGAGCGTGCAAGCGTGTGGGCAGCACCAGAGGCTGCGGCTACCTAAGCACCGCCGAGCCCGTCCGGGCGCCGCACGCCCACCTCCCTACCAGCCCCGTGTGGCGGGCAGTTCAGTGGCCTCTGCAGGCGGCTGTTGCTGATGCTGCTACCGCCGTCCGAGGTCGCCCGGCAGCTCCATGTGATGGCCACCAAGGTGCACTTTCCAGAGCTGTCGGAGAGAGCTGGTGGAGACATGGCCGGCTGTCCTGCCCGATGCGCCTGCTGGTGACCTCAGATGGTAGGAACTATGTGTCGCAGGGCTCGGGGGCAGCAGAATAAGCAACAGCCGCCTGCAGAGGCCATCGGGCTGCCCGCGACACGGGGCTGGTAGGGAGGTGGGCGTGCAGCACCCGGACAGCATCGGTGGTGCTTAGGTAGCCGCAGCCTCGGGTGCTGCCCACGCCCGCACGCTCACTGCGGGAGGAGGCAGCCGGCGCACCTTCCAGAGCTGGAATGCTTCTGATCCTGTGGCCGTGCGTGTGTGTGTGTGTGTGTGTGTGAGAGAGTGGCTGCAGGCAGATAGGGAGGCGCATGCGTCATGTGTTGCTTTTCACATTGCCCCTGGCAATGTTCCTTCGCAAGGCCGTTTTTTGCCGTTTTTTGCCGTTACGTGTATTAGCCGGATACGAGGAGCTACAGGAAGGTAAAAAACATTTTCAGTGGGTACATTTTACATGTGTGTACCTTGCACACAATACACATGTGCTAGGCACAAAATGAGTAGCTATTCTATTATCGGAAGTCCTTGGCAACATTGTGTCAAAATTTGAGGCAGATCGGTTCAGTAGTTTTTGAGATTAATGGATTTGTACAAACTATTTTACATTTTTATTTATATAGATAGAGGCAACGCAAAAGGAAAGAAAGGCAGGGACAAAAAATAGGAAACGACTACTCACTCATATACTCCGGCTAGAATGGGTACAGAGAAGAGAAGGAGTAAAAAAAATGATGGCTAAACTGAGTTAGTTGCTCTCTTTCTTGATTCTTCCCTGTCACAGTCTGATGGAATGGGTGCCGATAGACAATTCCAGAAGAGGCAAAGCCTAACAAGAGTTGATAGTTTCTCATCTCTGTTTTCCAGTTCTAGGATTTTTCATAAGGACTCTGAAGACATTCAATTCCCTTCACTTGTCTCCATTGGTACAAGAAACAAATACCAGTAATATCTAAAGCCACAACGTTATCTTCTCATATCAGCAATTTTTACCATTTGTCCATTTTGTTTTTGTTTTATTCTGATATCCAGTTTGCTTTCTTATTCAATATGTTTTCCCCCTTTTCTAATGTGCTTTTTTCAAAAGGCAACTGGACTTTTTTTATTTGGCTTGAAGATGTTTCCCTTCTCATCCAAGAAGCTTCTTCAGTTCTGAAGAAGAAGAGAAGTAAAGAAGCCTGGTGAGGATCTAAATGCCTTCAAGAAAAACAAAGAAGTTCGGGTTGCCTTGTGAAAAAGCACCTTTGGAACAACCATGCCCTGGATGCTGAGAATCTCCATACCCATCTTTTCACATTATTAACCACTTCCTTTCTAGCAGTGAGGCTCTGGACTTTAAAATCATTATTTCTGTTCTCCTTGGTTCAAATTCATATTCTGAAAATTGATTGTTGTTTTTTTCCTTCTGTTGATAGTAAACTCTGTTAAAAATGTATCCAATTTTGATATTCCAGTGTCCAAACAGAAACAACAAATATTGTTTATATGATCAGTCAATTTATGGATTAAATTTGACCATAAAACTTCTTAACTTCTTCTAAACTTGGATAATGACATATCAAAGATTTTTCATTAAGGCTATTTGATATTTTTTGCTCACTGATTATGTTGTTTTTGGCTCTTGCTCTATTCCTTCTCATTATGAAAACAATGCTGGTTTTTTTGTGTTATTTATCAAGAATATATCAAAGTATTGCATTGAGAAAGGTTACCTGACAAGTATTTTCAGATAATCTCCAGATTATTATCTTTAAAACCCACCTGTTTCATCTAGCCGGCCTGGCTTAATTCCATGCTTCCCACCTCAGTTTGTAATTTTAAATTATTTTATTCGGTTTTAAGGTTAAGTTTTTAATTTTTATAAATTTGTACAGAGGGTTATTTAATTCGGTTTTAGTTTATATGTATTGTTGATTGTGATCATTTTTAATTTTACCTGTACACCGCCCCGAGTCCCTTCGGGGAGAGGGGGCGGTCTAGAAATCCAATAAATAAATAAATAAATAAATAATAAATAAAAGAATGAAAAGGCATTATATTTGCTTATTACTATATTTATTATAGTATATAATATATAGTATAGTATATATTACTATATTTTAATTTCTTTCCTTTGGGTACCTGTTCTGACCGACTAACACGAGACTGGCTGCCTGCCACTGACTCTCTTGGCTGCTTGTCTGAATGACTCTGAACAGATACGAAGCTTCCTAACTCGACTAAACACGAACCTGAAAATCAACACGAATAAACACGAACCAAGAAAACCAACGTTGTTCTCTGCAAGGACTTTCTAAGCAAAGACTTCCTTTTAAACCCTCTTGGGAGGGGCCAGTCATTTGGCAGCTGGGACTAATTCAACTCCTTCGCTTCTGATGCAATTGAAGCCTCCTTTTTTTCAGCCTTTCTCAATCTAGAATCAGGGACAAACTGGCCTTGATCCTCTCCACTATTCCAAAACCCAGGTGCCTCCTGATGACCAGCCAGGCTCTCTGCTCCCTCAAGGTCGCCCTCCTCTTCCAGAGCAGACTCATAGGACTCCTCACTAGAGGAGTCCATCAGCAGCTCATCCGGAGCTGACTGGGCCACAACAGGTACCATATTGACGTTTGATTTGTTTCAGCATGTGCCTAAACCCAAATGTGTCTTATAAATCCTGTTTTAATGTTTGCATGTTATGCAAACTAAAGGAAGTTGTCAGTGACAAGATCATAAAATTTAGTGCATGCACTGTATCAGGGCAGGTCCTAAATGCTCTGCTCTTTGTTAGCATCCTTAGTCTAATACATGACTCATGTCACATATGGCTGTTTTATTTTCCTTTTCTTGTTCTCTCTGCTCTCATAGGGAGGAACTCGGATTAATATTTCAATCAACATGGAAGAAAACACCCCCATGAAACATTCTTCTTCAGACCAAGCCTATTCACACATTCCTCAGGACTATGGTGATTGGAAACAAAATGCCAACTAGTAGTAGGTGGCAGATCTTCATCCGTTTGGAATTTTAAACTGCTAAGAACAGAAACCACACTTGATTTTAGGCAAAAGGCCGGAAAATATTTTATAATCAACTAAAAAGTTGAGGTTGTAAATTTATTTTGTACTGTACTATGCTGAAAAAATAGGAACACAGTGGCTCAATGGCTAAGACGGTGAACTTGTCGATCAGAAGATTGGCAGTTCAGCGGTTCAAATCCCTAGTGTCATGTAATGGAGTGAGCTCCCGTTACTTGTCCCAGCTTCTGCCAACCTAGCAGTTCGAAAGCATGTAAAAATGCAAGTAGAAAAATAGGAACCACCTTTGGTGGGAAGTTAACAGCATTCAGTGCACCTTCAGCATTTAGTCATGCTGGCAACATGACCACAGAGACGTCTTCGGACAGCGCTGGCTCTTCGGCTTTGAAACAGAGATGAGCACCGCCCCCTAGAGTCAGGAACGACTAGCATTTATGTGTGAGGTGAACCTTTACGTTTACCTATGCTGAAAAAAGTTGAAAGCCAATGTTTTATCTTTTTTACCCTCTTTACCCTACATTTCTCTTTCGCCTTTCTTTCTCTTCACAATTTTTCTATTATCTTTAGTTTCATTTGTATTGTATATCATGATACCCTTAATAAAATTCTTGGGAAAAAATTGCAATTTTATGAATATTATTTGACGAAACATTTTTTATATCTATCTGTTTTATATTTAACCTATCCTTAATGCACACATGTACACACACGCAAACACACACACACACACACACTCAGGACTATATTATTTATTATTTGTTCTTTGGCATCTTTACTTTTATTTTAGCATGAAGCTGAGAGCACAAAGGGCACTAAGCAGTTGCTATTACTCTACTATTAATAAGAAATGTCAGAGCACAAGAACTTTTTTACAAACATGCTGAATTACAGAGCACAGATGTGAAAGAAAGTTGATTAAACTTGCACAATTCTAGCCTTTGAGGTAAAATATGATTCAGTGAGGTTTTTTAAATAAAAAGATGAAGTGCATTTTTTTTCACCTGCAATGTCCCAGCTGCTAGATGACAAAATTAATGACAGACAAAAAAAAATCAAAGATAAACAAGCAAAACTGAACAGCAGATAAATTATCTATGTTTGTATATGTCTGTATCATACTTGGAGGTTTAGAGATGCCATCGGATTGAACATAATTTCAATTAATTTATTTATTTATTTAAATTTATATCCCGCCCTTCTCCACAAAGGACCCAGGGCGGCGCACAGGAAATTTAAAAACATACAAAATACAATAAATATAATTTAAAAAACTATTAAATAAACCTATCCTGCGCTAAAACCAAATTTTAAAAACCCAATTTAAAACTACCTAAAAGTCCCCATGGGAGGTTAGGCTAGGCCGGCTTGTTGGAACAAATATGTCTTAAGACATTGGCGGAAGAGGCGGAGGTCGGTGATGGTACGTAATTCAGGGGGTAGGTCATTCCAAAGGGCTGGGCCCGCCACAGAGAAGGCTCTTCCCCTGGGTGTCGCCCTCATAATGACCTTATGAGGCTTTTTTGGGGGGAGAGAAACAGTATTCTTCAACATCTTCATCAATGATTTGGATGAGGAATAAATGGGGAAAACATTAGGCACTATCTAATAAAATGAAATTCAATGGTGGAAAGAGTAAGGTTCTACATTTAGGCAACAAAAATGAAATGCACAGGTACAGTATAGGTGGTACCTTGCTCAATACAATAATACAATAATACAATAGCAGAGTTGGAAGGGACCTTGTAGGTCTTCTAATCCAACCCCCTGAGTGGGCAGGAACCTTATACCATTTCAGACAAATGGCTATCTAACATCTTCTTAAAGACTTCCAGGGTTGGGGCATTCACAACTTCTGGAGGCAAACTGTTCCAGAGGTTAATTGTTCTAACTGTCAGGAAATTTCTCCTTAGTCCTAAGTTGCTTCTCTCCTTGATTAGTTTCCACCCATTGCTTCTTGTCCTGCCCCCAGGTGCCTTGGAGAATAGTTTGACTCCATCTTCTTTGTGGCACCCTCTGAGATATCGGAACAATGCTATCATGTCTCCCCTGGTCCTTCTCTTCATCAGACTAGACATACCCAGTTCCTGCAACCGTTCTTCATATGTTTTAGCCTCCAGTCCCCTAATCATCTTGGTTGCTCTTCTCTGCACTCTTCTCTGCACAATAGTAGTAACTGTGAAAGTGATCTTAGAGTCCTAGTGGACAACCATTTAAATATCAGCCAGCAGTGTGCAGCAGCTGCCAAAAAAGCCAACACAGTTCTAGGCTGCATAAACAGAGGGATAGAATCAAGATCACGTGAAGTTTTAATACCACTTTATAATGCCTTGGTAAGGCCACACTTGGAATACTGCATTCAGTTTTGGTCGCCATGATGTAGAAAAGATGTGGAGACTCTAAAAAGAGTGGATAACCATTTGTCTCAAACGGTATAGGGCAGTGATGGTGAACCTTTTTTGGCTTGTGTGCCAAAAGTGGGGGGAGTGCAGGAGGGTCATGCGCAGGCGTGCCACATCCATAATGCTATGTGCATGACCCAGCACACATGCATGTGCAACCAGCACTCTCAATGCTTTTGCCGCCCTCCCCAGGCTCCAGAGGCTTTCTAGGAGCTTGGGGATGGCAAAAACAGCTTCCCCTGCCTCCCTAGAGGCTCTACGGAGGCTTCAGGAGCTTTCCTGAAGATTCGGGAGCATGAAAAACTGGCCCTACGGGCAAACTGGAACTTCGTGAACGGACTTCCGGTTTGCTCGTAGGGCCGTTTTTTGCCCTCCAGAGCCTTCAGGAAAGCCTTCGCGTGCCATAGGTTCGCCATCACGGATATAGGGCTTCCTGCCTAGGCAGGGAGTTGGACTAGAAGACCTCCAAGGTCCCTTCCAACTCTGCTATTGTATTGTATTGTATTATTGTGACTCTATTTTTCTGCTGGAATCTACAAAATGGATATAAAACTCCTTGTACATAGACATTGTAAAGATTACCAGGAAAAAACATGAGAAACATTCTGAGAAGGAAATACAGATAGTCCTTGGCCTACGACATCTCATTCAGTGACTGTTCAATGTTACAACACACTAAAAAAAGGTCACGTCTGACCATTTTTCACAATTACGACCTTTGCAGCATCTACATGATCTGGTGATCAAAATTCAGGTTCATATTTATGACTGTTGCTGTATCACCAAGATCATGTGATCACTTTTGGTGACCTTATGAGAAGCAGCCAATTCTCTTTCCAACTGGGTTACTAACTTATCAACTGCAGTGATTCACTTAACAAATGCATGAAGAAAGATTGTAAAATGGGGCAAAACTCGCTTAACAAATGTCTCGCTTAATAATGTACATTTTGGGTTCAGTTGTGGTTGTAAGTTGAGGAATACCCATAGCAGCAAATAAAGTGGATAAATTATATATTTTTATTGAGAAGTTTATTAGTTGTAATAAGATTTATCTCTAGATGTGGGTCTCTAAAGCTGTAGCATAAAGCCATAACAGAATCTTTGTTGAATCACAGCAAACCTTAGTCTACCTTAGCATCTTAGTAGTTTCACTGACAAGGAGATCCAATTGAGCAGCAGACTAACTGTACAGCACAATCTGTAGGTAGGGCCTACAGCCCTATGTAACATGTAGCATTCTCACTCCATCACTGCAGAAGAAAGACTTATGGTCACAAATAAGGTAATCAAGTAAGTCTAATATCACACTCCTCCTCTAACCTTGGGTTCAAGACTGTTGTTGACTTAAAACCCTGAAAGGCATATTTCTGAAAGAGTGATGTCACCCAGATTTTGGTAGTATACTGGGTAACTCAGTTGTCCACAAATACGAATATGAACATGGTTATATTACAAAAGACCTAGCATTTTCCAACAATAGTTTCAATCAAAGGTTACCAGCAACCCAACACCCATGATCCAGGAAGGAGCAGTTGAATCAGACATCAAGATTCATAACAGATTGTCAATTACCCTTCCCCTGGTATGGCAACCATGGTGCTCCATATGATATCTCCCTTGTCCTAACAGAACTCAGACCAGAGCTGGTATTCTACCAGTTCAGACTGGTAGCAGAAATCGTGGGTGGCTCCGCCCACCCGCCCTGGCTCTATGGCATCCCATTTCAACCCCTTTTTAGTGAAGAGCACATGCATTCATATTTGTAAACCGATAGGAAAGGTAAGTAAATACCACCCCTGACTGGGACCCTCCTATCTTTTCTTCTAATTTCATGGTTATGTTTCATATTCACAACCTAAATAAACCTGATCTCCCAAGCACACATAAACACCTATTAGTCACCTTTCACCCATAGATTTAAACAAACCTAGTTTCAACACCACTAATTAACCATGCTACTCAAGATAAGATAACAGAACCCATTATCACAATCCACACCATCAAAGCTTTACAATCCCACACTCTGTTAACTCCTACCCTCTGAGAAAATATAAAATCAAATTGATTCCTTCTACACTCCAAGGTATCTCCATTCTTGGCTCTAGGCTGGAGCCTCCTACCTATATTCTCACCGCAGGAGAAGAAAGCCTTCAGATTTTCAATCTTCCATCTTTCACATGCTCTTTTTTTAAAATCTCTGACTGTAAATCAATGGGGCAAAGTGAGTAAGCCTTCCCTTGCTAACGTCAAAATTTAAAAATCTGCTTATACCATTATATATTATTTCCTGCTTTCGTTTTTGCCTCTAGATGAGGCAAAAAACATACACAGGTCGCTTTATGCCACTGCATTGCAAGGTTTGGCCCAATTTCTGACTCAGTGCTGTAGGGTAGGCAGTGTCTCTTGGAAACACACAGGTTGACTGTTCTCAAATAAAAGTCACAGGCACAGTTTGCTCCTAACAGGAAATACATCCCACTGAGGTCCTGATTCAGCAAAGGCCCTAAGCATTTGCTCAAAACCAACTGAAATGGAAATCAATATATGCAAGCCGTGGAACTTATTGAACGCAGTCATGCATTCATCAGAAGAAAATGTCAGCATGGTAAAGGAAAATACCCTGACATAGCATTGGCTTTAATGAGGTGCATTGCAGAATTCAGGGGCCGAAAACAAGAGATGGAGCTGGTATGTGTGTGTTACAATATTGGTAACATTTATTTGAATAGGCGGTAGCTGTAGCTGTCTAAACAGAAGTGTGGTAGTGGGCTTCTTGTAAAAAAAACCATGAAATATTCAACCACCATCACCACAACCCGGGTTAAAAAATAATAATAATTTGATCTTAGTGTAAAAGGTTACAGTCAGTAAGTTGGAACCTTGCTAATTTTAGATGGTTGGAAAGAATGCTTTCCTCTGTTGTGATACAACAAGTAACGGAGTGGACAACTTCCATTCATTTCCCCTTGGGCTGCAGACTTGATGGAGTCTCCCAATTGCTAAGGGATTTTTTCTATGGCTATGAGGGAGAGCTGATGGTGGTAGCTGAATTAAACATCACCTTCCTTCCACTACTGGGAGTGTTTTGCATGGTTGTTCCATTCTGGGAAAGCCCCTGAGAAGTATCTGTACCGAATTCCAAATATTAATTTTCCATGACTTTAAAGAACAGGTTTAAAAGCAAGGTTATTGAAGTATATAAATTAATTCAATGTAATTTTGCACATCTCTCTGGGTGGTAATTTATCCTAATGGGAATTTAATAATTCATATTAAACACATTACTAATCTTATGTTTTGCTTACAGTAAATTACAGCCATTGAGATTATAAATCACTAATATAAGAAGAGGGGAAGTATCTGACTTATATTTACTGACTGAGCACATACCGAGGAATCTTGCTGTGTCTAAATGACCTTCAGTCAATTATTTTTTGTATGTGCTTGGTATAAATAAGTAATTCAGACTTTTCATCTCACACATTCTCATTGAAGTGGCCCAGCTACAGACTATACATCATATTATCCAGTCACAAATGCCAGCTTTCGGTTACAAGTTTAAACTATTAAATAGCTCTCAGTCTGCAAACGTGGAGTGGCATTTCCAAATTTTATCTTGGAAGAACAAATTCCCAGTACGAGATAATAATTGCAAAGGCTTTGAACTTAATAGAAACAAATGTTCCTAAGTAAGATGATTGGAAGGAAGCTGAAGAAAGTTAGCTTTCCTTCTCCATTTTTTTTGGGTGGGTGGGGGAGTTAAGTTAGGCTCCTGGTGTTCCCTTGGGATTCCAGTCAAAGTGATTTTAATCTTAAATATCAATTTAGAATTAGATTACTGATAATAAGAGAAAAAAAGAAATTTTACTGGGGCAAAGATGAACCACATATTGGAGCATTGTTTCATAGACATGAATCTGAGGAGAGTCTCAGTCATCCAGGTCATGGTTGTCCCAAATATGTTTTTTCAGGACGCAACTGGATTTTCTTGTTTTTTCTTTTGGAGACGTTTCGCTTCTCATCCAAGAAGCTTCTTCAGCTCTTAAAGGATAGTGGGGAATGGAAGGATTTAAATTCAGCTTGCAGACAGCTGCTCATTTGCATACTTTTAGAGGGTCATTGAAGCACTTGGAGGTTTGCCTGTATCAGATTACAGATTAACAGAGTTGAAAGGGACCTTGCAGGTCATCTAGTCCAACCCCCTGCCCAAGCAGGAGACCCTACATCTGCCTCTACCTAGGATTGAACTCACAACCTCCTGATTAGGAGGTGAGAGCTCCACCTGTAGGCCACAGCAGCAGGTCTCAGGGTCATCTTCATAGACATGCGATAAAGCAATGCCATTCAGCCCTGAGTCCCGGAAGGGAGAAGGGCAGTATAGAAATTTAAATAATAAATAAATAAATAAATAAATAAATAAATAAATAAATAAATAAATAAATAAATAAATAAATAAATAAATAAATAAATAAACAAACATTGACATATGTTTGCATTCATTGATCCCTGCAGTCGGTAAGCCTTTGTATCCCCTATGTTGCAAGTGGGATTAATCCTTCAGTCCAAAAAAACCCGTCCAATCTGAAGTACAGCAAATTATTTTATTTCATCAGAAAATTTAACTTCTACATAAGCTGCCATTCTGCCTATAGTATCAGTTTTGCTTGGGTTCACAAAGAACTGACATCCTTTCTTTCATTCTGCATTCCTTCGCATGTTTCTAAGTCTTCATCTCCACTAATTGCACTGTTTGGTTCCATCTTCTTCTTCTTGCGCCATTGGACATCGGCTGTCATATTGGCGATCTGCTTTTTATCGACAGCTGCATGAAAAAGTGCTGCTGAGTTTTGTCCAAACCAGTCCCTTAGGTTTTGTTCTTCTTCTGCCTGGACCTCATTTACCTTCAATCTTTCCCTGGAGGATTAAGTGAAGTACAGCATATTTTTCCAGGTGTTGCATCCCAAAATGCGACACCCCGAAATAGTTTAAATTTCACTTTTTAGTGGTTTTGATGATTTCCTTTGGCTTTCCTAGGTGACTTATCACCTCCTCATTTCTGATTTTGTCAACCCAGATTATATGTAACAGATGTCTGTAAATCCACATTTCAAATGTTTCTAGTCTCTTCAAGTGGCTTTCTGTCAGAGACCAACTCTCTACTCTGTAGAGTTCCATCTACTGTATATTAATTCCTACTATTCATATATTAATACATTAATATGACTATTATAGGCAGAACCTGCCTTCTTGAATGATGGGGATTTTTTTTTTTGAAGACCATCATCTTTACCTGCCATATTGCTGCAAGGAATGAAAGTCAAATAGGCTTTGGGCAGATGACAGTTGATCCTCTGTTGGAAGTATTGTTGAAGTGATGTCCCAGTGTTTGGAGGCCGTGCGGGCCTGGATGGGGAGGAACAAGCTTCGACTCAACCCGTCCAAGACCGAGTGGCTGTGGTTTCCGGCATCACAATATAGCCAGTTGGTACCATCTCTGGCTATCGGGGGCGAGTCATTAGCCCCCGCGGAACAGGCTCGCAACTTAGGCGTCCTCCTGGACTCTCGGCTGTCCTTGGATGACCATGTGACAGCCGTGGCCAGGGGGGCCTTCTATCAGGTTTACCTGATACGCCAGTTGCGGCCCTTTCTAGATCGTAACGCCCTACGCACGGTCACTCAAGCCCTCGTCATTTCCCGCCTGGACTACTGTAATGCTCTCTACATGAGGCTCCCCTTGAGGTGAACCCGGAAGTTCCAGCTAGTACAGAATGCGGCTGCGCGGGGGATTATGGGAGTCTCTCGATACTCCCATGTAACACCTCTCCTGCGTGAGCTGCACTGGCTCCCTGTGGCTTTTCGGGTGCGCTTCAAGGTGCTAGTAACCATCTTCAAAGCGCTCCATGGCTTGGGACCTGGCTATTTGCGGGACCGCCTCCTACCACATACCTCCCTCTGACCTGTTCGCTCCCACAGAGAGGGCCTCCTCAGGGTGCCGTCTGCTGGACAATGCCGGCTGGCGATCCCCAGAGGGAGAGCCCTCTCGGTGGCAGGCCCTGCCCTCTGGAACGATCTGCCCCCCGACCTTGGTACCATCACAGACCTACTCCTCTTCCGCCAGACCTTAAAAACATATCTATTTCATGTGGCTGGCCTAGCATAGTTTTTAACGATATAGTCCCAATTTTATAACAATTTTATAATTTTTACTTGCTTTTAACCATAAGTTTTTAGCACAGATTTAGTATTTAATCTATTTTTAATTTTTATATTGTCATTGTGTTTTACTACTTTTTATTCCTCTGTGCACTGCCCTGAGTCCTTCGGGAGATAGGGCGGTATATAAGTGTAAATAATAAATAAATAATAAATAAAATATATGTTTTAAAGGTAGTTCTTAAAGGGATTTTATAGTGATTTTAGTATGGGGTTTTAAAATGTAGGCCATTTATTTAATATCTTTTTAACATATTGTTTTAGATTTTGTACCGGTTATTTTATTGTGGCTGTACACCGCCCTGAGTCCCAAAAGGGAGAAGGGCGGTATATAAATCAAATAAACTATAAACTAACTAAACTATGTTTCTTCACATTTTTAATTACCTTGAATTACACAAAATTCCTTCATGAAATTAATTCATAGCCAATAAATGATATAATGTTTTGGGGCTTCCTTTCAGTTTACTTCTGCTAGTATGCTCTAATTTCTCATATAAATCTTCAATGGTTGAATGACATGAGTTGTAAGAAATGTTCAAAATTATAAATGCAAAGACCATGCCTAGCAAAAACAATACTTTGGAATTTGAAGTCATTCAGGTTTCCTATGGACTACCTACCAGGTTTTCTAGAGCTCCCTGCTAAGGATAACTGGGCTAGCTGTTCCCAACATACAGTGATGGACAACATGTCTCCTTCAGCTTTCAGAGGCACAGCTGTTCTGTTTCCTTCCGAATGATCTGCATAGCTGATGCCCTCCAGCTAGTGTGTTCTTTGATAAGGTCCAGTGGAGAGCTGCAAAAAGCTGATGCTTCAATCCAAATAGCAAATGCAAAACCAAATATCACAACAAATTGTGTTTTCAGTGTCACCTGATTAAATTGGCTGAATTTGTTCCAGTACACTGGCTGGAAGAATTCACATCATGCATCCGTTTACAAAGATTGTGGGTGTTTTTTTTCTTTTTCTGTAGATAGTTTACTGTCTATTACCCATGAAGACTATTTGGCTGGCACTTATTATTTCATGGGCATTTATCTCTGCTGCCAACATTGAGAGGAAAAAGCATTTAAGAGACATATTTAAAATCCACACAATGGAGCTTCTATTTTAAAAGGCATATGGTCTTGATATGACTACACTATTGGGTTTAAAGATGATGGAATCATCCTTAGAAAATTACCATAATTATTATTTTTTCCATTCAGATGTCATATCTTGTTTAAAACTATGGACATGATTACACAAGCATGAACATTTTCATGTGGTATGTTGTAGTCGAACTCTGGATGTCAAAATAAAGTTATTTGTCAACTTTTTGAAAATAGGGAGTGATGGTGAATGGAAAATCTGGCCATTTATAAGAAATACGTAACTGGTTTGTCTATGTTGGTATGTTGAGTACTGTAGACATATATAATAAAGGTAAAGATTCCTCTCACACAAATGTGCTAGCCATTCCTGACTTTAGGGGTGGTGCTCATCTCTGTTTCAAAGCTGAAAAGCCAACACTACCCAAAGACATCTTCCTGGTCATGTGGCCAGCATGACTAAACACCAAAGGCACATGGAATGCTGTTACCTTCCCATCAAAGGTGGTCCCTATTTTTCTGCTTGCATTCGAACATGCTTTCGAACTGCTAGGCTAGCAAGCAATGGTGATCAAAGCATAAGCACGAAAGGCCGAGTGCATGCATGGATGCTCACACGCTCACATTTGCGAACCAGTAGGGAAAGCAAGTTAATACCGCTCCTGCCTTCAATGTATTTCTTTCACATTAGTCAATCATTTTTTAATTCAACCTACAGGAATTCAGCACCTATTCATTCTTGTCCCTCTGTCTTCTTGTTCCACATACTTTTCTTAAGAAGTTTTTCCCAATTTTATGTTTCTCCTGATATATCCAATTCTCATTTCCATACTACAAAGTGTGCATTTAGCCACTTTACTTCTTTCACAACTATTCATTACTTGCACTAGATCCCATCTCAGCAATTACTTTCTATCAACGTTTGCAAGGCTTAAGATTTCTCCATCCATTTTTCCATCTTTAGTAAGCATTCAACAAGGTACACAAATATGTCCACTTGCTCCAGTTTATATATACATGCAGAGCAATCACATTACTCAATTTTCATTATAAAAAACAATAGTCATTATTTTGGTACATTATCTATGCTCCTTCTTCCAATGTCCAATCCATGTAACATTTGCTCTAAACCAGGGGTGGGCAAACTTTGCAACTTTAAGTCTGAAGGACTTCAGCTCCCAGAATTCTCCAGCCAGCTGGCTGGAGAATTCTGGGAGCTGAAGTCCTTCAGACTTAAAGTTGCAAAGTTTGCCCACCCCTGCTCTAAACCATTCAAGTTCTCAGCCAACAAATAAGCATCATCTGCATGCAAAATGTAAACACACACACACACACACACACTTATCTTACTTCTTAAATACCCAGTCATTTGCTATAAATTCTATTTATTTTCATACATCATCTACTACCACTATATATTTCTCTTGCCATTTCTCAGAACCCATCTAACTCCATATCTGTGTAAAACATTCCATAATTTAAGCTTATTTGCTTTATTGTTATCTTTCTCTGTATCAATAAATGTACAGCAAACTTTACCTCTCAAATTCTGGTCTGCATAATCCCTACTAGCAACAGGCTACATTATATTTTCCACATTTAGGTCACTGTCCTCTCTTATAGCGCTTCGACTAGAACTCTATGTAAACATTTTTCAGACACTTTATATTTCAGTTCTCGTTCGTTTTTGTATTCTCTCTTGCTACATTTTCTTTGCATAAAAGAATAAGAATCACATTGTTCCCATCATAAAAAAATGCAATCATTATACATATTCGTTAAACACGTTGCCCAGATATTCAATCAACATATTCAAATTTGAATGATTTCCCACTTAAATGTTACTATCTTTCAACATTCTCAGAGCATTTATGACTTGTATTTCTTTTTTTTTTAGCCTCAGGCATTTTATCTTCAGCAGAGGAATTTTATTGAGGCACATTGGGTTGGTAACTTTTCTGCAATCCAACCTAACTCAAATAATTTGTTGTTTTAATAGACAAATTGGAGGAAGGAGTAATAAGTATGTCATTTTGAGCTCCTGGAAGAGATCTACATAATTTAATAGAGAAATAAATGTAGAATGGATGGATAAAGAGATGGATAGAGAGAGGAGCCGGGAAGAGATGAACACAAAGCAAAAAATAAATAAATACTGAAAAATAGAAGTTAATGGATAGAAAAATCATACAGAAAACTACAGCAGAAAATACAAATGAATTCTGCATTTAAATTCTCTACAAGAATATTTGAACTCCTCAATAAAATAGTCACAGAGGTCAAGATAACAGCCTTCTATGCATTAATGTTTGCATCTTCATTTCAAATATTTTGATGCGTTAGTGTGATTATTTAAAATATAATATTAATTTTTACTTTCTAAATTGTTATTAATATTTTCAATATTTTCATAAAAGGAGGAATGTAAGTTCCTGCTTTTATAAACAAAGCATAGTATAATATAATATAATTCTTTGATACAGAATCAAGTAGAATTGAATAAAATAGAATCGAACAGAACAGAATAGAATAGAATTCTTTATTGGCCAAATGTGATTCGAATTTGTCTTCGGTGCCTATGCTCTCGGTTTACATAAAAAGACAAGATACATTAATCAAGAATCATAGGGTAAAACGCTTAATGATAGTCATAGAGTACAAATAAGCAATTAAGAAACAATCAATGTCAATATAAATCGTAAGGATAAAAGCAACAGTTACAGTCATGCAGTCATAAGTGGGAGGAGATTGGTGATTGGAATGATGAGAAGACCAATAATAATAATAGTAATGCAGCCTTAGTGAATAGTTTGACAGGAGTGACGGAAATCTTTGCTTAGCAGCATGTTGGCATTTAGGAAAAAAATTGTTCTTGTGTCTAGTTGTGTGCAGTGCTCTATAGTGTCGTTTTGAGGCTCGGAGTTGAACAATTTAGGGTGTGTCTCCTAAAATCAACAAGCCTCAACTATATTCCCTTTACAAAAATGATCATTGCTACCTTCAGAAACAATTATTGTTCCAAATCCAATTACAACTGCAATGATATGATATAATCCTTTCCCTGTAGGGTCCTATAAACAGAGTAAAACAAAAATACAGTCTAAGTGGTTCCGATAAATATGACATGTTATCAACTTTAATAGTGAAAAAAAAATCTTTCAAAGTTCGAACGCTTTTAGATAAAGGATAACACCCACCAGACAGAAGGAACTTTGAGATTTTCAAAAGACTTTTTAAAATGCTATTTCTGTTCCTTGGGATATTATTATGAAATTGAAGTTCATTCTCGTACTTCCCATAATAAAATATGGTTTCTGGCTTTGATAGCAAAAGCTTTTGCCTTTGCTTTGGAAATTGCTGGTTGTAGACAACTGCTGTCCAAAAGAACTGAAAGGTCAATTTGTAAAAGGGGAAAAAATGGATGTTTTCCTTAGGGCTGTGCAATGTATTTAACTAGCTGCATGGCATTCATGCTTACCACTCCAATGGAACCAAAAGGCAGGCTTCCTATTTTTAATACCATTTTTTTTGTTAAAGAATTGTTTATATAATGATGTAATTAAAAAAAAGATTTTTTGTGAATGTTAGTCAATGAAAAAAGTGACAAAAAGAGGGATGAAAAGGATTGGAGAGAATAATACAGTTCTGTGTGTATGACGTTGTGTGTTATTTCACAGGCACAAAAGAATGCCCATACATAAAGGTTCAATTAAAGCAATTTATTTCTACAAAGACTATGTAGAGCAGTGGTAGTCAACCTGGTCCCTATTGCCCACTAGCGGGCGTTCCAGCTTTCATGGTGGGCGGTAGGGGTTTTGTCCGATACTGAAGCACTTTCCTTTTTTTAATTTAATTGACTTTCCTACTTTATAAATCACCATTACTGTGGAACCGGTGAGCGGTTAATTTTTTTTTTAATACTAACAGAGATACAAAAGTGGGCAGTAAGTATAAAAAGGTTGACTACCCCTGATGTAGAGGAATCTTCTCAACTAAGAGCATCTGCTTTGAGTTAGATTCAATAAAATTCAAGGGATGTTGGACTTAGTTTGCTTGTGGCTATGTAGGAATTCTAAGCTGGTCACTTTTTAAACTCTGCCCTCAGGTTTTGCTACTCCTTCTCTTACAGGTATGTATTTTCAATCTGCAAGGGGATATAGGATTGTTTATTTGCAGTTGAATATTATGCAAAAAAAAATCAGGTTTCAAGTGCTTTAATTACAGACAATCCTTTTTCTTTTTTGCTGAAATGGATCTGTGTAAATTGAGCTAGCTGGTGCAATGCCTCCCCTCCACATACATTTATTGCAAATCTGATTAGACCTCTAGGATGTTATTTTTACATTGATAACTTTGAGGCATAAACATAACATTTGATTAGTGTTTTTACTGCATGCAACTGCTTCTTTCCCCATGATTTGATTTCTATTCCCAGGGGACTTTCAAGGTCATATTTGCAATGAAGAAAAGATAAATCAGGCCACCCAAATTGGAAACAAAGTAGTTATAGCTGGTAATGGAACAATTAAGCATTTGATTAATAGCTATAGCGACTTCTACTTGAAAACCATGTACCAAAAATACAAATGTATGTATCAAATACAAATTTGAGATACAGAACAATAGCCATAGCCATGAATTCGAAATCACCACACTTATCAAATTAAAAAGAGAAACAGATTATGGATAGATAATGTGTATTTTTTTAAAAGCTAGAAAAAGTCTGAATGGTGTAAGAGGTGCAGCATTAACTGTGTAGATAAAAGAGTTCAAAAACAATTAACAAAACTGTCTCTGCTGCCTCTTAGCTCATAAATGGTATTTAATAAGATAATCTGACTTCTATAAATGCATTAGGATTCAAAAGATCACAAAATTAAAATTCTGATCACTCCTAAATTATAGGCCTCCCATTTTTAACATATTCTGATGTCACAGGTTGTTTCTGCAGCATTTCAAAATGCATTATCTTCAAGAAGACTGTTAGGAATGCAATATTTCTATTACTCCAGAAACCAGAGATAATAAAAAGTTGATTTTTATATTATATTTTTATACTCCAACATATGGTAATGTATTTTGAAGCAATTGAAAACTGAAGTGTAGGCAGTGAAATCAAGTTAAGACTAAATAGCAGAGTCAGAATCAGATATCCATCATCTTATCTGTTCAAGAATGTGTGAAATCCACCAAGTATATATACCAACATTGAATACTGGATACAGAGGCGCAGTAGCTCAGTGGCTTAATGATGCTGGAGATAGTCTCTCTCCAGCGGTTTGAGTCCTAGCACTGTGTGGTGGGGTGAGCTTCCGTTTTTCATCTCAGCTTCTGCCCACCTAACAGTTTGAAAGCATTTTCTATGCAAGTAGATAAATAGGTACCACTTCAGTGGGAGACAGCCTGCGCTTTGTGTGATGATTACAATCCTGCTGGCACTGAATCTTCCTGATTGTGACAGTTGTTTGCAAGGTGGCTTTGGTAGATGGAGAGGGCCTTGGTTGACGCTGCAAGAAATGCCACTTGACCTTCTTTCTGATAGCTAGCTCACCCTCCTGTGGCACACTGTGGAATGTGTACAAGCACATACCTAGCAGAACTGATAAACAGGCAGTCAAACTACTACTCTACATTAGACATTGTAATCTGCTCGCTAATGTAACAATGAATGAATGAATACATACATACATACATACATACATCCTGGATGCAAAAATGGAATTACATGTCAATCTAATCCTGGGATCTGAATAAATCTGATTCATCAAAATCAGAAGATCATTAGGAGTAGCTTTCCTGAAGGTAAAAAAAAAAGTTTAATCATTTACATGTGATTATTTTAAAATTAATTACTGAAGAACTTGATCTCTTAATCACAGCATACTGATACATTATGCTTCCTAATTACTGTACATTTAAAAAAAAAATCCTTGCAGAACCAAAGAAGTTGTGAATTAATGTATCATGATTATGATTTCCTGAACAAAAATGGCTATATAGTTATGGGCAATCATCAATATTTTCATGTACATCTCTCTCTCTCTCTCTCTCTCTCTCTCTCT
This sequence comes from Rhabdophis nuchalis, assembly GCA_039707465.1. NCBI lineage: Eukaryota > Metazoa > Chordata > Lepidosauria > Squamata > Natricidae > Rhabdophis > Rhabdophis nuchalis. The sequence continues at coordinate 170,162,827 of CM077644.1, read as the reverse complement.
CTCTCTCTCTCTCTCTCTCTCTCTCTCTCTCTCTCTCTCTCTCCCTCCCTCCCTCCCTCCCTCCCTCCCTCCCTCCCTCCCTCCCTCCCTCTGTGTGTGTTTGTGTGTGTTTGTGTGTGATTGGTTGATTTCTAGTCAACATTTCATTCAGGAGCTCAAGGCTGCATACACAGTTCCTCTTCCTATTTTTTTTTTCTCAGCAACAACTCGGTAGGTTGGGTTAAATGAAAATGTCACAAAACTTACCAATGAATTTCAATGACTAACAGTAATCTACAATATGGAACTTCCTACTGCTAGTCCAATGCCTTAACTACCATATCATACTGGCTCTGAATGTAAAAGATTGAATGAAAATATCTTTCATAATAACAAAATTATGAGAAATTATATCATGGGAATAAAATATGAAGGCTACTTCATACAAATAGGAAGGCTTTCACAAAATACAACATGCCAACCCAAATATATATTTATTTGATTGGTCATTATTGTACAAATCAAGATAGCATATATAGTGCTCCTATCTCTTCCTTTCTTCACAATTAATGACCTATGCAGTGGTGGGATTCAAAAATTTTTACTACTCATTCTGTGGACGTGGCTTGGTAGGCGTGACATGGCTTGGTGGGCATGGCTTGGTGGGTGTGGCAGGGGAAGGATACTGAAAAATTTTAAATCCCACCCCACTCCAGGAGAAGGCTACAGCAAAATCCCTATTTCCTACCAATCAGGTGGGACTAGGAAGGCAGAAAATAGATGGGGGCAGGGCCAGTCAGAAGTGATATTTACCAGTTCTCTGAACTACTAAAAATTTCCGCTACTGGTTCTTCAGAACTGGACAGAACCTGCTGAATACCACTTCTGAATCTACAAAGTAGGTTAGGCTTAGAGAGAATAACTGGTCCAAAGTTACCCAGTCAGCTTTCCTATTATATGATCTAAATTCTAAATGAAAACCTGCTTTCTTGCATCTTCTATCATCAAGTTACCATCCATGGGATCTCTTAAATATCAGTCTGAAAATCAGATAGCATACAGAGCTTGATTTTTGACTAGTCAGTATAACAACCAGAAATACAAAGACATCAGTTGCAGAGCATAACAAATTAAATAAAGGACTGAGCACCTATAAGTTATCTAAAACAGCTGCCCTGGGCCTAAAATTAAATTAAATTAAACTGTTACTTGTCTTTAAGAAATATTTAAAAAAATGGTGCCTACTACTGAATTCATTTAGGGATATTATGTAATAAAATGAATAAATTTATCTTTGTTGCTAAGGGAACAAATTGGGATAATTAATTGGGAAGATGTTATGAATTTGGTAAGACCCCAGGTGTGCCAGATGTCAGTTGTGAGCAAATTCTTATAGCTATCTCATGGAATTGAAGAATAATACAGTGTGACATGTCTCACAAGAGAAGAGAGATATGTATCTCATCTTCTCTATTTAATGGATTCTTTTGGAGAGAGATTGTAAACACCCACTAGTGCTGATCTATTACCACATCCATTTAGTTATATAAACTTTAGCATGTTCTGTTCCTGAATCATATTCAAGCAACAGTTTATACCAGAGGTGGTATTCAGCAGTTCTGATCAGGTCTGGAGAACCGGTAGCAGAAATTTTGAGTAGTTTGGAGAACAGGTAAATACCACCTCTGACTGCCCCCGCCCCCATCTATTCTCTGCCTCCTGAGTCCCAGCTGATTTGGAGGAAATGGAGATTTTGCAGTATCCTTCCCTTGCCACGCCCCCCCAGTCATGCTATGCTCCCCAAACCATGCCCACAGAACTGGTAGTAAAAAAAAAATTGAATCCCACCACTGTTCTGTTCTTGAGTCAGATGCCAACAACAGTTTATAGATAAGACCCAGAATCTACTTCTGAGTTTCTCAGCTTCAGTCAAATGTCTAAATATTCATCTGATTTCTGCAGTTCTTTTGATACTATGCTTCTTATTGTACTGGAATTAATCAGGTGACTTGGGCCATTGTGAAGAAAGTCTCAACATTTTTTCTCTGTCTTATTAATACATCTTAAAACTATATGAATTATGTTTTTTCTCTAGTGAATTTCTTTGCACTTTTTTCTTCACGAAAGTAAACATATAATAACCAAACAAGAAGGGATCAATCTGGACTCATCTGTTTCCAGTATTTATTCCAAAGTTTGATGCACTGTTTATTATTGCATAATCTCTTATATACAATTTGTTTCTATTTATATCAATCCAGAGATATTCGTGCAAACTATTTGGGAGTTTTGCTCTTCCTCTCCCAAATTTTTGTTTAATTTATATACATAGGGTCAGTTCTGAGGAATCTTAAATTAGACAAATCAAAAAATTGGAATAAAAATTGGCAGCAGTAATATTAACATTTTAAGATATGGAGACAATTCCATTCTACTGAAAGGAAATGAAAAGGGCATAAAATAACTTAATAGTCAAAGCACACTGTGGGGAAAATAGATAGATTGCAGGTAAACATCAAGAACACCAAAGAAATGACAAACAGCTGGAAGCAGCGACATCAACATAAAACTCAAAAATGAAGAAATTGAACCAGTCCAAGACATTATTTTCCAAAATCAATCCACTAGGATACATCACATCGGAAATTAAGCATAGAAAGTCACTAACATAGAGAATATTTGAAAACGCAAGGACATCAATTTTAATATCAGTTACAGAATATTATTTGCTATTGCTGGTTTTTTTTTAATCTAACTGCAGTTGTAAAAGCTGAACAAAAAAATTAAATTGGAAACGACTCATCCAATTATGTATTTGATGCTATGAATATATCTTAGCAAAAAGTAACAAATGAGGAGATTTTACACTGTCAAACCAAAATAATGTCTGATGGTAAGATTACTAAACTCTAGTTGTTTTATTTTGATCATGTGAGGTGATCAAATCCCTTAGAAAAATCAATTATGCTAGGGGCACCTGCGAGATGGTAGAAGATCAAGCTGACAAAGAACACACTACATAGATTCTATTATATAGAAACATAAACAGTACGGAAAAATGAAGAATGCTTAGTTATAAAGTTTCTGAAATTGATATCTTCAACTTAAAATGACTATTTTTGCCTGTAACTACCAAAATGTCTATAACATCATTGATGTTATTTTAGAAAAACAGATCTGAGAAGTCACAACCCACGGAGCTTAAAATGTAAGAAAAGAAGATAAAAAAGATAAAGGAAAGAGAAATGGTGGGAAGGGTTCAGATGAGGGGAAAAAATGATTGTTCCATTTTAGGCAGTTTTGCATAGCACAACTTATCTCAAAGCTTTCTTGGAAAAGGAACAGCGGACAATGCTGTCCCTATCAATTATTTTTCTTCCTCTTTGCTGCATTTTGAATTCTTTATGTTAGGTGGTACATATGCTCTGTGATGAAATATGGGGCAAGTATGACTACTGAAGGGGTTTCAGTTAAATTTGCGTAGGTATAATTCTCCTTTAATATATTTAAGTATAAGAAAAAGCTACACTACAGCAGCAGTTCTATAACAACATTTCGATTGAGTTTAACCTTGGAAATGAAAACCACATTCCTCTTTCTTTCTTTCTAAAAGAGAAAAGCTGTTGAAAACAAGCAGAGTCGGAAATATTGTGGTTGAAAAACATAGCTTGGACTTTAGTCCTACTTTGGGGGTGGTATGCTTACTTGAATGACTTCAATTTTGTTTTCCAGATTTAATTATTGATTTTCCCAGATTAATTGATTTACTACATTATGAAATGGGAATAATACATTATAGGATACAGATTAAAAACTGAGTACAGTAGTATTTATGGAAGTTACAAACTATTAAGGCTATGATGATTTATATAAATTAATGCTTTAATGTTAAGGAAAAATATATCAATGTTAAACATGACTTCTAAAAGGTTACTGAATAAAAGGTTTCTTTAATTATGCAATTAAACATAATTAAACATAAGTAATGTACGACATTGATACATTTTAAGAAGTAACATTTTTTGTGGAATTCCTACAGAATTATATTGTATGAGGTATTTCGTTTTGGGTCTAATTGTCCACTTTATCTTTTTTAAAGCAAATCATAGAATTTATATTATGCAAACTACAATAAACTTATGGATGCAAAGGTTTAATTACTTCTCCCAAATTACCTAATGGCTAAGATTAAACTCTAGTATTTCCATTTGAAGTCCAATACTCTAATAACTGATGTCCCGATGTCTGGAAGCCGTACGGATCTGGATGGGAGACAACAGACTCAAACTCAACCCATCCAAGACTGAGTGGCTGTGGTTTCCGGCGTCCCGGTACAACCAGTTGATTCCATCACTGACCATAGGGGGCGAACATCTGGCCCCCGTGGACCAGGCACGCAACCTAGGCGTCCTCCTGGATACCCGGCTGTCTATGCAAGATCATGTGACGGCCGTGGCCAGGGGGGCTTTCCACCTGGTATGCCTGGTGCGACAGTTGCATCCCTTATTGGACTGGGATGCCCTTCGCACAGTCACTCACGCGCTTGTGACATCCCGGCTGGACTACTGCAATGCTCTCTACATGGAGCTCCCCTTGGGGTGCGCCCGAAGGCTACAGCTGGTCCAGAATGCGGCCGCGCGGACGATCTTGGGAACGTCTAGGTATTTCCATGTAACACCGCTCCTGCGCGAGCTGCACTGGTTACCTGTGGTCGGGTGCGCTTCAAGGTGTTGATTACCATCTTTAGAGTGCTCCATGGCACGGGACCTAGCTACCTGCAAGACCGCATCCTACGTCATACATCCCTGCAGCCAATCCGCTCCTACAGAGAGGGACTTCTCCGGGTGCCGTCCACTAGGCAATGCCAGTGGGCGACGCCCAGGGGAAGGGCCTTCTCTGTGGTGGGCCCAACTCTCTGGAACGACCTACCCCCCGACCTCAGAACAACCACGGACCTCCGCACCTTCCGCCAGAAATTAAAGACACTCCTGTTTCATCAGGCCGGCTTGGCCTAAGTTATTTACCTAGCCTACAGTCTGTATAATAAATTGTTTTAATTGGGTTTGAATGGGATTATGTGTTAACCTTTTAAATTTTAGCACAGGGATAATTTATTTAATTTGATTTTAACTATTTATATTGTGATACTGTTGTGTTTTTTAACTTCCTGTGCACCGCCCCGGGTCCCTTTGGGGAGAGGGTGCGGTTATATAAATCCGAAAATAAATAAATAAAATAAATAAAATAAACTATAACATGCTGTATTTTAAATATCAGTATCAATATTAATTATTGCATTGCATTGTATTGCAATGTCTGTCTATCTGTCTGTCTATCTATCTATCTATCTATCTATCTATCTATCTATCTATCTATCCATCCATCCATCCCTATCTATCTATCTATCTATCTATCTATCTATCTATCTATCTATCTATCTATCTCTATGTCTGTCTCTGTCTGTCTATCTATCTATCTATCCATCCATCCATCCATCCATCCCTATCTATCTATCTATCTATCTATCTATCTATCTATCTATCTATCTATCTATCTATCTATCTATCTATCTATCCATCCATCCATCCCTATCTATCTATCTATCTATCTATCTATCTATCTATCTATCTATCTATCTATCTATCCATCCATCCATCCATCCATCTATTTCTATGTATCTATCTATTTATCTATCTATCTATCTATCTATCTATCTATCTATCTATCTATCTATCTATCTATCTCTATGTCTGTCTCTGTCTGTCTATCTATCTATCTATCCATCCATCCATCCATCCCTATCTATCTATCTATCTATCTATCTATCTATCTATCTATCCATCCATCCATCCCTATCTATCTATCTATCTATCTATCTATCTATCCATCCATCCATCCATCCATCTATTTCTATGTATCTATCTATTTATCTATCTATCTATCTATCTATCTATCTATCTATCTATCTATCTATCTATCTATCTATCTATCTCTATGTCTGTCTCTGTCTGTCTATCTATCTATCTATCTATCCATCCATCCATCCATCCCTATCTATCTATCTATCTATCTATCTATCTATCTATCCATCCATCCATCCATCCCTATCTATCTATCTATCTATCTATCTATCTATCTATCTATCTATCTATCTATCTATCTATCTATCTATCCATCCATCCATCTATTTCTATGTATCTATCTATTTATCTATCTATCTATCTATCTATCTATCTATCTATCTATCTATCTATCTATCTATCTATCTATCTATCTATCTAGGAGTCATTACAGACCAACTCTTTCAATTTGGTGAAAGTACTATAGCTTTAAATAAACACGATAAATTTTAGATTAAAAACAGTCACAATATTTCCATGTAAAGAGTATTGAAACTAATGTCCTGAAACTGAAAAATGCTTCGAATAAAAAAAAAAATCAAAATACCTTTGCTTACTATTAGATTATAATTTACTCCATGGCAATTCAAATATTAAAGGTCCATTTTTCTGTGAATACTCTGAGACAATGTGAAACCGAGAAATCAAAAATTCACTGATAATAAATTTCTAGAAGAAGATGAAAAAGACTAACTATTATTTAGAAAGACAGATCAAAGAATGTGAAATATAGTTACCAAGAAGAAATTAAATTCAGACAATTTGGACAAATTCATCAATCCTTCCTACTTGGATAATTAATGTCCACATTAAATTAGATATATTTTATTAAATATCAACATCTTCCAAAGGAGAAAAAGGTTGATACTTAAGTAATTTAAATTATATTGTAGTTACATGGATATTAATGAATTACAAGGGAAGTTAAAAAAAAAAAGTAGATTTTGTTATTTCCAGATACTCAAGATAGTGTCCATGTGTTCACAAACAAAATAAGGAAAAAGGATACACACTAACACAAAATTCTTTGGAGGAAAAGAAAAGAAAACCTCAAGTCCTGTGTCCAAATGTATTTCATGTAAAATATTTCATGGAGAGTATTTTAAGAAAAACATAAAATGCTTCTGCTACACGAGTTCCCCAATATGTTGTTCTTCTCTGAAAGCTTTTTCCGTCTAGATCAGTGACGGTGAACCTTTTAGTCACCTAGTGTCCAAACTGTGTGCGTGCACATACCCAAATGGAAACGTGCATTTGCATGAATGTACAAATGGGCTGGCATGTGCATGTGGGCAGGTTGACATGTGTGCATGTACAGATATGCACATGCTTGGACATGCAAGCAGAGATGCACATGTGTGGACATGCAAGCAGAGATGCACATGCATGGACATGCAAGCAGAGATGCGTGGACATTTGCAGCAGAGATCCGAAGACCAGCTGGCCGGTGGCAGGCAGGGCATCCCAACAATGGCAGTGCAGCAAGAGGTAAGGTCTTTTTTTTTTTTGTGAGCTTCTGTTTTGTTAGTTTCAGGGAAACAGAAGCTCATGAAAGAAACACCATGGAGATCTGACCTGGGGTGACGATGTGCGTGCCAGCAGAGAGGGCTCTGTGTGCCACCTCTGGCACACATGTCATAGGTTCGCCATCATGTGTCTAGATCAGTGGTGGGTTTCAACATTTTTTAGAACCTCTTCTGTGCGTGTGGCCTGCTTTGTGGGAGTGGCTTGCTGGCCATGTGACTGGGTGGGAATGGCTTGGCAGTCATGTGACTGGATGGGTGTGGCCAACTTGTAGAATGTGGTGAAACTCACTTAACAATGCTCTTGCTTAGCAACCAAATGTTGGCTCAGAAACTCTGGCATTGAAGTGTGCAAGTCTTAAAGCTGTCAAGTTACAAGTTACCCCTAACCCTTTAGAAAAAAAATCTCAGGGGTGTTCAAACTTGGCAGCTGTAAGACTGGTGGACTTCAACTCCCAGAATTCCTCCTCTCGCTCTTCATCTTGATGATGTGCAGATGGGTGGGGGAGGGAGCTGGAACCGGTTCTAAACTGTAGATTTGTGGAACCTCTTCTATAGAAGAGGTTAGAACTGGCAGGAACCCACCCCTGTTGTATATCCTCAAAACTTGTGTTTTATTGATCTATAGGAGCCCCCATTCCCCAGAAGAGATTTCTGAGGAGTACTGATGGCGTAGTGATTAGAATACAGTATTGAAGGCAAACTCTATCCATAGCCAGGAGTTTGATCTCGATAAGGCTAAATAATGACTCATGCCTTCCATTCTTTCAAGGTTGGTAAAATGAGGACCCAACCATCCAGTCAGAGCTGAAGAAGCTTCTTGGATGAGAAGCGAAATGTCTTCAAAAGCAAAAAAAACCCAAGAAAGTCCAGTTGCCTCCTGAAAAAACACCTTTGGATAACAATGACCTGGATGACTGAGAATCTCTACAGGCAAACACTACTGTAATCTTTGAGACAAAGAATCCCAGACAGCCTTTCTGGCTACTGTAGAACAAAGCAGCATCCACTCCATAACATCTATTCTCCTGTAATTTTTAATGAGACTAGACTCAGAATACAAACATTCAGTCTTTACGGCAAAACATAGCTTAATGAAAATGAAATGTGCATTATTTAACTACAACAGTGTGTTTAAAAAGTAGGGCTTGTTTGTTCTCTCTCTATGATACAGAGTTGGGCTGAGTAATTCTGTAAATTACTCATTCTTTGGTTCTTTATTTTTGTTCTTTTAAAAGTCACCGAAATTTGGCTTTATTTCTGCATGACTAAAATTAATGTATCATATTAACATTGCTATGTTAATACAATAAAAAGCTAATTAGAAATATGGCAAATACTTGCTAATCCAGATAACGGCTTCTCATTAATAGGTAAAAAACTTATACTGTTTGTTTCCCTGTATTAAGTTTGCCTGCCATTTTTATATATGAGTATTTCATTGTATCCAACTTTCTAAATATCACACGGGTTTGAAATTAAATATTCTCATCCGTAATCAGCAGGTAGTCTTTGGGTGCACTGATGACTGTTCTCCTGGGCTTGACTTACAGAGACCCCGCTTAAGACCCCTCCTATTAAACAGTACACCCACTGAATACAGGTGCAATGGGAAAAGAAGCTACAATTTATGTTAGAATGCAGGCAGTCCTTGATTTACAACAATTCGTTTAGTGACCTTTCAAAGTTACAATGGCATTGAAAAAAATGACTTATGACCTTTGCAACATCTCCATGGTCACATCATCAAAATTTTAATGCTTGGCAATTAACGTCATTGCAGTCTCCTGGAGTCATTTGACCCCCTTTTGTGACTTTCAGACAAGCAAAGCCAATGGGGTAGTCAGGTTTACTTAACAACCGTCTTAGTAATTTAACAACTGCCATAATTCACTTAACAACTGTGGCAAGAAAGATCTTAAAATGGGGGGAAACTCACTTAACAACTGCCTTGCTTAGCAACAGAAATGTTGGCCTCAATTGTGTTCATAAGTTGAGGAATGTGTGAATTCTGTCATGTGTTCATGGACATTTAGCATACAGTGAAACCAATTAATGGTTATCTCATTAAATAGTGGTTAAACAAATCATGGTTTAGTGTGATATGTCACCAAATCACCGGGTTCACCAACAATCAGGATGGATGACCATCTGGCAAGCATAACCAAAGCTGTCTTCATACTATACCTAGGTTTGAATCATATCTGGTTTTTTCCAGGGCTCAATGTAACTGGAGGTTCTGCCACTTTCTCAACAACCTTCTCTAAAATAGAAATGTTGGAGATTGGATGAAAATTGTCCAGATCAGTTGGATCTAAAAATATCCTCTTCAACAGGAGGTGCACATCTGCCTCTTTCAGAGCTGGCATTTATCACCCCTATGGATCCATCCACATACTTTCTCCCTACTGCCCTTGATCAAACAGGAGGGACACTGATCTAACACATACTATAGGTGGCTACGTCCACAGCGGGGGTGGATTCTGACAGTCACTACTTCCGATTCGCTCATGGCTGCGTTGCCCACGTGTGTGTGCTTTGCGTGCTTGATGTGTGCTGTATGCTCATGCACAGTGCAATAAAAATAGTTTTGCGCATGCACAGAAGCAAAAAACAAGATGATGGCACCTACAGCACTGCCAAGAGAACTAGTTCAGGGGCGTTGCAGGCCTGTTGCTGCTGGTTCCACAGACCCAGGCCGCCAAACCACTACTGCTTTGGCCAAACCGGTCTAAACCGGTAGGAACCCACCACTGGTCCACAAGTCTGAAGACCCTTTCAAAGTGGTACTTCAAGAGACAGCAATATAACAGTAGTCAAAGATAAAGTTGAAAAAAGAACAATGATTTTGATAAAGCACCTATCTTCTATCCCAGGTTGGCCCACAAATTTGCATTTAATAAGGCTTAAAAAAAAAGTGTGAAGTCCTATAAGACATAACACTAGTTCCTGTGTAATTTTGATATAACAATGAACATTTAGGTATTAGCATGATACTTACACTGTATCAAAGGTATCAAAATAAGAAAATGTCCGCAATATATGTGGAAATGCAGTGAAAATTGATATTAGAGACAGGTTAAACGATACAGTACCATCAAAGTAATTCTACACTAAGAATATTCAAGTCAAAGGTGGCAAGTAATCTAGTCCTTACAAAAATACATGTTTATGGATATGGCATTATCAAACTAATGAGAAAGATGTTCTTTTCACCATACTTAAAGGAAAATGGGCAATATTGTTTATCCATTCTTCACATAAGTGGGTATCTTCTTCAGGTAAAAATAGAAAGAAAACAGAATAAACGCAGAGTCTCTGGAAAGACTTTTATCTGTTTTCTACAGAAATAAATTATCCAGTAATTTGCATATTTAGCACACATCTGGTGCATCTGAACATTCGTTCCTCTTATGATGAATGTGAAAGAATAGAAAAAAAATAATATTAAAATATTAATACTGAATGTGAAACGAAAATAAAAGCTTGTGAATTCTTTTGAGGCACAAATCCTGTTTGAAGAGCACAAATCCTGTTTGAAGAGTTTTTTTCTTTAAATTCTGTATTTTCTGTTAGCTGCTATGGAGACACTCCACAAAGTCAAGCTGAAAAAGCACATACACTATAATATGTAGCATTAAAAGTTTTAGAAGTGGTGAAATATTAACCCATGTGAGAAAATGTTTACAAGAAAAATATATTAGGATGTAAAGTCTTCAAGCACAAATCCTGTTTGAAGAGTTTGAAAGCCACATCATACACAATTCTTTGGCTGAACTAGTTCCTTGTAGATTTGACATGTTCTGGCAAAAAATACATAGTCACTAAATGAGATATTGGTGCAATTTAATATGTCAGTCTGATTTTTTTTTTAATGCTAATTCCCATTGAAGATTGAATAGTGAAGACCCATTGAAGAAACAAACTAAAATAAGGAAAATAAAAATGTAATTTCATAACACACACCATCTGAATGTTAATCCCAAATTTAATCCCAAAAACAATATAGAAAAGAGCAAGAGTTTTATAATTCCTTTACTGAATCTGGCTAACACTTATATTATAAGATAAACTTGTATTATATAAGTTTACATAATGTAAACTTATATTATATAACACTTATAAGATAAAGAAAAGTAGATTTTAATGTAAAAATAGTCTAATTCTAATTATCAAATGTTAAATCCTGAAACCATAAATTTTCTCATTCATAAACCTTTCCTAAGTCTGTTCTTAGAAGGTAAGATTAAAAAGTCAAGGTTTCATCAGTGCAAAATATGCATTTCACTACAGATAGTCCTTGATTTACAACCATTCATTTAGTGACCGACATTACAACAGCACTGAAAAAAGTGGCTTTTTCACACTTACGACCATTGCAGCAAACCCCATGGTCACAGACACTTGGTAACTAACTCACATTTATGACAGTAGCAGTGTCCCAGGCTCCTGTGATCACCTTTTGCAACTTTCTGACAAGCAAAGTCAATGGGAAAGCCAGAGTCACTTAACAACCATGCTACTAAATTAACCGCAGTGATTCACTTAACGACTATGTCAGGAAAGATCGTAAAATGGGGCAAAAGTCACTTAACAACTCCGTTGCTTGGAGTGGAAATGTTAGACTTGTGGTCATAAATTGAGGCCTACCTATATAAATTATCCTTGTTCAGCCAGATCCAAGGGAGTAAGGGATGCACTGTGACTGTTAACAATTCTACCGTGTTTTCCCCAAAATAAGACAGGGTCTTATTTTCTTTTTACTCCCGAAATAAGTGCTTGGCCTTATTGTCGGGGAGGTCTTATTAGCTTTGAGGTGTGGGAGGCAGCGAATGTGGTCAACTCATGGCTGCTGCGGTGTTGCAATATTTTTGGGGAGGGCTTATTTTAGCACATGCGCTCAAAAGCCTGATTGGGCTTATTGTCCAAGGAGGTCTTATTTTTGCGGAAACAGGTAGTACGTCTCAGTTCAGCATTTTCCGAGAAAAACTCTTTTCTATTATTTTAAATTATCAATTAATATTAATTCTGCATTGCTATACATTTGATATACATAGCTGAACCGAAGCTGGCTCCATTTCATTGCTTTTCTGGGTTGCAGAGAGCATTCAAGCTTTATTAGTAGCATGTGTGCCTTGTATAAACAGACTGGATAACAGCCTTCAAAAGTTGTTGGCACATTCCCTGTGGAATTATTTAAGTAAGCTTTTGGCAGTCTTGCTAGGCTATTTCCCAACAAGAGATAATGCACCAGTCACATTAGAGTGCTATGTGTTCACTACATATTTAGTTTATTGTTGCTAGATATGGTTCACATCTGGGCTCTACTTTTTTCCCCCCGTTTAGAAGATGATATAAAACCTGGCATGTGTTAAAACGGGAACCATTCATTCGAGTCTCAAAATTTCTGTTTAAAATCACAACCTAACTTTGTTCAAAAAACAATATATTTGCTTAAGAATCTTGCTACACAATAACATTGAATCACACTTTTGAGATTAACAGTGTGGTCCTTCCTATATGTGCAGAGGTGGTATTCAGCAGGTTCTGACCAGTTCTAAAGAACTGGTAGGGGAAATTTTGAGTAGTTCAGAGAACCGGTAAATACCACCTGTGACTGGCCCCATCCCCATCTATTCTCTTCCACCTGAGTCCCATCGGAGAGGGCCTCCTCAGGGTGCCGTCGGCTGGACAGTGCCGACTGGCGACACCCAGGGGAAGAGCCTTCTCTGTGGCGGGGCCAGCCCTCTGGAACGACTTACCCCCTGAACTCCGCACCATCTCTGACCTCCGCCTCTTCCGCAAGTGCTTAAAGACGCACCTGTTCCATCTAGCTGGCCTAGCGCAACCCAAATTACTTTTAGATAGTTTTAAACTTTGGGAATTTTAATTTGGTTTTAGCACAGGGTTTATCGAATAAGTTTTTTAAATTTGTATGTTTTCTATGTATTTTAACATTCCTGTGCGCCGCCCTGGGTCCATTTGGAGAAGGGCGGGATATAAATTTAATAAAATACATAAAGTAAATAAATCTGATTGGGAGGAAATGGGGATTTTGCAGTAACCTTTCCCTGGAGTGGGGAGGGAATGGAGATTTGACAGTATCCTTCCCCTGGAGTGGAGTGGAAATGGAGGTTTTATTGTATCCTTCCCTTGCCACGCCCACCGAGCCGCACTCATCAAACCATACCCACAGAACCAGTAGTAAAAAAATTTGAATCCCACCACTGTATGTGTGTCAACTAAAAATAGGTTCTTTCAAACTAAATATAAATATACTCTCAAGTAATTACATTTATGAGATGTTGGACTATGGTTTTCAAAATAGCTTGGTTTAATTTAGATATTCCTGGCAAGATGTGGAAGTTAATCTATTTCAAATGTAGAGCCATGTTAACAGATTAACAGATTAACAAGAGTTGGAAGGGACCTTGCAGGTCATCTAGTCCAATACCCTGCCCAAGCAGGAGATCTTACATCTGCCTCTATCTAGGATTGAACTCACAACCTCCTGATTGTGAGGCAAGAGATCCACCTCTAGGCCAACCCTAATGGATCCTATAAAGTACAGAGTTTAGATATTCAAAACATTTATGGCAGGGGTGTCAAACTCACATCATCACGGTGTCAACACATGACATATCATGAATTTCCCCCTTTTCGTTAAACCGGATGTGGATGTGGCCAGCACATAACACATCCTGCCTGGGGGCCGCGAGTTTGACAGCCCTGATCTATGGGATCAAATAATTTCAGACAATATTAACTGGACATTAAGTTTAATGTCCTATCTGCTTTAAACTTCACTACATCAGAAGTGCCTATCAGGGTTATTGTTATTATGGTAATCTGTCCTGTTAATCATTCCACATTAATTCAATTTATTACTGGATCACTTTATTAATGATATGCGTATCACCTGGTATTTCTTAACTAATAATGTATTGCATCACTCAAGTTAGCTAACTAAGAGGAGCTAGTCCTACTATCTATCAATTTAATCGAACAGCTGAGTAACTGCACTTTCAGGTAAAGCTTCTCCAGAGACGTTATTGATACGACTTGTTACACATTAGCCCCCCCCCCAAAAAAAAGTAGTGAAATCGCCTGGAGTTAGTAATCTAAAATGCAGATGTTTGAAGATTCTTAAAAGAAGAAGGTAAAGAATGAGCAGAAATGAATTACATTTGGAGTGTGAGGTAATAATACCAGATTATCACACTTGAAAGGAAGACTACTACATTTCAGTGACTTGTGCTTTATAAATCACTGTCTAATAATAAATAACAGCATGCCTCCAGTTCACTGCCCAGGAATAATATGCCACCTAATGAGAGAAAGCTTCACTTGATTATAAAGTTCTTGGCTGGTTTAGTCCCATGCTGATAGACACGAATTTAGAACGTCTTGCACCTGTATTACCAAAAATGCACATTGACGCTGTCACTGTGAATCCATATTAATTACTTCAGTATATTATTAGGTTCTAGTCAATCAGTCAATCAAATCCAGACGTGCTTTTTTTTTTCTTTTTGCAATCCAGCTGAAGCACAATTCCCGAGACAATCCCTAATTGCATCAGTTTATATTCTAAGATTTTATATTTTTATATCCTAGGACGAATAATATCCCAATACCTTACAGAAATCAGTCTCCCGATCCAATGACATATAATATAACTATGGTGATTGGGCAGGGAGGTGTTTCTTCAATAACACACACATAATCACACAGTTACAATTTTGCAACCTAAAAGAAGGTAAGTGGCATGTTTGTTTTGGAATTAAATGCCACAAAATTCAACTTCACTTGCTTTGATTCTGGCAAACCTTTGAGGTTTATACAATGCATTACCTAGCCATGAGCACTTGTATATACTAAGTATGTGCTGACAAATAGCGCAAAACCAGCTAGCTCTAATATACTTGTAAAGCACTGAATTGAGCTTAGCTGCAAAATTCATTTCAGTTAAAATTGATCTAAATGACTCTGAATATGGGCTGACAGATATAATAGCTAGAAATATGATTACAGTCGTTCAGCAGTCTTCAGCTTTTCAGATATAGGATCCACATGCAAATGAAAGTCATTTTTAATGTTTCCTCCTGATTTTGCCTTTTTTCTCTCCCTCTTCCTTATTTGCATCTTTTATACAAACATTATGATAATGATACAGGAGCCAGCTTTTAAAAACCAGGATATGCTGAAGTAAGATTCAATGAGAATCTATATTCTTCAAAAACAGATTAACAAAATAAGACTATGGTAAGAGATGGAATATGTGAGAGTTTACTTCTGAGTATATATGGACCGGTGGTGGGTTGCAGGCGGTACAGAGCACCAGATACCATTCCAGTACAGTGCTCCGAAGGGCCCACCCGCCCGCCCTCGCTTCTTCCCGTGCTTTTAAGTCTTTAGCGCTTCTGCGCACACGCGTAGTGTGTACAGCACCTGCGCAATGCTCCACTGAACAGCTGTAACATCACAGAGGCTTGCGGAAATGCCAAAACACATGCGTGCGTCCATATGGATGCTGCCTGGCCCATTCCAACCATACGGGTTGGATCGGAATCTGGAACCCACCACTGATATGGACACATCATGGTAAGAAAATAGTATTTGGTCATCCATGCTTATTTCTTTGAATTAAAATACATGAAGTCGTGTTACATATGAACTGGATATTTTAATTCTAGGAGCTCTGGGATAAGTTAGATCTTCCTTCCTTCCTTCCTCCCTCCCTCCCTTCCTCCCTCCCTCACTTCCTTCCTCCCTTCCTCTCTCCCTCCCTTCCTGAAAACTTACATCAGCATATACGTTTCAGAAGATTGCTGGCTTCTATATTTTGGTGTTTCCTCCAATAACCATATAATATAGAAGTGAGAAATGCATAGCTCAATGGCAGATGAAGGCTCACTGGTGCCCTAAGCACTGACAAATATTGGTGCCCCCTTCCTTTGTACATACTGTACAAATCTTCGTTGGCTTTTTTTTTTCTTTCTCAACTTCGTGGTGCCCCCTTGGGCCTGGTGCCCTAAGCACGTGCTTAGTCTGCTTAATGGTTAAGACACCACTGTGTGTGCTGCCTGAACCCCACAACACTTCCTCTTCATCCCCCAAAGCAACTTAGTATAGTCTTTATTGCCATTGCACAAAATAAATACAATGAAATTGGTTAGTTGAACTTGAAATAGAATTTGCAAAAGCGTTTGCCACAGAAGTCACTTACATAATTTTTGATGATGTGGTTTTTGCTGGAAAATTGCCCAAAAAAAGTAGGAACATGGATGCTCTTCAATGAAATAATGCCATTCTTACTTGTAACCCACTCAGGTTCTAAAAAGGAAACAATTTTTTGGGTCCCTCGTCTCATCGGTGATACCATATGTTCCTGCAAAGCTTTTTACAGCTGATAGGATGACCGTATCCTCTAACTAAGACTGCCCATCTCACCATGACATTAAACAAAAAATATTAGAAATCATCCTATTAATCTTCTTAATAAGATTTCCTGGTGGGTTTGTGACTTGGCGATGAGAGAGATATTTATATGCAACAACACATACCGGTACCCTAAACAGGGAAATATCAACTATGAGACATCTACATATTTCTGATTATCGGCAAACGTATTCTAGCAGATGGGTGTCAAACTCACAACCTCATATCGTTGTCACACGATGTACTGCATTTTTCTCCTCCTTCACTAAACCGGTGGCGGGGGGGCAGTGTTTAATGCATCTCGCCCGCAGGCTGTGAGTTTAACAGCCCTGTTCCAGCTCCTACTTGCCCTCCCTCTCATGTTCTTGGTGTAGTGAACTTTCAGTAATGTTTGTCCTACTCAGGAATCTGTCAGGGTCATCTGGATCACCTGGCCTGCACTGTTATTTAAGAGCAACTTTCCTCCTTCAGGCATACCATGGAGTCAATGGGATGAGTAGCTGGTTTCATTAGCAGCAAACCTTCCCCTGCCTTGGCAAGATGCGGGCAGGAAAATGGCACTACAGAACATGCTTCCCGGCAGCTCTTGCTACTAATAGGCAGGCAGGGCCTAATCTGGGTGAGACAGTAGTAAGGACATGGTCAAGCTTTTGGCATCCATAGAACCCAGGCTGTATTGTACATGGGAGGAGACACAATCCACCAGGCAGCCATTGCATGATGTCATCTTCATCCTTAATCAGTGACTGCCAGAGAGGTGAGCTTTCACCTTGCCTTTCTTACTTGTTGTAGCTGCAGCTGCCACCACTCATCCAGAACTGCCTGTTCTCTCTTTTGTACATGCAGAATGTGCAAAGAAAGAAACAGGAACTGTCACAGTTGCTGGGTCAGGCAAGAATAAAACAGGTGTGACTGATTGGTGGTGCCAGCCAACAGTGCACCGATGTGGTGGGTCCAGCAAGAGAAGGTGTGGTGAATAGGAAAGACACCTGCTATTTGGCACTCCTATCTTGTTTGGGGTCTAGGTTAAACCTCCATTAAATGGCCCTGCTTCACCGATAGTGTGTTCAAAGCCAGATAGCCTTTTGTTTCTTGGAAAACATCCATCCGTCTCCTTTTCTTATTTAATGTCTTTGAATGTACCGCAAACATTTAGAGCCTCAGTAGCCTAATTTGCAACTGTAAATTAGGATATGTCTTGGCAGTTCTGTGCTCTTCTTTCCAGAAATACTCGCTGTGAAGCATCCGGCTATTTATAGGCATATGGTTATCTATTCTAGCTGTTTCGTGATAAAATGTAAAGCAAAATTATATGCTTGTATTTCCCAGCTGATATTTTGGCAAAAGTCCTGCTGTACAAGCAAACGGCTACAGTAATTGGGCAGATGACAAGAGAGCTCGGCAAGGGAAGCTCTGCTGATGGCCAAGGACAACCTATAATGGTTAGCAAGACCCCAATAGCTGGAGAAGTTTCTCTCTTCCTGACTTTGGGGTTTTTACAAACTTATTTGGCCTTTGTAGATTGGGTCATCCTGTTTTAAGGTTTATGTTGCGATGTTAGTGTTGATAGTTTAGGATTGAACAGTGGGATCTTTGCTGATCTCAGCTAGTACCATTGCTCTCTGCTAGCACTGATGATGCTATCTAGTTTGGTAATGAAATGTCTGCAGGAAAACCACCAAGCTCAGAGAGTACCATGTACCCATAATTTTAGTATGTATCCTTCCTAAAAATAACAGAAAGTCATATAATTTACAAAAGCCATGAGGATATAAAAAAAAATGCATAGAGTTGCATTACTGTCCATTGCTGCAGTAGAATCCTATGTGGAACATGATTGGTACATGCAAATGACATGTTCAAATAAAGTCCTATACCTTTTCAATGCACTGTTATCAACAAAGGAACAGGGATAATTTAAGATTCACCTATTGCAGAACCATCTCTACTCAAGCATTAGTAAGACTAGAAGAAAATGTCCTATAACGACAAACAATG
Source organism: Rhabdophis nuchalis (assembly GCA_039707465.1). Lineage (NCBI taxonomy): Eukaryota > Metazoa > Chordata > Lepidosauria > Squamata > Natricidae > Rhabdophis > Rhabdophis nuchalis. The sequence continues at coordinate 170,143,986 of CM077644.1, read as the reverse complement.
GGAAGGTTAAACACATTTTTATATGTAAGAATTTCATTCCCACTAATTTTGCTGGGTTGGAATTCTGAATATTGAAGTGTGTTGTTTTAATGCATTTCCCACAACAGCATGTATCAAAGTCACAAGGAGAGGGTCAAAGCCAGACATTTCATGCAACAATTGCTTCTTTAGCTAAATATTTGTGGTTCTTTTTTGTTTTATAGGACTGTTCCGTGTTTGATGGAGTAGAACTAACAGTCTTCCCTCACAATCCACAAACAGAAAGGAATTATTCTTTTCTTTATCTGTTTTAATATAGTCCTTAATAATAATATCAATAAAAACAAAACAAAAATCAGGAAACATGTTCAAAATTGTGATCATATTTATGTTACTTCCTCCTCTTGTGTAAATTTGCTAGCTATGTTTATTTTTTGTTTTTATTTCTGTAAAGCTGGTGGAAATCTTTTAATCCTCTGTAAAATAGTAGATTTGAATAGCCCAGCTAGCTTGATTATAAAAACATTGTGAAGGGCTGTAGATTTCACACATGTGGAAGTCATTAGCAGCCACAATTTCTCAGAGTAGAGATGCCAGCTATGCCTACAAACAATCATTGCCCAGCTTCAAGGCTGAGAAGCATAAAACAAAACATCTGTTAAAAGAAGGGAGGGGAAAACAGAAATGCCACAATTAAGCAAGTGGATAAAAAAGCAAATTGCATCTTCGTAGGACAGAAAGCAATCAATGGGTCTGTATGCTAGAGTCCTAGAGAAATGATACTATATTCTAATAGAAAGGTGGCAGGATGAGTGGCAAATAAATGTAATAAATAAATAAAGATTCTTCTCTGATTCTTTTGGTTGAGTTACACCAGGTTGGTTTAATTAAACAAACATAAAATCAGTAGTAGAGGCAAATATTTTCAGTTCAAAATGGATCCCCCCCCCTTTGCACATAGTTTAATAAAGCATTTATAGATGGAGACACAATATAGGCCTATGACAACTCACCGTGGTCAATTTGGCCCACTCAGCATGGCCAACTTGTCACAGCCAACTTGGCCCTAGACCAGGGGTCTCCAACCTTTGCAACTTTAAGTCTTAAGGATTTCAGCTCCCAGACTTCCCCAGACTTGCTGGCTGGAGAATTCTGGGAGCTGAAGTCCTTCAGACTTAAAGTTGCAAAGGTTGGAGACCCCTGCCCTAGACAACTCGCCATAGCCAATTTGCCACGATACAACTCGCCAAAAGACAAGACTTAAAAATAGTCTAATAGAATCATGAAAGAAAGGATGCCAAAGGAGGGATGCAATAAAATATGAACGACAAAAATGAAAATAATTTTTAAATTATTTTAAATAATGAAATTGAATTGTTGAATTGTATCACAGCAAGTTGTCCCATGGTGAGTTGGCCATAGCGAATTGACCATGGCGAGTTGGCCATGGCGGGTGGCCTGTGGCAAGTTGTCCCATTCCAACCCATTACAGTGCAAAAGAAGAGTAAGCTTTTAGATTTTAAAAGATATTTCACCAATATCTTTTGAATTGAACTAAAGAAGCTTATTGGATGAGAAGGAAAGCATCTTCAAGGGAAAAACAAAACCAAGTTCAGTTGCCTTTTGAAAAAGCACCTTTGGGATATTTCACCAATATTTTTTGTTTCAACGATTTATGCATGTTTGTAAAATATACCTTCCACACATAACATTTCCATGAATTTGCTATACATGTCTTCATGTTAGTTCTGTCCATTCTATTATAGCAGAAACTTCTTTCCCAAAACAGGTATTGAAATTCTGCAATAAAGTAGCATATTTTAGGATAAAACAAGCTTGTTAACAATAATTAAATTAAGTAGATAATGAAGTCAGGATTCAAATGTACTCAAGGGCATTTCTGTGAGAAAATCTGCAGTCAATTAATAACAAAAATGTTTGGCTTCTCTGCACTATACATACTGTTACATATATCCAGTTTATAATAGCGTGTGTACCTTACAAAGTTTTTTTTATTTAGAATAAAGTACCCTTTTAATACCTTTTAACAATGTAAGTGGGATTGAAGCAACTTTATTTTGTACGCAAGACAGCTAGCAAACCACATATTTCTCTGAGTATTTAAAATGGACTTTGTTTATTTTCAGATTAAGGCAATGTTTACAAAGTGACAACAAGGTAGACTATGCAGTAAGAATATAATGAGCTATCCTGGATTATGTCATAGGGCCCCCAGAGAGTTCTATGTGACACCGTGTGAGATAGCGTTAAAGAGAACAAGTGTATTTCTGTGAAAAGATCAACATTTTCATATTTAAGCTCTTTAAAATGGATGGCCTCTGTCTAGACTGGGACATTATTTATTTTCAGTTGGCCAATTTGGCTTCTAAGTGCAGCTTCCGCTACCTCTGCCTCTCTTTATTCAAAGTGCCTTCTGAAAAAGCCTGCTATAAAACTCAATTTTCAGAATGATGAAAGATTCAAGAGACCATTGCATCAACAACTTATAACTGCTGACTTTCTCTGTATCAGAAAATAGACCCATTCACCGTAAGGCTTAAGAAAAAGACAATTAATTCCCTTAGATAGAAAATAGTCCACAAAACAAAATAACAAAATAACAGAGTCAGAAAAGACCTTGTAGGTCTTCTAGTCCAACCCCCTGCTCTCGCAGGAGATTGTTTACCTTTCTGGATGAATGGATGTCCAATCTCTTCTTAAAAGCCTCCACTAATGGGGCACCCACAACTTCTGAAGGCAACTCATTCCACTGGTTAATTGTTTTCAACTGTCAGAAAATTTCTCCTTAATTCTAGGTTGCTTCTCTTCTTGATTAGTTTCCATTCATTGCTCCTTATCCTACTCTCAGGTATTTTGGAGGATCGGTAGATCCCCGATCTTCTTTGTGGCAGCCCCTTAGATTTTGGAACACTGATATTGTGTCTCTGCCCTAGTCTTTCTTTTCATTAAACTAGACATATCCAATTCCTGCAACCAATCTTCAAATGTTTTAGCATCCAATCCCCTTATCATCTTTGTTGCTCTTCTCTGCACACTTTCTAGTGTTTTAAGATCTCTTTTATATTTTGGTGACCAAAACTGGATGCAGTATTCTATGTGTGGTCTTAGTAAGGCATTACAAAATGGTATTAACACTTCACATAATCTATTCCTCTGCTGATGCAGCCTAGGACTGTATTGGCTTTTTTAGCAGCTGCAGCACAGACTCTGGGATAACCAACTCCATGGGAAGACCGGAGTGCTACTGAAATAGGCTAAAATAATGGACTGTTGCAAATCTGATTGGTCTGCCATTTCTTATACACCAGTTAATCTGGGAGGCATCTGCTAGAGCTGCTTCTGAATACAGCTTGTCCTACAATTAATTGATTAATGGTAAGAGGTAAGAGGAACTCATGACCCACCCAGTTCTGAAGTTCTGATAGCTGTCACCCTGTAGTCACATGACCACCTTTTGGAAGCTGGGCAACTAGCCTACATTTGCAGCCATTAGCAACATCCTGTAGTCACATGACCATGATTTACAACGTTTTTGCTGAAAACCGGTGCTTACTTGTGGCTTTTGGAAAAAAATGTCATACAGTGAACAATGAGCTTACCTAACAATAGTGAATTTGTGATTTGATTAACAACCACTGCAAAAAAAATGTCATAAAATCTGGTTGGTTATGTAGGTGACCCACTTTATTGGAAGATTCCATTATGGAGGTATATGTGGTGGGACCCAGAAGAAGGGTCGTCTCTGTGTTGAATCCCTCTCCCTGGAAAATTATCCCTCCAGAGATCAAACTGCCCTCCCCTCTCTTTTGGAAGGCCCTGAAGATGTGGTTCTGTGGAGGGTGGGGGTTATTATTTTCTTTTATCATTTTTATTTTTATTTATCTTATATTTTGCAAGTAGGGAGCAGTATATTTTTTCTAAACAACCACCACAACAATAAAGTTTACTGTCTTTGCCTAAATAATAGCTCTTGTGTATTTCTCTTAAGGTTATTTCCCTGACTTTCTATATCAACCTAATGAATACATAGTGATATTGGTATTACATAATAATGAAATACTTAATAGAATTCATGCATCATCATTGTTATCATTTTAATAATGCTTTTAAAAGAGAACTCTATGAGATTTGTGTTTGGAAACAAATGCTTTTTAATAGGTTCCCCTGCTGAACTGCTACTATTGTTAAAGGTGTTTTTCCCCCTTGATTTTTAACAGTTGAAATTCCTACAATTTAACAACAGTAACCATACATTCAGGGGCCATACATTACAAGTCATAGCTTTTTTCTAGGTTTGTGTGAAGTAGTCATGGCAAGGGGTTGACACCATTCTTTTCGACAAGATGCTTGGACTTTTTCTGAGCTTCTTCTCTGTTGTCTTAAAATTGAATTATGGCAACTGGACTTAGTTTTTTATTAATTTGAGATATTTCGCTGCTCATCCAAGCAGTTTCCTCAATCTGAGTATGTTGGGTAGGCAAAGAGTCCTTGAAATGTATCAATTCCATCCAGAACAAACTCAGGGTTTCTCCCCCAAAGTGTGTTGATGAAGATTCCAGTCATTGAAGTAGAGTTATCTGAAAATTAAGTCATGGCAACTGAACTTATTTCCACCTTGATGATTGAGAATCTTCATCAACATATTTTTCTCTGGTTCTTTGAATAACTTACTGAAAAAGTTGGAAGAAGCTTCTCCAAATGTGCTGAACAAGACTTTCAGAGCAACGTAAAGAAAAGCAACATGGCAATTTCACTAAAGCTATGAAAAATTTCTCGCAGGAGAGTTCCCTCTTCCCTGATCATGCTTTATTCCACTGAACTTCGATTTATTTGAAACCTTCTCAAAGAATGATGATTGAATTAGACAGAAATACCCAAGGTGAGATTTCCCCACTTCAAGGGAGGGTTGAGTTATTATTTCCACAATGGAAACTGTATGCATATGCAAGAAAAAGAAATAGGCTATGAAAAGTAAACTAAGATCTTCTCTCTCCCTTAGGCAAACCAGCAATTTCCTATTTGCCAATTCTCCACTGCTAATTTAAGTTTACAGGCCCCTTCCTCCTGACAGACAGTTACTGTCATATCATTTTATCATAAATCTGAACTGTTATATTTCAAATTGTCCTTGCATGAACAAAATGCTGATTCCTAACTACTTTGTGAGATCTGCGGAATAGATCCTGGGATTTTTTTTTAAAAAAAGCCTATAATAAATATATAAATGAGAACCTACTTTCATTTAAAGGTAAAGGCACGATTGAAAAACCTTCTGAGTTTCTTAGGAGAAGAAAATTGTTGCCAAATAGTGCTATGCCGTAAATAAGGACTATATTATATATATATTAGAAGATACTGTGACTATTTCATATTTATAACAGATGATAACTATTGTGGAGAACAGGCAGCTTTATTTGATATCACTAAAATATCGCTACAGCAATTTAGCTAATGGATTGTCTTAGTAGGAAATTTAGGGTTAAATTCCTTCATCTAATGTGGATTTTCTGTTTTGCATAATGGAATATATTTTTGATTACTGTATGTAATTTGACTTCCCATTTCTGAAAGCTAGGCAACACTGCAATGAGTGAAATAAAATAATCCATAATTTTTATTACTCTAGTAAATAGCATCCACCCTCTCAAATCACCTTAAAAACCATTTGCAAAACAATCACAATGTAGAGATTAAATTGTTGATACCTATTTAGAGATAATAATGCTTTTTTAAATATTGTTTGCTTTTACCCAAAGGCTTAGAAAATGTGAGATTTTACTAACTGCCAAAATGTATACCTGTAAGTACCAATCCTTACAGCTTTCACATTATTATAATAATAATAATAATAATAATAATAATAATTTATTTCTTATAAACCGCACCCTCTCCCCACAGGGACTCGGGGCGGTGCACAGGAGAAATAAGAACAATGGCTATATACATATTTCATTAAAAATAAATTAAATTAAGTAACCTGTGCTAAAATACCCATTAAAACTATCTAACTAAAAATCCCCAAAAAACCCTAAAAACAGAGGAGTAGCTATCCCAGGCCGGCAAGGCAGAAAAAGTGTGTTTTCAATTTAAGACGGAAGGAGCGGAGGTCCGTGGTGGTCCTAATATCGGGAGGGAGGTCGTTCCAGAGGGCTGGGCCCGCCACAGAGAGAGCCCTTCCCCTGGGTGTCGCCCGCTGACAGAGTCTAGTGGACGGCACCCGGAGAAGTCCCTCTCTGTGGGAGCGAATCGGTCGTGAGGATGTATGAGGCAGGATCCGATCCCGCAAGTAGCTAGGTCCTGAGCCATGGAGCGCTTTAAAGATGATAATTAATACCTTGAAGCGCACCCGGAAGACGACAGGCAGCCAGTGCAGCTCGCGCAAGAGCGGTGTTACATGGGTGTACCTTGTGGTACCCATAATTGCTCGCGCGGCTGCATTCTGGACTAGCTGAAGTCTCCGGGTGCACCTCAAGGGAAGCCCCATGTAGAGAGAGTTGCAATAGTCCAGTCGGGATGTCACGAGGGCATGAGTGACTGTGCGAAGGGCGTCCCGATCCAATAGGGGGTGCAATTGGCGTACCAGGCGAACCTGGTAAAACGCCCTCCTGGCCACGGCTGTCACCTGATCTTCCATTGACAGCCGGGTATCCAGGAGGACACCCAAATTGCGCGCCCCATCCACAGGGGCAAGATGTTCGCCCCCTATGGCCAGCGATGGGGTGAGCTGGTTGAATCGGGCAGCCGGAAACCACAGCCACTCGGTCTTGGTCGGGTTTAGCTTGAGTCCGTTACTTCCCATCCAGATCCGCACAGCTTCCAGGCACTGGCACATCACCGCTACGGCATCGTTGGGGTGGTCTGGGGTAGATATATACAGCTGGGTGTCGTCAGCGTATAGATGGTACTCTACCCCAAAACCACGGATGATCTCACCCAGCGGCTTCATGTATGTGTTAAACAGGAGGGGCGAGAGGACCGACCCCTGAGGCACCCAACATATGAGGGGTCTCGCGGTCGACCTCTGCCCCCCTGCCAACACAAATTGCGATCGGCCAGAGAGGTAGGAGGAGAACCACCGCAAAACGGTGCCTCCCACCCCCAACCCCCCCAGCCGATGCAATAGGATACCATGGTCGATGGTATCGACAGCCGCCGAGAGGTCTAATAGGACCAGGATGGAGGAACAACCCCCATCTCTGGCCCTCCAGAGATCATCCACCAATGCGACCAATGCCGTCTCGGTGCTATGCCCGGGCCGAAAGCCGGACTGGCGCAGATCTAGATAATCAACTTCATCCAGGTGACGGGGAAACTGTTGTGCCACCACACTCTCGACAACCTTCGCCAAAAAGGGAAGGTTGGAGACAGGACGATAGTTGTTTAAAAGAGCTGGATCCAAAGAGGGCTTCTTAAGGAGGGGCCTCACCATCGCCTCTTTTAGGGAAGCAGGCAAGGAACCCTCACTCAAGGAAGCGTTGACAACCTCTTGGAGCCAGCCTCGTGTCACCTCCCAGGATGCCAGTACAAGCCAGGAGGGACACGGGTCCAGTAAACATGTGGTGGCTCGCAGTCGCCCACGTAACCTGTCCATATCTTCGGAAGTAACGGAGTCAAACTCCTCCCAAACAAGATCTCCCTCGTGGCATCTCACTGGGCCATGAATGGGGGCTAACTCGTTCTGTATCTGAGCGGTTTTCTCCTGCAGAAAAGTCACAAATTCCTCTGCTCTACCCTGTAACGGGGCTTCCCGCACCCTCTGTTGAAGGAGGGAGCGGGTCACCCTAAACAGGGCGGCAGGGCGGTTGTCTGCGGATGCTATGTGAGTGGCACAATGATGGCGTTTGGCCACTCTCAGCGCCACAATGTAAGTCCGTAAATGGGCTATTACCTGTGTCCGGTCAGATCCAGATCGGGTAGACCTCCATCTTCTCTCTAGGCATCTCTTGCGGCGTTTCATCACCCTCAGCTCCTCGGTAAACCAAGGGGCCTGGGTGTTTCGCCGCCGCACGAGAGGTCGCAAGGGCGCGACCCGATCCAAGGCTCCCACGGCCGCACTATTCCATGCGGCCGTGAGGTCCTCCATCGGGGCACGGGTCAGGGATACAGGAAATGGCCCAAGCGCCGTCTGGAACCCATCCGGGTCCATCAGGCGCCTGGGGCGGTACCAGATTGGAGACTCTGGTTCCGCCTCCCCGCATTGGAATTATTATTTTTTTTAAAAAAAAATTATTTATTTACATTATTGTTATAAATAACTCAGGGCAGAAACACACCTTCTTCCTACTTTCCCCCAACAACAACCCTGTGAGGTAGGTTACTACGAAAGAGAGTGTGGGAGGCCCAAAGTTACTTAGCCAGTTTTCAGGCTAGGATTTGAATTTACCGTCTTCTGTATTCCAGGTGTCTCCAACCTTTGCAACTTTAATAATAATAATAATAAATAATAATAGCCAAATTTATTGACCGCTCCCTCTCCCCACAGGGACTCGGGGCGGTGCACAGGGGAAATAAAAACAATAAATATACAACATACATAGCAAAATTAAAACAGATTAAATTAGTTCCTGTGCTAAAATCCCATTAACTAAAAATCCCCATACATTCAAAAACCCATAGAGAGAGAGACTACCCTAGGCCGGCCAGGCGGAAAAGATGAGTCTTCAATTTCAAGCGGAAGGAGCGGAGGTCCGTGGTCGTTCTAATATCGGGGGGAAGGTCGTTCCAGAGGGCCGGGCCCGCCACAGAGAGAGCCCTTCCGCTGGGCGTCGCCCGCTGACAAAGTCTAGTGGACGGCACCCGGAGAAGTCCCTCTCTGTGGGAGCGAATCGGCCGTGAGGATGTGTGAGGCAGGATCCGATCCTGCAGGTAGCTAGGTCCCGAGCCATGGAGTGCTTTAAAGATGATAGTTAACACCTTGAAGCGCACCCGGAAGACGACAGGCAGCCAGTGCAGCTCGCGCAAGAGCGGTGTAATGTGGGTAAACCTAGTGGTTCCCATGATTGCTCGCGCGGCTGCATTCTGAACTAACTGAAGCCTCCGGGTGCACTTCAAGGGGAGCCCCATGTAGAGAGAGTTACAATAGTCCAGTCGGGATGTCACGAGGGCATGAGTGACTGTGCGAAGGGCGTCCCGATCCAATAGGGGGCGCAATTGGCGGACCAGGCGAACCTGGTAAAACGCCCTCCTGGCCACGGCTGTCACTTGCTCTTCCATAGACAGCCGGGTATCCAGGAAGACACCCAAATTGCGCGCCCCATCCACAGGGGCAAGATGTTCGCCCCCTATGGCCAGCGTTGGAGAGAGCTGGTTGAATCGGGCAGCCGGAAACCACAGCCACTCGGTCTTGGTCAGGTTGAGCCTGAGTCCGTTGAAGCTGAAGGACTTCAGCTCCCAGAATTCTCCAGCCAGCAAAGCTGGCTGGAGAAGTCTGGGAGCTGAAGTCCTTCAGACTTAAAGTTGCAAAGGTTGGAGACCCTGTATTCTATCCTAGTGCCTTAACCACTAGACAATAATATTAACCTTGACAACCCATTGTTTTTTTTCTGGTCTCCTTCTGTGGTGATTGCAAGAGTTCTTTTTTAAGAGTGCTCTATGAGGGTCTTGGGCTAAGATAAAGGCAAATCAAATCAAAAGGAAACAAAACCATCATTAGCTTCATTTCATTTTCTTAAAGAACAATAGTAAATTCATGTTTGCTTATTTGTTTTAAAACCTTTGCCAGACCTATACTTGAATGTTGTTCACCTGCCTGGAACCCACACTGCATTTCATACATTAAAACATTAGAGAAGGTCCAGAGGTATTTTACAAGAAGAGTATTCAACTCCTCTGCTTGTAATAAAATTCTGTATACCACCAGGCTTGAAATTTTAGGCCTGGATCCGATCCCGCACTACACCATCTACATTCTTGAACTACACCATCTACATTCTGACCTGAGTTTAGTGCACAAGATAATCTGCCATAACATCCTACCTGTTAATGACTACTTTTTTTTGGATAACAATTTTTATTGGTTTTTACAAATTTTTTAACAGGGAAAAAGGTATATAGGATACAGAAAAAATATTTTAGAGCTTCCATGTCAGAGGTGGTGGACGCCTCCGAGGTTCCATACAAAAAGTAAATTTTTTCCAATATAAGGTGTAAGAAAATACATATATATCATATCATAAATCATACATTTATGCATTCAGTCATTTGTTACTATTGACATCCGTATAAGGATTACATTATGTAAAAAAAATCATTTTTGCGATCTGAGTCTTCTAGCTATTTTATCTTCTTCCTTCCCGCCAGTGGGCGGAATCATGGCACCTCCCGTTCCCTCATTTTCGTCTTCTAGGATTGAGGAATATTTTTTTTTTAAAAAAAGGCTTCCGCCTCTTCAATTGTTTTAATTCTAACTATACCTCCCTCCCAGAACACCAACATTCCTTCAGGCATTAACCATCTAAGCCACACCCCTTTTTTATATAATTTTTTGAATAAGTTCCTCCTAATCTTTTTAATCTTTGGGGGGGGGGTTGTGTCAAAATGGTAATTTCATTCTGCATATATTTTCAGGCTCCATCTCTATGTGTTCTCAGGATCTCATCCCCTGTTGACCCTCTTGCAAATTTAATATCTCTCTCTCTGGGCAAGTCATTTATTCTGGCATATGCTGAATCAATTCTGCAAATCAGGTCAATGTCCCCCTTAATATATTCTTTGCTCTTTTTAGTATAATCTGCTAAAATTGTAGTCATTAAATCTTTTAAATTTTCTGAAGTTAATTCAGAAACATTTTGAAACCTTAAGAAATAAAACATTCTTTCAAAATCCATTCTAGACATATAGCCAGCAGGTTTTTCTATTTCTTTTTAAACATCTCTTATCTCCTCTCCCATCTCAACCGCCCCCCCCCCTCCAAACCATCAATTTTTTGTTTATTTTCCATGAAAGTTCTCTGTGTCTCTGGGGATTCCATTTTTGAACTTCTCATATCTTTCCGAATTTTTTTTATTTCTTCCATTATATCTTGTAAAGTTATATCTATTGTCGATAATTGAGGAGCCTCTCCTGGAGCATCTTTTGGCAAAATTGTGCTAATCTTAAACTGTTGTAAATCCGGGCTGGCTCTTAATAAGGCTGGAACCAAAGAAAAATTTCCATGTGAAGTCTTTTTTGAAGCCATAGTAGACTTTTTTATGTTCCTGTGGTTAAGATGGCGTCTGAAGAGCGGGCAGTCCATGAGATTGAAGAAAATTCTTTTCTAAGTTCAAAATGTAGTTTCCATAAAATCCAGAGATAGAAGATTCAACAGTTAAATCCAATGAAGAAAGAAGGCACACAATGGGAGTTATCCCGAGAGTCACTGAGCTGTTATGTATATAATTTTTGCAGTGCTGTAAAAGTGAAGGAACGTTTAAAAATCAGGCAGAAAGGTTTCTTGCTGAGAACAAAGGAGCGCCATTTTTCCGCCTCTGGTGTTTGTGAAGAGTTAATGAAAGTCCATTTCTTCTGTGGCAAGATTCAGGTGCAAAGTTTCAACCATGAATCCACATTTAGTAAAAACTTTCACTTTCCATTGTTAACTACCCGGATGTTACTTTCTCTCTCTCCCCGCACCCGGAGAGCATTTTACAAGGCCGCTTGTTCCGAGGGGGAGGCTTTTACAAACTCCCCCCCTCTATTCTTCTGTTTTAAGAGGTTGAAAGCATCAAAAATCCATAAATCAACTCACAATCAGTCTGTTACAGTGGAGCCTCGGCGCTTCCCCCAGCTCCGGCTTTTCAGCCCGTTACTTTCATTTCTGCGGTTCCAATGATCCTTCGGCGAGAGGGATATCTCCCCCCCCCGCATTCCATTCTCCAGTTCCTGGAGCGAAGCGGGAACGACCCCCCGACCACCGTCAGGGTGGGGGTTTCACCGCAAGCCGCTCTTACGGTTGGGGCTCTTGTAGGGCCCCCGAGAGGGCTACTAGAGAAAACGAGCGGTGGACGAGTCAAGAAAACTCGTCCGTCGCCTCTGGAAGGCGGAAGCGGTCTCCCTGTTAATGACTACTTTTATTTCAACTGCAATAACACAAGGGCTATCAATAGATACAAACTAAATGTAATCCGTTCTAATCTTGATTGCAAGAAAAATGATTTCAGAAATAAAATAGTAAATGTGTGGATCATCCTACCTGATCATGTTGTTAGTTCCTCTAACCCACATATCTTTTACCTTGAGCTGTTTACCGTGGACCTTACACATTTCTTAAGAGGTCCCTAAGGGGGTGTACATAAGTGCACCAGCATGCCTAGAGTCCCTGCCTTACTGTCCCATTTATATGTACACTTTTTAATGTGTTTATGGCTATGTTTTGCTTACTTATATCTATTTATTTGTGCCATTTTTTCATGTGTTTTCATACTTGTTTCCTGTACTTGTTGACAAATAAAAATAAATAAATAAATAAATAAATAAATAAATAAAATAAATGCAAGTAACTAAAATTCAGACAGATATTTCTGTTGTTGTTTAGTGCCTCTGACTTCCAGGTCTAGCCATTAGCCATGTGCTGTGAGGGATCAGATCCACTGATCAAACTCAGAGAATTAGAGTTGGTCCTTTGAACTCTAAAGCACCTCCTTTCTAATATTTATATACTTCTTGAAAGGTGAAATTAGTATTATCTGAATGGATGACTGAGAGTTCTGCAGAAGAATAAAGCAGTGTGGGATAATTTTAAGATAAGTGTGCTAATGATTAAGATTCCTAGCTAAACAAAACACCCATAAACATTATGTTCCTGACAGCTGCGAGCATAAGAAACTAAAATGGCAGTAGCCAATACTAGACAACACTGAACCATGTAATTTACATTTTAGAGAAATTAAACACAACATAATGGTTTAGCTTCCAGGCGAAAATACTATTAAATCTGCTCTAGCAGATTATGACATCATCTGAAACCGCAGGATACACATTTCATGCCAGTTATTATGGTTAGTATTATCTACTGCAGTTCTTATTATTATTTATTTAATTCATTATAGGAATTGTTATTTTTACTAGATGCTTATGCCATTAGTTGCCGCAAAAATACCCCCAGAGACTCAATGGTATTATTGGAGTGTTTTAGATGAGCTACCTAAAATGAACCCCTATTTTACCGGTATTGTCCAGGGATGCTACTTGCAATTCAAAGGATTTAAATTGGTCTGATGATCCTATTCACTTGATTTCTTTTCTCCCATCCTGTTCCAATTTCATGACTCAGGGTCTCTGGAATTGATTAGAGATCTTCTGTCTTACAGTTCCTGCACTTTGCAATAGTATCTCATTCTTTCCTTTCCCTTTTCTGAGACTTCTGTCATGCCATTACCTATGCTCGAATAACAATAGGAAAAAGAGTCTATTTCAACATTATGTCAGTTTTGCATGAGTTCACATGAAGGTTTACCCTGTTTCTGTAATAGACTGTGTTTTAAAAGGAAACAGTACAAAAAGTGTACGTGAATTTATATCTAAACACTGTATTTAGGGAGTCCTTAACTTATGGCTGGTTGCTTAGTGACTGTTCAAATATATAATAAATTTGCCCAAAGATACTTATGGCCAGGATTTCAGGTTCTGAAAGCTTCCCTCCTGTGGTCAATGACCACATTTGGAATGCTTGGCACAGGCCTGCATTTCCAACCATTCGTAACATGCCATGGTCACGTGACTATGAGTTGCAACACTTTTTTGTTGGAAACCAAGATTTCCTTCTTGTTTCTGGCAAACAACACCTATTGCAGTCAATGGGTTTGCTTAACAACCATTGTGTTCATTTAGGGACCACCCCCAAAAAGTAATAAATTTGGGTTGGCCATGTGATGACCTTTTTAAGGACCAGCAGAACATACAACCCTAATTCTGGCTTTAATTATCATTGTATGTTTTATCCTAAATAAAAGAGGAATTTTCTAAAATAAAAAAAACAACAGTCTAGTAGTTAAGGTCAAAATCCCACTTCAGCCATGGAAGGCTCAGCCAATCTCATTGTACGCATGTTGCACTCTGGAAATAAAGGTTTGAATTGAATTGAACCTTCCTAGGTGACTTTGGTCCAGTCTGCTTATCTCATAAGATTGTTGCTGTGAGATGGAGGAGGCATTATTAGATATGTCATCTTGAGCTTCTGGATAAATGGTAGACAAATGTAACATGTAACAAAGAAGCAAACAATAAAAATGACATGTATACAAGAATATAGTGCAACACAAAATTGTGGACAATGCCAAGCTCCACATTTTCCAAACCTAAAGTTGATATGTCTAGCAAAACCAATATCATGATAAATGTACCTGGAGGGGACACTTCTATATTTGGGTATATCTATATGTAAGTTTGTATTCATACATTTGTATGTGTGTGTAATTATATGTATATAGGTTCATAAGAAAAAAATGATTAATTTAACTTTAATATTTATAACTAGCTATACCCGGCCATGCGTTGCTGTGGCCCAGTCTGGTTAAATGGCCAACCAATCTGTGTGTAGATCTACACCTGCACACACACACAACCACCATATAAGCCCAAACCTACCTACCTACCTACTGTATTTCTCCCTCTCTATCTATCTATCCTTCTACCTACTTACCTACTGTATTTCTTTCTTTCTCCCTCTACCTACCTACCTACCTACCTACCTACCTACCTACCTACCTACCTACCTACCTACTGTATTTCCCCCTCTCTATCCCTCTACCTATCTACCTACTGTATTTCTCCCTCTTTCTCTATTCCTCTACCTACCTACCTACCTACCTACCTACCTACTGTATTTCTCGCTATCTATCTATACACCTACCTACCTACCTACCTATGGTATTTCTCCCTCTCTGTCTATCCCTCTACTTACCTACCTATTGTATTTCTTGCTTTCTCCCTCTACCTACCTACCTACCTACCTACCTACCTACCTACCTACCTACCTACCTACTGTATTTCTCCCTCTCTATCTATCCCCCTATCTACCTACCTGCCTACCTACTGAATTTCTCCCTCTCTGTCTATCCCTCTACCTACCTACTGTTTTTTATTTCTCCC
Source organism: Rhabdophis nuchalis (assembly GCA_039707465.1). Taxonomy (NCBI): domain Eukaryota; kingdom Metazoa; phylum Chordata; class Lepidosauria; order Squamata; family Natricidae; genus Rhabdophis; species Rhabdophis nuchalis. Next base: position 170,128,920 of record CM077644.1, on the reverse strand, counting down.
TCTATCTACCTACCTACCTACTGTATTTCCCCCTCTCTATCCCTCTACCTACCTACCTACCACATTTCTCACTATCTATCTATACACCTACCTACCTACGGTATTTCTCCCTGTCTATCCCTCTACTTACCTACCTATTGTATTTCTTGCTTTCTCCCTCTATCTACCTACCTACTGTATTTCTCCCTCTCTATCTATCCCCCTATCCACTTACCTGCCTACCTACTGTATTTCTCCCTCTCTGTCTATCCCTCTACCTACCTACCTACTGTATTTCTTTCTTTCTCCCTCTACCTACCTACCTACCTACTGTATTTCCCCCTCTCTATCCCTCTACCTACCTACCGTATTTCTCACTATCTATCTATACACCTACCTACCTATGTTATTTCTCCCTGTCTATCCCTCTACTTACCTACCTATTGTATTTCTTGCTTTCTCCCTCTACCTACCGTATTTCTCCCTCTCTATCTATCCCCCTATCCACTTACCTGCCTACCTACTGTATTTCTCCCTCTCTGTCTATCCCTCTACCTACCTATCTACTGTATTTCTCCCTATCTATCTATCCATCCACCTACCTACCTACTTACCTACCTACTATATTTCTTCCTTTCTCCCTCTACCTACCTATCTACCTACCTACCTACCTACCTACCTACTGTCTCTTTCTTTCTTTCTTTCTTTCTTTCTTTCTTTCTTTCTTTCTTTCTTTCTTTCTTTCTTTCTTTCTTTCTTTCTTTCTACCTACCTACCTACCTACCTACCTACCTACCTACCTACCTTATTTCTCCCTCTCTATCTATCCCTTGGGGGTCATCTAGTCCAAATCCCTGCTAGGCAGGAAGCCCTATACCCATGATGGCGAACCTATGGCACGGGTGCCACAGGTGGCACACAGAACCATTTTTAAGGGTACGCGAGGCATTGTCCTGTCAGCTTTAGTTTGCATATGTGCCCTGGCCAGCTGATTTAGGCCTTCTTTTGAGGCCATTTTTTGCCCTCTGGAGGTGGGGGAAGGCTGTTTTCACCCTCCTCAGGCTCCTATAAACAATCTGGAGCCTGGGGATGACGTAAAAAGCATGCCAAATGCAGGGGGTCATGCACATAGCATTATGGATGTGGCATACCTGTGCACATCGCCCCTGCACTCCCCCTGCTATTGGCACGTGAGCCAAAAAAGATTAGCCATCACTGCCCTATACCATTTCAGACTAATGGCTATCCAACATCCTCTTGAAGACTTCCAGTGTTGGGGCATTCACAACTTCTGGAGGCAAGCTGTTCCACTGATTAATTGTTCTAAGTGTCAGGAAATTTCTCCTCAGTTCTAAATTGCTTCTCTCCTTGATTAGTTTCCACCCATTGCTTCTTGTTCTGCCCTCAGGTGCCTTGGAGAATAGTTTGACTCCCTCTTCTTTGTGGCAACCTCTGAGATATTGGAAGGCTGCTATCCTGTCTCCCCTAGTCCCCCTTTTATTAAACTGTATTTCTCCCTCTCTCTCTATTCCCCTACCTACCTACCTACTGTAATACAATAATACAATAGCAGAGTTGGAAGGGACCTTGGAGGTCATCTAGTCCAACCCCGCTGCTCAAGCAGGAGACCCTATATACCGTGTCAGACAAATGGTTTTCCAGTCTCTTCTTAAAAACACATCCAGTGTTGGGCCATCCATAACTTCTGGTGGCAAGCTATTCCACTGGTTAATAGTTCTCACTGTCAGGAAAGCTGCTATCATGTCTCCCCTAGTCCCTCTTTTATTAAACTGTATTTGCGGTCAGATGGGTGATTCTTTGTTACAGTTTGGTTTAGTTCGTATTCAACAGTTTAAAGCAGCTGCCTGCCTCCATGTTTTTACTTCAGAGAACAGTCTTGAGCAATATTTCTCCCCCCCCTCTCTCTCTGGGCCACCTGGGAGTTTGCTATCCCAGTGCCTTTTTGGCTCCAAGAGGCCGCCGTATGAGGCCTCTTCCAACACTGACAGTTGAAAAGCAGCCGATGGGCGTGGCTACAGGGAAGTTAAAACACATTTCAGTGGGTACATTTTTTTGTGTGTAATTTGCACATGACACACGCGTGCTAGGCACAAAATGAATAGCTATTCTATTATCGGAAGTCCTTGGCTACATTGTTTGAAAGTTTGGTGTAAATCGGCCCAGTAGTTTTTGAGATTAGTGGATTCGTACAGACTATTTTACATTTTTATTTATATAGATTGCCTTAAAGAAAAGTACCTTATTTATAACATTACTTGGCCCCTGTTTCCACCTACCAACCTTTATCTCTCAGATATCAATCCATGCAAGATAGTCCCTTCAGGAAAAACAGTGAAGGAGGAGGAGGAAATGAGATGAGAATAAAGAATAGCTACACGAGAAAGAGAAGAAAAGGAATGGAAAATAGAGGGAAATGTGGCAAAAGGAAAAGGAAACCAGAGGAAGAAAGAAGAGCTCTTTAAGTTACAAAAAAAATCATGACTTATCTACTTCTTCCTAAGTAGTTATTTAAATTACTTAGTAAATAAAACTTGTATAATTAATGTTATTCCAGAAGGCCAAAAGAGTGGGGTCAGTCATTAAGTGGCAAGATATTCCAAAGAGTAGGGATCACAGGATAGAAGGCTCTCCCCCTAGACTCCCACCAGCTATAACTCTTGTCAGATGGGGTCTGCAGCATGCTCCTTTGCTGGCTTTAGTGGCACAGATCAATGCCAGATAATCAGATAACCGGATCATATGTCATGAAGGGATTTAAAAGTGATAACTACACTTGAATTGAAGCCAGAAGCAGACCAGCAACCAATGTAATTTCTGGAACAGCAATGTTACATGTGTGATCCTAGGGGTGGTCAGAACTGTCCATGCTGCTGCATTCTTTACCAATTGTTTGTTTGGAGGTTCTAGCAGGGGAGCGCAGCTATCGTATACCCTTGACTGAAGATCGGTACACTCCTTCTATCTGGGATGGTCGTCCTCTTCCACCAAGCGCGCAGCTTCGGGAGGGACGCATATGGAGCGGTGAGAGAGGAAGGGGACACCCGCCTTGCCAGCCAGATCAGCCGAATCAACCCTGGCGATCAATGGGGTGACAGATGTCGCAGCCAGATCACCCTCACATTACCAATTGTAGCTTCTGGATACTCTTCAAGGGTTAGCCCATGTAGAGCACACAAAAGTAATTTGCTTTAATTGTACGCCTGAGATTCATACAATCAATTTAAAATCTCAGTGTCTCAATATTAATTCTATTGGTTCTTCAAACCTCATCCCTCAAAAATACCACACACTCTACAAATAGATAACTAGCATACATTATATCAATAGATGTCTAGTGTTGGAACCCTTGAAATATCATTTGGGGCATTAGATGTTGTTAAACACAGTATGCTTAAAGCTTGTCAGAGAATGATTTGTTCCTGCAGGCAATGATCAGATCCCAAGGTTGGTGGTATAGCTTTCTCTCTCCACCAATTCCTTTGGAATATAAGCCTCAGCCTATTGCTGTATTATACCTTTCACAATGTTTACTCATCCCAGAAGTTTTGTTTTGATGCAGTTCCAATCTGTTACTGCCTACAAAGGATTTCCTAGAGCCCTCATTGGCAGATCTGATTCCATACCTCAATTTTCTCTCTGGACATCAAAGTTCATTCCCTTAAAATGTCCCAGGCTTTTTCTCACTAAACAAGGACTTCGTATTTCTCCTTTCACCTCACGAGAAGCCCCTCCTCCATTCTTTCCCATATCTCTTCACTGGGCCTAACCATCCCAACAACCTCTCTCATTACATTCTTGATAAATGAAATTTGCTTGAAAGTATAATGTTGCTACAGTACCTAAGACATACAAATGCATTGAATTCCAAGTTAAAATGATATGCAGAGAGCTTAAAGTAGTAATATCAACATTCTATTGGCTACAAAAGTGGCTGAAAATTATGAGCATATGGTCAAGAACATTACATTAAGTCACCCGGAGTGGAACTTGAGTCTACAGAAATCTTATTGCAGGTAGTTCTTGACTTACAACAGGTTGGTTGGTGATTTTGGGCAACCCAACCACATTTACTGCTTTTTGAAGCATCCTGTAGTCACCTGACCATGATTTACTACATTTTTGCAGGAAACCAATGTTTACTTCTGTTTTTTGGCAAAAAGCATGCCCCATAGCAAACAATGGATTTGCTTAATGAGCATGGTGTTTACTTTATGGCCATAGTATTTGGCAATTAGCACAAAAGTAGGTTGTAAAACTTCATTGGACAAGTGATGATCTATTATTCAAATGTATAACTTACCACTGTAATTTCCATGCTCAAATATAGTTTATTTAGAGTTTTAAATAGAGGATTACCTATACTACCTCTATATGAAAGAAATACAATATACCCGTGATGGCGAATCTATGGCACGGGTGCCACAGGTGGCATGCGAAGCCATTTCTGAGGGCACGTGAGGCATTGCCCTGTCAGCTCCAGTGCACATGAGCATGCTGGCCAGCTGATTTTTGGGCTTGATTTTCAGCCAGTTTTTGCCCTCCTGAAGCCTCCAGAAGGAGAAAAATGGCCCAACGGGCAACCTGGAAGTCCATTCCTGAACTTCTTTTTCCATTCCCCCCAGGCTCCTAGAAAGCGTCTGGAGCCTGGGGAAGGCAAAAAATGGACCTACCGGGTCCACCGGAAGTCAGAAAATTGGCTGTTTCCGGCCTCTGGGAGAGGCCATTTTTGCCCTCCCCAGGCTCCAAAAAAGCCATGCGTACATACACTGGACAGCAGGGGGGGTCACACATGTATTCTCAGGGGGCACGGCAGGGGAAACATTAAATTATGGGGGTGGGCACACGAGGGTGCACAATAGCGTGAGTGTGTGTGCTTTAGGCACCCGAGGCGAAAAAGGTTCGCCATCACTGCAATATACACTACATTAAAGAGTTTCTTTGTAAAGCAATGCTGTCGCTAGATATTGATGAGCTGCTTCTCTCTGCAGCCACAGCCAGCCTAGCTGATACAAGCAGTCCTCAACGTGTGATCACACTGTGCCCAAAATTTATGTTGATAAGCAAGGCTGTTATTAAGTGAATTGTGACCCACTTTATGACCTTTTTGCCACAGTCGTTAAAAAAAACATTATAGTTGTTAAAATGAACCGTGAGGTTGTTAAGTGAATCTGGCTTCCCCCATTGATTTTGCTTGTTGGAAGCCAGTTGAGAAATTACACGTCTGCCTGCCTGCCTGCCTGCCTGCCTGCCTGCCTGCCTGCCTGCCTGCCTGCCTGCCAGTGGTGGGTTCCAGATCCCGTTGCAACCGGTACACTGCAATGGGGCCGGGCGTCCACCACGCGCATGCGCACAGTGCATATATGCATGCCCACCACCTGCAAAGCTCCAGCTGCTTGGCGGAACACCGTGCAGGCACTGTATGGCCCGTGTGTGTGTGCAAGTGGCCCGGTTGGGTCAAATACAGCTAAGGAGAGCACGTGGGTGGGTGGGACCTCCAGAACACCGTACCGGAATAGTACTTGGTGCTCCCAGCAGGCACCGATATGCCCGTACCAGGGTGTAGTGGTCATAACCCACCACTGCTACCTACCTACCTACCTACCTACCTATTCATTCATTTCATTTATAAAATGTATATTTCTGCCTACTCATACAGTGACTCAAGGCAGCTTGCGAGGATATAAAAACAGCATATAAAAGAAATAAAAATACAAAGAACAAAATAACAACCCACCCACCCCTGCACCCCAGTGATAACACACATTCATACTCTAACCATTTAATGGGCTCTGGGTTCTCCAGGCCCTCTGACAGAACCACCAGAACCAAATGGTGATCATATGACATTGGAGCAATGAAACTGTCATAAATACATTCCAGTTGTCAAGTATCTGAATTTTGATCACCTGACCATGGGAATGCTTCAATGGGCATGTGAAAACCAACCATAAGTCACAACAGAGCCATTTAATATTTAATTTAATTTAATATTTAAATTTCTATACCGTCCTTCTCCCTTCCGGGACTCAGCCATGGGGGCACATTGTTTAGAATGCAATACTGCAGGCTAATTCTGCTGACTGGTGACTGCCAGCAGTTTGGCAATTTGTGTCTCAGAGGCTCAAGGTTGATTCAGCCTTCCATCCTTCCTTCTAAAGTCAGTAAAATGAGGACCCAGGTTGTAGGGGGCAATATGCTGACTCTGTAAACCTTAGAGGGGGCTGTAAAGCACTGTGAAGAGGTATATAAGTGCTATTGCTATTTTTAGTGCCACTATAACTTTGAAAGGACATTAAATAAATTGTAGTAAGTCAAGAATTATCTATATTAAGGGATGATTAGAGCTCCTGTTTAACAGGGTGAGACATGCATTTCCACCCTGTTGGAAGACATATCACAATAAATATCAACATATTAAAGGCAACCACAGATACCAGGCTGTAGTCAGAAATACAAAGACAGTTTATAGATAATGCAGATAAGCAGGGTAGCTGCTGTTCTTTATAGGAATACTGTTTCTTATAGTGACAATTTGTATCTGAAGATAAATACAGATTTGTTTTTAACTAGATAGTTATAGATTCCTAACCCAATACCTAGTTGAATAGAGGATAGCGATTGTGAATACTTTAAGAACAAATTACCTTATATGGCTTATTCATATGCACTCAAGTTTGATTGTACACCGTGCTTGTCTTGAACATGGATAAAGATACTTTGATATTTAAGTATATGAAGCAAAGCTTGAAACCATACTATATTGTATGCTTTAAGAAGAATTGACCTGATTAACTTGACCACTTTTTGCTAACTCAGTGGTTCCCAACCATCTTGGAATATGTGTGTGAATGACAGGCACACACACACATACATACACAGCTCCACTCATGTGAACACTGGGCAAGAGTGTGAACATGAACTTCCACTCGTGCAAGTGGGGGGCCCTTGTGCTTGCGTGTGAAGCTTCACTTGCTTGAGTGGAGGGTGCTTGCGCTCGCCTGCAAAGCTCCACTTGTGCGAGTGGAGCTTTGCAAGCATGCGCAAGCACCCCGTGCTCATGCACCGTCGACTCACGCGAATGGAGCTTTGCAGATGTGTGTGCTTGTCCATCATTCACATGGTCCAGTTTGAAACAGGCTGTGGCCCAGGAGTAGGCTGCAGCTTGGGGATTGGGGACCCCTGCTGTAATACATATGCACATTATCACATATGTATCCTTACCTAATGAGCAATCAAGGTATTTCATACTTCTTGTTAGGGGTAAAACACCCCCGTTGGGAAAAAAACCAGGCAGAATAATGCAATACACTGGACAGCAAGAGATACGTTGCTTAAACCACACAAGAACTCTCAAACACTGATAGTAGAAAAATAAATAGTCTTTACTCTTGATGTAACTAAAATACTTCTTCCAAACAGTGATACTAACTCCTCCAACAATAAACAGTCCTTCACCAAAACACAGTTATCTTACAGTCAGTCAAAACAATGATTCTTCTTCTGTCTTCAGTTTCAGCTCCTTCCTCAGTGACAATCAAGAAGCAAGGAAAGCAAAAAGGGATGAACTGTGTTTCCTGGCTTATATATATATATATATAATATATAATCCTGGCTTATATATATATATATATATATATATATATATATATATATATATATATATATATATATATATATATATATATATATATATATATATATATATATATATATATATATATATATATATATATATATATGTGTGTGTTTTTTTTTTTTAAAGGAATGATTAATAATTAATTAAGAGACCAGGATGGATCCATTTCGGACTTCTTAGTCCTCGTCAGCTGGCCATACTTTCCTACAGGGATTTGAACTGGTGCTCTCCAGCATTCGAAGCAGGCTTTTCTATGCCTTGAGCTAACCAGCTTCCCTGATTACATCATCCTTTCCACAGGACTTTATAGATGAAGATACTATGTTACAGCTTCCTGCTAGGCCTGTTTAAGGGAGGAGACAAACTTGTCATCCTTCTCTGTCTTTCGACTCCTCTTTGAGATCATCCAGACAGAGACCTATTAAATTGCTGCTGTCTTTTTTAGATATGTGTTAAATGTTTTTTTTTTTAAAGGAATGATTAATAATTAATTAAGAGACCAGGATGGATCCATTTCGGACTTCTTAGTCCTCGTCAGCTGGCCATACTTTCCTACAGGGATTTGAACTGGTGCTCTCCAGCATTCGAAGCAGGCTTCTCTATGCCTTGAGCTAACCAGCTTCCCTGATTACATCATCCTTTCCACAGGACTTTATAGATGAAGATACTATGTTACAGCTTCCTGCTAGGCCTGTTTAAGGGAGGAGACAAACTTGTCATCCTTCTCTGTCTTTCGACTCCTCTTTGAGATCATCCAGACAGAGACCTATTAAATTGCTGCTGTCTTTTTTAGATATGTGTTAAATGTTTTTTTTTTAAAGGAATGATTAGCTGGTTAGCTCAAGGCATAGAGAAGCCTGCTTCGAATGCTGGAGAGCACCAGTTCAAATCCCTGTAGGAAAGTATGGCCAGCTGACGAGGACTAAGAAGTCCGAAATGGATCCATCCTGGTCTCTTAATTAATTATTAATCATTCCTTTAAAAAAAAACATTTAACACATATCTAAAAAAGACAGCAGCAATTTAATAGGTCTCTGTCTGGATGATCTCAAAGAGGAGTCGAAAGACAGAGAAGGATGACAAGTTTGTCTCCTCCCTTAAACAGGCCTAGCAGGAAGCTGTAACATAGTATCTTCATCTATAAAGTCCTGTGGAAAGGATGATGTAATCAGGGAAGCTGGTTAGCTCAAGGCATAGAGAAGCCTGCTTCGAATGCTGGAGAGCACCAGTTCAAATCCCTGTAGGAAAGTATGGCCAGCTGACGAGGACTAAGAAGTCCGAAATGGATCCATCCTGGTCTCTTAATTAATTATTAATCATTCCTTTAAAAAAAAACATTTAACACATATCTAAAAAAGACAGCAGCAATTTAATAGGTCTCTGTCTGGATGATCTCAAAGAGGAGTCGAAAGACAGAGAAGGATGACAAGTTTGTCTCCTCCCTTAAACAGGCCTAGCAGGAAGCTGTAACATAGTATCTTCATATATATATATATATATATGTTTTCTGAGGTTTCCAGAAGCACCAAGCCCGAAGCACCAGCCTGAAGATGATGAATGAGATTTCATCGAAACGTCGTGAAGATACTTCCAATTCTACGCGGGAGAAAACCCGAACAATCAAAGACCTACATATATATATATATATATATATATATATATATATATATATAGCCAACCCAACATCAGGATAATTATCCTAACACTTCTTTCTTCTCTGTTTTGTCATTATAATGAAATCTGAGATCTCCTCTCTTAATAAAAATTTGATTTACATGATTGCTTATCAGAATAAAAGATCCTGGGTCCTCATACAGATGGTAGATAGAGAGGAATCTGTTTTAAAGAACTTTCAGGTTATCTTCGATTACCTATGCCAATATACCAATGTTTGAAATAGAAGAACTGTTTTATAAAGCATTCCGTGTGCCTCGGAGCTATTCTCCAAGGCATCTGAGGGTAGAAGAAGAAGCAAAGGGTGGAAACTAATCAAGCAGAGAAGCAACTTAGAACTGAGGAGAAATTTCCTAACAGTTAGAATAATTAGTCAGTGGAACAGCTTGCCTCCAGAAGTTGTGAATGCCCCAACACTGGAAGTCTTTAAGAAGATGTTGGATAGCCATTTGTCTGAAACAGTATAAGGTTCCTGCCTAGGCAGGGGGTTGGACTAGAAGACCTCCAAGGTCCCTTCCAACTCTGCTATTGTATTGTATTGCCTTGGCATATAGTTATGCTGGCCACATGACCATGGAAGTGTCTTTGGACAATACTGGCTTCCTTGGTTAAGAAATGGAGATGAACACCAGCCTCTAGGGTCAGACATGACTGGACAGGTGAAACTCTTATTTCTGCATAACACAGAATGTTACAACTAGCCCCTAGCAGAATATAGCCTCATAATCCAAATCAGAAATTTAATGTTGAGATCATTGTTTCATTGATTATGTGGCATCAAGTCGTTTCCAACTTCTAGTGACCTCACACATTTTCTTCATAACTGTTCGTTTAAGTCTCCCAATGGCATACTTGTCACTACTGCATCTGAGTCCTTCCAACTTGCTGCCAGCCATCCTCTTCTTTCCTTCCATCTTTCCCAGCATTCAGGTCCTTTCCAGAAAGGTGGGTCTTTGCATAATGTGTCTGAAGTAGGATAATTTGATCCTGATCATTTGTTGGAATCGTATTTGATGGTTAACCATCATTCATTCATTCATTCATTCATTCATTCATTCATTCATTCATTCATTCATTCATTCAATTTCTATAACCACATTATGACTTTTTGGGCAAAATTGGTATCAAGAAAATTCAGGGCTGAGAAAGTTCTGCTTTTTTTTTTGCATAGAACTGTACTTATGTTATTTATTAAATGTATATGCTGCCCCTTTCACCTATGAGGACACTTTTGGCTTTATATATTTTATTTCTATCATTCCAGATTCTTTCTTAAGAGCAATCATGAGTGTCTTTCTATTTGCTTCATCAGGTTCCTTATTATAGCAGCATTTCCAGCTCTAGGAAAGGTGAATTCTTTGCTCCTCTGCTTCTTCCTCCAGCTATCTAAATAAACCGATGTAGTAAAAAGAGGATTTCATCACTAGGAATTGGTCTATAATGACCCTAAATGGGGATTCTAGTAATTTTTAACTGGGATTTTTAGCGCAGGGATATTATTTAATTCGTTTTTATTATGTGTGTATATTTATTGTTTTATTTGCCCTGTGCACCGCTCCGAATCCCTTCGGGGAGAGGGAGCGGTCAACAAATTAAATTTATTATTATTATTATTATTAAAGCACAATCCAACCTGAGTAGGTCATTGGGACCAGAGGTTTAGTCTTGCAGGCTTTTTTGAATGGCAAGCTTTTGAATAATGGATGGAAACTGAACAAGGAGCAATTCAACCTGGAAATAAGGAGAAATTTTCTGACAGTGAGAGCAATCGAACAATGGAACAACTTGCCTTCAGAAGTTGTGGGACCTCCATCACTGGAAGCTTTCAAGAAGAGACTGGACCACCATCTGTTAGTAATGGTGTAAGGTCTCCTGCTTGGGTGGGAGGTTAGACTAGAAGACCTAAAAGGTCCCTTACAACTCTGTTAATCTGTTAATCTGTTGCTGGAGTCCATCTTCAGGGAACCTCCCTCCCTCCCTCCCTCTTTCCCCCCCCCCTCTCTCTCTCACTCCAGAATGTTTGCACTGGGCTGTTGTATGCATAGCATTTATGTGGTGCATGGTTGTGTGTGGCTTTTAGTTGTTAATTGGGATGTGGATGGCTGGCTATTAGATCATTGGTTGTTGTTTCTTTGTGCTGCTGCACCCTTGGCTCCTAAGTACTGATAAGCTGGTGGCAAATCAGCATGGGTTCCCTGTCACCCAAGAGGAATGTGATTTACCAGTACTAGCAGAGGTATTCAGCAGGTTCTGACCAGTTCTGGAGAACCGGTAGCGGACATGTTGAATAGTGTAGAGAACCGGTAAATAACACATCTGACTGGCCCTGCCCCCATCTATTCTCTGCCTCCTGAGTCCCAGCTTATCAGGAGGAAATGGAGATTTTGCAATAACCTTCCCCTGAAGTGGGGAGGGATTGGAGATTTTACAGTATCTTTTCCTTGCCACGCCCACCAAGCCAAGTCACGCCCACCAAGCCAAGCCACACTCACCAAGCCATGCTCACAGAACCGGAAGTAAAAAAAAAATTGAATCCCACCACTGAGTACTAGGCAGGCAACACCCTAGTGTAGACAGTCTGGAGACAGATAGAAGACCCCTGAGGATGGGCTCCAGCATGAGTCCAAAAGCTTGAAGGCTAAATCTTTGGTTCCAGTGACTGACTCAGATTGATCCTGCAATATTATCCTGAAACACCTAGATTTGCCTTCATTTGCCAAAACACAATCATCGTAAGTAAAATAACTCTAGTGGAATACCTTTAAAATTGAGGTGTACACACCTGGATGTTACTAGATGACTCTTTGATTTGAGGACTGTGAACAGTCATAAAATTGCTTTTTTTCTCCAGTATCCCCAGTATATAGTAGAAATCATGTTTCTCCATATGTACCTTTCACAGCTTTACCACACACACACACACACACATCTGTAATCTCATTGCTGTCCCTAAAATGATACCAGCACATGTGCTTTCTGATCTGCATCTGCTGTTTATTTCTGCCTCTGCTGAGCTTTACAGGAAAAGAACAAAATAAATGTAATATTATCCCTAGCACACCAGAGAACAAATAGTGACCCTGCAGCCTTCCTTAGAGATAGGAGAGAATTCAATGAAAATGTGATTAGCAATTAGAAGGTGAGGGGAATTGAAGCTAGGAAGTGATGAATCTGGCAATCTGGTGCATTAGATCATCCTTCATAAAAAAACATGGTTAATGTACTCCTGCAATTATGAAAAATCAAACAACTGCTAAATTGATGAACATGATGATCTGTGAGCGTTGCGCGAAAGAATTGATCTGAACACCTAGTATCGTCCCTCATCCTATGTTCTTCAAGAAGCCTATCACATTGCTGAGCTGCATGGCTAATTCTCTTATTCTCTTGTCTTTTTTCCTATCTGACTTGTTTTTTAAAATCTCTTATCCCATTTATTCTTTAATAGCCATTGGTACTGAAGCTGATGCCTGCAAAAAGCGAGTGAGTTGATTAATAGGTATTTTATACATCTGGTATTTTCTCATAAAAGACTGGTAAACTTATTTCAATTATCATACCACCAACAAGGATGCAATCTGTTCACAATGGCTGTTTACGAATGGCTGCTTTGGGTAATGACTGTTTTCTTAGCACAGGAAATGAAATATAATATTATTAAACAGAGATATGCGGAACAATATGTCAACTTATCTGTCTTCCTGATGTTTATAGGTCTCATTTTTCCTTTGTAATGTTTATTTTATTTTATGGGGCCAAACAGAAGACCATCATTTCCTTACAAAGACTTCATTTCTTTTATTTTTCCTTTAATGTCCTTGAATATTAGCTTTTACATGCTTGGAAGTAATCAGGGCAAAAAACAAACAAACCCCTCCTCATACTTGGTACTTACTAATTCAGATAAATAGATGAAAATGAAAATGAGGCAAGATGCTTATCACTGAAATAATTGGCAACGCCTTTTAATCTGAAGACTAAGCATTCCATAGATCCCCATTACATGGGGGAAGCATGAGAAACACTTTATCAAATGATATGAACATTACTTGCTAGTTGAGTTTGCCAAAGAACCTAGAAAAAGTGGATTGGAGAGCATTGAAGAAGATGCAAATAGATTAATCAATGTATGGAACACCAAAAACAGGTATGTACCAGAGATGGGTTGTATGTACCAGTTTGGTCTGGATCGGGCGAACCGGTAGTAGCGGTGGCAGTAGGCTCCGCCCACCCGCCTGCATGCTTCTGTGCATGTATAGATGTGGCGCACACGCATGCGAGCACATGCGCACGAGCAAACCGGTAGTAACCCACCACTGGTATGTACATTTATTTACTTCCACAACCGTATTTTCAAATAGTGAGGACTGACAGGGAAAATGAAAAACAAGGGAAAGGTAAGCAATATTCTAGTACAGGGGTGTCAAACAGATGGCCCCCTGCGTCACATGCAGGCCACGCCCACCACAGTTCCATGAAAGGAAGAAAAAAACATTTTGAAATGGAATGTGACAGCAAGTTTGACACCTGTGCTCTAGTAAAACATAAAAATTTTCAGTAATCATTTGAATGTGCTTTTGAAAACAAAATGTAAGATGGTGGGGTAGTAGTGGTGGATAGAAGTGGGTGACTGTCACCTCAAATATGAACATATCTACTTGGGAAATAATATAATACAATCATTTTTATTAGCTCAGTAACCTGAGCTTGGATGTTAGAATGCCCATAAGTCTGGACACCCAACAAGGCACAATTAAGATCTGAGAATAAAATCTGACCTCTGACATAAATAAAAAATGTCCTTTGTGCCTTATTTTTGTTTGCTTGTGTGTTGGTTCAAAGTATTGCTTTTAGATTTTAGATTTTATTCGTATTTATATACCGCCCTATCTCCCTTGCGGGACTCAGGGCGGTAAACAGGCACTAATAAAATGACAATAAACAACAAATACAATAAAAACGTCTTAAAAATGAATTAAACTAAAATGCCTGTACTAAAATCATAGTAAAACCCCTATTAAAAGCCAAATTTAAAAACTATGCCAGGCCAGCCGCATGGAATAGATGTGTTTTCAATGCCCGGTGGAAGAGATGCAGGTCTGTGGTTGTATGTAGGTCGGGGGGTAGGTCATTCCAGAGGGCAGGGGCTGACACAGAGAAGGGGCTTACCCAGTTCACAGGTAAAAGGAAATGAAATAATTATTGGTATTGCCAGTGTATTAAAAAAAATAAAAATTAAAGGTAAGTCATATTTTTATCACATCTAGGAAGAGAAAATATACTGTGGCCTAAACATATTCTAATAGTAGTAATTGCTTAATTTTAGACATGGAAAATGCTGGTTTTCTAAAAGCAAAAGTCTCAATATACTGAAATTGTTTATACCAGGGGTAATTGTTTATACAGGGGTGTCCAAACTTGGGAACTTTAAGACTTATGGACTTCGACTCCCAGAATTCCCCAGCCAGCATCGGCTGGGGAATTCTGGGAGTTGAAGTCTACAAGTCTTAAAGTTCCCAAGTTTGGCACCTCTGGTTTATACTGCTAAGAAACACTTCAGAAAATTACTTTCAAATCTGACCAAGGGTGAGGAAGTTTCTCCCCCCCCCCCCCCCATTTTACAAGTGGGTGCTATTCTCTTAAAGGATCATGATAATAGCTGTTACTTGCAGAGTGGCACAAGGAGACATCTGTGGAAAGGCTGTGCCTTACATTAGCTGGGTGTGATTATCAGAAGCTCTACAAAAACGAAAAGGTAAATTGTGTGCTTCTGGGTCTTGGAGTTGGCTGAGGGTTTCTGCACATGGCTGCATGGCAAGCGAGTTGAAGCCATCCAGAGTCACAACAGTTTTGCATGTACCGTTGTGTCTTGTTTTTGTGTGCTTGTGTGTTGATTCAAAGTATTGTTTACCCAGTTCATGGGTAAAAGGAATGCCTCCCACCCTGCAAGAGTTTTCTATGTGCAGGTGGGTCCTGGATGGTCCCCCACTCCCTGAAGTAGCTCTGTGCTTCACTTAACAACTGCAATTAGGTGAACTGGGATTGCGGTTGTTGAGTAAAAGGAGCATGTGATATCTTGCTTAATGATCACTGCGCTCAACAACTGCAATCCTGGGCCAATTGTGGTCATATGTCAAGGACTACTTGTAATGTCACATTTAGGAGTGCTTCAGAACTGGATGATAGCCACCTATTGTCAGGGTTCTGACAGATGGCCGAATTAAATCATGAGCCTCAAGCCAAAAGAAATCCAGTCATTTATTAGATGTTTCATGTTGCCACGTACTCAAGTGAAGCCAGTTCAGTTCTGACCCCATGTAATTTTTGGCCCAAATCATGACCCTGTTTTCCCCTCCCTCCAGGGTGTGTCATCAATCACATTCACCAATGGGGCAATTTCGTGGGTTGTAGAGACCACTCCCCTCCGTCCACTGTAATAACCCTGGAATACAGCCTTGAAAGAGATACATCTGGAATGTTCATCTGTCTTGTGCTGCTGTGCCTTTTCATCGGTTTCCCATCACCCCCTTCCTATGACAACTCAAGAGCAGGCCAGGGCTGCTTTGCCAGTTGACACCTATATGAGAAGCTTGACCCTTGACATACAGTATATGTTTAAGTAGCCAGTTTTTGAAGCTCCAGAAGGATTTCAAAGCAAGCATATAATTGTTTGGGTTTTGCTTTATTTTATTTTACTTTATTCTGGAGCCAAAGCATGAGAAAATAGGTGCCTTTATTATTTACAGCAGGGGTCCCCAACCTTTTTTGCACCAGGGACCGGTTTCATTTTCAAGAAAATTCTGCGGACCAGCTGGTGTAGAGAAGGGGGGAGGGGGAACAGGCAGCGCATGCGCACGCGGCGGGGAGTTGGCTCAATCGGCCCTCTAGGGCCTCCAATGGCACGAACGGCTGCGCCTGCACTCTCCCGCATCCAGCCCGTGCTCTGCCCAGGGGGCTGCCTCCTCCTCCCTCCTCCTCCTCCTCTCCAGCCCTGCAGCCCAGCTCCTATCAAGCCACGGACCGGCACCGGTCTATGGCCCGGGGGTTGGGGACCCCTGATTTACAGAACATGTGTAATATTATTTCACCATGTGAAATTTCTGATTGTCTTTCAAGGGTTTTGAAGCTGATAGAGATTATTTAATGTCACCTTCCCAAACATGGAACAATCCAATGGCATTTTAAGAGACTTGCTGGTTGGAATTGGTGTTGAGATTATTTGTGTGTGTGTAAATTTTCAAAATTGTAGTAATATGCAGATGAAAATTATAAACAAAAATCCATATAATTTCTTGAGAAAACTCCATTCCATTTATCTCCAAACTCTTTGTTCATATTTGATTATTGACGCAAATCTGGGGATATAATAAAAATAAATAGCTCTGTCATCTTCAAACGTTCAGAGTTACTATTTAGGCATTACTGAGGCATTTTCAGATGATGTAGACTGTGGGGTGTAAGTAACTTGCATTCATGGCTATAAAGAGCAAGTGGAAGAAAAGAAATGAGATGCATTCACAGTATGCCACAATATAATGAATGAAGAAAATATGAATCAAATTATTAAAATAAAGATGCAAATTGTAATTGTAAAGATGGTTGCCATGCAACTGAAAGAACGATGGAAGCAGCACACAAATGCATTTGTTAAGTGTGCTGATATTTTGCCTTGACCTTTTTCAGTTATATGCCTGACCAGACAGTCTGAAAATGTGTTTGCAAGCATGATAACATTAAAAATATTACATGAAGAGGAACGGACAGACCCCCGCACAGAAAAGATGAACTTGCTATGTGAGGGGAATAATGATTTTTATTTTGTTCAGAAGGTTAGGCATAAAGAGTTCATAGGCTAAAAATAAAGAAGTAATTTGTATAGAGACAGTTTTGTCAATGTGGGTTATTTATTTTTAAGAGTCCTTTTTTTAAAAATATTGGTCAATTCACCTTAGAAAGCCATGTGCTGTAGATTAAAAATATAACAGAACCTTTTGCCTGTATCAAAGTGTGGCAGCTCACTCATGCATATACACTCATGAATGTTTGAACTGGATCGATGGAAAAGCCTTGTACTTCAAGGCCCATTGAGTTTTTAGAACATTATTTTTACACACACACATTTGTGTGTGCATGCACATGTAGGTTAGCAAAAGATCATATGGGTAATCTTTAATTTACAATCATTCATTTATCAACCATTTGAAACAGTGGTGAAATTCATTTTTTTTTACTACCGGTTCTGTGGGTGTGGCTTTGTGGACATGGCAGGCAAAGGATACTGCAAAATCTCCATTCCTACCTGGGGCCAGCCAGAGGTGGCATGTGCCGGTTCTCTGAACTACTCAAAATTTCCACTATCAGTTTTCCGAACTACTCAAAATTTCCTCTACCAGTTCTCTGAACTACTCAAAGTTTCCACTACCACTTCTTCAGAACCTGTCTGTACCTGTTGAATTTCATCCCTGATTTGAAGTTATGAACGCACTGAAAATAAACGACTTACTATTTTTTTTCAATGTCATCATTACTTACAAATTCTCACATTTACAACTTTGCAGCGTCCCGGTGGTCATGTGATCGAAGTTTGAGTGCTTGGCATGTATTTACAACAGTTGCAGTGTAGGGGACCATGTGATCACCATTTGCAATCATCCCAACTTGCTTCCCACAAGCAAAGGAAAAATCCAGATGTGCTTAATGATCATGGTGGCTCACTGAACAACTCTGGTAAAGAAAGGTTTTAAATTGAGCATGACTCACTTAATAACCACCTCACTTAGTGACAGAAGTTATCTCAATTCTGGGTATATCTAGGGCTACCTGTATATGGAAATCGGTTCAATAGTGCAGACAGAAGGAGTCATCTGCATTGTAAACCAAACTATAAACCAGCAAGCAGTTGGAAGGCTGACCTTGGCCTGGTTTATGCCACCACTATTTAAAGAGAAGATAGCGAACATATTTGTGTGTGTGTGTGTGTGTGTGTGTGTGCAACATTTCTTTTACATTTCTTCTCCTAAATCAAGGATAGGTAGCATTTTTCCACCGGGGACTGCTTTGCCTTCAGAATAATATGTTAGGAGATGCATACCAAATACAATGAAGGAAATAATGAAATTCCCACAGAGGGGGAATGGATTGTGAAAATTTGTGAACTTGAGAAAATGGTAAGACTGACCTTTTGGTCAGAGAACAAACAATAAAAACTTTTTTTTTTAAAGACTGGAAACCTGATAAGGATGTTTTGCTTAAAGAAGAAGAAAAAAAATGATATGATGATTTATGGATCTGAAGATTAAGAAAGATGTGGACTAAATGAGGGTATGAGGAAATTAGTAAAATATTAAAGAGAGAGTATTTCTAGACTAGTATTTCTCAACCGCAGCAACTTTAGTTCCTAGATTTTGCCAGCCAGCATGCTGTAGTCTGGGATGAAGCTGGCTGAGGAGTTATGGGTGTTGTAGTCCATACCTCTTAGGTTGACCAGAGTTGAAAAACACAACTCTAGGCTATGAAAAGACAAGATATATAAACTTAATAGTGCTAAGCACTTAATTAAAAACTGAATGGAATCATGCTGAAGTTACTGAAAATTGTTGGAAATGATTATTTAATGTAGGCACTATAAATACAAATTAGCCATATTTGTGCCAGTTACCATTGATCTTTGCTTTTCTGTGGGAAAAAAATCAGTATAGTTCCGTTTCTATATATGCTGATCATGCTTTCCAATTTATGTTTTAGTAATAGTCTTAGTTTTCTATACATACATACATACATACACTTACTTTTGTATAAAGCACACATTAAGACTGACTACAGCATACAGCAATTTGACCCATATAGAATATTTCCAAAAGATAGAAAACTTAAATATTAAATATAAATTATAAATCATGTTCTGGAAGTATTTTAATGAGCTGAAAAATATAATCTCTGAGAGCCAAACAATGACCATCTACACCAGGGTTCCCCAACCTTTGCAACTTTAAGTCTAAAGGACTTCAGCTCTCAAAATTCTGGGAGCTGAAGTCCTTCAGACTTAAAGTTGCAAAGGTTGGGGAACCCTGATCTACACAATCCAACCACATGTATCCTCATAATTAACAAAAATATCCAGTCAACTTCAGGTTTATTTTCAGCTATAACCAATTTCAACTACAAAACATAGTCATTCAGATAGTCATATGAACAAAAATTTGAAGGATGAATAGAGAGGAGAAATGTAAATTCTCATTTAGTTTCTTAAACTTTTGCTGTGATGCAAATAATAAATCAAAAATCTATGTCCAAGAATGTGTATAAACAACGTCGAATCTCCCTGGCAGCACCAGAAAGTAGAAACTACTGAAAATATGGTTTAAATTTATCAAGTTATAACTGAGTCTGAGATATAACTGGTATGCTTTGAGGTCTTTTTCTGCTTTGACACTTCTTTTTTTAATTATTATTATTAAAACTGGAATCTTACCTCAACCTTGTAAACCACAGCTCCTGTTGAGAGAGAAAAAGAAATGTGAGATTTCATTGCATTCATTGATGTCTTATTTTTGTTTTTAAAAAGTTATATTCAAGATAAAATAGTCAGGGAGACAGAGTAATCTGCTAATTGATTAAAATTATAGTTGTTTGGTTTATTACACTGATTTCCAATTTCTAGAGGAATTGAAAAGACTGAAAAAATAGGGTTTTTTTTCTCCTATTTTGTCCTCATTAGTAATCTCTGAGATACACCAGGTTGGGAAACATTTTGTGTTTCCCAAGAGCATTTGCAATCAGGCCGACAAAATTGAATTACAAAAGTGACAGTTTTTAGCAACACACATACACAAATGCTGTTATAAAAACAAGATGTAAAATAAGTGTTAAGCCATAGAGTGTAATGGTTAAGGCGCCCGATTTAGAATGCCGAGTTTCAAGACTATCCTGGAGCATTTATTGAGTACATTTACAGACGGGGTGGGATTCTACTGGTTTGGACCAGTTCGGGCGAAGCGCCTGATCACCAAACCAGTTGTTAAACTGGCAGGATCCCACCACTGTTTAAAGACCATTTCAATCTAAAAACTAAAAACTAAAGCTTGAGTCAGATATTCTCTCACAACCCAGATGAGTGTTGTGGAGAAAACTGGCATGAAAAAAATAATTGTATGTGCTCCTTTGATCTCTCATTCTGTACTGACTTGCATTCATTCCAATGCTTTTTTTCAGAGCCATGGAAACTATAGACATTCTTCTCAATTTCTTCATTTTATTTTTTTCCTGTATTTAACGATGTGGCGATATTCTAAGGAGCCTCCTCTGTGTTTAGAATTGTTTTGGTTCTTTAGCTTTGGTTTTTTTAAAAAACAAACAAACATGTAAATAAAAAAGTGTTCTTTACTGTGCAATGCATTGGAAAGTTTCTAAAACTAATCTTAGAAACAGAGCTGCAATGAAATATGATCATGCACTTAGTAATTACCTTATAGGTTGTGATGATATTGAATAATTGTCATTTTGTAGCTCTTTCGTTGCAAGAACTGTACAGGCTAACATTGGTGAGAGAGGAACCAACAATTCATAGACAAGGCAGAATCATTATGTAAATGGTGAGTAGATCTGCCCCAGTCTCAAGACTATTAAGAGAATATGCATTTTTTTAATTCAAAAAGATATAAGAAAAAGCCTAGCATTGGAGCAAACATGCATATGCATAAGCACACAACAGATGGCTTGATGTTTGTGTTTGGTAGTAAAGATATATTCTGAAAATATATCTTTCTTTTTCAATCTTTATCATGATACATTTTAATCAACAAATTGTGAGAAATATATTGTTTCATAAGCATTTACTGCTATTGGAAATAGGTGTTGAAAGTCATTAAATTAATAAGCAATGTGATTGTTTTATTAGGCAATCGTGTCAGCTATTCAGTTTATTGCATCTAGCTATTTTATCGTAATGCATTAGCCAATTATAAGTTGGCTATTTGGCTTATTGCATCTAGCTATTGTATTGTAATTTATCATAAAATATCACAATCCATCCAAGACCTACAATTTCCACCAAAAATACTACGAAGAAAATTGAGTTTTCAGTAGTAATCACCTTATATTTATACAACATATAAATAAGGTGAAAATTGCTTTCTTTCCTATTAACAACTCTACTGGAGATCACTAACAAAACTCTCTTGACTCAATTAAATTTGAGATGAAATTATGTTAGAATGAGTTTCTCTATCTGGAGGGAAGTTGCCAAAATTTAATAGGGACACCAATGAGGTTACAAAAAGACATTATTGCCATTTTATATAGAGAGATATAAAATGATTTGTCAATGGAAACAACCACAAAATGTCATGTTTTATTTCTGGAATTCACTTTTAAAGCTTGATTTATTTGTATTTATTATTACTGTCTAGCAAGCACTTGAACAATTTGAATAATTTATTTACATAGTAACTTGAAGAAGAATTGCTCTAATTATATTAAAACCAACAAAAATATATAATTTACAGGAAGTCAGCTCCTATTTTACCCTGAAAGGAAGGGGAAAAACAGCAACTTTGCTGTAATACTGAATGTATTACTGGCACTTTTGATATCTGGACTGAACTAAATAAACTAAATATGCTGGAAAATAAAGTATTTCAGGGGCATGAACTGTAAACATTGTATAAGGCTGTAATTTCCCAGAATTGTCCTTAAGGCTTTGAAAACCAACAACCATCCATATTTGCAGATTTAGACTGGGGGAAAAACTTGCTACAGAAGCAAATCCTGATGTCTGACACGCCATGATTTCTCTTCAGTCATATAGATCACACACACACACACACACACACACACACACACACACACACACACTCTTTAAAAAAAAACCTGCAACATTAGAAACTTTTTCTCTCCCTCATTTTTGTTTCAGCATGAGGATTCCTGTTTCAGTATGGGATTGGTGTTTGCATGTGAGTGTTGAAACTAGGTTTCATCCAGGGATGTCCAGTCTTGGCAACTTTAAGATCTGTGGACTTCAAACTCTTACTCAGCTTAAGTAACAGTTTTTAAATTTACCCTTTACAACAGACCCCAATCTCTCCACAGTTGAAAGCAGAGTGGCTCTATAGCTGCAAGAAAATATTATCTCACTCTCAGTTAAAGTATATACCTACATACTTTGTACATCTTAATGGGAGAACGCTTGTATCCTAACTGAATTATTCCTGTGATGAAAAATATTCTGATTTCTTAAATCATACTTTTTATAAACCAAGATTTGGATTTAAGAAGAAATATGTGGAGGGTTATGGGTAGTCCTTATATCCTGGCATCTTAACTATGAACAAAGTTTTTGTGTTGTCCAATTTCTTTCCGGTACCAGAAAGGTGTCTAATGGATGCTGCTATCAGTTGGAATAAAGTTTTACATTGTTTTTTATTGTTCAAATGGGAGTCATAAAGCAGCTGACAGATTGAGGAATAAGGGATATTCTGGGAACTATTAAAATATGGTATAAAAATACCTTTGCAATGATTAGCATGTACAGTTAAGGTGCAGGAGACATTTTTAAAGATTTATTGTGGAACATTGGCTATTTGATTTAACTGCAGATTCATCAATTGCCTGACTCTAATCTCTTGTAAAAAATGACTTCTAGAAGATGGAAAAAGAGGGGAAAATGTATAGAACTGCTACTTAATCCTTTTTGCAGAAAATGGCCACCCAGTTTCCAATGCAGAAGAATATATAGGAATGTGTAAAAATATGTTATGAAAGATAAAGTCCCTATTTAGAAAACGTTAAGTGCCTGAATTAACACTTCTTTTGTGAAAAATGTAAACTTCTGATTAATTAAAATGTTAAGATGAAAATCCTTGAAAAAATGTAGAGTTAATATTATTACTCGAGAGTTTAAGATTAAATATAAGATTTAAACTTATGCATAGTTCATATAAAATAAATGTTATAATATTTATACTTTAAATGCCAAATAGTTTATACAGTAATGTAATTAGTGTTCAACAAAAAAAAATATCCAACTATTTCCAAAGTTTCTTCTCTGGAAGCAACTATTTTTGAGAAGTACAAATAAATATAAATTAATGTATACTATTTAAGTAAATATAAAATAGAATTAGGCAAATGGGTTCGGAATTTTTGTTCTATCTATTCTTAGTCATTCAAACACATATATTTCACACGTAGGCATACATATCCCTCTTTTTACAACTTATTTCAAAAGGGAAGAGTATATCTCTGAAATTCATATGGATAGAGAGTGGCACTGGATCACTTATTTTCTTGCGATGTAGCCAAAGGCAATGTGTGAGAAGGTTCTATTTCTTATTCTATAGCCATTCTTGGGCCTTGTAATTGCTGGAAGTAGTCTTCCATGGATCCCCCCACCCCCCCAACAGTAGTTATATGCGAGACCGCCTCCTGCCCCATACATCCCTCAGACCGATACGCTCCCACAGAGAGGGCCTCCTCAGGGTGCCGTCGGCTGGACAATGCCGACTGGCGACACCCAGGGGAAGAGCCTTCTCTGTGGCGGGCCCTTCCCTTTGGAACGACCTACCCCCTGAACTCCGCACCATCTCTGACCTCCGCCTCTTCCGCAAGTGTCTGAAGACACACCTATTCCATCTAGCCGGCCTAGCATAACCCCCTTTACTGACTCTTAGATAGTTTTAAATTTGGGTTTTTTAAATTCGGTTTTTAGCGCAGGGTCTATTAGAATAAGTTTTTTAAAATTTTATATGTTTTATATGTGTTTTAACATCCCTGTGCGCCGCCCTGGGTCCGTTTGGAGAAGGGCGGGGTATAAATTTAATAAAATAAAAATAAATAAATAGTGCTATTGCCACTGTGGTTGAATCTTATTTTAAAACATGTTAGTTAATTTCTCTTTCCTCTGCAATAAACTGGATAATTAAATCAACCTCTTCTTCTGTTCATTTTGAAAGCCCGTTTCCAGAATCAGTTTGGTTCTCTTGTATTTAAGACACCAGGCAAGAAACCAGGAGTCTGTGAATTCAAGTTCCACTTTAGATTTTACAGTATCATTCCCCTGGAGTGGGGAGGGAATGGAGATTTTATAGTATCCTTCCCCTGGAGTGGGGTGGAAATGGAGATTTTATAGTATCCTTCCCCTGGAGTGGGGTGGAAATGGAGATTTTATAGTATCCTTCCCCTGGAGTGGGGTGGAAATGGAGATTTTATAGTATTCTTCCCCTGGAGTAGGGAGGGAATGGAGATTTTACAGTATCCTTCCCCTGGAGTGGGGTGGAAATGGAGATTTTATAGTATCCTTCCCCTGGAGTGGGGTGGAAATGGAGATTTTATAGTATCCTTCCCCTGGAGTGGGGTGGAAATGGCGATTTTATAGTATCCTTCCCCTGGAGTGGGGTGGAAATGGAGATTTTATAGTATCCTTCCCCTGGAGTAGGGAGGGAATGGCGATTTTACAGTATCCTTCCCCTGGAGTGGGGTGGAAATGGAGATTTTATAGTATCCTTCCCCTGGAGTAGGGAGGGAATGGCGATTTTACAGTATCCTTCCCCTGGAGTGGGGAGGGAATGGAGATTTTATAGTATCCTTCCCCTGGAGTGGGGTGGAAATGGAGATTTTATAGTATCCTTCCCCTGGAGTGGGGTGGAAATGGAGATTTTACAGTATCCTTCTCCTGGAGTGGGGAGGGAATGGAGATTTTATAGTATTCTTCCCCTGGAGTGGGGTGGAAATGGAGATTTTATAGTATCCTTCCCCTGGAGTGGGGTGGAAATGGAGATTTTATAGTATTCTTCCCCTGGAGTGGGGTGGAAGTGGAGATTTTATAGTATCCTTCCCCTGGAGTGGGGTGGAAATGGAGATTTTATAGTATCCTTCCCCTGGAGTGGGGAGGGAATGGAGCTTTTATAGTATCCTTCCCCTGGAGTGGGGAGGGAATGGAGATTTTATAGTATCCTTCCCCTGGAGTGGGGTGGAAATGGAGATTTTATAGCATCCTTCCCCTGGAGTGGGGTGGAAATGGAGATTTTATAGTATCCTTCCCCTGGAGTGGGGTGGAAATGGAGATTTTATAGTATCCTTCCCCTGGAGTGGGGTGGAAATGGAGATTTTATAGTATCCTTCCCCTGGAGTGGGGTGGAAATGGAGATTTTATAGTATTCTTCCCCTGGAGTAGGGAGGGAATGGAGATTTTACAGTATCCTTCCCCTGGAGTGGGGAGGGAATGGAGATTTTATAGTATCCTTCCCCTGGAGTGGGGTGGAAATGGAGATTTTATAGTATCCTTCCCCTGGAGTGGGGTGGAAATGGAGATTTTACAGTATCCTTCTGGAGTGGGGAGGGAATGGAGATTTTATAGTATCCTTCCCCTGGAGTGGGGTGGAAATGGAGATTTTACAGTATCCTTCCCCTGGAGTGGGGTGGAAATGGAGATTTTACAGTATCCTTCTCCTGGAATGGGAAGGAAATGGAGATTTTATAGTATCCTTCCCCTGGAGTGGGATGGAAATGGAGATTTTATAGTATCCTTCCCCTGGAGTGGGATGGAAATGGAGATTTTACAGTATCCTTCCCCTGGAATGGGAAGGGAATGGAGATTTTATAGTATCCTTCCCCTGGAGTGGGATGGAAATGGAGATTTTATAGTATCCTTCCCCTGGAGTGGGATGGAAATGGAGATTTTACAGTATCCTTCCCCTAGAATGGGAAGGGAATGGAGATTTTATAGTATCCTTCCCCTGGAGTGGGGTGGAAATGGAGATTTAGCAATATCTTTCTGCTGCTATGCCTACCAAGCCACACCAAGCCATGCTATAGAATCGGTAGTAAAAAAATTTGAATCCCACCACTGCATGAAAACCAATTGGGTGACTTTGGCCTAGTCACTCTATTTCATTCCATGACATAAGGCTTAAGCAACAAGCCAGTCAGTCACTTCCTGTCACAACTAATGGATCAAAACTTGTTTGATCGTAAAACAAAAAGAAATGGACCCTGCATTTGTGGGGAAACACTTGGAAAAAGAAAAATTGTGCAGAGCTCAAACAAATCAACCCTCTTAATTTCCAATTTGGGTGTGATTATTCAGGAAACCACAGCATTGCATGATGCCTTTAGAACACAGAACCACAGTTTCCAAATTGTGTGGCCAGGATATAGCTGGGCACTGCAGTGAACTTACAGAGGTCACATGGCATATTTATTTATTTACTTAATTTACATCCCACCTTTATTATTAATATTTTTTTTGTAAATAATTCAACGTGGTGAACGTACCTAAAACTTCTTTTTTGCCTATTTCTCCTACAACAATAATCATGTGAAGTGGGCTGGGCCATCCCAGAATCACCCAACCTTTTTTTTCCATTGCTAAGGTAGGACTAAAATTCAGAG
Organism: Rhabdophis nuchalis; assembly: GCA_039707465.1. Classification (NCBI taxonomy): domain Eukaryota; kingdom Metazoa; phylum Chordata; class Lepidosauria; order Squamata; family Natricidae; genus Rhabdophis; species Rhabdophis nuchalis. The sequence continues at coordinate 170,102,225 of CM077644.1, read as the reverse complement.
ACTCCTGATTTCTAGCCTGGTTTTTTAACCACTAGACCAAACTGGCTCTTGCATTCTATTACTTAATAAACAGAACTGTTAGTATGTGTGTTGAGGGATTCTGGAGTGTTGTGACACACAGTTTTGCACACGAAGAGTGTGGTGAACTGGGAAAGTTAGGAAACTTCTGTTATATACAAATGTGTGAATTCTTTTAGGCAGCCAATGGTGTGCAAGAGTATTGTTTACTTACAGCAAGATTGTTGTATGCAAAAAAAAAGCAATGAAATTGTTAAAATGGAAGATTGTAAAAATTAACTGAAAGAGAGAGAGAGAGAGAGGTTAAAAAGGAACTGAGGAAAAGGGCTGAGGAAAAAATGATAATTACTTCATAGAAGGCATAATTGTGTCTTCTTTTTTCCTTTTAATTTCCTTTTTAACTTTTTTGTTTTGTTTTACTATGTTAAAAAATTCTAATAAAATCTATTTTTAAAAAAGGAATAGGATTTTATTTTTAATTTGAACAATGTATTTTACCATTAAAAATGAATATATAAAATGAAAGTCTGTAACTGTGTTCATGGGATTAGCGGCATGTGAAAATCTGCAATAAATTGGCCGTAGCATTGAAATAGAAACCTTTAAACAGATATGTGTCATTGTAGATGCATGTACATAAGGGTGAGGCTTCATTCGCACAGCTTGACCTTCTCCCATGGATGCTGTTGGTTCATGTCCACCCAGATACCTCAACTATCTGCATCTACATCTTTCTTTTGAAGGAAAGAGAGATGCAATGACTCCTTCTTTATGGAACATTCTTCCTCTCAAGGTATGGTTGGATCCCATCACTTGTGGATTTCCGAAAGACCCTAAAAGTGTGGCTTTGTCAGCAGACCAGGGGAACACAAATGAAAATGGAACTACTCAAGTAGCTACTCTATTTGAAATGGTGCTGACATTGGGGAGGGGGAGGTAGCGTTTTTTAATGTTTTTATTATATGCATTTTAATTTTCTTTAAATGTGGTAAGGTGCAAGGAGTCACCTATTAATCAATTGGGTAGCTGTTCTGTCCCAGGGCGTCAAATAGTAACACAGACTTGGCTATTGGCCATTGTTATTTGAGCAAGATAACCAGTCCTTTGGCTGAGAGCCCAGAAAACTTGCATCACACACTTAGCTCTGCAGCCACCGTTCACACAAAGTTGCAAAATTCCTTCACAGACATGGCTTGATTTCACAGACAGTCATAGATCCTTTCCAAATGGTTGTTTCCTGAAAATGTCCCCTCCCAATGCCCCACCTATAAGCTCAATAGGGGGCCAATCAACAACCACCTGGTTCTTAATCATCTCCTGTGACCCTGCCTATGATGTAGTTGCTGCCTCCACCTCTCAGCTCTGCTCACTCTTACATCATGGACAAACTGCCTTTGATCCTCCCCACTGCTCCATGATCCAGGTGCCTCCTGGTGGCCAACCAGCCTCTCTGGTTTCTGCTCTGAGTCTGAGCACTCCCCAAGGCCTCGCTTCCAGAGCAGACTCATACGGTTCCTCGGTCTCCGAGTCCATCATCAGCTCAGGCGGAAACTGGCTGGGCCACAACAGGTAGCTATGTAAATTTGTTTAATAATAAATATATAAATAGAAAGAAAAGTTGTGTTGGACAGAATCAGGAAGGGATCATCATACCCTGTTTACTGACCCTCTCTATTATTAATTCTTTCAAGGTGGTCATTTGGGAGCTGCCATAATCATTAGTCTCAAATTATTTCTCCTCAAACATGATCTGGGTCTCTATGCCAGTACTACTAGATTTCACATACAACACTCTGTTTTTATGTGTGAAAATTCCTCAGAAAATACCCTTGTTTTACATCAAGCAGAGGCAGACACTGTGGTAGTCAACCTCTCCATTCTCCTTCAAGTCCTCCATTTTTGGTGGAAAATTTCCAGGGGTTTCCTGTGAAATGCCAAAAAATTAGCCTTGGACTACTTGTGATTCTTTGACAGTGGGATAAACAAAAATCTATCTCTCTGAAAGTGTACTCAGGAATCTTAGCCATATTTGAATAAAAATGAGTATGAATTGGTATATTCAACTGTTGAGTGCTGAATAACAATAGAGCAGAAGTGCCATTCATTGAAGGATGTGAGAATCTGCCTTGCTACAGGGGCCAGCATGGAAGATTATCCAATCATTATCCCAAATAAATCATTATGGGCACAACAAGGCTACTTCTCAGAAAGTATTTGTTTTTCAGAGATCACTTTATCCTTCTTGTTCAGTCTAACTAGGTAAGACCACCTTTGTACTGAAACTGAGCAGCATAAAAGGACTGTGGACTCTAGGAATTTAAAGTGAAATAATGTCAAGGTTCCAAATAACACCCCAACACAAGAAGACTCGAAGGCTAGAGGTTCCTCGAAGTCCCATTTTATTAGAGATGTCATATTGGCACATCTGGGAAAACCCGAATCTGAAAGCTTCCAGGTTTTTCCCACCCAAAAGAAAGCCCAAGCCCCTTCCCCTGCACCCACATGTCCATTACATGTTCCAATCAATGCATTGTCCCAACTGGAGATGTCTCCCAGTCATGCCACTCCAGATACAGGCTGAATGTCATTGCCTCTCAGAGAAGGGAATGTTATCATGGCTAGATATCCCCTGCAACTCTCTGCAATCCCTCCTCCCAGTTTCTCATAGCACTAAGCATGACAGTCCTGAAGATCCAAACAAAAAGATGAACTCCAGGGCTGTCAAATAACACATTATGATTAAATATGGTAAGTGTATGGAATGGAAGAAAACCTGAAATATATTTGTTTATTTGCATTAGCTAATAGAATCAAAATTAAGTTTTAGGGTGCTAAATAAACTTTGAGAATCACACAAGAGGAGTACTGGAAAATAGAAGGGAAAGATCTCTGGATAGTGAGATGAGCCAAATCTATGTTTAATCTATATATACATTAAAATGGCGCTCTCTCTCTCTCTTTCTCTCTCTCTCTCTTTCTCTCTCTGTTCTACATAACTCTGGAATACTTTAAGTAATTTCAACCAAACTTGGTACACAGATGACTTACTCTCTGTAAACAAATACTGTGGGGGTAAGACACTCCTAAAACCCCTCAGTGTGTGTGTTCTGTCACGATACCACCTGTTGTGCCTTCAAATGGCTTCTACTGTACAGAGCAGTGAAGTTGCCATGGTAATGGTTTCACAGTACTCCACAAGGGGGCTCCCTCTGGTAAGGGGAAAAAATCTATAACTACCCAGACAACGCCTGGTTATCAGCTAATAAATAAACAAAATAAGAGGAAATCTTTTTAAAGGGTGACTCTGTGAACTTTGTGATGCTCTATGTCAGGGGTGTCAAATTTGTGTTGTCATGGCATTGCCACGTGACATATTGTGACTTTTTCCCCCTTCGCTAAACCAGGCATGGGCGTGGCAGTGCATGACACCTCTGGCCCGCGGGCTGCGAGTTTGACAGCCCTGCTCTATGTATCCCCTAATTTTATATAAATATTTACAAAGCTGTTTCCCTCTTCAAATCCACCATTATTTTTTTCTGAAACAGTTTTTTGTTAGCTCTTTCCAAGATTTCCACATAAAGTTTTAATGATCTTGCCCCATGTCTTGAGGTAGCTCCCCAGAAGGTTAATTCATATATACTATGGGCTAACTGTGGCATAGTTAAACCTTGTGTTCATGCTGGCATCAACAACACTGTGCATTATAAGATCAAACAATTTTAAATATTTACTAGGAAGTTAAGCGCGGTCTAATCTCTAGATAAAAGATGCTTTTTCATTGATTTTTTATTACTTGAATTTATCTGAATCACAAAAAGAAAAGGCTGGCTATGAACCATGCTGTGTTAATTACTGTTACAGAGCAAGGAGGAAAAAGGAGCACAATATTTTTGATAGATCATGTTTAAAGCCACCCAATAGGTGGTATTTATGTACTACCATCCTCTGTGAAAGTCTGAAAATCTTTGCATGGTGGTTGTAAATAAATAATAAAGGTGTCTTAATATTTAAAACTGCAGCAGTAAAAACAAAACCAGCATTTGCATAATTGACAAGACTAACTCCGGGGGCAGCTGGAAACATTAAATAATATTCAGTCCTTTGTTAATTTTTCCTCTTTCTCTGTAGAAGAAGCACAGAACATTACTACGAAACATTTTTTTAGGTATATATTCTGTGGATTACACACAACTACCTGTATTTAGATTATTTCAGGAGGGGCGTAGAATATTTCAGCTACATAGTAGACGGTCTTAACCCCCAATTATCTTCATTTTAAATTATATTTATTTTAAATATAATAATAATAATTAATAATAATAATTTTAATTTATATCCCGCTCTCTCTCCCCAAGGGGACTCGAGGCGGGGCACAGGCAATTAAAAATACACATAAACCACAAACAAATACAAAATACAGAGTTAAAAATAGATTAAATAGATCCTGCGCTAAAATCCATAAACTAAACTAAAAATTACCCCTAAAAAACCCTAACCTAAAAAGAGACTACCCAAGGCCGGCCAGACGAAAAAAGTGCGTCTTTAATTTTAAGCGGAAGGAGCGGAGGTCCGTGGTTGTCCTGATATCGGGGGGAAGGTCATTCCAGAGGGCTGGGCCCGCCACAGAGAAGGCCCTTCCCCTGGGCGTCGCCCGCTGACAAAGTCTAGTGGACGGCACCCGGAGAAGTCCCTCTCTGTGGGAGCGAATCGGCCGTGAGGATGTATGGGGCAGGATCCGATCCCGCAGGTAGCTAGGTCCCGAGCCATGGAGCGCTTTGAAGATGGTAATTAACACCTTGAAGCGCACCCGGAAGACGACAGGTAGCCAGTGCAGCTCGCGCAGCAGCGGTGTTACATGGGCAAACCTAGAGGTGCCCATAATTGCTCGCGCGGCTGCATTCTGGACCAACTGAAGCCTCCGGGTACACCTCAAGGGGAGCCCCATGTAGAGAGAGTTGCAATAATCCAGTCGGATTATTGCAATATGTTACAGAAAGACATTAGAGTATGGATTCCTTCCTTCCTTCCTTCCTTCCTTCCTTTCTTTCTTTCTTTCTTTCTTTCTTTCTTGAAAATTTGGATTAAAATAACACCAGGGGTGGGCTTCAAAAATTTCAGCAATGGGTTCTCTGCCTGGTTGCTGGTGGGCATGGCCATGGTGGGTGTGGCCTAGTAGGCTTCCTGCTCTATGACCAGGGGAGGAGTTTTCTCCTTCTCCAGGCTCTGGAGGCTTTCCCTGAGCCTCTGGGAGGGCGAAAGCTGCCTCCCTTGGACTCTGAAACTCCAGGCTTCTGAAACCTCTGGGAAGTTTCTCTGAACTGACTATAATGGTAGCTACAGGTTCTCTCAAACTTGGGCGAACCTGTAGCAGTCCACCCTGAATAACACCCACAAAAAGAATGGATTTCTATGAAAGGATAATTTTATTTTCCACATTTTTATCAAATAAAACTCTTCTGAAGTGATCAGAAACTATATCTCTATATGTTTTCCACCTAGGGATGAACTACATTTCTTTGTGTAAAGTTGAAAAAGAGTTAACTATTTTCAAATCAGTGTGTGTCAGATAGAGAAAAAAATAGAAAATATAAAAATATAAATATAGGACATACATGTTGGCAATGTTTATAAAAGTATGTGTAGTAAGTCTAGGATTAAATTGGTCCTTCTCAACAATAAAGGACAATCAGAATAGTATTCACATGCTGAAATTTGGCACTTTTAAAAATATTGAGATGTGATATACAGTGGTACCTCGGTTCACGAACGCCTCTGTTCACGACCAATTCGGATTACGACCAAAAATTTCCCAAAAAATGTGCTCCGGTTCACGAACACCGTTTCGGTTCACGAACGGAAAAGTTCGTAAAAATACGCTCCGCTTCACGAACTCCGCCTTGCTTCACGAACTCCGCCTTGCTTCACGAACTCTGCCCTCGCATCACGAACAGAAAAGTTCGTAAAAATGCTCGGATTCACGAACCCCGCCTCGCTTCACGAACCGGAGCCGCGGACATTTTAAAAACAAGGTCAGAACGGATTAACCGGATTTACATTGAACCCTATGGGAAATTGTGCCTCGCTTCACGACCAATTCGGATCGCGAACAGAGTCAGTTCACGAATTAAGTTCGTGAACCGAGGTACCACTGTATAACTTTTCAATTATGCATATAATTCCTTCCTTCCTTCCTTCCTTCCTTCCTTCCTTCCTTCCTTCTTTTCCTCCCTCCTTTCCTCCCTTCCCCCTTCTTTTGTCAGGAGATAAAGATTATATGAAAATCTTTATTTTATTTTCACAGCAATAACACTGTGAAATAGATTCATTAAAGTGCATTTCCATCACTGAAGGACTTAAACCTGAATAATCATAATTCAAATCAACACTTTATTCTTTTATTAGAACTGGTCTGAATTTTGATTCATGTACTTAATTGCACAAACAAATAAATGTCTAAGGCATCTTGACAGAAACTATATAAATTTATACGGAATAGAAGAACAGCAATTACAACTGCCGGCTTGTCCATAGACATTTGAACCATTGTAAATTTGTTTCTCTTCAGTAAACAAAATTAAGGCCACCCATAAAAATTCTGAGATAAAAATCCTGTGCATAAACAGTAAATAAAAAGAATATTATAAAGTAGTATTATTACTGTGTGCATTCACAATGACAGCAAATCTATGCTACTGAAATTCTTGCATCTGTTCACCCAACCTTCAATTGGGTGAAATTACAATGTATTGAGCAACGCTTTTTGAACCAACATAATTCAAATGAGTTAACTTACAGAATGCTGCCATCTATGACTCCTGGAAGAATAAAAGTTGTGGTTGTTTCAGCAACACCATGCTTCTGAGTGCTCAGGTTGCTTGGTGCAAGGAAAGATGTATGAGACATATCCCCATCCTCTTTCCCACCTTCCTCTGCAGCACATTGACTATCTGCAAGGCCAATGGTTGTGTGGCTATTGGCTACTCTGGAATGAAGGGCAACACCTGAAATCTCTTATTGGCAGTAGCTGTTGAGAGAAGGTGAGGGGAGTGAATTGGATGCCGGCTAGCAATGTGAGGCTCATAGATACATCAGATTGGGGAGCAGGGATTCAATTTTCCTTGCAGTTCCTGTCTCCCTTTGTTTCCACAAAGTGTCAGGCAGTTCTGTGGGCCAGCTGAGGAGAAAGCAGCTTTGGGAGGGGGGGGGTGTTGTGAGAGGAGGGAAAACCATGCAAACTTATGTTATACTTGGAAAGAAGAATGACTTAATGGGTCACCGGTTGTCTAGTAACTAATATAATTTGCCTTCCAATTTTTCAAATCTCCATTTTACTTCTTTTATCAGGAGCACACTGGTTAGAATTTGATTCAAACAGTTTTATATTGGTTCCCACACTTACTTGTTCTAATAAGCCTCAATGCCAAGCTGAAGCAAGCACAATGCCAATTGAAACAGCGGTATCTCTCTTGAAAATATGTCATGAGCAACATAGATGCGGCAGGAAGTTTCATTGACACAATTCCAACTACAACTGTTAAAGAGTTATGTGTACTACAGTTTATGACAAGAAAAATACACAGGCATGCAGAAGCACAGAAAGGAAAATGAACATCGTTATTTACTTATTAAATATATTTGACATCCATCTCACCATCACCTTTTTAGTCTGTACATCTAAAGTGTTTTAATTGGGTTTTTAAGGGGTTTCGTTTTTAAGATTTTAGGTTTTTTAGCGCAGGGATAAATTGTGTAATTTGATTTTATATATTTATGATGTATTTATATTTGCATGTTTTTAATTCCCCTGTGCACTGCCCCGAGTCCCTTCGGGGAGAGGGAGCAGTCTACAAATTAAATATTATTCTTATTATTATTATTATTATTATTATTATTATTATTATTATTATTATTATTATTATTATTATTATTATTATTATTATTATTATTATGTGACTCTGGGCAGTTTACCACCTAATCAAATGTAAAACGTTAAAACATCAAAATCATTAAACATTAAAAGCTAATGAAAAACTAGATAAGAAAGGAACACATGCATAAACAGGATGGAAGTGGGTTCTTCTTAGTTTATTAACCACCTCCTGAGTAGGACACCCCCATTGGGGGTCCTGTCAGGTTCTCAGTCTCTTTTGAAAGGCACAAGCAGTTACATGTTCTTAGTAAAGTGCATGTTGCACTTCCATTGCATAAGCTTTTTTGGTTACCAGTTTGTCCAGTTCAAGGTGCTGGTATTGACCTATTTTTCCTGGGACTCTGGAAGCTCAAACTGTGCAACGAGCTGCTGATGCAGTTCTACAGAGGAATTATTGAGTCTGTCATCTGCACCTCTATAAATGTCTGGTTCAGCATCCCAACAAGACAGAAACAAACTTCAGAGGATAATCAGAACTGCAGAAAAAACAATTGCTACCAACTTGCCTTCCATTGAGGACCTGTACACTGCATGAGTCAAAAAGAGGGCCCTGAAAATATTTACAGACCCCCTCACATCCTGGACATAAATTGTTTCAACTCCTACCCACAAAATGATGCTATAGAGCACTGCACATCAAGACAACTAGACACAAGAACAGTTTTTTCCCCCGAATGCCATCACTCTGCTAAACAAATAATTCCCTCACCACTGTCAAACCATTCACTAAGGCTGCATTACTATTACTATTAGCACTCTCATTGTTCCTATCATCCATCTCCTCTCACTTATGACTGCAGGACTGTAATTTCATTGCTTGTATCCTTACAATTTATATTGACATTGATTGTTTCCTGATTGCTTATTGTACCCTATGATTATCATTAAATGTTGTACCGTATGATTCTTGACGAATGTATATTTTCATGTCTTTATATGTAGACTGAGATCACATGTACCAAAGACAAATTTCTTGCGTGTACAATCACACTTGGCCAATAAAGAATTCTATTCTATTCTATTTGAGGGAGTTCCTCTTCCCAGTTTTATTTGCCTGTCCTACCAGCTGGTGGACCTTTTCTACTAGGATTCCATGCACTGTGGAATCTTCTCTTACCAGAGATGAAGTTGAAATCACTTCTCTTGTGATATCTATGGAGATGGTCAGTCATTCATGTTATGGTTGTGCCAAAGGTGCTTTTTCAAGAGGCAACTGGACTTTCTACTTTTCTGGTTTCAGAGTTGAAGAAGCTTCTAGCATAAGAATTAAAATATCTTCAAAGAAAAACCAGAAAGCCCAGTTGCCTCTTGAAAAGCAGCTTTGGGACATTTCTCTTGGGCTTTCAAAGGTCCCTCAAGACTTGGTTATGTCAGCAGACTTGGAGACCCCAGGGGACAGGTGAACTTGTGAGGTGGATTCATTATTATTAGCCTTCCTCCATCTGTTATTTTTCTTTCCTTGTTTAGTTTTGCTTTTTATTGTTTTTAACGTTTTAAAATAATTATAATGCTTTTGGATAACAATTGTGTTTTTTTATTTATTGTTTTATTGGTGTGTTGTACACAGCTCAGGTCACATTCTGTGAGATGGGCTGCCATGTAAATTTGATAAATAAATAAATATAATATTAGAAACAAAGCAATTTAAATATAAGCAGACGCTGCTGGCAGATATTTCTTGACTTCATCAACAATATGATGTTAGCCATTTATTAAGAGGGGGGAGGTGTTCAGTCAAGCATATACCACTCTGGAAACTTTTGACAAGGAAACAGACTGCTTTGACTTTCAAATAGAGTGAGAATCTTTAATAAAACATTCATTTCATCCCACCCGCAGCTTTCCAAAATCACATCTTGATTTGTGTCAACCGAAATTCTCTGACTTTTCATCAACATGTTCAAATATACGGTATTTTCTTTATCTATCCAGATATTCTACTTCACTGGGTGAAATACGAGTCAAATGAAGTCACACTCAAGGAGAAATTATTACTTTTAAGTTGCTCTGTATATTTTGGAATACACACACACACACACACACACACACACACACTATGTATTATTTTCCTAGCAAGAAAGAAATAGCAGTGAAAACAAGGAGTATTTCCTAGGAAAAATCTGGTTTACATGGAAATAGAGAACCGAATAAGAGAATATTTGGCAGCTTTTCCTTCTTTCGTAATTGTGATGTAAACAGGGGATTGGAAATTATTTATCTATTTGTCACATTTATATAGCTTCCCATCTCACTTAGCAACTTTGGGCAGTGTATATAATCAAATAATCCAGATACATCAAAACTATTAAAAACCAAACCAATTTAAATCACAAAGATTGGAAAAAAATGAAATAAAAACAACATTTCAGAAAAGAATATAAGAGAACATATTCATCTATCACACAGCTATCTAGCAAGTTCCACTCCATTGTAATATCTCAAAAGTGTGATAGAATCATGTCTTAATGGTTTTCTGGAAGATTCTGGGCCAAACCAAAATACTATAAGTTTGGGGACCTTAAAATATCAGCATAATATAAAATAAAATATAGTATGAATTATGATTAATGGACTAGAGATAAAAACATTATACATGGACACAGCCAAGAATTACATATTCATTATCTATACCAGGGGTGGGCAAACTTTGCAACTTTAAGTCTGAAGGACTTCAGCTCCCAGAATTCTCCAGCCAGAGAATGGAGAATTCTGGGAGCTGAAGTCCTTCAGACTTAAAGTTGCAAAGTTTGCCCACCCCTGATCTATACCATAGTTGGCAACAGCCAGTGAGGAATTTTAAGTTTTTAAATGGTATACACTCACCAACATTTATGTGAATCAAACTGACATGATAGCAGTTTTCCAATATTTGAGGGTTTGTCATAGGGCAGGACAAGAAGCTAATTAAGAAATGATCCAACCTAGAACTAAGGAAAAATTTTCAGACAATGTGAACAATTGATTCACAATTAATAAGTGGAACTTCCAGAGGTTTTGGGTGCTCCATCACTGGAGACTTTTAAGAAGAGATTAGACAACATTTGTCCAGAATTGTATTGGGTGATCTGCCTGAGTGGGGGGTTGGACTAGAAGACCTTTAAGGTTCCTTCCAACTATGTTATTCTGCATTCTATAATCCTTCGAACCATCCAAGAAGGTCAATAGGGAAAAAAATAGCAGGATTAATCAAGACAATTGAATTCCTGTTTCTCTTTAACAAGTATTGCACATAGTATATAGACATAAAAAGATATCAGCCTTTGATTATTTCTGTCAACTCCTTGGCGTTTTGATACTGTTGACCCCATGGTGGATGCCCCATCTCCCCATTATTCCTGCCAATCATTTCAGTAGCAATAGCAGTTAGACTTAGATACCACTTCACAGTGCTTTTACAGCCCTCTCTAAGCAGTTTACAGAGTCAGCATATTGCCCTCAACAATCTGGGTCCTCATTTTACCTAACTCGGAAGGATGGAAGGCTGAGTCAACCTTGAGCCGATGAGATTTGAACTGCCGAACTGCAGCTAGCAGTCAGCTGAAGTAGCCTGCAGTACTACACTCTAACTACTGTGCCACCTCAGCTCTTCATGATTTTTTTCTCCAAAATCAAATGATCCTAATTTCAAAAAAAATATGGGGATATACCGACCATATTGTTTATTTTATGATACAGGATATGGGATTTACATAGTGTAAAGCAACATAATACTAGAAGCTTCTGTTTTGCAATATACCAATGTATCAGTGATGGCATTCAAAAATTTTTACTACCGGTTCTGTGGGCATGGCTTGGTGGTCATGGCATGGTGGGCGTGGCAGGGGAGGGATACTGTAAAATCTCCACTACTTCCCCACTCCAGGGAAAGGTTACTTCAAAATCCCCATTCTCACCCAATCAGCTGGGACTTGGGAGACAGAGAATAGATGGGGGAGGGGCCAGTCAAAGTTGGTATTTACTGGTTCTCCGAACTAGTCAAAATTTCTGCTACCGATTCTCCAGAACTGGTCAGAACCTGCTGAATACCCCCTCTGCAATGTATCATTTGCTCTACTATAAAAAAAAAAAACAGTATTTGAAAAACAAAAAACAAAGCAAAAGATCAAGAGAACTGCCCACAAGTACTAAATAGCCATCCACTAACTTAGCTTCAAGTTCTTGGTAAATGTTAGCTTTATTTTGGAAGTGATTACATACATTTCCCCCCACCCCAAAATTCTTTAAAAATACAGAAGAGCTGTTTCTGTGCCAGAGCCCTTAAATTTGAGATAGCTAATCTTTGTGGCTCCAAAGGCAATATATTATGCTGTGGTAGGCCACACGGCTGTGCATACAGTATATATAAGTTACTTCCATGAGGATGAAATAGGGTGGGGTTTTTAAATTATCTCTTTTCACTCTGTAGGTATGAGTAAATAAATAGGTCAGTGATGGCTAACCTTTTCCGAACCGAGTTCCCAAAACATGCCCAAACCCCCAAAATGCAATGAGTGCAATGTGCCAACTGTGCATGTGTGCATGCCCCCCCACATGCCCCCCCTGTGCGTGCACGGCAGAGACCTGAAGACCAGCTGGCCAACAGGAGATGTGCGCACATGTGTCGCGGAGCTGAACTGGAGTGACGGCTCACCTGCCATCAGAGAGGGAGCTGCGTGCCATCTCTGGCACAGGTGACATAGGTTCACTATCACAGAAATAGTGTTTAATTGGCTGGATAAAGTACAATACATCTAGAGGTGAAACAACTTTGATGGGTTTGAAATTCCTCTCCAACCATTTCGGTAAATAGGACCATATCCGAGTATTATTGACTCTGGGGAAAGGTTGCTGAGAGAGGGGAACTGTTACAATCTCTCCTCTGGAACAATCCCTGCGGATAGGAACTGCTTCCCCTGTGCAGCTTCTAATGGGAAAACAGCAACCTCAGTCACAGTCAGTTCAAGATTGCAGTGATTTGGTAGCTGCATCAACAGAGAGCAACATGAGAAGAGTGGCAAGAAATGTACAAAGGGAAACTACCAAGTACAATTACAAGGGCGTTCTACCAGGTTCGCCTGGTACGCCAGTTGCACCCCTTATTGGATCGGGATGCCCTTTGCACAGTCACTCATGCTCTCGTGACATCCCGACTGGACTATTGTAACTCTCTCTACATGGGGCTCCCCCTGAGGTGCACCCGGAGACTTCAGCTGGTCCAGAATGCAGCCGCGCGAGCTATAATGGGGACCGTAAGGTACACCCACATAACACCGCTCTTGCGCGAGCTGCACTGGTTGCCTGTCGTCTTCTGGGTGCGCTTCAAGGTGCTAGTGGTCATCTTCAAAGCGCTTCATGGCTCGGGACCTAGCTACCTGCGGGATCGGATCCTGCCCCATACTTCCTCACGGCCGATTCGCTCCCACAGGGAGGGACTTCTCCGGGTGCCGTCCACTAGACTTTGTCAGCGGGCGACGCCCAGTGGAAGGGCCTTCTCTGTGGCGGGCCCAGCCCTCTGGAACGACCTTCCCCCCGACATTAGAACAACCACGGACCTCCGCTCCTTCCGCCAAAAATTAAAAACACACTTTTTCTGCTTGGCCGGCCTAGGGTAGTCTCTTCCTTTAGGGTTTTTAGGGAACAATTAGTTTTAATGGGGATTTTAGTGCAGGGATGATTGGTTTAATCTATTTTTAGGTATTGTATTTATTTATGTATATATTTTATGTGTTTTAGTTTTCCCTGTGCACCGCTCCGAGTCCCATAGGGGAGAGAACGCGGTATATAAAATAAATATAGTTGTCTACCTCTCATTTTGGTAGATATTTTCTCCCTCTGAAAGTTCATTAAAATGTGGGAAATAATGTCCATCACAGACTGATAAGGAAATTAGAAGGTATTTCCCTGAAATACAGATATCAGATGAATGCAGTCATTAACCAACCTCATCCTAGGATGAAGGCTTTTTCTATCATTGCTTCCAATTTAGCACATCTGGGTCTAACTCTACAAGCTTTTAATGGAGTCTTCGGGATTTCTCAAGCCTTTCCATTCAAAAAAGATGACTTTAAATTATACATGGTTGCTATTTTGGAAATGCTAAACTGAGATTCTGATGTGGAGCACAGCGTACTGTACATATCCTGAAAAGATGCTTGACTGTATTTGTCCTTAGCAGATTTCAAAATAACAAGAAACAATTCTGCTGCTGTGGACTGCAGCTGCAAAACAGAATTTATAATTTAGCTCAGAGATGTTATTAAAATTCATGGGGAAAATGCCTTTTCTTTCAGTTTCAGAAAATAGCACTTTGGGTCTGATTGCTTAATTACTCAAATCACCTCAAATCACCTACAAGTACAGATAAGTCATGAATACCTACTGCCTCTTCCATATCAAGGGCAATTTTCTAGTCTTGGGTAAGAAATATACTCCTACACATTAGTAGCATGGTCTCCTTCTCATCATCAGAAGCATAACAGAAGCTCTCAATGAAAACAGTTGCAGCACTATTTTGACTCTGTAGTCATGCTCTATTTGATTTTGAATTGGTGATATAAAATCCACTTATGAAAGTGATTTTATAACAGGGCATCACATTGTATCGTAATGTTCTAGCTTTACACAGATAAAAAGAAAGAATTCGTTCTCTTTCCACATAAGGCTGGCTTCTGTGGGCATAAATTTGGCAACAAACCATATTTTTTGGAGTAAAAGATGCCCCAGACTATAAGACACACTTACCTTTTGTGGGTAGGAAAACAAGGGGGGGGGGAATCTGTCTTTGCCTCCCAGCATCCATACCATATTCATCTGGCTCATTTACTGCGGCCCATTCAGAGCTGCCGCTGCCCATTCGCTGCTGTGGCCCATTCGCTGTCACCCATTTGACATCGCCGTGGCCTATTTGCCATTGCCGCAGCCTGTTCAGCGCAGCCCATTCACTGCAGACTGTTTGCTGCTGCTGCCGCCGCACATTCGGTGTGGCCTATTTGCCACAGCCCATTTCCCGCTGCTGCGGCCCGTTCGGCATGGCCCATTCACCGCCACATTTGCTGTGACCTGTTTGCTGCTGCCACGGCCCATTTGGTGTGGCCCATTTGGGGGCACTGATCCCCGCAACCTGCAACCAGCCAAAAATGTGACACACCTGACTGGCCAACTGTGGCATCTATTAATAATCCCATTGTGATGGGCAGACAGACTGTTATCAGGAAGATGGGAGATGTGGTACAGCTAATAGGATACTATGAGATAGAAAGGAAAATAAAGGAAAGGCTTATCTTCTGAAAGCTGATGAGAATTGTTCAGGATGGGGAACATCTATGGATATTTTTAATGTATTTTATTAGTTTTTTAAAAAAAATTAGCCTTTATTACTTTATAAGTAACTCAAATAGCAAACATGCCTAATACTCCTTCTTCATCCAACAATGGCCCTGTGAAATGGGTAGAGTTGAGAGAAAGAGAATGACTGGCGAATGAGAATGACTGGCCAAAAGTCACTAAATTTATTTTCTTACCTAAAGTGGGACTAGAACTCACAGGTACCTGGATTTAAGCCATATCTAAGCTCTAATTTATAGTAGCACAATTCAGGTTTATTCATCAAAAAATCCTTCTGAATAGCCTCCAATCTTTTCCACATACTTTGCCCAGTCCACATCATATACCCGCGATGGCGAACCTATGGCAGGCATGCCACAGGTGGCACATGGAGCCATTTGTTAGGGCACGTGAGGCATTGTCCTGTCATCTCCAGTGCGCCAGCTGATTTCGGCCTTCTTTTGAGGCCATTTTTTGCCCTCCGGAGACTTCCTTGAAGCCTCCGGAGTGCGAAAAACCGGCCCTACGGGCAAACCGGAATTTTGCAAATGGGCTTCTGGTTTGGCCATAGAACTGTTTTTCACCCTCTGGAGCCTTCAGGAGGCTTCCCTGAAGGCTCCAGAGTGCAAAAAATTGGCCATATGGATTTCCCGTTTGCTTGTAGGGTGAGTTTTTCCCTCCTTCAGGGAAGCCTCCTGAAGACCCCAGAGATTGAAAATCGGCCCTACGGACTAACCGGAAATCACCATTCCCAAACTTCTAGGTTCCCCGTAGGTCTGGTTTTCACCCTCTGGAGGCTTCAGGGAAGCTCCTGAAGCCACCGGAGAGCCTCCGGAGAAGGCGCAGGAAGCGCTGTTTTCGCCCTTCCCAGGCTCCTAGAAAGCCTCTGGAGCCAGGGGAGGGCAAAAAAAAAGTGCCAAAAGTGGGGGGGGGGGCACGCACATAGCATTATGGGTGTGGCACGCCTGTGCATGACCCCCCATGCACTCGCCCCACTTTTGGCACAGGAGCCAAAAATGGTTAGCCCTCACTGTCATATACATTCAATGTGCTCTTTTTCATTATAATTAGAAGGGAGATTTAACAGTAGTCTACTGAAAGGTCAATGATCCTTACCTGCTTGGGGAAATGAATCAATTGTCTATTGCCTTCTCTACTGTCCACTTTATTTAATTCGCACAAGGACTTAATTATGCATTGGCTACACATCCACTATTTATAAGAATGCCTCATCCATTTCCTTTTGACAGTTAAGTCAATGACTTTAAGGAAAGTAACCAAATGTTGTATAATTGCAACTAGAGTTGATATATAGAATAAGACAGATACTACTGCATGACGTTTTAATGTCATAATTTTATGGTTAGTTTTTTGTGAAGGAAAAACGTGTAATTATGAGATAATTTGTGTGCTGTTAAGATGACCCCAGATAGGGATTGGTTATCCCTAAATAGCTTGCAGATTTAAGAAAAAAATGGGAGGACTCTGTAATGGGAAGGATTAGGAAACATTTGACAGCAGATGTAGACAGTAGCTGTAAAAATACCTGAGTTTGTACAGGGACCCACTTCTTCACTGGGTTAGTGATTTGGACTGTGGCTTCTTGGATGCCTATATTTTGACTTTTATCATGTTTATTACTTTTTGCTTATTTTATTTTAATTCTCTTCACTGCCCAAAGTCACTTGTTGAGATGGCAGTCATATAAATTGGATAAATGAATGCATGAATGAATGAATGAATGAATGAATGAATGAATGAATAAATGAATAAATGAATGAAAACTCTAGGGAGGGAAATGGTATGAAGTAATTCAGTTTACTTGTTAAGCTGTTTGCCAGAGAGACTAGCGTAGCAAGAAGAAACATAGAACTTGATACCAATAAAAACCCATTAAAAAACACGAGGAAAGAGACAAGAAATTATAAATATCCCAAAACATTCTAATTGTGGTAGCAATAATAATAACAAGAGCATATAGACTTGTATACCACTCCATAGCATTTTACAGCACTCTCTGGGCAGTTTATAATGTAAGTATTATTTGCATATTCCTCATTTTACAGACTCCAGAAGGATGGAAGACTGAGTCAACCTTGAGACCATCATGATCAAACTCCAGGCTATGAGTAGTTATGTAAGAGCTCTTTCTTCATGAAATAAAGACTATATAAGAAATTACTCTAATGCAATTTTTTGTCAGGCCTAACTTAGGAACAATGTAATGCAATCTAGCCAATGTTTATTTCTTCATTTGTCTACTTCATATATATGGAATCTTGCCAAACAAATCCCTTATTTATGTGCCACAGTGGCACAATGGTTAGAGTACAGTACTGCAGGCTACTTCAACTGCCTGCTGCTTGCATGCAATTGGCATTTCAATTCTCACCAGGCTCAAAGTTGACTCAGCCTTCCATCCTTCAGAAGTCAGTAAAATGAGGACCCAAATTGTTGGGGGCAATATGCTGACTCTGTAAACTGCTTAGAGATATACGGCAAAGCACTGTGCAAAGCACTGTGAAGCGGTATATAAGTCAAAGTGCCATTGCTATTTCTCTCACCCTAATAGATTTATCTTGAGAAATTCTAGGGAGTGGCTATCTTAAATGTCTTCTTCTTCCCACAATCCATCTCACTTAAAGGGAACCTCTTTCGTCATAACATGAAATAGTGCTATACAGTAGTTTCAAAGTTAGGATAAATTATGATAAAAATAGGCAAAGTACAAGAATAGCTGTAGTACTTGTTAAGGGGGGAGGGAGTAGGTTTCCCAAGATACAATGGCCTTTATTTTAACCAGATCCATTTGAATTCTTTCTGAGGAAATGTGCTTTTGATCTATCAGTCCAAAACTGGTAGATCAAAGAAGCATTTCTCTAGCTCAACATAAAGCTCGTGATCATGAAGTCTCTGCAGAACTGTTTGAATGTATGCACTTTGAAGAACAGGATCCTTGGAGTAAATAAGCAAAACATCCAAATAGATAATTTAAAAATCATCCACAATAACCTGAGAAATATGTTTTATGATATTTTTGGAAGACTACAGTGCCATTAGAAAGCCAGCAGGCATGAATTGTTTATTTACATTTCCCATAATGAAAATCAATGCCATTAAACATCTGTGCCCTCTTTTCATTCAAATAAATTGTAAGTTTCCCTTATAGCTAATGTAGTAAAATGTAGGTCTTATGGAATTAATATCAAATGTAGAAATAACAGGAAGAGAGTAGCAATCCATAACAGAATTCACAAGTCAATAACAATGGAAGACATCAAAGGAGTCAATGATCTTTTTCTTTTGCAATGTTTATTGGGCTAAGAGGGACAATGAAATTTTCTACTCCCTCTTTCTTTCTTTAGTGGATGGTGATGCACAGAGAGCGAAGCCTGACAACTGAATACTGGTAAACACATGTAATGAAAAAGACTCAGTTCTTGTAATAGTATGTGGAAATGACCTTGGGAGACAGGATCAAGACCTTCAGTCCGCCATGTAAAAGATGACTCAGCACATAGAAGGGAAGATGATGTGGGAAATATTTCAGAAGGGATCCTCCCTAGTTTTTCAGAGAGTAAAAGCAAAATATATACATTGTGATGGATCGGCAATTGAACATGTTCAGCTTGTCAGATGACAGCCCAGATTTGAGACCCAAGTGCTGCATGATAGGATGAGTTCTGATTACTTGCTCCAACTCTTGCCCCCCCCCCCTAGCAGTTCAACAGCATGCAAATGTGAATAGATTAATAGGTACCACATTGGTGGGAAGGTAAGAGCATTCTATGTGATTTGGCGTATAGTCATGCTGGCCGCATTATCACGGAAGTGGCTTTTGCATTGATGGGCTCCCTCCGCTAAGAAACAGAGATAAGCACTGCCACCTAGAGTTGGGTCTGACTAACCATGGGAAACCTTTACCTTTGTATATTTAAAAAATATTATTTAAATATTAGAAACATCGCTAGAAGCCAAAATAACAAGACAATGTCTGATTCACTTTTTTCATGTCATCTGTGCAAATTCATTGGAGAAATCAATGATGCTAGGAATGGTTAGTGGATCAAGAAGAACTTGCTGGCTTGATACTATCAAAGCTGATACAAACAACTGTAAAAAACTGTGCTTGACAAGGTAGCATGGAAAGCACTTTATTTATTTTATTTATTTTATTTTAATCATATTTATATCCCGCCCTTCTCCACAGAGGACCCAGGGTGGTGCACAGGAATTTAAAAACATACAAAAGAATAAATACATAATTTAAAAACATATTAAATTATTCTAGTCCTATGCTAAAACCAATTTTAAAATCCCCAATTTAAAACTCTCTAAAATAAACCCCATGGGAGGTTAGGCTAGGCCGGCTTGCTGAAAAAGATGTGTCTTTAGACACTGGCGGAAGAGGCGGAGGTCGGTGATGGTATGCAATTCAGGGGGTAGGTCGTTCCACAGGGCAGGGCCCACCACAGAGAAGGCTCTTCCCCTGGGTGTCGCCAGATGGCATTGCCCGGCCAACGGTACCCTGAGAAGGCCCTCTCTGTGGGAGCGGATCAGCCGAAGGGATGTATGGGTCAGGAGGCAGTCTCGCATATAACTAGGCCCCGAGCCATGGAGCGCTTTAAAGATGGTCGTCAAAACCTTGAAGCGCACCCGAAAGGCCACAGGAAGCCAGTGCAGCTCGCGCAGGATTGGTATTATGTGGGAGCATCTAGTGGCTCCCGTAATCACCCGCGCGGCTGCATTCTGGACTAACTGTAGCTTTCGAGTGCACCTCAAGGGAAGCCCCATTTAGAGAGCATTACAGTAGTCAAGTCGGGACGTCATGAGAGCTTGAGTGACTGTGCGAAGGGCAGCCCGGTCCCGTAAGGGGCGCAATTGGCGCATCAGGCGTACCTGATGAAACACCCCCCTGGCCACGGCCGTCACATGGTCCTCCATGGACAGCTGGGAATCCAGGAGGACACCCAAATTGCGCGCCCTCTCCATGGGGGCCAGTGTTTCGCCCCCAATGGCCAGAGTTGGAGTAATCTGGCTGAACCGGGGTGCCGGAAACCATTTATACTTGCATATAAAGTGTCTCCAGAAGTCAGACATGAGTGAACAATGGAGAATGAATGAATGTAAATAAAAAAATTAACTTGGCATAGATATGGCTTCAGTGTACACCCACATATTTTTTTCTTAACTATCTATAATTTGACAGAAGAATCAGAAGTGATTTAACAACCTTCACTTCTTCAGCAGCCTTTATCCAGTGATTGCATTTTCTTTACACTAATCCGAGTGAACACCATGCTGCAGTTAAAAAAGTTTTTTTTATTTTTTTGCTGACACCTAATAGCTATTAATTTGATAGGCTGATAGTCTTTCAGAAAACAAAACTGATTGGATGAGGCAATCAAATCTTACAAGCATTGGCTTACATCTATTTCTTATTTTGATTTGGCAGAAGACATAGACAATCTCTACTGCAGACAAGAATGAAATCAGACACAACACGGGCATGAAGGATTATTATATCCTCAGGTGTTTCAAAGAGACACTTTCCCCCTCTTATTCTGAATTAAACTGAATTACTTGGCATGATGCTTGGTGGATTTGAAATCAACAATTGTTCTTTTGTTTAACAACTGTCGTACTGGCCTGGAAACTGTGGGTTCTCATCTCATTTTCCTCAATATGCATGCTTAGGAGTGAGTTAGATGCCAGTTTAATATATCACATATCAAATCATGCCTCCTTTGTTATGATTTGCCAGATGAGACACTTTGCTATCATTCCATTTACTGAAGACTCTAAACAGACTATTTGCCTCTAAACAGAGCATTGTTTTATTATATGATTAATGTTGATGCAGTAATTCAGCTGAAAGACAAATGCAGGGGAGTTTGTGAAGCTGGAAGTATTTGTATCATCAATCAGGTTAGACAAGTAGAATAATTAGGAAATGCTGATATAACCACAAATTGGGTCACTCCCTCATGATCATGGTGGGGAATCAGTGAGGGGATGCAAAAAGAAATAAAAATAAAATTAACACAATCTTCATGCTGTTTTTTATTAAATATATGATTATCCCCATTCCATTAGTAAGGAGATAATACTTATAGTCCCAGGAACTGGAGTGCTTGGTGGCCATTTATGCTCACTATGTAGATAATGAATAAAGGAAGGAAAAAAAGGATAATAAAAATATCAGCTAATGCATACTAGAGTTATATTTGGGATAAGAAGCAATCCGCCGACTATGCTTCATGTTGCTTATTTGAGGAAGTATCAGGAAAGTGTATTACCCATTTATCCTGAAGATGATATCAAAGTTTCTTGATTATCTCTACAGCTAGCTTTATAATCATTGGTTTGTGCTCTTCAAAATCTTTGATTTAATAGATTTAATAGAGATTTCTACCAACAAAGCTGGAAGGGAGGTAATTGTTCTAGGCCTTATTTTGACCTTGAGATTTCCTTAGTCTAGGTCAGGGAATTCTGAGAAATGAAGTCCCCAAGTCTTAAAGTTGCTAAGGTTGGACACAACTATAATAGCAATAGTAAAACCTTTAGTGAGGAAAATCTGGTATAATAATTATTAAATGCATGTGCCACCTGATTATCAGTGTCTCTAGGTGATTTTAAATTGTTAAAGCATTTACTGTCGCCTTAGAAACTTATTGTAATTACTTACAATTGTAATAGTTTTGCTGTATAGAGTAAAGGAACCTCAGTTATCTTGATTTTCCTGTGCAAGTTGCCATCTTTCTAACCATGTCCAGCACTAAAAGTACTCAAATGCATTGTGACACTACAGCTACTGTAGGTCAGAAGATGCAGCCTGTTTAAACTACCGTGTTCTACCAAATGAACATATCCGATACTCCTTCCTCTTATTTTCCCCACAGTAATAACCCTGTGAAGTGGGTTGGGCTGAGAAAGTGACTGGCCCAAAGGCAGCTTTCATGTTTAAACTGGATCTAGAACATATTAAGCTGCTGTGGCACAGTGGTTAGAATGCAGTACTGCAGGGTATTTCCACTGACTGACAGCTGCCTGCAGTTCGGCAGATCAAATTTCACCAGGCTCAAGGTTGACTCAGCCTTCCATCCTTCTGAGGTGGGTATATAAGGACCCAGACTGTTGGTGGGAATATGCTGACTCTGTAAACCGCTTAGAGAGGGGTGTAAATCACTGTGAAACAGAATATAAATCTAAGTACTATTGCTATTTGGTCTCCTTGTTTCTTGTCCAGTGCCTTAACCACTAGACTTTGGGAATGCATGTATGTAAACAAACAAACAAACAAATCTTATAGGATGTGTTTGACAAAGCAAGAATATTCTATGTGTGGAAAGCATGCTTATGCCTAGAATTAATCCTGTCACCTTAAATCCAACCCATAACTTGTCCCACATTCTTCCACTAAGCCTGTAAATTACTGAACGTAATTTTTAACTTCCCAAGGCTGATAGCAGTTGCTATTGAACTACATAAAAAACTTTTGGGAAAGATTCTGTAATCAGACTGTGGCACATAGAAAGATAAGGCCTGGGATTTTTCTCCTTCTTCTTCCTCTAGATTGACCTCAGTAATTCCCAGTGGTTCTACCTAATGAACTGTATTATTGGCTACTACTGACTGCAAATGTCCTTCTCTTTAAAGCTACTGAGGAGATAAGCGTAACAGTAACTAATTGCCGATTCATTATTCACACTTGTACATGCTACAGAAATCCAGGAAAAACCTTCTAAATCAAATGAATATATCCTAATAGTTGTCTTAAAACATATGGTATTCCTAGAAATAATTTAGATTCCTGGTGATGTTTTCTTGGCAATGGTCTTGAAGCAGTTTGTTTCTGCATTCTTCCAGGGTGTGTTTGTGATTCTAACTTCCTAATCTACTCATTAGTTCTAACTTTGTTATCCAAGTGCTACTATATCAAATCTTGCTTGGCTTTTTTGAGATCAGTCAAGAACTGCTGTGATCAACACTGTGTTAGAGTTCACCAATTCAGAAAACTACTCTGATAGCTATATTCCATACCTTGAAGAACCTGGAGTAAGAATATGTTACTATTAAGCTGACAAGAAATGCTTTCAGGGAAAATCTTTTGATTTCTACTTATTAAATGTTCAGCATTGTCTCTAGAGCAAGAGTACAATCCTACGTGTGATTATTAGCATAATAAAATTTGTCTCTGATTTTTTTTTCTCTATATATGACAATCAAGAGAAATCTGTTGGAATGGGAAAAGATAAATGATAGGCTGAGAACATTCTTTTTTTTACTGTATTTGTAAAAAAAAAAGTTCATCCTCAGAATCATAAATGAAGCTGACGGTTTGCTTCAGAAAACCTGAGGACTTGCAAAAAGGCCTGAATGAAATTTAAAAAAACAAACAAACACCAGATGTAAATTTACACCGAGAGCTCATATTTCTACAGTAATGGGGAATGTATTGTAAAATATAACTAATTTTAAAAATCAAACATCCATGATAAGAAGACTGATTTCATATTCAGATATATTTTAGCCTGAATCAATACTTTGTATAATGAATCTCTCTCTCTCTCTCTCTCTCTCTTATGACAGATTTGATTCAGGCAGAGAGCAAAGAAAAGCTGTTAATCTTTCACTTTCCTATGAATTATCAATAATTTTATCCATTTCAGATATTTTGGCTACAGATTTTCAGTCCCTCCTTGAATTTTCCCCAAACTAATTTCATGCCAAAAATTCTCAACTGAAAACTTTCAGTTCAGCATTATAAATCAGTGATCCATCTCACTTGACATATTCCAATCACCTCAAATAGTAATAGACAGAGTCCCTGTGGCTCAATTTGGACAATTTCAGGAGTCAGCAACCACAAGTATCTCAGCAACACTTGAAAACAAAATCATGCTTTTCCTCTGGAGATGTCTAAGTTGGCTTTTACTTCTTTTGTACCTCCATGCCTCTGCTCTATGACTTTGCTCTGTTCTCATAATATTGCCTGTGAACTGGGAAATGATAAATGAAATAAAAGACATG
This sequence comes from Rhabdophis nuchalis, assembly GCA_039707465.1. Lineage (NCBI taxonomy): Eukaryota > Metazoa > Chordata > Lepidosauria > Squamata > Natricidae > Rhabdophis > Rhabdophis nuchalis. Next base: position 170,077,942 of record CM077644.1, on the reverse strand, counting down.
GCAGATACCCTTCATATGTTCATCAATTATATCCTATTCTAAAGAAAAGCAACAAGAAACAAATAGTTTTTTAAAAAGGTAATAAGTGATAGTAAGTATATATTTAAATGAATATTTATGAAAATTAAACACTCATTTTTCCATTGATTCAAAGTCAACTGCTGATGATTTCATGGACCTGTAGAAGCACTATTCTTGGTGCTGGTAGATAAGTGATTTCTCACTGCCTTCTGGGAAGCTTTTCCCAGTTTAAAGTATTCTTTTGGTAGTATCACATCCAAGCATGAAGCATCCTGGCCTGAGCCCAGACAAGATCTGCTAGATGCTCCTATTGCTAAACTTTAATGTAAAAAAATGTTATTAACAAATGGAAATTCAGCTTTGCCATTAATCTTCTGAAGTTAATAATCAAGGAACTTGTAACTCAAGAGCCTTTTCCATGGTTTCATGAAATATTTCTGCAAATAAGGCTGGACCTCACGTCATGCTGTTCCCCACCAGTGAAATTTCATCTTCATTGGCCCTGTGTGTCAGAGACAGTCTTTCCAAAATATGACACATTCTTAATATATGGACTTCAACTCTCTGAATTATCAGCAATGGTTTTGTTGGTTATGGAATTCTGGAGGTAACTCTGAAGGATTAGAGGGTTAGAGAAAGCTGGCATACTCTAAGAAATTTAAGAAAGAAAAGCAATCTATTCTTAGAATATTACTAAGGCAATAGTATTAAGAAGCCCTCCTTGGATCCAGCTTCTTTGAACAACTACCGTCCCGTCTCCAACCTTCCCTTTTTGGCGAAGGTTGTCGAGAGTGTGGTGGCACAACAGTTTCCCCGTCACCTGGAGGAAGTAGACTATCTAGATCCGCGCCAGTCCGGCTTCCGGCCCGGGCATAGCACCGAGACGGCATTGGTCGCGTTGGTTGATGATCTCTGGAGGGCCAGAGATGGGGGTTGTTCCTCCATCCTGGTCCTATTAGACCTCTCGGCGGCTTTCGATACCATCGACCATGGTATCCTATTGCATCGGCTGGGGGGGTTGGGGGTGGGAGGCACCGTTTTACGGTGGTTCTCCTCCTACCTCTCTGGCCGATCGCAATTTGTGTTGACAGGGGGGCAGAGGTCGACCGCGAGACCCCTCACATGTGGGGTGCCTCAGGGGTCGGTCCTCTCGCCCCTCCTGTTCAACACATACATGAAGCCGCTGGGTGAGATCATCCGTGGTTTTGGGGTAGAATACCACCTGTACGCTGATGACACCCAGCTGTACATTTCTACCCCAAACCACCCCAACGATGCCGTAGCGGTGATGTGCCAGTGCCTGGAAGCTGTACGGATCTGGATGGGAAGTAACGGACTCAGGCTCAACCCGACCAAGACCGAGTGGCTGTGGTTTCCGGCTGCCCGATTCAACCAGCTTATTCCATCGCTGGCCATAGGGGGCGAACATCTTGCCCCTGTGGATGGGGCGCGCAATTTGGGTGTCCTCCTGGATGCCCGGCTGTCCATGGAAGATCAGGTGACAGCCGTGGCCAGGAGGGCGTTTTACCAGGTTCGCCTGGTTCGCCAATTGAGCCCCCTATTGGATCGGGACGCCCTTCGCACAGTCACTCATGCTCTCGTGACATCCCGACTGGACTATTGCAACTCTCTCTACATGGGGCTGCCCCTGAGGTGCACCCGGAGGCTTCAGCTAGTCCAGAATGCAGCCGCGCGGGCAATTATGGGGACCGCAAGGTCTACCCATGTAACACCGCTCCTGCGCGAGCTGCACTGGCTGCCTGTCGTCTTCCGGGTGCGCTTCAAGGTGCTAGTCATCATCTTCAAAGCGCTCCATGGCTCGGGACCTAGCTATCTGCAGGATCGGATCCTGCCTCATACGTCCTCACGGCCGATTCGCTCCCACAGAGAGGGGCTTCTCCGGGTGCCGTCCACTAGACTGTGTCAGCGGGCGACACCCAGGGGAAGGGCGCTCTCTGTGGCGGGCCCGGCCCTCTGGAACGACCTTCCCCCCGACATTAGGACAACTACGGACCTCCGCTCCTTCCGTCTTAAATTGAAAACTTACTTTTTCCGTCTGGCCGGCCTGGGATAGCCTCCTTGCCTTGGGATTTTATAGAATAGGTTTTAGTTTAATCGGGATTTTAGCACAGGGTTTATTTAATTGGTTTTTAAATTTTGTTGTTTATTTATTGTTGTTGTTATTTATTGTTTTTATGCTACCTGTGCACCGCCCCGAGTCCCCGTGGGGAGAGGGGGCGGTATAGAAATAATAAATTATTATTAAATTATTATTATTATTATTATTATTAATAATGACTGGGGGGAAGAAGAAAGAGCGGAAGCGAGACGGCATTAAGCTACTAACACCACTCTCTGTGATATGTAATATACACTGGAGATTACCAAACTATGTAATTAATTAGTGTGAAGCTATTTAACTCCACCGAAACAACCAACTCAGTGAACAATGCACTATGATTGCAGAGCCCAAAGGAAGCTAACGTAACATCCACATGAGGCAAACAGTGGTTAATTTTATCCTTCTTCTAAGTATATGACGTTTTACTAAAAACATTTGTACAGATTCCAGGAAAGAAATGTCACTTTGCTAAATTCAGATTTACAAGCACAAAAACCTTTTCATAAATAGCATGCAGATTATCAGGAATCATTTCCTTTTAACATAGCAATGCTAAATAATTAGACAAAAGTTCATCACCACCACCACCACCACCACCATCATCATCATCTGTTAAATTTATATTTCACTCAACACCCAGCAATTGGATTTTTTGAAACTTTAGGGAAAAATAAGCTGGCATGACGTAGAAGGTATCAAAGCTGTGGCCTTAGAAAGATGACCAACATAGATATGTTATTTGCAATATGTCTTTTGTTTTGGGGTGAACAACCAAACATAGGAACATCTTTAATAGGCTTTTTGTCATTCATTCATTCATTCATTCGTTCGTTCGTTCGTTCGTTCGTTCGTTCGTTCGTTCGTTCGTTCGTTCAGTCAGTCAGTCAGTCATTCATTCATTCATTCATTCATTCAACTTATATGTTAGCTATCTCAGCAAGACTAATCTTATGACTGTTTCTGTTCTTTAAAAAAATAGCTATTTGATATGAAAAAAGCTACTCTTAACATCTAGCCTAACAGCATTTGTGGCTCCTGTATAAGTTCTCTGGCAGCTTAAAAATTGCATTATTCTGATCCAGAAAGTTGGATTCTACCACAGATGATGTGCAGCTAATATGGTTGTCCATTAATTATATATTCAGGTTTCTGGCACAGGAAGCAGGCAGGCTCAAGTCAAACTCAACTCCAAATACCTCATCATAGAAAGCAGGTTCTAATGAAGGCATGTCAAGCATAAAAAGGTCAGGTTTCTTTCTAGCAGAAGAATAAAATAATGAGCAAAATCAGGCTGAGCCTTAAGCTGAGTTCCAATTCCATCTACATTAATGGCAATGCCTCGTGCTAAAGAAGGGTTTTTGTTAAACAGGGTCAGCATTCAGAGGAGGAATCAAGAGCTTGCACTAAGAACAGTAAACCTCTTCCAATATTCCCCCTGCATCTCTTTTTCTCCCAAGGTGGAAGATCCCTGGAAACATTACAGGCTAGAAAACTAGATTATTATATGTAGCCCCATGATATATTGATAGGAAGAGAAAAAGGGTTCAAGCCACTCTCAGTTGACTTGTTTTGGCAAGAGCACTAAAGCATTCTATCGTTATTGGCTTCCTCTAACATCACAATTCTAACAAATGGCCTTTTTAGCTCTTGGGGAGTTTTACCATAGCTGTTGCATATTACAATGGATTCCACATCACAGAAGAAAAATGTAAGGATGTTGAAGCTATGATTTGTGTATTTCATATCCTCCTAGATTCACAAGCCACCATGCCTCATTGGCAGATTTATGCTGGCACTAGAGCTGGCATAGATATTTCCCACTAAAATGAATCAAGGAGAAGCAAGGAAGGAAGCAAGGAAGGATGGAAATTCTACTATTTCCTTGTCAGGAGAAGTTTCTGAAGCTACTAGTGTTGAGTTCCTATCTACAGGAGGTGGGATTTCTCTGCTAAAGTGTTGATTCTGGTTCATTTGCCAAGTAAATAAGTTATATTGCTGCAAATCAGAGGTGGCATTCAACTGTTCTCTCCGGTTTGGGCAAACCAATAGCAGTGGCTATGGGAGGCTCTGCCCACCTGCCCCGAAATAATGTGTGAGCACAGCGCATGCGCACAAGGTGCACACATTCACATTTGCTAACTGGTAGGGAAGTTAAGTGAATTCCACCACTGCTGCAAATGTTCTGTTTCTCAACCCCCAGTTAATCAATAAACGACTTCTAACAAAGTGGCAAAATTAGTGGACCAGAGGAATGCTGTCGATATAATTTACTTGGACTTCAGTAAGGCATTTGATAAAGTAGACCATAACCTATTATTAGATAAAGTAGAAAAATGTGGGTTAGACAGCATCACCACCAAATGGATTCGCAACTGGCTGACCAACCGCACTCAACATGTAGTCCTCAATGGAACTGCATCTACATGGAAGGAAGTATGCAGTGGAGTCCCCCAAGGCTCTGTTTTAGGCCCAGTACTCTTCAACATCTTCATCAATGATTTGGATGAGGGGATAAATGGGGAACTCATCAAATTTGCAGATGACACCAAGCTGTCAGGAATAGCCAACACTCCAGAAGATAGGCTTAAGATACAGAAGGATCTTGACAAACTTGAACATTGGGCACTATCTAATAAAATGAAATTCAATTGTGAAAAAAGTAAGGTTCTACATTTAGGCAAGAAAAACAAAATGCACAGGTACAGTATAGGTGGTACCTTGCTCAATAGTAGCAACTGTGAGAGGGATCTAGGAATCCTAGTGGACAACCATTTAAATATGAGCCAGCAGTGTGCAGCAGCTGCCAAAAAAGCCAACACAGTTCTAGGCTGCATAAACAGAGGGATAGAATCTAGATCACGTGAAGTGTTAATGCCACTGTATAGTGCCTTGGTAAGGCCACACTTGGAATACTGCATACAGTTTTGGTCACCACGATGTAGAAAAGACGTGGAGACTCTGGAAAGAGTGCAGAGAAGAGCAACCAAGATGATTAGGGGACTGGAGACTAAAACATATTTTTATTTATTCGAATTTATATCCCGCCCTTCTCCATGGAGGACCCAGGGCGGCGCACAGGAAATTTAAAAAACATATAAAATACAAAAAATAAATATATAATTTAAAATAAATATTAAACACTCCCACCTGTGCTAAAACCCAATTTAAAACCCAATTTAAAAACTTCCTAAAAGTCCCCATGGGAGGTTAGGCTAGGCCGGCTTGTTGGAACAAATATGTCTTTAGACATTGGCGGAAGAGGCAGAGGTCGGTGATGGTGCGTAGTTCAGGGGGTAGGTCATTCCAGAGGGCTGGGCCCGCCACAGAGAAGGCTCTTCCCCTGGGTGTCGCCAGTCGGCATTGTCCGGCCGATGGCACCCTGAGAAGGCCCTCTCTGTGGGAGCGTATCGGTCTGAGGGATGTATGGGGCAGGAGACGGTCTCGCATATAACTAGGCCCTGAGCCATGGAGTGTTTTAAAGATGGTCATCAGAACCTTGAAGCTTCGTCAGAACCTTGAATATGAAGAACGGTTGCAGGAACTGGGCATGTCTAGTTTGATGAAGAGAAGGACTAGGGGAGACATGATAGCAGTGTTCCGATATCTCAGAGGGTGCCACAAAGAAGAGGGAGTCAAACTATTCTCCAAGGCACCTGGGGGCAGGACAAGAAGCAATGGGTGGAAACTAATCAAGGAGGGAAGCAACTTAGAACTAAGGAGAAATTTCCTGACAGTTAGAACAATTAACCTCTGGAACAGCTTGCCTCCAGAAGTTGTGAATGCCCCAACTCTGGAAGTCTTTAAAAAGATGTTGGATAGCCATTGGTCTGAAATGGTATAGGATTCCTGCCCACGCAGGGGGTTGGACTAGAAGACCTACAAGATCCCTTCCAACTCTGCTATTGTATTGTATTGTAAGTAATATCTACAATTGCTAAAATACTACTGTTGTTTATCTGAACATATTCTCATATAGTATTAGTGATAACCAATTAGTACTACTAACTATTAGTACTACTAGAAGTATTACTCTTAGAAGCTTGGCTGGATGTGCTTGCTCTTGAAGAAGTTGTGCATGATTTAAAAGTTATGTTTAGTCTATATTGCTTGCAGACAGTTTATTGCACAAAGCAAGGGTTGGTTGTTGTTGTTTTGTCTCAACAAGAAATTTTCTCACCATGTAGTTAAGGATTTGGATTATCTGTTTAAGAGTTATGGGTTTGTTTGTTTTTCTGAGAAAAGGCTGTCATAATGTTTAAGGTTTATAAGGTTTTCATATTGTTGCAGGAAATAACGAGGCTTGGACTTCTCAGAATCAGGAAAAGTTTATTCTGGCTGCCAGGTTCAGAAAGCTAGTCAAAGGCCAGCATGTAACTTCTGAACAGTGTTCTGATAGCAAACACACATTCTTATACTTTGACAAAGACAGCATCACAAATACTTAACTCATCTTTGATCGGTTAAGCTTTTTATTGCTAGGCAGAGAAGCATGCAGGAAACACTAGTTTCATTCTGATTTATGTGGATAAGCCCTATGTCTGACTTGCAAGGGACTTGGACTTCCAACTAACTCGACCTACTTACAAGCAGGTGTTCGTAGTTTGACATTTGAATTTCCTGAGTTCAAGTTTCCTGTCTCAGAGATGCTTTTTGTATCTTACAAAGCGTAAAAATAAAAATGACTAAAGATCATCTAGTCTGATCCCGACTCATCTCACTCTTATGTCTAAAGCTCGCTTTATGCCCTGCCTCAATATTAGTCAAGAATTTCTGAAGAACTTCAGCTTATACCCATTCTTGATCTCCTGGCTACCTGGTATGTTTCAATTTATTTCCTATTTAGGAGGAAAGAGAAGAAAAACAGGCCTGGCACAGACATAAGGATTAAGGGTTCCCCAGGCGTGTTCAGAACACATGGCTTTACACAGTCTAGGAACATTTGCCCAATAAATGATATCCTAGTAATTGGGAAGGGATACTTTGCATTAGAGCCTTAATACAATGTAATCACTTTCTTATGCAGAGCCAATTCTACCAAAAAGGAATTCTCTACAGTCACACATGGAATAAATAGACAATAATTCATAGATTTTCTTTGAATTGTATGTTAATGAATTTCACAGTCGTACTTAATTTTTAAAAGCTGACATGTGGTAAATGGTCAAATTACAAGACCTTTTTTATGCTAGGATTCTGAAACAACCTGAAATGTGATGGGATAGAAACCAGTTGTTAGCTGTCTCTACCAAGAGCTGGGCCCGAATTAGAAACAGTTTTGAAAAATTTGTTGGAAAATTTTCCAGGCATAACATCTTAGATGTTTTCTATTCATTGTTATTTTAAAATAACAATGAGATTTTAAAAAGTATCCTTTAATACTCTGAAATTTTAAAGAGTATTTCTTTTTTATTCTAGATTTTTAATTTCTTTTACCCCACCTTTATCCTCCTATTTTCTCCACAACAACCCTATGAGGTAGGTTGGACTGAGAATGTCTGGTCCAAAGTCACCCACTTGACTTTTGTTCCTAAATAGGGATGAAAACTCATGCTCTTATTCAGAGAAGACCCATTTTTATTTAAGACTTTTGGCATAAAAAAAAATTGCCATCAAACCTTTGTAGGTCTATGAAATATGAAGTCCACCCTAATCACAACAAAGAAACAAAGCTGGGTTACTATAGAAATGAATAGGTCCGATTATAATTTGTATAATGTACGTTTTAACTTTTAAAAAGAAATGGCAACCCAGGTAGGCACAAATAGTAAAAACTGGAGATGATTATTGTTCCATGTTGTATAAGATTTACAGTATGTGTCGGCTTGAATAGAACGTTTGATCAAATCCTAGTAAAAACTCTTTAAATAAAAATAAAAGGATTCTGTGTGCATATTAGGCATTAATCAGGGACTTCTTCCTTCTCTGGAACAATTTATTTCCTATTGTATTTCCTTCCTTTATGAGGCAATCCTTTACATCTGTTAGAAGAACACTATCATTTTTCATTTATACTTGCTGCTACAAGACACTGTCCGCTTCAGCTTCATTTCCATACAACAAAAGGCAGCTCAGCTTAGCTGAACCACTTGATGAAAACTCAAGGTACTGGGATTGAGATCATGAGATGATCCAACTCAGGAAAATCTTGCCTAAAATATTGCACATGTGTATTTATTTATTATTTATTTTATTTTACGAATTTATACCCCGCCCTTCTCCTTGTTAGGACCCAGGGCGGCGCACAGGCATTATTAAAACCACAATAAAAACAATATACATCATTAAAATCATATTAAATTATTAAACCCGTGCTAAAATCCATTTAAAACCCTGCCAAATTGCAATTTATACATAAAAAGTCAGAAACGGGGGGCTATGCTAGGCCGGCTTGTTGGAATAGATACGTCTTAAGATGTTGGCGGAAGAGGCGGAGGTCCGAGATAGTGCGTAGGTCGGGGGGTAGGTCGTTCCAGAGGGCCAGGCCCACCACAGAGAAGGCCCTTCCCCTGGGCGTCGCCAACTGGCATTGCCCAGCCGACAGCACCCGGAGAAGACCTTCTCTGTGGGAGCGGATCGGACGAAGGGATGTATGGGGCAGGAGGCGGTCTCGTATATAGCTAGTCCCCGAGCCATGGAGCGATTTAAAGATGGGCGTCAACATCTTGAAGCGCACTCGAAAGGCCACAGGCAGCCGTGCAGCTCGCGCAGGAGAGGTGTTTATGTGGGCTTGCCTTGGGGCACCCATAATCACCCGCACGGCCACATTCTGTACTAACTGTAGCTTTCGAGTGCACCTCAAGGGGAGCCCCATGTAAAGAGCATTACAGTAATCCATCCGGGATGTCACAAGCGCTTGAGTGACTGTGCGAAGGGCCCCCCGGTCCAGTAAGGGACGCAACTGGCGTATCAGGCGTACCAGATAAAACGCCCCCCTGGCCACAGCCACGGACGGGTTGAGTTTGAGTTTGTTACTACCCATCCAGAGAGAGTGTGATCTCTCTCCCTCTCTTTCATTCCTCTTACAAATAGCATGCATAGGAAAAATGGAACACCAGAAATGAATACGCAATAAATGAATTATCTTGAACCATTCCCTGCCTGCAAGCCCTCAAGATACGCTGATTTTTGAGGCTTTATTGCTTAACTCGCAGGGATAAGAGTGACATCTGCTTTTGCTGTAGCTTGAAAGGGGCTAAAACCACAGGACATAATCCCTTCTTTTGGATTTGGAAGTATGGCATTCCATATGTACACACATATCAGATTTTGCATCCAAGATACAATATTTAAAAACGACAGAAAACAGAACACTAAGGGTTCTTTCTTTTTCCATTACTTTCTCCAAACCTCTGGTGGTCAAGATCAGCTTTCCTTCCTTTGAGTTCCTGCCAAACAACTGTCTCCCTAGCCATTGCTAACTGAAAGCATATATTAATTAATGTTCTTTGTGAAGCCTTAAAATCACTTCCAATACTTATTTGAAAACTGATGGTTCCTTCCTTCCTTCCTTCCTTCCTTCCTTCCTTCCTTCCTTCCTTCCTTCCTTCCTTCCTTCCTTCCTTCCTACCTTCCTTCCTTCCTTCCTTCCTTCCTTCCTTCCTTCCTTCCTTCCTTTGTGGTATAGTGGTTAGAATGCAATACTGCAGTCTACTTATGCTGGTAAAATGAGGACCCAAATTGTTGGGGGAAATATGCTGACTTTGTAAACCTCTTAGAGAGGGCTGTAAAAGCACCGTGAAGCAATATATAAGTCTAAGTCTGTGATGGCGAACCTATAGCATGCATGCTGGAAGTGGCATGCAAAGCCATCTGGCTGGCATGCTGGAAGTGGCATGCCAGCCATCACCCATTGTTCTTCCGGGTTCCAGTGCACTGGCCAGATGGTCTTTGCATGTGTGGGAGTGCCAGAACCCGGAAGAGCAGTTCCCTGGTGCATATATGCGCGCCAGGAAGCTGAGCTTCTGGTTTCGGGCACATGTATGTGTGCCGGACAGCTGGACTTTGTGTACACATGAGCACTAGAAACCAGACGACCAGCTGCTCTTCTGGTTTCTGGTGCTCCCATATGCACATGTCCCCTTTTCGGCACTCAGTGCCGAAAAGGTTCTTCAACTATGATGTAAGTGCTATTGCTATTGCTATTGCCATTGCTATTGCTATTGCTATTGCTTCCTTCCTTCCTTCCTTCCTTCCTTCCTTCCTTCCTTCCTTCCTTCCTTCCTTCCTTCCTTCCTTCCTTCCTTCCTTCCATCCATCCATCCATCCATCCATCCATCCATCCATCCATCCATCCTGGAAAATGCCAGTAAAAGTGGTTCTTAAAGAGAACTTACCATTTTCTCCAGCTTTTGTAAAGAGAATGAAGGATTTACAAATGTTGAGAATTCAACCTTGATTAATTCCCGTCAAATTGAGCTGATCGCAAGAATGGATAATTCTGTTTTTTAAAGAAGATTATTTTGAGAAGGAATGTACATATTTTGAGGAAGGAGTACTTTAATAGTATTTGAAGATACCATTTCAACTTATATTTATTTGTGGAAATTCATGAGAAATCAAAAACATTTTTTTTTACTTATTTGTGGATGGGCATTGCCTTCTAACTTAAATAGATCCTGTACATTGAGTTGTCAATGTTGTCTCTTTGTTAGTACAAGTAGTCCTTGACTTACAACAATTCATTTAGTGACCGTTCAAAATTACAACGGCACTGAAAAAAGTGACTTACGACCATTTTTCACACTTACCACCATTGCAGCATCTCCGTGATCATATGATCAAAATTCAGACGCTTGGCAACAAATTCATATTTATGATGGTTGCAGTGTCCTGGGGTCATGTGATCCCCTTTTGTGACAAACAGGGAAGCCAGAGTTGCTTAACAACTGTGTTACTCACTTAAGGACTGTAGTGATTCCCTTAACAACTGTGGCAAGACAGGTTGTAAAATGGGCAAAAATCACTTAATCACTGTCTTGCTTAGCAACACAAATTTTGGGCTCCATTGTGCTTTTAAGTAAAGGACTACCTGTACTCTAAAATATTTGTATTATATTTTTATTATTAAACCCGCCATCCTGGGCCCAATGTTTGGGAAGCCAGGCTCTGCCTGTCACAAGCCAGGACGAAGGGTGAGTGATGGAGGAGTAACACCTCCTTAAAAAACCTGGGTCCAGCTGGCCCGTCTGGTAACACCTTGTAAAGGCTCCTTTCCAGGATTACAGGAGAAGACGGCCAATGGTTTTGAAGGCAGAAGAGGGCTTTACGACCCAATGGCAGATAAAGCAGCAGAACCATCTTCTAGGAGAAGAAAACTCTGATTGCCAACCTCTACTGCCTTGTGCCTATATCCACTACTGGAAAAAGCTTCAGGAGTCAATCTCGAGGCAAAATCCGGAATCCCAGAAGCAGTTTGTGACTCTGTACAACCACATTCTGGTAACTCCTGCGACGCAGCTAGAACCAATCACATCGGCTCTGCCGTTCCATTGGGCTATTTCAGCGACATGGAGACGGGGGGAATCTGCTGCTTGGGTAATAGTCGATCCTCCATATTAATCTACTCCGGTCTCGTGCTCTGGAGAGGACACTCCAGCTTTACCTCTTTCCAGAGCACGATACCATAGTCTTTTGAGACTGAAGGATGTCAATGTAATGTATGCAATTCTTACTACTGGATAGAACGGCTACTTTGAAGGCTGTATCCAATGAATTTACTTTCAAATTGTGCCCCCTTTACTAACATGTCACTGTTAATAAACAAGGCCTGTCTGGAGTTTCTGATTCTCCCTCTCCCGTTGCTGAAAATTGAGGGGGGGGGAAAGGCAAATTCTGTTTGGACCAGTAAAAAGCAGCCTGTTTTAAATTAAGCCACACATTAGAGCAAATAGTACAGGACTTAGTATAATAAACTTAGAGACCACGAGATGAACTAAATTACAGCAAAGCAATCACAAACTAATTAATAGAAAAGGACTATGAACAAATCTGAAGCAATGTATTACCATAATAATTACAAAAGCACTAATCTCATTACACCAACCTGTAACATGATTATCAGCTCCTATGAATTAGCAATGCTGGCTTCTCATTGGGAAGAAAGAAGGAAAGAAATAAATGAACAAAAATAGCAGTGATAGGCAACAAGGATATTACACAATTGCCTTTCAGGATATGAAAAGGAAGTCTTTTTGCTTATTTAAAGAGAAAATTAGAAATTCAGGTTTTGTGACTAGACGTAATCACTTTAATGTGGTTTTCTGATTTTGATATATTGTTCATTTATGTTCCTAGTCAACAGTGTTGTTAAACCATTCTTTTAATCTGGGTCACTAATAGCTTTTTTTCTGATTATTGAACTCATAACAAGTAAATAGAGACTAGGAAGAAATAATGAAATAGACTTTTCAGGACAAATGTTACACCAGGGGTTCCCTAACTTTTCCGTGCGTCGACCCTCTAAGATGATACATGAATTTATATATAGCATCTCCATTTTAATTAAAGTAATTATTTCATTGGACTAGAATTGGGCAAGAAATAAATATGCAATTTAATTTTAAAAAGCAAATGCAATGCAAATCTATTTATAAAACAACAATGATAGCACCTTGCAACTTTCTAAAATAATTATTTCAATTGGAAATGAACAATTAAAGTATCAAATTCAAAACTATATTTTTAATGTTAAGAATGAGCTTGCTTAATTTTGCATTATCTCTGAAATCTGAGTTTTATTTTTAACATAGCCCATTCATGTGACATTTTGACATTCTAATTTCTTATTAGCATTTATCTACAATCTACTAAAACTTTCATTGTCATGATCTTAAACGGGATAAAATTATAAGGTAACAATTTTTAAACCAAGATTCCTCAAATGGGCCAACTTATAGAACGTGTGCCAAATCACTCCCAGGGGAAAGAAATTTGGGGAAGTTGTGGCTGCTTCAATGCTATTGGCTGCTGGTGCATGTTGCTGCAAGTGCCTAATCTTCATTTTCAATGTTCTGTGCAGTTTCCCAGTCAGTCTTGCAATCCCTTGCTTTCTCCCCACCTAGCACCCAGGAATTGACTTTTTATTTGACTCTTAAAGATGCAACCACTTTAAAGAGCATGAAAAAGGGCTGACTATTTTTATTGCTTTATGTGCCTCTTTTCTGGCACACATAGAAGCACATTTGCTCTATTTAATTCCTGTAATTTTTACTGTTTCTATATTTATAATTGTTTTTATATTCCTATTTTTACTGTATCGTAAGCTGCCCAGAGTTGTTTTGTATAGCGAGATGGGAGGTGTATAAATGTAATGAATAGAATAAATCATCATCACAAAAACTTGAATTCAATATAGTACTGCCCATCATTTTAAAAAGGAACTTGGATCTGCCAAGGTTTTGTAATGCCATGAGAATCTCATTGTAGTGAAGATAATCATTGGTCCATTCAAAACTAACATTGTCACAATTCTAAGAATGATGCTCAATTTATCAGAAAGTGAAGTTGTACCTCTTCCATTGACACAGTTCCTAATACAGTTATGTTTTGTCCTCATTATGTATGAAGCACGAAGATAAACCATGAAAAATGTGGTAATTCATTTGGAGTAACTGACATTCCCCATGGTTAGTTGTATTTCACTTTAAGTTGAGGAAAAAAAGTGAAAACATTAGATAGCCATTTGTCTGAAATGGTATAAGGTTCCTGCCCACGCAGGGGGTTGGACTAGAAGACCTACAAGGTCCCTTCCAACTCTGCTATTGTATTGTATTGTATTGTATTCTTAAAAAATGGCACATCAACTACAAATGTTGTCATCAAGTGCCCTTTATTAAATGAAAGAACACTTATAGTTTTCTTGCAACTCATCTTTTTTCTTTAATAAAATGTTTTCTCCTTTAATTTTAAAATCAAAACAAAAGCAATCCATCCCTGATCATTCTCTTTCCCCATTTAGATAAGGAAATATATCTGAAAAGATGACTCAATGGGTTGTCTAGTTTTGGACGGATATTTGCTCTTGACAGTGGCGAGTATAGAAAATCCCAACTTTGTTGTGGCTTATCAAGGCCAAGCAGGAGTGAATTCCAAAAGTGATCCAGTTTTGGATTCACATATACTGATGCTTGCACATCTGAAGCTAAAACCCTGTCAAAATTCATTCTAGGCTTTGTTTGGAGAAGTTGGCTGTTGGTTTTGTCCAGGCAGAGTAAATGAAACACAAGCCTTTTGAGTATAAAAATAACTTAACTCTGTTTTACTTGGACAAGTCAGCTGCTGACTTATCAAGGCAGTGGGAGAGCAAATTGTGATAGGGCTTCAGCCTTCCAGATATAAGCCAATGAAGCTTATGGAGACCAACGATGGAAGCCTGTTTGACTGTGTGCTCCAGGCCTCTCTCTCTCTGGTTTGCTTAGATAAGGTGACAGTCACCATGGCCAATGAAAGTTGGAGTGAGTTCTGACAGTGGATCTAGCTTTTTGTGTGCAAATCCCAGTGCTTTTTCAATCTTCTCAAATTTCCTCTGGGGAATCACAACCCACAGTTTTGAGAATCCAGTGCTGTAGTATGATTACAATATTTGAACTGTAGAATACAAATGATTCTCTGGACAATGATTTTGTCCAACAGGCCTTGCAGAATCTTCTATCCACCCAACCAGCACACATTCTGCTTATGAAGTCCTAAAGACCTATTACAAGAATTAAGTAACAAGGACTTGAATGTTAATTAACCAATGTGGGCAGTTCCACCAGTTTCGCATTAAAGTGAGCTTTTGAATTTTGTCTATTGTGAAAGACCAAATGCAGTTTGGACATCTCTAAGCCACTCGCACTATAACATACTAACACAAAACATCTGCATGTCCGTTTGCCCAAATATTTACTTGTGGGATTCTATACATTTTGAGAAAAATTTGCATGGGAAATGATTTAAAATTATCCCCATGCCTAGTCAGAAAAAAATGGGTACATTTTATGCTGCAAGCCAGATGAGGAAACCCTATCTGCTTCCAGGAATTTGACAGAAAAAAGTTCTAGTGGATCTTTATAGCTCCATCTTTTGCCTACAGTCAAAACGGAGAGATTGGCTGTGCAAAATAATCCTAATATATGGAGCAATTTTACATACACATATGCAAACATGCAAAGCTCCATTAGTTTCCCCAAAAGCTAAATCGGAAAGATTTCATCTTTGATTCTGAATTTAGATTTGTATTAAAAGTCTTCTTGTATTTATAATTTTTACCTTTTGAGGACTATAAAAAGAAGCATGGAAGGCAATGCGAATTATTCTTTCTCCAAGGAAGATTATGACAGTATGACTCAATTTCCAAAAAAACAAATGTATGGCGAGCATTTAGAAATCATTTATGACCTCACATCATGCCATGCTCATTGATGATGGCAAAACATCACCAATAATGCCTTACATCACATGTGTAAAACTCACAGCATCACATTCCAGTCACATGACTTATTGCAATGGGGTTTTTTTCCCTCTTCAGGCAGCTGGCTTGCACATCACATATCCAGCCCATGGGCTGCCGCTTTGACACTTCTGCTTATGAATAGATAAATAAATGGAAATCCCTTACTTTATAAATAGAAAAGTATCCCTATGTCATTTATTCTGAAATACTGATTTCCTCTCATTATTGACTGAAATAAGTAACTTCAGAATTCAGCTTATCTTTAGCTTCTAAGTTGTTTTCTGAGTTAAAGTTACATTCCTGGCAATATTGGGAACCCAGTCTGTGTGAGGATCAGTATCAACAGCTGCACTTAATGCTAAATTTCCCAACAGCTTAGAAAAGATGGAAAATCCTGGGTTGGTAATATAATTTTAGCCAGTTTAAAAAGTATATGTATAGACAGCCATTTGTCTGAAATGGTATAAGGTTCCTGCCCATGCAGGGGGTTGGACTAGAAGACCTACAAGGTCCCTTCCAACTCTGCTATTGTATTATTGTCTAAATGTTATGGAATAATTTCAGTTCACCCCAATAGATGAAGAGATTCTGGGGAAGAATACTGGCCTTCTCATATCATGAAAGAGGAATCCATTTTAAAACTTTTGCAGAATTAAAAGGGGTTGAAATCTCCCAGAAGTCTTCTTGGCAGTTTATTCCACCAGAGCATTTGCTATTTGGTTTATTTGGTCCAGATGCTATTGCTGCTTTTAAGGTTCCACTGCGGTTACAGATTTCAAGGAACGAACTGTGGCTGCTTAACAATAACTCTTTTTAGTTGGTGCACTGGAAGATCTCCAAGAAGTACTACTTGCTTGCAAGCAAGATCTGGTGAGACCATACACACACACACAAAACCCCCATCCTAGACTTAATAATTGTCAATAAGAAAAACAAAAATGTCTGAATAGTGGCAACGGCAGCACCTGGAAACAGAAGAATAGAAGAGAAAGACCTGGAGAAAATCAGAATAGTAATAGAACAACCACAGCAAAAGAAATTAACTGTAATATCAATAGCAATAAGCATTTTGGTTGGAGTTTTAAACATCTGGAGCACCTTTTGAACATGATTGAAATAGCCAAATTACCATTGGTCAATTGCAAAAGGCAGTTTTACTTGGAACAGCTACATCCTGCAACAATATCTTTAACACCATCGGACTTCCACATTTGAAATTCCGCCTAAAGATCTGGATGGCTGTGTGATGAACCATAATAATAATAACAATGCCAACACCGATAGCCAACTGGAAGATTATCTTTGTTTCAGAAAACACAAGCATCATTACGGGTTCCTTAGCCATCTAATGCCAAGGCCTCGGAGAATAACCAGATTTTTAATAGTTTAGAACAGGGGTGTCAAATTCACATCAGGTGATGTCATCACGGCAGCATCATGTGACGTATCAAGACTTCCCCCCCCCCTTTGCTAAACTGGGCATGCATGTGACGCATCCGGCCTATAGGCTACGAGTTTGACAGCCCTGATTTTGAAGAAATCATTAATATGGATTGATGAAGTTGATATGATACATTCATGTATCCCCTGGATTAATTAGCTTGAATGCCCTGTTTTAGTAAACAACATGAAATTTAAACAACGTAACATGTATTTCATATGATCTTAAATGAGGCTAATTCATATTTCACATCTATTGGCTGTGTCTGGTAATTTTAATAAAATTAATAAAAGTTGTAATCAATTTGCTGTTGAAGATACAAAGTATATGGAATATCAACTCACATACTTTAACGTTGTCCTATCATTGTTAGATTTTGAGCCAATGTCAACTGCTTTGGGATAAGTTACTATTAATTATGGATTCAAAGACACATATCATTGGTGGGTTTCAAATTTGTTTAGAACCTACTCTATGTATGGCCTATTTTGTGGGCGTGGCTTGGCAGTCATGTGACAGGGTGGGAGTGGTCAACTTGTAAAATGTGGTGAAACTCATTTAACAACGCTCTTGCTTAGCAACCAAAATTTTGGGCTCAATTGTGATGATAAATTCTTTCTCTTTCTTTCTTTCTTTTTTTCTTTCCTTCCTTCTTTCCTTCCTTCTTTCCTTTCTTACTTTCTGCCTTCCTTTCCTTTCCTTCCCATTGGGTTACTGGCAGTGGCAGGCCAGACTTACTTCTGGGTCGGCCGGTGGAACCCCCTCTCACCGGTTCTCTAAATTTCACCATCCGGTTCTTGCAAGTAGGTGCGAGCCTGCAGAAACTCACCACTGACACATATATACCTTTCTTTGATATATAGAATAATCTTTATTGTCAATGTACTTGTTTACAATGAAATTGGTTGAAATATATCTCAGTAACTTAAAATTATTAATCTATATGGATATTTTAAACACAAGGTGTTTACTAATTATGCAGCACTGAATAGGGTAATCTAAATTTGATGTGCAGCAATGGATTTGTAATATATGTTGATAACAATTAACTGAATTGGATTATTTTTAATGACATGGCAATGAAAAAGACTCTTGAGCAATATAGTTAAGCCACTCACTAACTCAAGCTCTCTTTGCTGACTCTGTGGGACATTCACTGAAACTCCATAAACCTGGAATTTACTATGCAGCTATTTGGAGGATCTGCAGGCTATAGCTTGTTGGAATGTGTGTATCAGAATGCTGCCATCATATCTCCATCTGCAGATGCTATATCTGTGAGAAAGATTTGGGACCATGGCTGAAAGCCTCACCCTATGACTTCTGGCAGAAGCTGCAGTCCCCAACAATTCCAGACATATTGAGAATCTGGAAAGGACAGATATAGAGTAACTTCATCTGTTCTCTAGTGTGAATGGGAAATTGCATCTAGGAAATGTTGTAGACCCTTGAGTCTGTGATTCTTGATACTCGACATTTAGGCATGGCGATTCTATAATTTACAGCATCCCTATTATTTGAAAAAACCTTTCTTTTCAAATTAAGTTTGCCTGAATTGTATAATAGTTCGTTAACAACAAAGTTTGAGTTTCTGGTGGCTTTCCAAACAAAAGCAAAACAAAAGCTGAGATTTTTCTTAAACACAGAAACTTTCTTGACGTTTCATGACAAGACACTAATTCCAAGATATTATAATGTATTGTATCCTACTAGTTTGGATGTAGACCAATGGTGAAATTCATTTTTATTACCACCGGTTATATAGTTGTGGCTTGGTGAGCCTGGTGTGGCTTGGTGAGCACTGGCTTGGTGGGCATGGCAGGGGAAGGATACTGCAAAATCCACATTCCCACCCCACTCTGGAGCCAGCCAGAGGTGGCATTTGCTGGTTCTCAGAACTACTCAAAATTTCCTCTACCAGTTCTCTGAATTACTCAAACTTTCCTCTACCAGTTCTCCAGATTCCGTCAGAACCGGCTGGATTTCACCCTCTGATCTCGACTGAATTTTTGAGATAACTCTGACCTGGGTGACTGAGAACCTCCACAGACGTCCACCTGAAGGACATTTGTAGGACATGACAATTTTGATCATTTATTATTCTAGTAAGCGCTGTTCCTTTAAAAAAGATTATTGAGTTACCTATAGACTGGAGATACTTAAACACTGATTATCATTTTTTTTCCTTTTCCATATAACTATTTTGAGTGTTTCACAATCGAAACAAACCTGTCTTCAAAATTGGCTGGCTGGAGCATTCCTTTTGAGTATTCCAACTGTTCTGACTGCTTCAATTGGACTGCTGTCAAATCTTCGTAATTTGTATGCACACTTTTCGTGCTCTCTTGTCTTGTGATAATACTAGTGTGATTCGCAGTTATTAAGTCCCACAAACCACACTCTTTTTTTTTTTTTTTTAGCTAGCACCCATTTGCTACCTCTCAGCAAAACAACTCGATTGAAAGTAAGGGACTGGGGGGGAAAAGAAGAAGAAAAGGAATGTATTGCTGTATTATGCATAACCTGTATTCCATTTTTTTCAGGAAGCACAGGCTGGAAACTCAACTAATCCATTAAAGAGGATTCTTTATGAGAAGGCTAGAGGTTCCATTAAAATATTGCGAGTTATTACTGAATTCTTAAATATTGACTTTCAAAAGCCTGCCTTTTCTTCTTCTTCACAGCAACTGAAAAGGAGGAGGGTCAACACTTTCTATTTTTGACCTACTCAGTTTTTCGTCTCTGTAATAAATATCTCCTACCAATTTATACAATTTTCCTAAGGGTATATTTGAACCAGAGACCAAGACACAATTAAAATAAAGAACAAATTGGTTTATTGACAGCGCTGGAATGAAAAACAGATCTACATGGAGGAGGGGTTACAGCCCCTCTTTACAGATTTCTCCAAATTGAAGTTTGTATACATCTCTCTCTCTCTCGCCCCGGTTCGAATCCCAGTAAAGGGTATGGCCAGCTGATGAGAGCTAATAAGCTCGAAATAGATCTATCCTGGTCTCTCTCTAATTTAATTTATTGATCAGCTCATAAAACTAACACACATATCTAAAAAAATTACACAACGTAATTCTTGGCTTGCTGTCTAGATGGTCTCTGGTGATGAGCCGAAAGGCAGGAAAGGAAACAGTATGTCTCCTCCCTTAATTGGGGCCTAATAACAGGTTGTTGTGAAACAATTACCTATACTCTCTCTCTCTCTCTCTCTCTCTCTCTCTCTCCAGATACACACACACACACACACACACACACACACACACTCACATGATTGGGTATAGCAGCAAAGTCTTTTATCGAGGACAGACAATATAGACAACGGGAAAGCATTTGATTGGACATGGTATCATGTGCTAATGAGATTAATGAAGCCATTAGGATGCAACTATGAGCTGGTGGGACAAGACTTTGAAGACAGCAAAAAAGGCAATATTTCATAAATGACTTTTTTTTTTCTAGGCAGTTACTTTCTTCTGCTTTCCCACAGCTCTGCTCCCCTCCCTGTATCTTTCCCTAGCTTGGTCAGCTTTTCCTGACCTTGTAAATATTTTATGGATGAGCTGACAGTTTCCCTGGGAAAGTTTATTTGGGCAAGCAATTTTTAGCTTTCCTCATTTCCTACCACTTTCCTTTTTGAAGCTTAAAATAATGCATAATTTTATTGTATGCTTCATAGATTCTTGAGCCAACATTGGTATCGAAAAAGACTTGAAACCTTCTAGGGAAATGTTTATGTTACCTGTGTAGAGTAAACTTGCTATGTGTTTTCAGTAAGAAAGCCCAACAGCTATTAAAGAATAATTAAAATGTATATATACAGTGTGTGTGTGAGTGTGTGTATCTATATAATCTACCGTGTTTCCCTGAAAATAAGATTTACTTCAAAAATAAGCCCTAGCTTGATTTTTACATGCACACTCAATAAAGCCCTATTCCCCAAAATAAGCCCTAGTTAAACCCCCCCTCCTCCACTCCATTGCATATTGTTGCAAGGCGCACTGGCAAAAATCAAGATAGGTCAGGGATGAGGGGGTGGTGGAGCTTCCCCATGTATCCTGCACCCCCTTACCTTAGGACTGTTGCAGCCAGGCCTCCCACACCCTGACACCTGCATCACCTTACCAGCCCACTTTTCTGGTCGCTTGCCGCTGCTTGCATGCATTGTCCCCGGCCTCCATTTCGCTGTCAGAGGCCTTCAGAAAGGTCTCTGCAGCCAAGAAATGATCTCTAGATTAACAATAAAAGGTCTCTGAGAGTGAAATGAAGGCTGGGGGAGCTGCACATGTCAATCCAGAGCTCGTTTCTCGGCTGCAGAAGCCTTTCCTAAAGGCTTCTGATGGTGAAATGGAGGGCGGGAGGAGGGGCACCTTGCATGACGGTGGCAAGCAACCACAGGAGAAGTGAGCCGGCAGTGGCCACACAAATTCCTGTTGGGTGGGATGTTGGTGCTGCTGCCAGGGGTTGAGACAGTGGAGAAGGCTTCCCATAAAATAAGACCTAATGCCTCTTTTGGAGGAAAAAAAAGAAGAACGGTTAACTATGTTGTCTGTCTGTCTAAACAAACCTATCTGTACCTATAATCTACACCTATAATCCATAATCTATAATCTATATAATCCGTAATCTATGTTGTTCCTGGTAACAATCAGTTTAGTCCATTGTTTCTCAACCTCAGCAACTTTAAAATGTGTGGAGTTCAAATTCCAGCATGCTGGCTGGGGAATTCTGGGGATTGAACTCCACACATCTTACAAGTTGCCAAATTTGAAATAAACAGTGGACTAGGATCTTCCTTGCTATCTTTTGGAAATTGTTGAAGAAGGATTTTTGGGCAGCGCTTCCCCAGACTTCATTTTTCTTTCCTTTTTCCTTTTTATTGTTTTAGTTCTGCTAGGTATGAAAGATTGTTGTTATTACTCTTGTTTTACATTAGTTTCTATTTGCTTTATTTATGACTGTGGATATTTTAAATTGTTCTATTTATATCGTGTAAGCCACTGAGAGCAATTTTTGCTGTGGTGGGGTAGAGATGTGTTAAAGGAGCACATGTTGTTTACATAATTAATTGAATCCACATGAAATCTGGAGGTAACCTCTCTGAAATATTGGAAGTATATTCTGGAAATTCAATTTATGCATATTGCTTAACATTGCCTATAATATAATATGCATAAATACATAAATCAATTTGCACTATGTCTCTTTATTTGAGGACGAAGAATGGGAAAGGTCTTAATGTTTCCCCTATTCCAATATGAAAAATCACCCAACGACTTTTGTACAGGGAAGGTTAAATGTAACGTAATACTATTTTTGTTTCTTTAGCAAGTATGGAGCAAAGTAAGACGAGGGTTATACATCCATCTTTCAGGCTTGATCTTGTATTAGCATGTAAATATATATACTTTATATGCATCTTATGTGATGATTATTTTATAAGGAAACTTTTAATAAGTAGTGAAAGAATCACACTTTTGATGCTGAATTTGTTCAAATCATAGGACAAATACAGGCAGATGGTAATGAAAGAAACCGGTCGCACACTGATAATGTAATACCTGTTTAAGCCTTTCAGCAAGAATTGGATGCTGCTGGTGGAAATGCAGAAAACCTTTTTTTTTCCTTTTCCAGTTTCCTGTTTCTTTCACAGTGGTATTCAGCAGGTTCTGACCAGTCCTGGAGAACTGGTAGTGGAAATTTTGAGTAGTCTGAAGAACTGGTAAATACCATCTCTAACTGGCCCCACCCCCATCTCTTTTCTGCATCCTGAGTCCCAGATGATCGGGAGGAAATGGGGATTTTGCAGTATCCTTCCCCTGGAGTGGGGAGGGAATGGAGATTATACAGTATCCTTCCCCTGCCATGCCCACCAAGCCACACCAACCAAGCCATGTTATGCCACACCCACCAAGCCCACAGAACAGGTAGTAATTTTGAATCCCACCACAGCTACCTTCTATGCTGGAGGGCTATCCTACAACCCTGGACCCTATTAGATTTTTTTCAGGAGAAATAGAAAAGCCAATATGAAAAAACAAAACAAAAGCAAAACACATCATGATACCTGAACAGCTGACCAAGTCTGGATTACATATGAATACATTTACATTCACTTTTCACAGTTAATAAGGTTCATTATTTAAAAAAAAGATATTTCCCTCCCTCTCCCCCTCCTTTTTCCTCTTCCTCCTCTTCCTCCTCTTCCTCCTCTTCCTCCTCCTCCTCCTCCTCTTCCTCCTCTTCCTCCTACTCCTCCTCAGACTGCTATGAGGTTCTGTGCATAAGCTGGTTGTAGCAACAGATCTTACAGTCATATCAGTGTTTGGGTCATATCATTGTTTCGGTAAGCAAAAAAAATTCTCACAGGGAAAAAGAAGAAAGTCATACACAGAGATACTTTTTAAGTTCCCTTGTATAGCTGCAGAAATAAAACTATGTGCAGCAAGATAAAAAATCCTGGAGCCTTCACAGCATAAAATACAGTGAATAAATATTATGCCACCTTATTTAGCTTTCTCTCATCACGGAAATAATAATGTACCTTAGGTATGCTTCATTCGTACATAATAAAAACATGGCTTTTGAGGGACTCTCCCCCCCCCCTTTTAAGTGAATAACAGCAAAATAATACCCAGCTGCTATAATTTCCACCTCTGCTGTATTAATAATCCTGCCTTTCAGTGGTTACTGTTACACCAAAGCTTTAAGGAAATAATTATTGACTTCATCACATCACAGAAAATTAATTTCATAGGGAAATAATCAGTGGATTGACCTTGGAGAGGGAATAAAAATGCAAAGGAATCCTACTGAGAAGATTTTGTGTTGAATTCCTTTCTCCCTTTTGATTATTCTAGCTGCTTTCCATTTTGAGTACCCATCATTAATGTCATTAAGCTACTTGTTTCTTAATTGCATTTTAAAGAAAGGAATTCAAGGTAAAAATGAGCTAGATCAGGCAAATCCATAATCAGATATGATTCTATCTGACTATTCTGTATCACCTCTATTAACCTATGGACGATGTGGGCTGAACTATTCCACATTTACCAGGAGTGGAGGAAATAATATAATTTGTTGCTACTCTTGCATCTTCTACGTTTCTCAATTTTATAAGTACTTCTTAAAAAGAATCCTATCCAAAACATTTATTATCTCATATGTCGAGCATTTCTGGTCATATATATTTTTTGGAAGTCAATAGATGTTGACCTCAGAATGTCAACCTATCTGTGAACCTAATCAGTATTATGTCATTCATTAACATATAGAAGGATCCGCTGGGGTATATAGAAAGAAAAAAATCTGTAGGATTAAATTCTAATTTAAATTAGTTTAATCTCAATGTTGCTGTGCACTATTTCTACTTAGAAGCAGCCTCTGCAAATTCAGGAGAAAAGCAAGAGAAAAGGACGGTTTAGGCTTATGAAGAAAATGATTTAATGGAACATGCATCTACACGTTCCATTTAAGTAGAAGTGTGCTTTGACAAGATGATTGCAAAATTTCTGATGGCTGCATCATTCTTTGCATCTTTATGTAACTGTCACAGGATTATGTGTTCTAACCCCGACAGGGTTATCAAAATATATTTCTTTCCCAGGGCAGTTCTACACTTCAGTAGGTGGATTGGAACTAACTGTCATTAATTATGTTGGGATTTTAAGTCTTCACACTTCAAGATCTCATTATCCATTGTTTTCTTATCTTATGAAGATAAGTAGGGATCATATACTAAATCTTTCACAAACCATCTGTCCAAGCTTCTGACTATCTTGGGTTTCTATTAACTGCAGTGTCCTTTGTCAGTGTAAATGCTTAAAAATATGTTTGTTTATGATTATCTAAATTATGTGTCTACAAACCATTTTAGATATTGTGTTTTGCCCTTTGCTCTTTGCAGATGGATATTTTTTGGCTGTTTTCCTATTTATCTGTCTATGGCAGAAATTCACAGGATATTTATTTGATTAACATTCCTCTGTTAGGATTTTTCTTAATTTGGTATGGAACAGAGTCACAAAAACTGTACTTGTTTTTCCCCACACAAAACTGTTTTATTGTGCAGAATTAAACTCTTTATTTCTAACTCCCAAACTTTAATACTAAAGGTAGTTCTCAATTTACAACATATTGTTTAGTGAGTTTTCAAAGTTATTGTTCTGACCTAGGCTTCACAAAATCACGAAGCAGACTCCTTGTCCTGACAAAACCCTTTTTTACTAACTAAGCTAATGTGAATTCCTCTATTTACATCCAGCAAAGTCCTGGCAAACAGTCTTTCAAGGGTGAATTTACAACCACAGACATTATCAGGCTTGGAGAGATGCCAGGCCAATATTTTCCAAACGCAGTGCTGTACAAGAAAATACTTGGCAAGGAGTCTGTGAGAGTCACAAACAAATCTTCACACTAATTAAACAACTAAATTGTCTCCTGCAAGCTCACTCCCCTTTCGCTCCTCAATATGACCTATGGGAGGGGCCATTCACCGTCCCCCTGTGCGAGTTGGCCCTTGTTTCTAAATGTTCCCTTCTCCTGGCAGTTCTGCGCATGCACACATCAGGAACAGGGTCCAGCTGTTCTTCTGCCCCACTGTTCTCCGACTCCTAAGGCACCTGATAACTATAGGACGGTCCTGCACCCATCTCTGCCTCTGTCACAGAGCACTCAGCAGAGCCTTCCCCAGACTCCAGGATCCTGCAGGAGAATCCATGAGGTTGGAATACTGAGCAAAATATTTTAGCAAAGAGGATTATCATGATGATATCTCTCCCAACAAACACATCCAAGTATATCATCTCTCTTACTATTTTCTCATTACTCTGAGCACAAAGCATCTTTTCTCCTACTCCCAAGTATGTTTTAATGAATTAGAGAACTGAAGCTTCCACTAAATCAATGGCAAAACAAGAGACCACTATTTTTCCTCAAGGATCTGATAGGATGATATCTTAATCCAGTCTGGTAAAGGCAGAAAGCAAGTGATGCAAAAAGAGGTGTGAGCGGGATTATAAATTGGTTTCAGATAAGACTCATCATAAAAGTCAAGTTGTTAAAATGACATGGGAACTGCTGCACTAAGAATGAATACTCATTACCAAAATAAAATACCCCCCCCCCCCAAAGTTAGATAAGAGATTCAAATAAATGCTGGAGTGAAATAATATAGCTCAATACACACTGAGACTTAATTTTGTCAGGTTAAAAATACTGACAACCCTAGTTTTTGAAATGTTTTGAGGGGTAATTATTAAGGAATAGAATATCTCATGAGAAAGTCAGATAGATTACTATTATTTCAGGAAGAGAGGTTTTTATATGATATTCACTTTTAGCTGTATTTATTTCTTAGAGTTATGGAACAGTCAAGCACATTAAAAAAATCCATGATTCTAAATTCATAGGACAATGGTGTTTACTCCTTATTAAATGAAAATGTGACAATAAGAATGCAATTTATCTTTCAATTATGTGTTGATTTTAATTTTTGCTGTATGTAACTGGTTTGCAACAAAACTACACCATGGCAGTATAAATAAATCTGTCCATTAAGTAATAATTATCAATTCAAATCACGTTTACTTTTGATAAATGCTGACTTTATGCTAGAATGCTGACTATTGAATAGCATTTTTCTTATAAGTTCTCTATGCGGGAAGAAAAAGAGCTGGAGAGATTCTTTTTTTCTCCTTCCATTCTGACTTCTTGATATTCCCAAATTATTATTCATTCATGATTTCAGTTCCACATGGCTAGTTAACAACCTTAAGACTGTTTCACAAATGAAGAAAGAAAAATGCCATGTAATAAATGGCAACGTTAAAAATCAGATTGATGTCAGCAACTCTAAAGCATCATGTGCACGCTGGAAAGTATACTGTGACTGAATCAGCAGAACCCCAAGATTCTCCCTAATCATAAAGCAAATTATACCAAAATGTTCTCTATTCTTTCACAGTTACTCCCATCTATAGCCAACTTCAAACATACTAATTTGTCCTTTCTGGTTCCATCCCAAGACCATCCATATAGCTATTCTTGGACCCAATGCACAGATGCTCTTACAAGATACAGAATTCTTAGAATGGACTAAGGTTGAAAATTACAATTGAATTGTTTACATGGCTATTCTAAATGTCACCCGAAAGCCTAGAAACAATATAGTGATGTATATTTAATTTTGAATACAGGTAGCCTTCAATGTATGAATTTATGTTGCTAAGTGAGAAATTTGTTAAGTGAGCTGTGTCCCGTTTTACGACTTTTCATGCCACGTTTGTTAAATGAGCACAGTGCAGTTGTTAAATTAATAAGATGGTTACTAAGTGAATCTGGCTTCCACATTGACTTTGCTTACTGAAGGTCACCCAAAATGATCACATGATCCCAGGACACTGCAACTGTCATAAATATGAATAGTTGTTAAGCATTCGAATCACATGACCATGGGAATGCTGCAATAGTCATAAGCAGAGGTGGGTTCCTACCGTTTCAGACCGGTTTGACTGAGTAGGTAGTAATTCAGCCTGTCATACCCCGAACCGGTTCTATTGTCGGCAGCGCCATCTTGATTTTTGGTTATGCACATGCACAGAACAATCTTCATTGCAAAAACGTAATTTCCCCCCCTTTTCTAACATTGGGAGCATGGACAGTCCTTTTTAGGTGCAAATGTGCACATGTGTGGAACATTTTTTGCGCGCTGGACCAGCAGTAATGCCAGCAGCAACCCGCCCCTGGTCATAAGTGTGGAAAACAGTCAAAACTCATGTTTTCAGTGCTGTTGTAACTTGGAAGGGTCACTAAATGAACTGTTGTGGGTCAAGGATTATCTGTAATATCCTTCTGCATCCAGTTTTGTTTCTGATGCTGGGTGGCTTCTCCCAGTTGCCTACCTCACATATTTTTTTTATAATTTTCCTCTTTTGTTATTGCAACACTCTCTACATGGGGCTCCCCTTGAGGCTCACCCAAAGGCTCCAATTGGTGCAGAATGCGGCCGCGCCGGGGATTCTGGGAGCCTCAAGATGCTCCCACGTGACACCTCTCCTGCGCGAGCTGCACTGGCTGCCTGTGGCTTTCCGGGTGTGCTTCAAGGTGTTGGTAACCACCTTTAAAGCGCTCCATGGCATGGGGCCTATTTACTTGCAGGACCACATCCTGCTACCGAATACCTCCCACTGACCAGTCCGCTCCCACAGAGCGGGCCTCCTCAGGGTACCGTCGGCCAAACAATGTCGGTTGGCGACCCCCAGGGGGAGAGCCTTCTCTGTGGCAGCCCCTGCCCTCTGGAATGATCTGCCCCCCCAACCTTCGTACGATCACCGACCTGCGCCTCTTCCGTCAGGCCCTGAAAACGCACCTATTTCATGCGGCCGGCCTGGTGTAGTTTTCTTTTAATCGATTGTAATTTTTAATTGATTTTAGTTGATTTTGTTAACTGTTTTTATATGGTTATCTGGTTTTTAGAACGGGCCCTTAAATTTAATTAGTTTTAATGTATTTTAATGTATTTTTGTATCGGATGTTTTACTGTTTTATTATGCCTGTTCACTGCCCTGAGTCCTCCAAGGGAGAAGGGCAGTATACAAATTTAATAAAAGTAAAAGTAAAGAAAGGTTTTGAACAGCATGTGAAGACATAGATCCAATATGATGTTCTTTTTAGTAACAGCGGACACTTTACCATTTTTTAAATATATAAAATAGGGAAACTACTAAATTCAGATGATAAAATAAGAAAGACTGTTTGGGGCAATCAGTTGGCAAGGAATATATCAGGAATCCTAAAAAGATATACAGAGACAGAAATGTTTTAAGAAAATCCTCAAAAGACAACAAATACAATGTGGAAAGATGAAACTCCTTGTATTGATTTTTCCCGGAGTTTGAAGGCAAACAATTTCTGCCTTAAACATCCAGAGGCAGTATTTGATTTTGTTCATGCTACTGCTGGCTTTCTTCCAGTTAAACTTCAGAAAGATACAACATATAAAGAAGTTGTGACTGTGCACATTATCTGATGTTGTTTCTGGGATCTGTTCTCTTCCAGTTTAAGAGTCACAGTCCCAAGTGCTTTTACTACCACAGGGGTCACCTTGGTGTTTATTTTATGCATCCTCTCTGATTCTTCCTTCAGACCATTACTTCTGCAGCTTCACATACTCTTCTTCTTCCTGATGTTGCTGTTATTTGGCATCACTACATCCATCACTACTGCTATCTTTTGCTCCTTATCTACTACTGTAATGTCTGGTTGATTGGCCAGTACTTACTTATGCATTTGGATCTTAATCTCCACTATCTTTCCTGGA
This sequence comes from Rhabdophis nuchalis, assembly GCA_039707465.1. NCBI lineage: Eukaryota > Metazoa > Chordata > Lepidosauria > Squamata > Natricidae > Rhabdophis > Rhabdophis nuchalis. The sequence continues at coordinate 170,048,595 of CM077644.1, read as the reverse complement.
ACCTCCCACCTAGACTTGGGAGGGTCAAGCCATACATTGAGTAGATGTTGCTGCACTCAATGCTAGCAACATAATTAGTTGTGCCACTCAGAGTATGCTGTTCCTGCCTGCATCCTATTGCTACTATGCTTGGACTGTCTCAGAGGCCACTCTGCATTATCTGCTCCTCAGATGCTGTCTTGCCTATAAGGACCTGTTTCTATGGATCTTATGCTTAGTCCCTGTTCTTAGGCTGCTATGATCGGTGCCTGAGTGTTATCTTTTAGTGCAAACCTCACATATATATTGACTCACACCTCTTAATCAAAAGAATTGCTGTGCTTAGAATTGCTGTGTTTTAAAAAACAAAGCGTCGATTCTTGTACAATAGAATCATAACTATTTATAAAACTTTTTAATGAAAAAAACCTTAAAAAGCACATACTGCCGAAATCTTTTACTCCTTGCCAATATTTAGCTAAAATAGCATAAATCTTTTTGTCAGGAATATTAGTCTGGGGAGGATTTGTTCACTCGCAGAAATTTGGTTCCTGGTAGGTTGCGGGCTGTTGCATGTCTATGGCCTGGGGTTGGGGACCCTTGATCTAAGAAATTAATTCATTACCAGATGGCCTAATAGAAGATGACACTTTACCCAGGGGAGTATGGGATTGTTTTCTTCTTCTTCTTTCTATACTTTGTTTTATTGCTTGTAAGTCATCTAGAGTCGCTGTGAGCAAGCTATATTAAACAAAGGGCTTTGGTCCACTCTCCTCCATGCGGTTTTTGCACTCTATCTTTTCCACCTCCCCCCCACCCCATCTTCCCCTCCCTTGGCTGGATAGTTTTTCCCCTTTTTCCATGTGTGTTTTAAGCAGCTTCCTACCTCCCCGCATTATAATTCCATCATAATTTCAGCTTGTATTGTCGCCATTTTATGTTATTTATTCTAACTTGCTGTCTTTTTAACAACTTAGCTTTAACATCTTAGTTCCTCCTTTTAAATGCCTGTGAGGCCTCAGGATGCCGTTGTACTCTAGGTTAGACCTTCTCCGCCTGCGAGAGTTCCCACTCTCGCAGGCCTGGCCCCCCGGTCTAACACGGGCCCACCTCGAGGATGGATTGATAGATCCAGAGAGGTGGGCGAGGCGCAAACTAAGGGGGTTTTTATGCAAATTTTTAATTCGGTTTTTAAGAGGTCCCGGGGTGAGGGGAGGGTTTATTCAGTCAGAGGGGGGTCAAGTTATAGGGCCGGCTGGCGGAAGTGGGATAAAGGAGGAATCCATTAGGGAGGGGGGACCAGGGGTCGTCTCTGTTGAGGGCCATCCCATTCAGTTGGTCTTAGGGAGGGGCAGGGGCGGTGGGAGACAGGATGTCCATCGTGGGTTTGGGGCTCATGGCCGCTGGCTAAAAGCGATCGCTTGCTCCAACCCCCTGTGCTCCACTCGTGGGCTAAGCGGTCAGGGATTACAGAGCCGGGGCCCTAGGTTGATGTTCTGCAACGCCAGGTCCGTGGTGAAAAAAGCCCCCCTCATAAATGACTTTGTGTCAGAGGGGGACCCGGACCTGGTGGGAATTACGGACACCTGGTTGGGCCCCGAGGGGGGTCTACCCCTCGTGGAAATGTGCCCACCAGGTTAACGTGCATTTCATCAACTTAGGGCCCTAGGCAGGGGTGGGGGGGTGGCGGTTATTGTTAAGGAAAGTCTGGAGCCTAAGGAGACCACTGTGCCTCAGACAACCGGCTGTGAGTCCCTCTTCGTGAAGTGGGGCTTTGGGAGGCAGTTGGGCTTGCTGGTTGTATACCTGGCTCCCCGCTATGTAACAGCAGCCCTGCCCGAGCTACTCGAGGTGATCGCCGCGATGGCGGTGGAGACCCCCAGACTTATGGTCATGGGGGACTTTAACCTGCCATCAGCGGGCAAGACATCCGAGGTGGCTCGGGAGTTCATGGCTTCCATGATGGCCATGGACCTGACCCAAGTAGTTCAGGGCCCCACTCACGAGGGAGGACACACGCTGGATCTGATTTTTGTCTCTGGACACTGGATTAGTGATCTCGGAATAGGGGATTTAATCATGGACAGATCACTTTCTCCTTCGGATAGACTTTCCAACCGTCACACCCCACCGCGGGGAGGCAGAACCGGAGACACCGAGTTGGTTCCGCCCCAGGCACCTGATGGACCCGGAAAGGTTCCAGAGGGAGCTTGGGCCAGTACCTGTGTCCCTGTCCCACGGCTCGACTGAGGACCTAGTGGCTGCATGGTATAGTGCGGCCACGGGCGCCTTGGACCGAGTCGCGCCCTTGTGGCCTCTCATGCGGTGTCGAGTCACCCAGGCTCCTTGGTTTACCAAGGAGCTTCGGGAGATGAAACGCCGCAAGAGACGCCTAGAGAGTAGGTGGAGATCTTCTCGATCCGAATCTGACCGAACACTAGTGAGAGACCATATTAGGACTTACTTAGTGGCGCTAAGAGTGGCCAAACGTGAGTATTGTGCCACCCTTATCGCGTCCGCGGAAAACCGCCCTGCCGCCCTGTTTGGGGTGACCTGCTCCCTCTTGCATTTGAGGCCGCGGGAAGCCCCTCTGCAGGGTCGAGCAGAGGAATTTGGAGTTTTCCTGCAGGACAAAATCACTCAGATTCGGAACGAGCTGCCCTCCACTAGTGGTCCGGTCATGGTGTCCGGTGCTGGTCTTGAGATTACACCTTGGGAGGAGTTCGACTTTGTTACTACCGAGGATATGGACAGGTTGCGGAGGAACCTTAGAGCCACCACATGTTTATTGGACCCGTGCCCCTCCTGGCTTGTACTGGCATCCTGGGAGGTGACACGAGGCTGGCTCCAGGGCATTGTGAATTCATCTCTGAGTGAGGGGTATTTGCCCACCGTCTTGAAAGAGGCGGTGGTGAGGCCCCTCCTCAAGAAGCCATCCCTGGACCCGGCTTTATTAGAGAACTATCATCCCGTCTCCAACCTTCACTTTTTAGTGAAGGTTGTCGAGAGTGTGGTGGCTCAACAGTTTCGCCGACATCTGGAGGAAGTTGATTATCTAGACCCGCGCCAGTCCGGCTTCCGGCCCGGTCACAGCACTGAGATGGCATTGGTCGCGTTGGTGGATGATCTCTGGAGGGCACAGGATAGAGGTTGTTCCTCTATCCTTGTCCTATTAGATCTCTCAGCGGCTTTTGATACCATCAACCATGGTATCTTATTGCACCGATTGGGGGGGTTGGGGCTGAGAGGCACCGTTTTACGGTGGTTCTCGTCCTACCTCTCTGGTCGGTCGCAATGGGTGTTGGCAGGAGGGCAGAGGTTGTCCCCGAGGCCCCTCATATGTGGGGTTCCTCAGGGATTGGTCCTCTCGCCACTCCTGTTCAACACCTACATGAAGCCGCTGGGCGAGATCATCCGTGGTTTTGGGGTGGAATACCATCTGTACGCTGATGACACTCAGTTGTACATATCCCCAAACCACCCCAACGATGCCATCGAGGTGCTGTCCCGGTGTCTGGAGGCCGTACGGATCTGGATGGGTAGTAACAAACTGAAGCTCAACCCGTCCAAGACCGAGTGGCTGTGGTTTCCGGCACCCCGGTTCAGCCAGATAAGTCCAACACTGGCCATTGGGGGCGAACAACTGGCCCCCGTGGAGAGGGCGCACAACTTGGGCGTGCTCCTGGATTCCCGGCTGTCCATGGAGGACCATGTGGCGGCCATGGCCAGGGGGGCGTTCTATCAGGTATGCCTGATACGCCAGTTGCGCCCCTTACTGGACCGGGGAGCCCTTCGCACAGTCACTCAAGCACTTGTAACGTCCCGGCTGGATTACTGTAACGCTCTCTACATGGGGCTTCCCTTGAGGTGCACGCGAAAGCTACAGTTAGTACAGAATGCGGCCGCGCGGGTGATTATGGGTGCCCCAAGGCAAACCCACGTAACACCTGTCCTGCGCGAGCTGCACTGGCTGCCTGTGGCCTTTCGAGTGCGCTTCAAAGTATTGACGACCATCTTTAAATCGCTCCATGGCTCGGGGCCTAGCTATATACGAGACCGCCTCCTGCCCCATACATCCCTTCGCCCGATCCGCTCCCACAGAGAGGGTCTTCTTCGGGTGCCGTCGGCCGGGCAATGCCGGTTGGCGACACCCAGAGAAAGGGCCTTCTCTGTGGCGGGCCCGGCCCTCTGGAACGACCTACCCCCCACCTTCTCGGACCTCCACCTCTTCCGCCAACGTCTTAAGACGTACTTATTCCAACAAGCCGGCCTAGAATAGCCCCCCGTTTCTGACTTTCTGACTTTTTAAAGAAAATTTATAATTTGGTAAGGGTTTTTAATATTGGGTTTTTAGCACGGGTTGATGAATTTAATTAGATTTTAATTGATATTTATTGTATTTTGTGTTTTTTAAAATGCCTGTGCGCCGCCCTGGGTCCTAACAAGGAGAAGGGTGGAGTATAAATTTAATAAAATAAAATAATAAAATAAACAAACAAACAAACAAACAGATAAATACATACAGAATGTTGAATATTCATGAACACAGGACAAAGTATATTAGACATACTATATGTGCCATATTCCAAGCAACAATATGTACATTAAGGTTTCTGAAACGACTTAAGAGGTAAATGTTTACATATTTATTTAACAACATTAAATTTGCAGTATGCTTGTTCTCAAACAAGAAACAACATCAAGGAATTGGAGGTACATGCTCGTGTATGTTAGTTTGCTCATAATCTTCAAAATCATAGAACATCTAAGTAAATAATTTTATTACAGCCATAGACCCATCACCACAAATAAAAAGCATTAACAATAAGAACAAGAAGAAGACAACATGATAATGTAGTACATTTAGTGGTGTATTTTCATTGGTGATTTTCATTACTTTTTCACAGTATAAAATTTTTTCAGCTACATTCGAAGAGACTGTATCATACTTATCTAATAACATCAGTTGTACGTAAAAAAGATTGGTATTCCCTGGACATTTTTATCAGATGTGATGTTATGAAATGAATCTATGAGTACTAGGATGGAAACTGCAGTTGTGATAGCCCCTTGTCCACAGGAGTAAAGTCTCAGCTCATAGAACATCTAAAATGTCTTGAAAAAAATCTTTGCCAAAATACCTTTCTGATAAGGAGACTTAAACTATCTCTTACAGAAGTCATACAAGCTATACTCCAGTGCCCAGCTATAAAAAATTACTTGCTTTTCATAATGACCTTTATGTGTTTTGAAAGTATAAAAATGTACTCCAAGCCTGTAATGAAGCTACCACTACAAGTTAAAAATCTTTGAAGAACACAGATTGAGATTACAATAGGCTCCAGAAAGTGAAAAGTACAGAAGTCACTTAATTAACCATTATAATTTAAAATCTTAATTGGTCATCAACTATTTTTTTTCTCCAAAAGAAAGAAGATATATCAGTAGAGATGAATTATGCATCTTTTACTACTAAGGTGTGCGTTTATACACCAAATGGTTTTCATTTTTAGGTCTAAAGAAATGTATCTGAGTGCCTTCTATAGAAACTATAAAGATAAAATGAATTTAACGAAAAGGATCTGAATGAGACATTTCATGGTAATTAAAGACATAATTAAAATATCCATATTGCATGGATGAACCCCAATGACGTTTAATAGTAAAACAATAACACAGAATATACATTACCACAGTGCATATGGTGTGTATGCTACTGTGAAGAACCATGGAAAACTTTAATAAAGTTGTCACAAAGAAATTGATTGATTGAGTCACAATATCAAATGATGGTGGGGACAAAGACTGGCAGAAAGACGTAGTGTTTAGCATGCCTTGGTTGGTTATCATTTATTTGTGTCATGAAGTATATATTTTTTAATCAACAAGTATATGTTTGCCATAATTTCATCTAGTACAACACTCCAAGCTAATTAAAGCAATATTATTACAAACCATCTATGGAGACTGGTCAAATTGTTCAAGTATCATTAAGGAGATTGCTTAAAAGCGGTGAACCTTAAATTGACCAAATGTCCTGGATTTGAATTGGATGGCATGTTAATAATATAAGAAAACCACAATAGTGTTCTCCAATAAGTTCAAGATGTTAGACCCTGGGTTCTTCAGCCATGGCCTGCATTTGTTACATAGCTCAGCTTTCAGTTGACAAGACTCCCATGCTTCACACATAATCTGAGCCAGAAGTGTGGGTAGCTGGCAAAACCGAGGATGTCAAGAGACAAAAATGGAAATATCTCGCATAGTGCTTGAAGTTTGCAGAAACTTAATTAAGGAGCAATTCAAAACATATGGTAGAAAGAAAGAAAAGCTGACTTTGCAATCGAAACTGGAGAGCAGATATCCAAGCATTTATATCTTTGTGATTGTATTGGCAGTTCCTTTTTAAGAACTTGCACTACACCATATGTGTCAGCTCTATGTTTGTGTTCTCTTGCCACTGGGGAATCTAGGGATTTTAGCTAAATATTCAACTGTCGTATTGCCTGCTGTCTAGTGACCTTACTTCTTTTGATCTACTTTTCAAATGATGCAGCCTCCTGAATTATGTTAGGCTTTTTGTTTGGCACATGATCAGGAACTCAACAGCATGAGTTGAATAGGTTACACAGCAATGGTGGGTTTCAAATTTCAAATTAGAACCTACTCTGTAGGTGTGGCCTATTTTGTGGGCATGGCTTGGCAGTCATGTGACAGGGTGGGAGTGGCCACCTTATAAAATGTGGTGAAACTCATTTAACAATGCTCTTGCTTAGCAACCAAAATTTTGGATTCAATTGTGATGATAAATTCCTTCCTTCCTTCCTTCCTTCCTTCCTTCCTTCCTTCCTTCCTTCCTTCCCTTCCCTTCCCTTCCCTTCCCTTTCCTTTCCTTTCCTTCCCTTCCCGTTGGGTCACTGGCAACGGTGGACCAGATTTACTTCCAGGTACACCGGTGGAACCCCCTCTCACCGGTTCTCTAAATTTCACCAACCGGCTCTTGCGAGTTGGAGAAATTTAGAAACCCACCACTGTTACACAGGTACTTCAGGACCTGGGTAACCATAACTTTGTTCATGTTTGAGTTCATTGCTGCTTCTCCAGTGATAACAGAAGTAACAGGGATTTATCCCCAAAGGTGCTTTTTCAAGAGGCTATCAATTTTGGAAGCCATTTTTTTTCCGTTTTGCTTCTTGACTGCCACATGTTTTAGCCTAGGAAATTGAGAGTGGGGAGGGGGGTTGTTGGAGCAATGGAAACTTAGCCATAACAACATTCCTTACTCTGGGAGTCAAGGACATTTGCTTGCACATGGATGGGAATGGCTGGGGATTGTCTCCAGTTGAGTCTGAAGAATGGATTGGACCATGTGAGGAACCTGTAGGTGTGGAGCAGGGTTGTGAACTTTCAACTGTGTGGGGAAACCTGGAAGCTTTCAAAGTTGGGTTTTCCCAGATGTGTCAACACAATATCACTAATATGGTTTTTAGGCCATTAACTGCATGAGTAGTGTTCACTTTTTTGAGTAAAGTAAGAATTATATGTCACAGGGCATCAGAACTTTGAGGAACTTATTGCCTTGGAGTTTTATTTCATTGTGTGTGTGTTTTGGAAACCTGGCATTGACAACTGGACTTTCTGGTTTTTCTTTGAAGGCATTTCGCTTCTCATCCTAGAAGCTTCTTCAGCTCTGCTTCTCGGATGAGGAGCAAAGGAAGAAAATCCAGAACGTCTCTTGAAAAAGCACTTTTGGGACAACCATCACCTGGATGACTGAGTATTTCCATTAAGAGGGATTTACTGGCTATTGAAAGGGGTGTCTGCCCTATTCCATGGCCTTGCCACTGGTTCCCAATATGATTGTGAAACACCAGGGCTTGGTAAAATCTAAATGTAGCAACCAAAGATGCTTAGTGGTTTGCAACCATCACAAGAACGTTGCTCTTAACATTCTTTTTAAAGAAGGAAAGGGACACTGTTAATGGCACCTTGAGGCATTTTAGCTTCATGTTTAGCTTAACTGCATTCACTTTTGGTCACCACAATGTAAAAAAGATGTGGAGACTCCAGAAAGAGTGCAGAGAAGAGCAACAAAGATGATTAGGGGACTGGAGACTAAAACATATGAAGAACAGTTGCAGGAACTGGGTAAGTCTAGTTCAGTGCTTCTCAAATAGTGGGGCGGGCCCCCCAGGGGGGGCACGAGGCTCCGTAAAGGGGGGGTGCGTTTGACCTCGGCAGAGGTGTACTTATAACAATTTTATAGACAAATGATACTATTTACAGTCGCGCAGGGGGTGCGAAATGTTTTCTTCTTCCTAGGGGGGGCATGACAGAAAATAATTGAGAAGCACTGGTCTAGTTTAATAAAAAGAAGGACTGGGGGAGACATGATAGCAGTGTTCTAATATCTCAGGGGTTGCCACAAAGAAGAGGGAGTCAAACTATTCTCCAAGGCACCTGAGGGCAGAACAAGAAAATCAAGGAAAGAAGCAACTTAGAACTGAGTTAGAACAGTTAATCAGTGTAACAGCTTGTGTAACAGCTTGCCTCCAGAAGTTGTGAATGCCCCAACAGTACAAGTCTTCAAGAAGATGTTGCATAGCCTTTTGTCTGAAATGGTATAGGGCTTCCTGCCTAGGCAGGGAGTTGGACTAGATGACCTCCAAGGTCCCTTCCAACGCTGCTATTGTATTATTGTATTATTGTATGTATGGTTACTGATTGGAAAAATCACCTCTGACTCAGCCATTGTTCAAAAAGAACATATTCCAATGGGCTGATAATCCCTTGCCTATACTCAGATTCACAAATAAATGTACATGCCTGATCCCATATCAATACCATATCCTCAAATTCTTAGAACTCTCCAGCCGTGATTGTCCTGCTTTGTTTCCACTGTGATCATCCTGAATCAGCATAATTGTGAGAAAGAATTGTTTCATATATTATCTCATATATGTACAGTATATTCTCTCCTGGAAGGATTGAAATATGAAAGGACTGGATTTCCATGTTGTTCTCCATTTTAAAAATGTATGGAGCTTCAGATTTAAATGCATATTTTAAAATATACATTATATATATATATAGATTAAATCAGATCAATTCTGACCATAGAGTTCATTAATCGATATCATTTTGTTCATCTACTGGAGGAAAGCTTTGGTTAACAAAGTTTCTTACTCTAAAAGAGGATTGTAACATCTGAATGGGATGAAGTCAGTTCTTGATAGAAATGACGTTAAGGTACAAGCAATAGAAGCAATTCAAACAGGCTGAGAAGCAATGCATTTAATCTATTTTAGCTTCAGAAATTACATAGCTCTTCCAATTTCCCGTATGTCTCAAATTTCCAAGGGGCACTATATGTTACAGTCCTTGTCTTGGTGCAATCAAAATGACCATGGTTAGAAACAATTCCAACAGAATAGAATAAATGAATAACAGAGTTGGAAGGAACTTGAGGGTCTTCTAATCCAACCTCCTGCTCAAGGTGGAAACACTATATCATTTCAGACAAATGGTTGTCTGATCTCTTCTTAAAAGTCTCCAATTTTGGAGCACCCACATCTTCTAAAGACTGGTAATTCCATTGATTAATTTTATAATGGTCAGAAAATTTCTCTTAGTTCTAGGTTGGTTCTCTCCTTGATTAAGAAATTAACATTCATGGAAAGGCTATGATACCTAAAGACCATTTACTCTCCATGTTGTCCTTCAAGCCATATTTTAAAAGTGCTATTGCCTGACCAGGTAAACAATATTTCTATGAAAATCAATTTAATCCATCAAGAAAGAATAAGATGACAGTTGCTACAATCTCACACTATTGTTGTAGTTAAATCTGAAAGAACATGCAAATTCCTTTCAAAAACATGAGCTCCTCTCAAGCAAAATTCATCCACAATTGACTGTTATTCATTGATTTGATTAATTATGTGATGGAGTATATTGTTCTGGAATCTACTTTGGTTATAGTTGTGCAAAAATCTGGACTTTGAGTAGCAGCTTGTCATAGTTGTAATACATGTTCAAAAATGATGACAGTGAAAATGGAACTAAGATCAAAAATTAGTACAGGGATTATCCCTTTGTGAATACATCTAATAGTATTTTGACTAGTAATTTCTATCCTTGTCTTCTGAATGATATTCTTACCACTGCTATTAATTTGCATATAGATTCTGGCACTTTTCAATAAAAATGATAATTTCTGCATGACTTTCTCCTTGAAACAGCTGACATTTGAAAATATTTGTTGACAAATTTCATTGTATGAAGACTCTAAAGCCTGAAACTCTTTCATTATCTATTTAATGTATTATCCCTTCATTACAGCTGCACAACTTATTATTCATATGTTAATACAATACAAAGGAGACGTAGTGGAGGAGCAGTACTGTTCTGTCCCCCAACAAGTGTGTAGAGATTGGTTTTCTGCTGCTGTAGCTCAGGGAGACAGTCAAGGGTCAGGGGTTGGAATTGTTTACAGTAATGGCTATTCTATTGTCTTCAGTTATGGCTATGTGGCTGTTGAATTTTGATCACAGGATTCCCTTTGAGATTCTTGTAAACTGCTGCTTAAGCCGGGATGACTGCAGGAGTGCCAACAATGTCAAAAAGGGAGGTGGAACAAAATGACAGAAGCCTTCTTCCTTTTACTTACTTAATTTATTTATTAAACTAATTTATATTGCCGCCCAACTTACCGCCCACAGTAACTCTGGTCAGTATCACTTGTAACATGCTGCACATGCAATGCACACACAATAAAAGGTGTGGAGCTCCAATCCCTGCCTTTATGACGTTGTTGATGCTCCTCAGGGTGTCCCAGTGCTAAAGTTGGAACAATCTTCTAGAAGGGCTTTAACATTGATATCTTCTTCATTGGTTGATCTGGGTAACCATGGTAAATGGAATGGGACATCATGGCCATCAGTCAAGGAATTCTGGCCTGCCAGGTCCAGAAGAAGGGCCTGTCAGGTCCTAAAGAAGGGACTTTCACCTTCTGGAACAAAAGGGCCCTCAAAGTGATATTGTTATGCCCCAGGTTGCCTAGGCAGTGGAAGACATCAATAGAGTCCTTTATTGCTCTGTTAAATTCCACAACAAACAGCCCTACAACAGCCAGTAAGGCTCCAGCCCAAACTTCTTTGAAGTAAGACACAATGGTCCCACAAACAAAAGCCAGAAAGCAGCAAAACCAACTTGCAAAGGCAGAGAGGAAGTCCAAAAACAAGGTGCAAGTTCACGGGACAAGGTCCAAAGTCAAAGCCTACAGGCCAAGGTAAGCCCACAAGGCAAAGGCACAAGGCAAGGCATAGGCAGAATCGCAAGTCAGGTCTAAGTGCATGGCAAAGCAAACAATTGTTCCTGAAAATTGTTCCCCGCCTTCTGCTTAATTCAATCCAAACCAGGTCTTCCCTGTGAGGAAGGGTAAGGTGACCTTCTCCTGAGCAGCCTCACATGCACTATATTGCCAAAGGTATTCGCTCACCTGCCTTTCCTCGCATATGAACTTACAGTAAGTGATATCCCATTCCTAATCCATAGGGTTCAATATGATGTCGGTCAATTGCACACGGTTCTTGAGCTAATCTGAAGGCCACATGAAGTTTGGAGGCCTGTAGCGATTGACTCTGCAGAACGTTGCCGACCTCTTCGCACTATGCACCTCAGCATCTGCTGACCCCTCTCCATCAGTTTATGTGGCCTACCACTTTGCGGCTGAGTTGCTGTCATTCCCAAACACTTCCACATTCTTATAATACAGCTGACAGTTGACTGTGGAATATTTAGGAGCGAGGAAATTTCACGACTGGATTTGTTGCACAGGTGGCATCCTATCACAGTTCCACGCTGAGTTCCTGAGAGTGACCCATTTTTTCACAAATGTTTGTAAAAACAGTCTGCATGCCTAGGTACTTGATTTTATACACCTGTGGCCATGGAAGTGATTGGAACACCTGATTGATTATTTGGATGGGTGAGCAAATACTTTGGGTGAGCAATATAGTGTACCTCCTTTGAGCTTGCCTTCACTCTACTCTCCATGCCCTCAGATTGAGTGTTTTGCCCAGTGAGCTATATCAGAATGGGAAAATACATAGACTATTATAATACATGGACCAGGGATGAAATCCAGGATGTTCTGACAGGTTCTGGAGAACAGGTAGCGGACATTTTGAGTACTTTGGAGAACCGGTAGCGGAAATTTTGAGTAGTTCAGAGAACTGGCAAATGCCACCTCTGGGTGGCCCCAAAGTGGGATGGAAATGGAGATTTTGCAGTGCCATGCCCACCAAGCCACCCATACCATGCCACGCCCACAGAATAGGTAGTAAAAAAATGAATTCCACCACTGACATGGACTAATATAACTAGCCCTGGTTCCCTTTGTAGGAGTTGGTCTCTAACTCCCAGGATCCCCAACAGAAATTCCTGTGATGAATGGAGGTACTGCAGTTTGACGTGCAGACTGGGGAGCAACACACATGGCTAAATATACATACAAAGAAAGATTTCTGTTTACTTTTCTGTTTTGCCAAAAAGTAAGACAGGGAACACATTTTTAATGCAGCTTAGACATGAGTAACTGCTATTAGCATCCCCCTAACCAGAATACTCCTTAAACAACTGTCAAGAAATATAAATGGATTATTTGGTAATAGAAGAACAGTATATCTTGACCACATCTGAGCACCTCTCAGAGCAAAGCCCTGGCAGCCTGTTTGTCAAGCCCTCAAGTTTCAATCAATCTAGTAGCATGGACAAATAGCCTCTCTCCCTTCTCCTCCCCTTGCCCTGTACTTCCAGCCTCCAACCCATACATTAATGTCATCATAAAACATGTTCACACCCCCACCATTGTACAGCACACTCAAGCAATTTTTGTTAATGGCTACCTGTCAAGTAACTTCATAATAGTAAGGGAGTAGTGCATTAGGGGGGAGGAATTAGTATGGCTCAGTATTCTACCGCCCCCCCCACCCCGCACTCTCCAAATCCATGAATATAAGAAGAGCTGTAGAAACAATAACTTGCTTAGACAAATTAGAAATGCCACAAAAGAAGAGGTTAGTGGCACAAATCAATGCACTGAAATATTCTCTCTCTCTCTCTCTCTCTCTCTCTCTCTCTCTCTCTCTCTCTCTCTCTCTCTCTCTCTCTCTCTCTCTCTCTCTCTGTGTGTGTGTGTGTGTGTGTGTGTGTGTGATGTGAAGGTCTACTCGGCAAAATATTGTCCGTATCGAGGATTTGCCTAAATTCACAGGTTAGGGTTTTTTTTTACCTTGGAATAGAAATGAAGTAATCTGTCCAGGTTTGCCTCTGATCCCTTGCAACCTCATATGACGCAGGATGCAAAGAGATATGTGAGTGAACTTTCTTTGATTTGTGTGCCTCAAATGCAGGTTTAGACAAGTTGTGAATTTGATTACGGCACTGGGCAAAATGGAAGAAGCTATTAATCCTTTTCCTTGTGGGTCATTTTTGAATCATATGTTGTGTTAGTGCTGATAAATAAATAAACAAGAGAGACTAGTATCTATTTCGAGCTTTTTAGCTCTCATCAGCTAGCCATACCCTTACTGGGATTCGAACCGGGGCTGTATTGCATATCAGGCAAGAGCCGTTAGCCATTCAGCCAGCCAGGCTCTCTTATTGCATCAGCTGAGACAGGAGGATTAGTATCTATAATTGTTCCACAACATCCTGTTAGGGCCCCAATTAAGGGGAAGACATAATGTTTCCTTTTCTGCCTTTCGGCTCATCACCAGAGACCATCTAGACAGAAAGCCATGATTTCTGTTGTGTGATTTTTTTAATGTTTGTTAGTTTTAAAACTAACACACATATTAAAAAAAAATCAGAAAAGGCAGAAAAGAAAACAGTATGTCTCCTCCCTTAAATGGGGCCCTAACAGGGTGTTGTTCCTCATCCAGGGATTTTCCACATAGTGTGTTTAGGCAAGAGAAATGTCAATTTTTGCAGACGTGCATATATATTTAATATCAGGATCTTTCCAGATTCTTCACAGGATTAAAGCTGAGCTTTATCTTGCCTGGGGTTAGCAGGCCCACTTTCAGTTGGATATTTTATAGTTATTTTTGAATCAAATAAGGAGAATGTGGATTTCATCTTATCTGATGCAGACATACGTGCTGACACACAGTATTTTTCATATATGTCATATTTGCTCATGACAATGTTAGAATCTATATCCACTAAACATCCAGTGTTAATAAGTTATTGCTTTATCTAAGTTTGTATCATTTCTTGGTAAGGTAGAAATCAAATATCCAACCAAACAGTTTCAGGTGGGGGGAAAGCGTATCAATTTGCTATTGATTGGAAATATGGAAGTATCTAACAAAATTAGGCCTCATAATTTTACAAGTGCCTTTAATGCTCCTAAAACCAAATCACGTAGTGTGTTAGCATTCTACGATGTGACCCAATTCAACCTAGTGTATGTCCATTCCTATTAAATTACATATAATGAAGAAGAGGACTATATGTAGGCAAGTTAAATAAAGAGAAGTTAAGAAATTTAACAGACATTTTCCATAAGAATACAGATATTTCTTAAAATTTAGGGGGGGAAATGCAGATACTTCCTAAATTGCAGGGGCTGGGGAATCTTGGGAGGAATAGGGAGAAACCCTTAAATCCTGGAAAAATGTGAATAAGAACACTTTAACTTTTTCTTTTCCTGAACCTAAGATTAAATATGTAATCAAATCAATCTAACTATATAGAGAAAAGTTCCTATGGCAAAGTTTCTCAACCTCAGCAACTTCTAAATGTGTGGACTTCAACTCCCAGAATTCCCCAGGCAGCATTGAAACTGGAGTCCATATATCTTAAAGTTGCTGAGGTGAGAAAATTGTCCTACTCAGATAGAGTAAAGGATTTTCATTTTAACAGTCCTTTTGCAAAGGGTTAAGGTTTTTTGGTGTGTGTGTGTGTGTGTGTGAAATAACTAAGTGGAAGTTTTTTGGCTGCAAACAGGAAGCTGTATCTCTCCTTTGGGCTATAAGTGTCTCAATGTACAAAAGTGGGGAAAGAAAACTAAAACTAAAGAAAAAGGACAGAAAGCAAAGTAAAGCTAGCTCAGCACGATTTGACCTGCAGAACGAAAGATAAGTTAAGTGTAAGGATTCTTTTTGGTTTTTAATTATTTATCTGCAGGTAGGGACAGTTGTTGTGAGCCTTAAATGCAATGTTTTTTAAAAGCAAAGGTAAAAGTAAAAGGAGTCCCTGCAGATTTTACTCTATTAGTCAATACCAACTATAGTGGTTTATCTCCGTTTCAAGGCCATTGAGCCAGTGCTGTCTGAAGACATTTCCATGATCATTTGCCCGGTATGACATCACAAAGTTCTGTTACTTTCCCACTGTAGTGGTACTTATTTATCTATTCGCATTTGCATGCTTTTGGACTGGTAGATTGGCCGGAGCTGGGGGGAAGACAGAAGCTCAATCTGTCATATGGTACTCAGGTCTCAAACCTGGGCTTCCAGCTTTCCAGCTGTGACAAGCCCAGGGTCCTAACTTCTGAGACACCACACCACCCTTTATTCTTTAAAGAATACCAAATGTTATAACTTTGCAGACTTCAAAAATGTGCTTCAGAGAAGCAGTCACCAATAGGATGCCTGAGCAAAGATAAGCTGCTTTAATGAACAGAGGAGAGACGCTATTCTCAGGTGAAATCTATTAAATTTCTGACCAGTTTCAAATGATGCACAGGCTATTAATGTATTTGTACATGAAAACTGAATCCCGTTACGGATAGAGGAGCTAGAATAGAAAGAAAACTCTTGCATGCATATAGTTATAAGTCTTTAGAAAGCAGAATAAGTAGGACAAATAATAAAGTGAAAATAGCACCATAAATACACAGGAAACTATCACCCTGTAGTTCCTAAGAGCTTCATTTGATTCAAATTCCTGGACAAAACAGAAATACAGTATCTGGAAACACAGTGTAAATGACATATGTAAATTGCAATAAGGCTAAAGCTATTTAGCAACTTGTATAGGCTTGAGGCTTGAGGACTGTCAGAAGCCCAATTGAAATGCAGGCTGCACCATTTCATAAATGTTTGCACAATGTTTGAAACTGGATTGAATGGCAAGAGAAACAGCTGTTTATCAAAATATGGCAAGTACTGTATTGAAGACAAACATGCTTCCAGAAAAAAAATATACACTAAAATAAGTAACATCTTGAGAAACAAAGATTAATGGATGAACAAATGGAAATGTCTTATGGCACTTTGCTTTTACATATGATAACAGCAGTGAGACTTTTATTGTATATGCAAAAAGTTAGAAGAACTCATAAATGCCTACTGTACAATAAAAGAATGGATGGGGAAGCTGATAGAATTGGCAGCAATGACAAAATTTGATTTAAGAAAAGGCTGACTAATTGTGTTTCAACTTGGAAACCACTTTTGGGTTTTTTGCAAGAAACTGAAAGAAATTAAATTTTTGGCATTCAACAATTAGGATTACATTGGGTCATTGAAATAATATACACACACTTTTATTTACGGTCACAGACCAAAACACAAGTACTACAGGAAAAAACATTAAAAATAATAATAATTATTATTATTATTATTATCATAGTATAATAGCAATGGATCGCCAATAGCTTAACTAAGGAAGGTTACAGCGTTCTCCCCTAATGGTTACAGCTCTTAAGAAGAATTTTGAGACCTGAAAAGTGATATATGGAGAGCCATCCCCTAGGCAGTGGGCCATCAAGTTACAACCATTGAGTCTAGAAGGGATGGTTTCAAGGAGAGACAGTAACTTAGATCTGTCTGCGTTATACATGGGGCAAGATAGAAGGACATGCTCCGCAGTTTCAACCTCGGCTCTGTCGCAAGGGCATAGTCGCTCGTTAATCGGGAGCCTCTTGCAGCGACCATCCAATCATTGAAATAATGTAAGTAATTGTTAATTTTAAGTGTTTGATGTATTTTTCAAATTGATATCTGTACCAAAGAAAGTTGGAAGTCATTCTTTTTTCCATTTCCCTTATTTTTTGCACTTCTACAGTATCTACTTTTCTCTGTATTATTTTTCTCAAGGCTTTTCTTTGTTTATTTTTTTTATTTTCTGCTTTTGAACATTATTTTTTTTTTTAAAGAAAGAAGAGACGTGCACAAAATGTAGATGATCTCCCTAGGCCAGGGGTCTCCCTAGGCTGATTAAATTGATACTAGGTGATTTTTTAAAAAATGATTAAGTGGGTTAGCACTTGAGAGAGGGATCAAAAGGAAACACCTCACTCACTTCAGGCTACCTGACTAACAGGCTGCCTGACAAAATAAATAAAAGATCAAAATAATGGCAAGCCCTGTTGCAGACAAAACTATATACTATATTACTGAGCCAAGTGGGGCAGTAGTTAGAGTGGAGTACTGCGGGCTACTTCTGCTGATCACCGGCTGCCAGCAGTTTGGCGGATCACATCTCACCAGGCTCAAGGTTGTCTCATCCTTCCATCCTTCTGAGGTTGGTAAATGAGGAGCCAGATTGTTGGGGAAAATATGCTGACTTATCTGTAAACCGCTTGGAGGGGGCTGTAAAAGCACCATGAAGCTGTATATAAGTCTAAATGCTATTGCTATATGCCTGTGATGGTGAACCTATGGCACGCGTGCCACAGGTGGCACACGGAGCCATTTCTGAGGGCACGCGAGGTGTTGCCCTGTCAGCTCCAGCACGCATGTACACACTGGCCAGCTGATTTTTGCCCTTGATTTTCAGCAGTTTTTTTTACCTCTTGGGGCTTCAGGAAAGACTCCTGAAGCCTCCAGAGAATGAAAAACAGATTTACCGGAAATTGTAAAATGGGCTGTTTCTAGTCTCCAGAGGGCCTCTGGGATGTTTTTGCCCTCCCCAGGCTCCAAGAAAGTTGTGCATGCCTGTGCGGGGCAGCAGATTAGGGTGTCACGCATGCATGCACAGGGGGCATGGCATGTGGGGATTAAATTATGGGGGTGGGCACCCGAGTGCATGCAATGGTGCACAAGCGCGTGCTTTTGGCACCCAAGGCAAAAAAGGTTCGCCATCACTGCTATATGCCTATCAATCAAATCAATCAATCAAATTAAGATTTATTAACCGCACCCTCTCCCCACAGGGACCCGGGGCGGTGCACAGGCATAATTAAAAACAATATACAAAATACAAACATTACTTAAAATAAAATTAAATAAATCTACCTATGCTAAAAATATATAATTAAAACCCATTAAAATTTGTAATTAAAAGACAGAGAGAACTATTCAAGGCCGGCCAGTCGAAAGAGATGGGTCTTCAATTTTACCCGGAAGGAGCGGAGGTCGGTGGTCGTTCTAATATCAGGGGGAAGGTCGTTCCAGAGGGCCGGGCCCGCCACAGAGAGCGCCCTTCCCCTGGGCGTCGCCCGCTGACAAAGTCTAGTGGACGGCACCCGGAGAAGCCCCTCTCTGTGGGAGCGAATCGGTCGTGAGGATGTGTGGGGCAGGATCCGATCTCGCAGATAGCTAGGTCCCGAGCCATGGAGCGCTTTGAAGATGATAACTAACACCTTGAAGCGCACCCGGAAGACGACAGGTAGCCAGTGCAGCTCGCGCAGGAGCGGTGTTACATGGGCAAACCTAGAGGTGCCCATAATTGCTCGCGCGGCCGCATTCTGAACTAACTGAAGCCTCCGGGTGCCCCTAAAATCAAGGTTAAGTCAAAGTAGACATTACTTTTTTTTCCTTCGTAGTTTTTGACTTAAAAAAAAAACATGAAGCAATAAGAATATTCTAACTAGTGTCTGGACTTTTATGTTGAATGTCTTGAATGCACTGGGACTTATTTCCTAGCAAACATAAAAATGTCTTTATTGTACAGATCTTCAGATAAAATTAAATTGGGAAATAAAAAAGCCTGCAGGTTTCCTCTCTGGTTCTGATAACAATGCTGGTATAGATATAACTCCCTTTAGCCAAGACACTGTTTGTTTCCATTTTTTACAGATAAAAGTTCAAATAATTGGAATCTATGATTATAAGCAAGCATTCCTAATTCTAGGCCGTGGGTCACATGGCTTGTGCATTGTAAACAAACCTGCAACTTTTGCATTATTAGAATGACTGCATAAAACCATGTAGATTGTGATTGTTGGAAATGAGCCACACCAAGTATTTATGAGAAGATAGGACTAAGTCTCACAGAAACTAATAAAACAGCGAAGTAATTTAGGTTTTAGTTTTACAATGGAATATAAGTTTTGGAAGAATTCTGCAGCCCTTTGAACTTTCTATGGAATAGGATTCAAGAATATGTAATGTAAAGCTGTCAGGTAGTGATAAAAAGTGTAGCAGTAACCCTGTATTTTAGTGATTTGCTTTAACACTATGGATCTAAAAGTAGAAATTATTCTTGTTTTAATTAAATAAGATTTAAAACATCTTGGTAATAAATGTAAGTCTTCGTAGTATAAGAAAAACACACTTATTATAACGTTATAGCCAAGAGTGTGTTAAATATGTATTGCTCAGCTTGACACTTTAGTTTGTAGAAGTGTCATATTGATTTTGAAATAAATAGTGTTATATGAAAATTTGCTGAAGGGCAATTTTGTAGCTAACTTTGCAGCTGTTTCATAGGAGCTTTCTTCTTTAAAAAAATGAAATTAAAATGAAATCTCATAGTTAAAACCTCACGGCTCTGCTTGAGGGTAAAAACATTAAGTATGTTTACAGTTTTGCAAGGCTGGTGTCATCTATAGAATTGCTGCTTCTTGCTCTATTGACTAGCAAAGCTGCTTTAAAACTTGGTGAGGAGCTGTCTTCAAATACATTTCAAAGAATCAATATAACTCAATCTATTGTATTTCCTCTGGCACTGCTAGGAAAGGAAGACAGCCAAAAAGTATACCTGAAATGCCACTTTTTGATTTACTAGTAATAGCATATTCTCTTCTCTCTCTGTCTTTCTTTCCCTCTCCCCCCAACTCTCTCTTTCTCTCATCTATATCTCATCTCTATCTATCTGTCTGTCTGTCTGTCTGTCTGTCTGTCTGTCTGTCTGTCTGTCTGTCTGTCTGTCTGTCTATCTATCTATCTATCTATCTATCTATCTATCTATCTATCTATCTATCTATCTATCTATCTATCTATCTATATCTTTATTGTCTATCCATCCTACAGAAAACCAGTTGAAATTAGGGGTTTACCCTTTGAGAAAAGTATACAAGTTTTCACCCTGGACTGTTTCAGTTCTAGAAAATGTGCATAGATTGACTACATTAATTATTTAGATAAATCAACTGAATTGACAGCAACTGTTGATGGTCATGTGCAAGGTGAATGGACCACACAGTCTGCTAAACTTTTAGTTACTTTCCTATTCCTAATATATTTCATATATATTTACTTTTATAAATGGCAGAGTTTCTTTCAGGCCAGCCAAACATCATAGCCTATTCCAATAAGACAATGGGAAGTCCATGTAGTTAAAATGCTTTGATTTACATACCTCATTCATTGTAATAGAGTAAAGGTTTGTATTATAATAGGATTTCAAAAAGTGTATGACAGTTTGGTGATGTAAAAAGATGAATATTCCTTACACATCAAACTGATTTTAGTGAATGAATAACTCAGTGGTATCAGCTTGACAGATTGGTGTATTTTGTTTTTATTCAGTATCATTTATATGCTACAGTAAATTCACATACCTTTTTTTGTCCAGTTCTTTGCTAATATGAATATTTAACAGAAATCTAACTAAAAGTTACAACAATTACAGGTGGATATGAATTTAAATAGTTTTATTAAAACAAATGCTTAAATGTAGTCTTCATACTATTTTCTACATGTTTTTCCCCCCCAAAATATTTTATTTTTCCTTTAAACCAGGGTTGTCAAACTCCCAGCCCTTGGGCCAGATGCATCACATGCTGGCCATGACCATGGCCAGGTTAGCAAAGGGGGAGGGAAGTCCTGATATGTCACATGATGTCGCTGTGACAATGTGAGTTTGACACCCCTGCTTTAAACTACTTACTGATTGTGTCAGGATAATTTGGAAGGCTGTTAGGCAATGAACTACTCATCCCTAACTTCTAAGTCTGGAAGATGCTGAACAAATAAATTCAGATGGGAATATGAATAGTTAGTCACACAGTCTAAGACCTCAAGGAATTCTAATCTTGATTACATTTCTTTTAGTTATGAAAGCTCTATAAGATGCGTGTAGCTATGGGTTTACGTTTTTGATATCAATTTAGACATTATCCAAGAGCATCCTACCATGCCACCACACTGGAAAATGTTAGTTACTGGTTGTGATTTTTAATCTGAAAGTTTAGCAAATTAGCTTTTAAGAAACAATCAGTTTCATGTTTAAAAAAAAATCAATTACTTAGTCCTTTACAAATGTTTTCCTTGTAAATCTTTTAATGTAAAAGAAAGCTTTATAGAAAAAAAAACCCAGATCATTTTTTAAAAAGTAAACTGGCTGCTAAGGGAAAAAATATTAAATGAATAGCACAACCAACCTAAGGTGTGTGTGTGTGTGTGTGTGTGTGTGTTTTCTCTCTCTCCTTGATGCTTCACTCAAATGCTATGGCCCTACACAAGCTTACAACAATTGATTTGCCATGAATACAGAAATTCTATGGCTAGGCGTTATGGATGAGGAAGCAGTTGCACATCCACTGTGCAAATGCTGCAAACAATTTCCTGTAGGAAAATCTCCAAAATTCAGCACATTTTCAGGGTCAAAGGAACAGGCTATTAGATGCAGAAGCTACACCTGCCCTGATGTTTGCTTTTTCTATTTATATACAGCTGACAAGAGACAGATGCAGAAAACAGAAAATGTAAAATATAAGCATAAATTTTCATTGCACCCCTGGAAGCACATACATATGTGCCGTGTAAAATTTAATGACTGTGCTAAATACATACGCTTTAGAGAACACTCCACCACCTGCCTACTGACACATAGGGAAGATCCATCCTGCTTTCCCTGAAATTCTAGTGTTGGGAGGAAAACACAAGAATACTCTCTCATTTCAGTAAATTCAGACATATTTATTTGTACATGAAGAATGGCACCAAATTAATATGGCGTCGTAGCATTTAGGGGCCTTGTACATGCCAGCTAGATGAATAGGCATGAATATCTGCATGTACATGTTTAATGTATAAACTGGAAGTAGTTTTGTGTTGATGATACCTCTGCTTTGCTTTGCTTAATAAAGGGAGAAGATGAAACAGAACTATATATAATTCATAAGCGAACAATTCCCCGATATGGTCCTGAAGAAAAGTATAGTAATAACACTGGACATTTCTAATAACAATGTCTGAGCTATTGCTTGGTTTCTAGGCGGACTATGATGAGGGCAAAGTGTTAGCAGCAGATCTTACAAGCTCCTTGTCCCCCTGTTCCTATTTGCTGTTTAATGGCAATATGGACTGTACTACAAGCATGGTATAAATAGAAGAGTGTTTCTCAACCTTGGGAACCTTAAGATGTATGGACTTCAACTTCCAGAATTCCCCAATCAGCATGGTTGAAATTCACACATCTTAAAATTGCCAAGTTGCAAAACACTGAACTAGTTTTTCTGCAATGCTGCTATCTGTGATGTAGTCGGGTCACAGCAGAACTTTGGGGATTAAAAAAAAAAAAGCTGTAAGATCTTTGACTTGCCATCTTTAGAAACAGGGAAATAATATCGTACAAATTGACATTGAATAGAAGATATCTTAAGTTGCAACTCTTCATTTATATCACTGCGCTTTATGGTTTCTTCAAAATGACCATGGTGCTCTCTCAACCTGGCTGTTTTCTTATGGATGTTTCATTACTAGGTAACATCATTGGTGCCAGAAAAAAGCGGAGTTTGCTTCTTGGTTTCCCTGTCAATGTTGGTGGGAATGTTCCTGATGTTTCCTTGATTATGCTGTTATTTATGATTTGATTGTTGATCTAGTATTAATCTTTGAGTTAATCTCGGCTTCTCTGGGTGTTGATTGCTGGCAAGGAGGTATTGTGGTCTTTAACTTTTTGATTATCTCTTTTGAATGCAATGTAGATATTGTTTATCACTATGTGCCTATTGATGACTGATTTGTGTTCCAGGCTTCCAAGAATTCTCTAGTAGGTTTAGAATGCTCAAAATTTCTCAGTTGAAACTATGGTTAATCTGTCCATGTGTTATACAGTTAAGGAGCAGTCATGTCTTCTGATTGCTAACTGGTGTTCATGGATGTGCTCTGCAAGTTCCTGCCTATTTGTCTGACAGTGGCTATTACAGTCCTTACACTGAATGCTGTAGGTTATTTCTGTATTTTTCTTCTTCTAAAGCAGGGGTGTCAAACTCGTGGGCTGCGGGCAGGATGTGTCATATGCTGGCCACGGCCATGCCCAGTTTAGCAAAGGGATAAAATTCACAATAAATCATGTGACATTACTGTGATGATGCAAATTTGGTACCCCTGCCCTAAGGCTACTGGGTCTTTTGATTTACTTAAGATGTTTTGGAAAGCTTTTAAGTGATTTGTGTGCTATTCCTATTTCAGAGTTTATCATGCTATCTATCCTGGAATCTCCTTGGTTAAAAAGAAGATATTTTTTAAAACGAAACCTTTTATTCTATGATAAGCATAGAATAATTCTGCCTGTCCTGATACAACAGGCTATAGTTTAACTAAACTACAGATGTTGTAAGTAGTTAGGTAAAGTAACCAAAGACTATTAAGAAAAGAACTCTGACCACAGGAGCACCAATTTTATTTTTTCTGCTGCTGGTGTCTTCTAATTTTATTATGGATGTATTTCTTTGACTAGTTCAGCTCATTACAGAGACAAATATCAGTTAGTGGCAGGTAACTCTTCATCCTAATGCGTCTTTGCTACTGAGGTCTGCGCTTCTGAGATATTCCATTTTGCACCAGAAATTAGTTTCTGTGTTACAGCTCCAGACGAGTGATTAAAAAAAGATATTGTAATTTTGATAAACCCCACTAAATGGTTTGACTGAAATAGAGCTAAAATGAAGGTATAAATGGCTGAAGTGATTAAGACTGTCAATTCCCTTTGGATACTATAAGAGAATGAACTGGCTGATGGATTATTATTTATCCCTTAATGTGAGTTTTTGGGGATTTAATTAAAGACCTTCTATTATATGCTGAAGGCTATTTGGGGCTATAAATCAAAAATCCACAATGGAGGATGTTACAAGGAATGAGAAACATGGAACACAGGGCACTCTAGCGAGGTCCATGAATATTTTTAATATTTGATAACCTGACTTTTATTTTCTAAAAAGTCAAGAATTTGTGAAAAGCATTTGTTTTTAGAAGGCTTCCTTCTGGATGTTGTTCATTTTTATTTTATTAAATTTATACCCCGCCCTTCTTCTTGCAAGGACCCAGGGCGGCGCACAGGCAATATTAAAAACCATACAAAATACAAAAATATATTATTAAAAAAATAATATATTCTTATTTGTGATTCTGTTGTGCTATACAGAATCACAAAACCTTGAACATAAAGGGATGCCACAGAGAGGGATCACAAAAATATATGCACTCCCATTCTCCTTCCACATGTGCTGCACATATAAAAGAACAATGGTTTATGACAAATATTTGTTGGAATGGAGGAATTGGATTAGCTTTATACAAAACAGATATGGATCAGATAAACTTGCTATAGCTTACTAGGGAAAAGGTTTATTATTAATGTTCATAGATACAGATTGTTTAAGTACTATGTTTGTTTCGGAGGAAAAATATTAATATAGCTATAGTTTTTCTTTTCTTTTTTTCCTTTTCTCCTTTTCTTTTAGAATGTTTGATTGTAATAGGCAATTTTAAATAAGCAGATTTGAAAGTCTGATACCCTGTATCCAGCTCTGGGAAGCTCCGGGGAGGGGGGAGGGGTGGGATTAGTGGGGGGGGAAATTGTATTGAAAAATTGTATTTGAAAAACTTTTACAATTAAAAAAAAAAGAACAATGGTTTGAGTGCATGTTTATGAATTTTCAACTTTCCCATGGACAAACCTGTGAATATATAGCTAAATACAAGGTAAAGGTCCTCCTTGCAAATACGTGTTAGTCGTTCCTGACTCTAGGCAGTGGTGCTCATCTCCATTTCAAAGCCAAAGAGCCAGCGTTGTCCGAAGACGTCTCCCTGGTCATGTGGCCGGCATGACTAAATGCCCAAGGTGCACGGAATACAGTTACCTTCCCACCAAAAGTGGTCCCTATTTTTCTACTTGCATTTTTACGGGCTTTCAAACTGCTAGGTTGGCAGAAGCTGGAACAAGTAATGGGAGCTCACTCCATTATGTGGCATGAGGGATTCAAACGCCAAACTGCTGACCTTTCTGATCGACAAGCTCAGCATCTTAGCCACTAAGCTACCATGTCCCCCTAGCTATATAGTTACACAATAAAATCCAAACGTGTCTGTCTTTTATTAAGATTGTCACAAGGTCTCTCTGAAACTCTGATTGAAGTCTAGGACTCACAGCTGTATTGTATTGGTCATCCACTAATTGATTGATTACTCACTCAAAGGGCTATTATGGCCATGGAATGAGAAGTAATTGCTAAGACTTCCAATTTTCTCTCTCTCTTACTTTAGTGAAAAGAGATGATGTACCCACTTCAGAGCTTCTTGACAAATCCCATTGCTGAACAGACATGCATTGAAAATCATGTTGTTATCATAGCATGATACCATTGTAGTTCCCTATGCATTAGTTCTAGTTATTTTAATAGCTTTGATAGAAAGAAAAAAAGAAACCAAACACCCCTTTTGCCCTACTTCCCAAATGGACCATAGCGGGTGGGGCTGGGACTTCAGCAAAGAAACCGATCACTGATTTTCCTAGTGAAGCTAATCAGAAATCTCTAGTGGTCACATTAGCTTGGTAAAATGTTCCATAAGAGGAGGATTTTTCAACATGAATAATTCTTAGCTGCTGTAAGGCAATCAAACAAACCTAATTTTTGCCCAATTAAAACCAACACATCCAGTGTATAAATTATGCCAAGAAAGTATAAATTAACATACCAATCTTGCAGTATAAATTAACTATTAAGGGAAAAGTCGAGAGAATTTGCTGTCAATTGAAATGGGTTCCATTCTGTTCAACACATCTCGAATCAAAAGGGCCAAAGGATTTGTATTTGGCCAGCCTTTGAAAGTCACATTCTCCTGGCAAATTAAGAGAACTGTTATAGGAAATAATAATAATAATAATAAAGTGCTGGGAGCTATTATAACACTGTAAATCAGTAAATGGCTGTTTATCATAAAAAATAGGACAGAAACACAATTCAGATTAAATATTGACTGTGCTGTAGATTTGTTCACAGATGCATAAAAGTTACTCACAGGGAAGGGAATGGGGAAACAGTCACCAAAATATAAACCATCCCCAATGAAATAACTGCAATGGAAGTGGAGTTATTTTGGATTTTGGCAGTTGTGCTGTGAATTGCACTGCAGGCTATTGATATGGTTATGTAAGCCTAGCGTTTGAAGCCTAGAGTCTGAGTTCAAACCAACCCTTAGTATGGTACCTTTTAATCTTTTGGAAAGGATATTGTCATGTGCAAGCACTTGTGAATAGTCTTAGCCTGTCATTTTACAGGCTTTTTTTTTTTACCTGTGTAACAAAAATCTCCCCAGGCTGCTTGCCTTTCCCTGGGAATGACCAAATAAGGCTTTATTGATTTGAGGGGAGGTCATGCTTATGCCATTTGTGGCTCCCCAATGACTCCAAGCTAGGCCCTTGCTTGATTCCTCCCTCCAGCCTCAATGGCAATTCCTCTACAGGTAGTAACATCACTATACAATGTGACAAATGAAGAAAAGAAACCCTTGGTGGCAGGAATAAAAGGAGACAAAACATTGGCAATAATTTGAGCTTGAAAGCAGGTACCTTCTATTTGGGGGGGGGGGTGAATGTTTTATTAAATGCAAATGTGCATGTGTAAGCTACCTATCTATTAAAAGGAAATTTAAAGGTTGGCAGTGTATCAAGGAAGCTTATTGGTCTTGTATAAATGTATGTACTGTATGTGTGTGTGTGTGTAGATACAAATAGAGAGAGAGACGGAGGCAGGCAGACAGGCAGGCAGGCAGAGTGTGGGCTGTCCGTCAGCCCTCAGATGGAGAGTCGCCAGCTCCCAGGTCTGGAGGCAGCTGATGAAGAAGAGGAGAAACAGCTGGATCCAGTGCCTGACATACTATACAGATGAGCAGAAGGCAGAGAAGAGAGGACCAGTGAAATCTTTGGGCTGATCCTTGGGAAGGAAGAGCCACTGCTGCTAATGAAGCCCCACCATAGCTCTGGGGATAAAAGGCAGGGGGCAAAAATGAATGAATGAATGAATGAATGAATGAATGAATGAATGAATGAATAAATAAATAAATAAATAAATAAATAAATAAATAAATAAATAAATAAATAAATAAATAAATAAATAAATAAATAAATAAATAAATAAATAAATACATAAATACATAAATAAATAAATAAATAAATAATTTAATTTATAACCCGCTCTCTCTCCCCGAAGGAACTCGAGGCGGGGCACAGGGAAATTAAAAATGCATATAAAACCACAAACAATACAGTATTAAAAAAGAATTAAACTAAACCCTGCGCTAAAATCCCATGTTAAAACTAAAACAAACCCCTAAAAACCCCTAAAAACAGTTAGGTTATCCCAGGCCGGCCAAGCAAAAGAAATGTGTTTTTAATTTTTGACGGAAGGAGCGGAGGTCCGTAGTTGTTCTAATATCGGGGGGAAGGTCGTTCCAGAGGGTCGGGCCGGCCACAGAGAAGGCCCTTCCCCTGGGCATCGCCCGCTGGCACAGCCTAGTGGACAGCACCCGGAGAAGTCCCTCTCTGTGGGAGCGAATCGGCCGCAGGGATGTAGATGTAGCAGACAACTATTCACCTCCCAGATCGACTTGTTAGCTTGTGTTGATAGAGAAACTTTTTGCCAGGACTGCTGGCACTGCTAATAAAGGAATCTTTGAGTTAACTTCTAATGATGTATCATTTTGGGGAGCTGGGTGAGAACAACAGAAGTGACAAAAATGTTTTCTCTTCTTGGTATCTAAGCATGTTGGGAGGAAGCATTCATGTTGCAAATGCATATGCTTATGCATGTATTTCTGCATCTGTATGAAGGCATACTTAATCAATAATTACTGAAACTACAACCAAAAGCAAGTTAAAAATAACTTTGGCAAAGGTACTGGTGCTTCTGTGCAATGTATAGATTTTTGCCCAAACAGCGTAAAACATTCCAAATTGCGTACTTCTTCAAGTACCAAGATAGGCACCTTGAGACCTTCCATCTGCTTCTGTGCATTCTAGGCCATTTGTTTGTCACACGTTGCTCATCTCTGCCAGCATCACTTTGTCGCAACTGGGTTAATTTACTATGAGAGGCTAACGTGGAGACAGGAGTGGATTCCAAAGAGAGAGTTAACACATTGAAAAGGTACCCTTTTCTCCCCAAAGTACTCTCACTTTAAATCCTCAGTGTTATTGGCATTTCTATTTGGATGATTTAAGTCACAAATATTGGGGAGGAGAAAAGCAGCTGCAAAACAGAGGAAAGGCAAGGAGAAAAGAACACAGTTGGAAGAAAGATTGATTGAGAGAAAAGGGCTGATCATCTGCTGGAGGAGAACTTGGAAACTCTGGGGATCTCAGCTGTTGTTGCCAAGATGGAACAGAAGGTCATTGAGTAATGATTGTGGGGCATTTTCAAGTTGAGTAAAATATATGTTCTTAAGCGTCCTCCACACTGGAAGTAAGCTAGAAGCACCACAAATGAAGTAAAGCATTGATTATAGCAGCTGGATGTTTTGGATTTTATTTATTTATGTTGGTATCTTCCACATACTTGGGATGTATTTGTGTATCTCATTGATTGCTAAGAATTAAGAATTATTTAAAAATTGCCACCCACCCAATAGTACAGGGGTGTCAAACTCGTAGTATTACATTGTCGTCATGTGATGTATCGTGAAATTTCCCCACTTTGCTAAAATGGGGGTGGGCGTGGCCAGTGCATGACACATCCGGCCCATGGGCCACGAGTTTGACACCCCTGCAATAGCTTACAAACACACATGCACAGGCACATATACAAGGGACTAAGATATGCTCATGGGAATGTGGGAGAAATGGAATGGAAACCTGAGAGCAGATGTGTCAATAATCAGACAGTAATAAAAGAGGCTGCTTCACAACAGTACTTAGCGGTTCATTTCTCAGCAAACATTGGTTATCTAGGTGTCCTTGTCAGATGGAACAGAGGCCATGCTTTGACAGACCAGGTTCTGTCACTGAGATAAAATGAATGTTCCTCTGGATTCATCTGTTTCCTTGTCTGAGATCTATTCATGTTTGTATAGCAACTTATGGTGAAACTAAAATGTAGGTGGTCCTTATTTTAGCATGATCTCAGACAGGGACTGTGATGAAAAATTTGTGACCTTCACAGGTCTGTAAAGCAAAAGAAAGCAAAAGAGAAGAAAGTGAGATTATAAACACAGCCACAGTTTTACTTAGTGACTGCTTCATTCAATGACAGAGTTCCCCATCCCAACTGTGATTGCTAAGCAAAGGCTATTTGCAATTCTGACAGATAGATGATGCAAAAAAATAAACGTATCTTTTTATTTATCTATCCATCTGTTGTCTCTCTCTCTCTGTCTATCCATACCCCCCCCTCTCTCATTGAATTTAGACACCCACCCATCTCATTCACAGAGTGCGTTCAATTAAAATATATATATTCATAAATGTTTACTGTTTCGCCTATCCCTTACTTTGCTGTTCCCAAAAGCTATTGCTTACATCAAAGGATTAAAGATATTTGCCCCAAAATGCATTTTGTGATAGCCAAGGGAAAGTCACTAGGGAAGATGGAAAACACTCAAGCAGGTCATGTATTAAACATGTCAAGCAGGAACTGTGTAATTGAATGTAAATTATAAAGTGTTGATGGGAACCAGGACTGCATCTTACTTGGACCCCAGCATCACACACACACCCTGTCCTCAACACCAATATGTTTTTTTTTATATTGAAAAAGTTTTATTGGTTTTTCAATAGGGTAGGGTAAGGGATACAAAGAAATTTTGAGAGCATTTACGTCATCAAAATAAATCATTAACAAAAAACATTTTCCATACACTACAAAGTGAAAGCAAGTACATATTTCTAAGTTCTCAGTTCTATGCTGTCAGTCATTTACAAAAATCCAGATGCACATGTTATACAATATTATTCAAAAAATCAAGGCAAAGTTATTTTTTAGATCTAAGTCTCTTGGCAATTGTATCTTCTATCTCTCCTTCCAGGCCCCCAGCGGGCGGGGCCGTGGCCCCCCTGCCCCCCCTGGATCTTTCCCCAGGACAGAGGAATGTTTTTTAAGAAAGGCTTCCGCCTCAGCAACTGTTTTAATCCTCACTCTTCCTCCTTCCCAGAACACCAGCATCCCTTCGGGCGTCACCCACCTGAACCAGATCCCGTGGTCAAACAATTTTTTAGACAAGAAGGAAAATTTCCTTCTTGCTTCTCTAATCTTTCTTGGGATCTGCTTCAGGATGGCAACCTCCTTTTGTTGGTAAATTAACGGACCTCCTCTTTGCACTTTCAAGATTTCCTCTCTGGTTGACCTTCTGACAAATTTAACATGTATCTCTCTGGGTACTTCATTTATCCTGGCATATGCAGAGTTTATTCTGTAGGCTAGGTCAATGTCCCCCCTGATCTCATCCTTAGGTTTATGTAAATAGTCTGCTATAATTGTGCTCATGAGTTCAGGGAGACATTCACCAGTTTCCTCAGAAACATTCTGAAATCTCAAAAAATATGTCATCCTTTCCATATCAATCCTAGACACATGCCCATTTATTTCCACAACCTCATTAGTAATATTTTTTATCTCTCCCTTAGCCCCCACCAGCCCCCCTTCCAACTCTTCATTCTTCTGTGTGTTCTCCAACACTTGTTTCCGTGTGTCCAATAGTTCCTTTTTAAAGTTGATATTTTCTTCTCTCTGGGCCTTGATTTCTTGTACCAAAGTTTGTATAACAGATTCAAGAGAAGCCATCCTTAATTCTAAGCTTGCCAGTGCTGATTCTTGTGCCATGATTAGCTGTTAAAGTCAATGCCACTAAAATGGCGTTTTTTGGGTGGGGCTGTTGAGGCAAGTCAGGAGCCAAAAGTTCAAATCAGGATTGTAAAGTTCAGGAACCAAGAGAGAAACAGTTTTCCAGATCAATAATCACAATAACGAAGGTACTCCAGAAAAGAGATCACAAATCCAAAAAAAAAATTCTTCTTTAATAACAAGAGGGAGTCCAAATCACAAAGAGACGCTGGGAATTTTCCATAAGTAAAATAGTCATTCAGGGACAAAGAGAAGCCATCTTCCACCGCCCAAGCTCAAAGCCAGAAGGAGAGAGTGGTAAAAAAAATTGTTTCAAACCAGCCAGACCTAGAAACTATGTTGCAAGGCAAACCGCAGATTACTTTCCCTTGTTGCAAACAATCCAGATTGAAGATATCCGCTTCCTCGCAGCGAGGAGCCATTTTCAAGTGCCGCTTTAAATCTGAGGGGGGGTTTAGCAAGCAGACACCCCCCTCCAAGTTCTTTCAGCCAGGCTGACAGCAAGGAAAAAAAAGTTTTAAATCACTCACTCTCCCCCTCGCAGCCGAAGCCCCGGGAAGCCTTCCGACTCAGCCGATCAGCTCTATCCATGTTCGTGAACGATGCCGTCTTCCTTTGGCGAAGGGAAAACCCCCCGCAGCATGTCCTCCTCCACCTGAGCCAAAGACAAGGGTCGCTTCCCCACTGCCGTGGGGGGGAGCAACCCAGACAAGCCGGCCCTACGGGAGACCCCCAAAAACGGGGCGTCTCGCCCCCGTGGGGGGGCAGGAAAAGCAACAAAGCGGCGAGCAAGCCCTAGGCTCGCCCGTCGCCGCTGGAGCCGGAACCGGAAGTCCTCAACACCAATATGTTGATCAAGAGATATAGACATAGGTTACCATGGGGTTGGGAGCCACCATTGTAGGGTTCTCATTCCTGTAAAAAAAAAATCTACACCAATTTGCCATTTACCAATTTCAGCAAAACGTATTCAGATCTGAAAGGTATATGATATTAAACAAGGGTTAACCTGCATAATCCCACTCTCAGAACTCAGGTTTGCCTAGCATTGCTTTTAATGTTGGAATTACTTGCCAGCATAATTTTTTTCCTTGCAAACAAATGCACACATATGTTTTGAAGCAAAGTTTGGAACCACTAGCAGACTGAGGAAGATCTCAGCTTTTTAATCAGTGTTAAATTACAATTTAGAGCACTTTCCTAGGTGTCTGAAATAGTTTTAGCTTGAAAATGTTGGAAGCTCCTACTGTATAAAAATGTTTCTTTTGAGTAATCCAGATTTTTAGAAAACAGAAATTGGTAGAATCAACCTAGAATTGTGCATTCTTTACAGTGCCAAAGCAACACTGTCTGCCAAAGAGATCAAGATCTGCAAAGTGGCAGGCATAACCTTGTGACCCTTTTGTATGTGTGATAACATCACACACATATAGCCAAGGAGCAGTGCTTCCATCATGATGCTGTGCTCAATTGTAATTTTTGACGTGTCATTTCCTCTATGACTTCACGTACATGAGCATAACTAGTACTTCTGTTACCTATTCTACAATCTCTTCTGGATTAACGTCTTCTTCCTAAAGATAAATTCTTTCTATTCAAATTGGAAAATTGGTTTTTGTTCATCATTGTTTTCAGTCAAAAGTGTCAGTGTTTCTTATTGTTCTTACTTATTCAGTGTGTCATCAGTTCTCTAATACTGTGGATAAAACGTTTGTGAAATAAAACTTAAGTAGGTGGGATATTTACTGATGGTACTCATTTTATTTTAGGACATGGACTTGTTTGATTCTTAAAGATTGCAGCTTGTTCTCTTGGGAGCCACTCTTATGTGACTTACCGGTATATCAATACTCTAAAAAATGTACAGATATGAATTAAGGAAACTATAGAGTCAAACACCAATCAAAATATCAGGAAAACATTTTCTAAACTGATTATATTTCAGAACAAAATCTGTCACTGCTTTCACCCTACAATATGTGTATGTTAACTGTTGTGGCCCAGCCAGATAAGCTGCTGACGGACTCTTTTAGCGAAGAGTCCTATGAGTCTGCTCTGGAGGAGGAGGGAGGCCTTGAGGAGGGCTCAGTGTCAGAGCAGGACTCAGAGAGGCTAGTTGGCACACCAGGAGGCGCCTGGGTCATGGAACAGTGGGAAGGATCAAAGGCAGTTTGTCCATGATGCCAGAGTAAGCAGGGCTGAGAGGCGGAAGCAGCAATTATATCAGAGGCAGGCTCATGGACAATAATTAAAAGCCAGGTGGTTGCTGAGTGGCCCCTCCCAAGAGAGCTTATAGGTGAGACGTTGGGAGGGGACATTTGCAGGAAGCAACCGTTTGAACTTCATTATTCCAGAAAGCCTGAGCCTTCTAGTCGTGTTTGGGCTTACTTGAGTTATCTGGGCTCTTAGCCAAAGTATTTGCTTATCTCGTAATTAAGCAGTCGCAAGCAGCCAAGCCTGGGTGCTGGGTGATTCAGGCCATGGGACAGAACAGTTAACTATTGTAGATGTTCATCTCTAAAACCAATGAAATAATAATTCCAAATGTATCAGTCATAAAATTTTCTAGGTAATATGTTATTCCTGTCCTTAATTTAATTAAAAAAAAAAAGTTAATGGTTTGAATGAGGAGTTTCTATCATAACAGAGAATATCTTGAGAATTAGGTGAATACATTTAAATACAAAGTAACTATCCCATTTTCCAGGCAGATAAAATTTAAACAAGCTCTTGTTTATGTACTAAATCAGTATCTCAATTCGGAA
Source organism: Rhabdophis nuchalis (assembly GCA_039707465.1). Lineage (NCBI taxonomy): Eukaryota > Metazoa > Chordata > Lepidosauria > Squamata > Natricidae > Rhabdophis > Rhabdophis nuchalis. The sequence continues at coordinate 170,014,608 of CM077644.1, read as the reverse complement.
AATTGCTGCCAGTTTTCCTTGTAAACTTCAGTTATACCCAATGTTGTACAGTATATTTTTATGTATAATTCATACAAATCAATTAAAATATACATTAACAAAAAAATATTTCTAAACACGTGCCATGAAAATCTTGATTTATGTGAAGAAAAGAGCTTGTTAATGAATAATCTTAATTAGAAATATCTCTGAATTATCTTTGGTTTGAAAGGAACAAAGCCACATTGAATCTTATATAAAATGTAGTAAAGAATTTGAATTATTGAATGTTCACAAATTGAAGCAATTAATAGGACAAAGCACTAGAATATCTGCACCAACATCAATAAGCATTTAATTTTCGCCTATGGCTTGAAAGGAATTGAGTAAGTATCTGGAAACACGTCAGAATGCTAATTGCTGTCTTATATCTTCTATACTCATGATGCTAATAACAGCCTGGCTCTGAACAATTTGTAAGGGTTGATGGGTCAGTTCCCCTCTCTTGAGACATGATTGGCTTAACAATTAAAAGCATTATTGAAGAATTTCAATAATGGGAGAACAAAAAGCCAAATCTATACAATTCCATCTACAGAGAAACAAGACTTTTAACTGGTGATACTCTGCTATTTTGAGCAGTTTTGATCTAAATAAAATGGGGAAAAGACCAGGAAAATTGTTTTGGGGTAAATTAATTTCTAGCCAGTTTATCTCTTAGTTTTTGAAGAAGTTCAATTCAATTTATCAATGCTGCTTGTTTCAACATAGCTTCAAATCATGGCATGGCACCTTTTCTTCCTTGTTTAGGAAGTAATTCCAAAAATTGTTTATGAAAACATGTGTTTCCAGTAATTTGAGGACAGTAAAATGGTAAAAAGAGGTGACACTATAAAAATAAGTAGCAAGGGTATATGATAGCATAGTGACATGATTTTGGATAAATAAGCTGAACTGAAATTAACTACAAGCAACAATCAATTCCAACTATTAGGTCTTCAATGACCAAAACATTTACTAGCAATACACTGAATTAAGATATCTTTGCAAACATTTTCATTTCAAACATGATCCAAGAACATTTTACCACAAAGTACATAATTGTTAAACTTCTTGCTGTTTTATCACTTTTCTGAGCTAGAAAAAATCATATTATTTATTTTATTTATTTATTTTTATGTATTTGTTTTGGCATATGTGTGTAAGATAATAGATAGAAGTACGTACAAGATTATGAATACATGAAATGGATATGAATAAATGGGGTTGTTAGGCTAGGGATAGTGGGCACGTTGGTGCACTTATGAACACCCCTTAGGGATAGGATGATGTCAACAGTAGACAATTTAAGTTAAAGTTTTAGGGGCTTGAGGAAGAAACCACAGAGTCAGGTAAAACATTCCAGGCACTGACTACTCTGTTGCTGAAGTCGTATTTTCTGCAATCGAGTTTAGTATGGTTTACCTATCTATTATGACTTTATGTATTGTTGTGATTGAAGCTGAAGTAGTCACTGACAGGTAGAATATTGTAGTAGATAATTTTATGTACTACGCTTAGGTCAGACCAAAGGCGGCATAGTTCTAAGTTGTCTAAGTCCAAAATTTCAAGTTGGTGGCATAAGGTATTCTGTTGTGAGCAGTGGAGTGAAGGACTCTTCTCGTGAAATATCTCTGTATTTGTATTTGTATTTGTATTTATTAAATTTAAATACCGCACCTTCTCCCTACTGGGAGTCAGGGCGGTGTACAGGCAGGTAAAAATCGATAATATAAAACATAAAATACATTAAATAGTTGGCCTGTCCTAAAACCCCTACTACCCCCCTGGACTCGCTCAATTGTATTAATGTCTGATATGCAGTGTGGGTTCAAGATACAATACAATAGCAGAGTTGGAAGGGACCTTGTAGGTCTTCTAATCCAACCCCCTGCGTAGGCAGGAACCTTATACCATTTCAGACAAATGGCTATCTAACATCTTTTTAAAGACTTCCAGGGTTGGGGCATTCACAACTTCTGGAGGCAAGCTGTTCCAGAGGTTAATTGTTCTAACTGTCAGGAAATTTCTCCTTAGTTCTAAGTTGCTTCTCTCCTTGATTAGTTTCCACCCATTGCTTCTTGTCCTGCCCCCAGGTGCCTTGGAGAATAGTTTGACTCCCTCTTCTTTGTGGCACCCTCTGAGATATCGGAAGACTGCTATCATGTCTCCCCTGGTCCTTCTCTTCATCAAACTAGACATACCCAGTTCCTGCAACCGTTCTTCATATGTTTTAGTATCCAGTCCCCTAATCATCTTGATAGGATACAGTTCAGATAGATGAACTGTATTCGAGAATTGGTCTAGCAAATGTTTGATATGCTCTGATTAGTAGTACAGTGTTACCAGAGAAGAAACTATGCAGGATTAGGTTAAAAACTCTTAATGCCTTTTTGGCAATGTTGTTACAGTGGGCTCTGGCACTCAGATATTAGAGATGAGGGTCCTTGACAGAGTGGGGGTCATCTACGAGGTCGTATCTGGCCAGCTTATATATTGTGTTCTGATTTTTTTGCCGATGTATAAGACAAAGCATTTGTTGGTTGAGATTTGAAATTGCCAGTTGTTTGACCAATTGAAAATTCGGCAAACAATTGGTCAAACAATCTTAATCAATTATTTGATTAAGACTGTGGCATTAAGTAGTCAATCAGATTCAACTAGTTGACCATATGGGAGCGAAATAAAGCGAGAAGTTGGCCAAGCCAATCTACTGATATTCCATATCTTCTTTCTCTATGTTTATCTATGTAGACAAAATGTTGTTCCAATTTAATTTAAATTCTGCTTATGGGGAAGCCTAATTGAAGATAATGGAGATAGGAATATGGCATGGTACCACGAGAAATCCTGAATTCATATGAGCATCCAAATTTGAAATGTATTATATCCAGTGTGGTGCAGAACAGACTGAAATATTTCATCAAAACAGACCTATCAGGACTGGTAAGTCAGAAGACTATTGTAATGTATATGTCCAAAGTCGCCTACATATTTTTGGTCCATTCCCCGCCCTCACTATCTTTGCAAGGAGCTGCTCTTTTTATAAGATTAAAATTATGCAAGAAACTCTTCTACATATTTCAGTTTGCAATACATTGCAATTTTTAAACAAATAAAAGACTGCTGAAACGATTATGTTTTGACACTCTCAGAATTGTTCAAGCAGTAATTGTTGAGGTTCAAGCCTGTGGAGGAAGTTGTTTATTTGTGTGAGACAGCAACTTTTTTATTGTTTTTCTTAAATGACAAATGTTGAGCTTCTAGAAATTTCCAAGCAATCAAGCTTACATGTCATACCACACAAAGTTAAGCAGAAAAACCTAGAGGATAAAATTACTCAATTCATCTGCCATACATCTGGACATACATATTCATGTTTTCTAAGACTTTATGCAACTCTACCTGAAAAATGAAAGAGATAAAATGAGCACTTTCAAATTACAAAAAAAACCCACCCCAAAACACCCCAAATACGCATGAAAATGAGGATTTTATTCTGTGGAATAAAACCCTCTTTAGGATTTTTTTTAAATTTTGTTTCTGTGGTTACCTTAAAGTAGCATAAATCTAAGCCATCATATATGGAGGATCACATCTTTTTGGAAAGATGGACCACAACTGAATAGCATGCAAATGTACCCTCTATTCAGTCCCTAACATAGCTCAGAAAGGTGTCATATTTGAAACTATGGATATATATTTTCACACAGTAATGATGTCTAAAATAATACCTAAGATCTGTAAATGGGCAGAATCATAAGCAGTTCAGTATATGGTCTGCAATTTTGCTTATGTTCTGAAATGTTCTAAGGAACCCAGCTATCATAATGAATGTAAAACAACTATACATATGCTGAAATTTCAATATTGTTACATCGTTGTTATAACAGGCATATTCCCACATTGAAAGTTCATTTGATTTAGCTTTCATTTCTTATAATTTATGTTTTTCCTTTCATCATTGGGTAGAGGACTATTTTTTCTCCTGTCTTATGCTGGTTGGACTGCATTGAACAATATCCATTCCCAAGCAGAATGGACCTCACAACGAAAACATAATCCTTTTCCCCTGCCAGTCCTTTGCAACCTAACTTCCTTCTCTCCGTGAGCAATTTACTTTAGGGTGGGAAATTCTCTGGAATTTATTTGGGTGAGGGGTGCTTGTTGATATCCGAGCTCAGTTGTTTTCTTGTAGATACTTCATTACCCAAACTGATGAAACTTACGCAAACATACTTAGTACTGATGATTTTACCTAGTTTGGGTAATGAAACATCTGCAAGAAAATAACCAAGCTCAGGACCCCTCATTTTAACACTGACCTAAAAATATTCTCCCTAATTGGTATGTATTTGGATATAGGAAAGACATGTAGAACTACAGAAAGAGACAAGAAAGAGAAAGTGAATTTCACAATAAAGAGCTGTGGGGGGAAATTAGTTTAGTCTTTCTGGAGAAGAAACCATGAGAGGTTGAGTCTACTTCCATCTAGTGGCTATTGGGAGTTTTGCAACCCAGGTAAATTAAATATCTCAGTCTTCCATGTTTCTTTCATTGTGTGTTTATTATCATTTCTTTTTTTTTCTATCTCTTTTTAAAATAATTATGTTTACCAAAGCATGCTATAAATATGTCTTTTTTACTAATCATATTGATGTATTTTCTTGGTTTTCTTTTTTCTTGTTTCTTTTCTTGCTCTTATTTTACTTTCACTTAAAATTTAAATTTTAAATTTTAAGTTTAAATTTCCTTTTTACTTCTTCATTTTTTATTGTTGTGAGCCACGTAGAGTGGCCCCGTGGCAAGATAAAAAGCAAATAAATTTGATAAGAAGAAAAAACAAATGCATGCAAGCCAGAATTGAGAAGACTGCAACAAGATTGAAAATTTCCATTGACACAAAGACAGCAACAGACACCAAGTGCTATCTCAGCAAAGATGCTGAAGAAACAGTGGACCACCTGGTTAGCTGCTTCAAGGAGATCGCACAGACTGACTGTACAAACAATGGCAAAGCAACAATGGTGCATTGGAAGATCTGCAAGGAATACAAATTGCCTTCAAGCAAGGACTGCTGAAATCATAAAATAGAGAAAGTAATTAAAAAAAAAAGACACTAAACTGCTCTGGGACTTTGGAGCTGAAACAGCCAGGTACCTGCTGCACAGCGCTCCAAACTTAAAAATTGTCAATAAGCAATGCAAAAAAGTCTAGATAGTGGACATGGCAGAATTGCTGTGGCCTGCTGGTGGCCAGTGAAGCTGGCAGCAGAGTCGGACAGTGAGGAAGTTGGGGAGGAGCATGGGCTAGTCCTGGAAGCTGGGAAAGGCTTGGCGAGGGCTCTGTGTTAGAGGCAGAGATTGGACCAAGGCCTTCTGGCAGATCAGCTGCCTATGAAGTTAGACAGCAGTGAGGCAGAGGAACAGCTAGACCCTGTTCCCAGTGTGTGCATGCGCAGAGCTGCCAGAAGAAAAGAACAACTCAGAAATCAGGGTAGACTTGGGAGTAAAGTCACAGATGGAAGGTGATTGGCCCCTCCCATAAGAAATAAAAGAAGAGTGAAAGGGGAGTGGGCTTTTGCAAGAAACAATTTGTTTATCCGGTCGTTAGATTCATCTCAGGAGTGTGAAGATCTGTCCGTGAATCTCAGAGACTCCATGCCTAATCTCTCTTTGCATAGCACCTCATTTGGAAAATATTTACATGGCAGCTTTCCCAGATAGATAAGGTCTGTAGTCATAAATATTCCTTTGAAAAGACTGTTTGCCAGGTCTTGCTGAATGTGAATGAGATGAATTCACATTTGTTTAATAAAAGGGTTTTTTGCCGGGACCAGGACTCTGCCTCATGCTTTTTGGGGAAGCAAGTATATTGAGAAAGCAGAACAGAAGAGAAGGAACTGGAGACAATAACAAAATACAGAGTCCTGAAAATTGAAAGAGAATGACTGTGGCAAAAGCAAGCAAAGGTGGTACCAAAAAAGTAATAGATGTTTGTGCAGTTCCAAAACAACTGGAGCCATCGGCGTTGACACATTCCCTGTCAGTCAATTGCAACAATAGTTTTTAACATCATAAAATATGATGTTAAAATATTACTTCTCCCAGGTCCTTGGGAAAGATTCAATATGTGTGTAAAAATGCCAAATCCAGTCTGAACATCTGGCTGATTGTGAATGAACCATGTCTATTAGCTAATAAACAAGGTATAGAAGCCAATCCTCACATTTTTCATTACGATAATACCCATGAAGCCGGCAACAAACAAAATGTAGAATGCCGTTCATATTTCATAGGCATCTATAGCATATTTTTGCTGTACAATTAAAAGAGCAGCACTAATAGCTGTACAGTACATTTTTTAGTGTACTACTGATGTTTGGCTTATGCATCTGTGGAGAAAGTAAGCTTTTGTCCATGCAAGTTAGCTACCAATTAGGACTGTAATGTGCATTGATTTCTCTAATACCTAGCAATGGCTAAGCAATTAACTCAGTGTCAATTTCTATATGATCTTATACAATTGTGTGTCCCAAATCAACAGTGCTCTACTTTATGCAAAGTGGAATACAGCTGAATACCAAAATGAGCACTTTGCCTACAACACAAAAATGAATTGCACTAGGAAAAGCAAGGTGATTCTAGAAAAGGTGGTTTATAAACCTAGTGAACAAGCGAACAAATAATAAATTCAATCCAATAATGAAGCGGACTGTTCAGTACAGTTATGCCTTATTTTGCAAATAATGATGCAACAGTTATTTAAGAAATTAATGTTCCCCTGAAAGCATTGATTTGCCAGTTTGCGAAAGAGCAAAAAGTGGGAACAAGATGAGGATCAAGAACTCTACAAAAATAAATGGTAAGGTAATTGTGTGGATATGGGTGTGTGGTGGGCTGGAGAGGAGCCCTCCCAATGTTTTACTTTTTTTTTCCTACAAAGGCAAGGGACAAATCTGTTTGTCATTCATGGCAAATGCAACATTGGGAAGAGGGAAGTAAGAAAACCAAGCACAGAGAGTCAGTGTTCATTCTCTCACCTTCCCCTTTCATTGCTGGGATTGGGCATGGACAATGTTGCTTCTGTGTACTCCAGGGTCCTGTGCCTATGAACAGGACTATAACTAGGGTTGGGCTGCTAGGGGTTTGCAGGAGTTTGGGAGAACCTCTAGGTAAGATTTTGTGCAATTCGAAGAATACCCAAATCCCACTCCTGGCTGGCCCCCCACCTCTCTCAGAGTCCCACTTTGGATGCAGGTAAGTGCAGGGCAGCCATGGAGACTTGGGAGGGTGAAAAATGGGCCTACTGGAAGACTGGAAACGGGCCTGTTTCCAGCCTCCAGTGGGCGTCCGGAGCCTAAGGAGGCATTTTCGCTCACCTGGAAGCTTGAGGAAAACCTCCAGAGCCCAGGAAGGGCAGAAACGCCACCCCCCAATGGTGGAGGAGACCGAGTAGGCCATGCCGACCATGGCCACATTCACCCAGCAACTGGGCCAAGAACCCCTTGCTAAAAATTTTAAAGCCCACCCCTGACTATAACAAATACATTCCTGGAATCAGCAGCTGGTAAGAATAACACAGAGGAGAAACAGATTTACATTAATATCCTTTGAGACGCCTTGCAGATGTAGCCCATAGTGCCGTGGCAAACTTCGGACTCATTTATTACAGGGCCTGTTTATAATAATAATAATAATAATTTATTTTATATACCGCGTCCTCTCCCCAGGGGGACTCGGAGCGGTGCACAGGGAAAACATTAAAACACATAAAATATATACATAAATAAATACCATAAGTAAAAACAGATTAAATCTAATTGTCCCTGCACTAAAATCCCCATTTTTAAAATTAACGTTCCCTAACCCCTAAGGTAGAGACTAACCTAGGCCGGCCAAGCAGAAAAAGTGTGTTTTTAATTTCTGACGGAAGGAGCGGAGGTCCGTAGTTGTTCTAATATCGGGGGGAAGGTCGTTCCAGAGGGCTGGGCCCGCCACAGAGAAGGCCCTTCCCCTGGGCGTCGCCCGCTGACAAAGTCTAGTGGACGGCACCCGGAGAAGTCCCTCTCTGTGGGAGCGAATCGGCCGGGAGGATGTATGGGGCAGGATCCGATCCCGCCCCATACATCTTTATTTATCTTATCTTTGTTATTGTATATAGTGTACGATGAACTTAAGTTTAATGTTTCCAGTCAGCTTTGACGGTGGCACAGACCAATCAGCAGCAACTTAGTTCATATTCACCTGATCTAACTGTATAATTAAATCCTGATTTTGTAAAATGATTCGGGAATATTTTCTGCATATTTGAGAACATACAAAATGTATGAAGTAAGGGAACAAGGTTGTTAGTTCTCTTAAAATTAAGCTGGCATGCCAGTGTAATAAAATATGGCAATATTTGGCAGAGCTTGATTACTAATTAATGCCAATTATCAATTAAATTTTCACATGATGGGTTTCTTATAGTTTTATTTGCTTTCAGGGATGAAGGACTTCGTTTTCTATCTGTAATTAGATTAATAATAATTTAATAATAATAATTTAATACTTATAAACCGCACCCTCTCCCCACAGGGACTCGGGGGATTGTTGTTTCCACCACTAGAAAAACCCAGTACAGTCTTCCGATTTATTTTACGTTCAGCCAAATTGGAAAGAAAGTGGTGAGTTTTCTTTCATCAGGTACTATTCAAAGTGTCATGTAAAAAGCTTTCTAGAAAGTCTCACACTTCTGCTTTGCCAAAAAGATCAACAAGGAGTCTAAAAATAAGCAGACTGTGACATGTCACAAATATATCACACTGCAGTGTCAGAAGAATTGTAAGGATGGGACATTAAACATATGAAGGAAAAGATTGTGTTACGAAATGTGTTAATTTCAGAGCAAAACAGAAAGGGAGTGGGAGGTTAATGTTAGTTGTAAAACTAGAAAGGAATAGATATCGACCTATTTTATGAGAACAAATAAATGGTTTGACATAACCCAAAACCATGCAGAAGGAACTGCTGATTAAAATTTACATTCATAATCTGTGGTGTCAAAAATTCACCTGTAGTCCAACCTGGATTCATATTCCATTGCACGAGTGTTAAACTCACAGTGTCACATTGGTGTCACGTGAAGCTTCACCTCAAAAAAATCCCTTTGTGGAGCTGGGTTGGGCGTGGTCTGCGTGACACATCCGGCCTGTGGGACACCAATTTGATACCCCTGCCATTGGGTATTCTCCTTCTCCTTCTCCTTCTCCTTCTCCTTCTCCTTCACCTTCACCTTCACCACCTTCTTCTTCTTCTTCTTCTTCTTCTTCTTCTTCTTCTTCTTCTTCTTCTTCTTCTTCTTCTTCTTCTTCTTCTTCTTCTTCTTCTTCTTCTTCTTCTTCTACTACTACTACTACTACTACTACTACTACTACTACTACTTTACTTCCTCTTTTACTGCTTTGGGTGTCGAGGAAGATACAAAGTTTTGGTGTGTGCTCTTCTGATGGTGCCAACCACTGATAATTGATGCTGTTGTAGCGCGCCTTTGATGTTGTCTCTCCATCTTCTGCTGAGTGTTCTTCGACCTTCTCCTCTTTTTGTATATGCTTTGTATGATATGGAATTCCAGGACATCCTCTCCAAGTGAGCAAATCACTTCATCTGCTGTTTTTGTATGTAGTTTAGGACTGGTTTTATGCCAATTTTTTTTCTTATGATGTCCTTTCTGATTGTATCTCACTCCAGCACCTTTTCTCAAATATCTCATTACTGCTGTGACTAACTTTTGTTAGTCCACTGGGTCAGAAAAGTGAATTACTTTCAAACTGTCTTTCAAAGGGTAAACATCATAAGTGTAGTGAAATGTCCTTTTTTCAAGATTCTCTTGGGAATTGATTGTGCCATTGGCTCTGGAGACCCCAAGAGATGAATGAATTAGTAAGATGGCACCCATATTGTTAATATTCCCCTGACTTTCTGTTTTAATGCTACCTTTATAACATACTAGCTGATATCCCAGCTGATATTGCTGGGATATTTATTTATAGGGGGAAAATGTCCGGACCAAATATAATTTCTAATGTTGGATTTTCCCCCTTGCCAGACGGAGCCCCCTTATGGAGTACTGTGAAGTTACCATGGCAACTCCACTGCGCTGTACAGTAAAATCCATTTGAAGACACAACAGGCTGTATTGTAACAGAACACTCCCCCAAGGGGTGTTAGGGGTGTCTTACCCCCACAGTATTTTTTTTCCAGAGAGTAAGTCTTCTGTGTTCCAAGTTTGGTTGAAATTGTTCTAGGCATTCCAGAGTTATGCTATAATACACACACACACACACGCACACACACACAATTTAAATAATAATTTATATTTCTATGGTTTTATTTGTATATTGTTCAAGTCACTTTCTATCACACAGGCAGCCATATAAATGCAATTAATAAACAAATGTTTGTTGAGTTATGAGAGGGCCAAAAGACTGGACTAAATATATAAATTTCTTTTTACTTTCATTATACCATCATTTTTCTAGGATTGTGGATTCTTCGGCTTTCCACACTTCAATTCAGCCTTAAGGAAAGCCTTCGTGAGGAGATGCCTTTTCCAACCAGAATGAAAATGTAGCCTCTAAGTCAATGGAGAAATGTCTAAGGAGATGTCTATGAGTTGGTGGAGAAATGAATAAAAATGAATAAAAACACATAGGTGCAACAGAACTAAAAAGGCATCTAAAGGCATCCAACAGTGAAGTAAAGTCTTCATGTATAAGGAAACAAAACAGGATTTGTTTCACAAATGGACATTTTCTCCTGCTTATTATATGACTAACAACTTGGGAGCTGAGGTAATATTTTAAAATGGTGAAGCATTAGATGTGAATGTATTTGTTTGCATGATTCCTGCCTCCCTTTAAAAATTTAACACAGTATAAAACATCATTCATCTTCCTATCTTCTCCAGCATGGCCTCTGTGAAGTAGGTTAGTGTGCACCCTAATGCAATGTTTAATCACTGCATGAACTTTTAATATTAAAAATAGTAACAAGCACAGCATAGCACAGACTCTATCTGGGAATGCACAGTGAGGTTACGCCTGGTGCAAAGATACTGAGGAGTTCACAGGGAGGGCATTTCACTGATAAGCTAGTTTCTCACACATCTTGTTTGTATGGTTACAAGAGCTTTACAAACCAGTCCCTTGGCACAGATGTTCTATGGAAGAAGACAACATAGATACCTGTAGTTTCTCACAGGGAACATTGTGTGTTTACTTCTGTAAGCTTTTACCTTTAAGAAAGCCTGTGACAGCTTTCATTGGCGCTTTCTTGTAAATCTCTTGTGAGCATTAATCTCTGAAAGCATTTATATTTGGGCATCAAAAAGGGTGAAGAAGAATGACTAGTCATGAATTCCCCCATGGCTGAGAGGAGACAACAGTCTTGTTCTCCTTGGTCCTAGGCTAACTTCTTAACCATTTGTGAAGGAAGTCAATCTTCTTCCTCTAATGTTTGTGACTAAGCTCACAAATGCACATAAAAAAAGTGGTACTAGCCATCTGATTTCTAGGTAATATTCATTAGTAACAGACATAGATATAAGGATTCATGAACCCTTTTGCTATGGAAATGGAGTTTAAGGAGAATGTTTGGAAGCACTTATATGAATTCATCAACAATGACTTCACGGTCACAAACAGTGGAGCCTACCATGAAGTATCTCCTCTCTATGAAAATCGGTTGACTTCAGAAATATTCCACTAAGAGGGATGAGATCCAGAAAATAAACTTGTCATAACAACCCTTTCCTGTGAAACAACGTGTCTTGGAGGTCAGTATGGCCCTACCTTGCTCTCTTTTTGAAAAGTGGTAAAGACTGCTCACTTTCCAAGGGAGTTCAGCCATAAAGATTTTAATTATATTTATCTGTGTTAAAGATTGCATTTCTAATAACATATTGGGGTTTTTTGGATGTATTCTAAGTTGCATATTGTAAAACATCTAGTTGCTTGAGTAGGCAGCATACAAATATCAGCAATAAATACAAGAATCAAATAAAAACTAAAGTCTCATGACTTTCATTTTAAGAAATGAAAGAGGAAAATAATCATTGAAACAAGTACTTTTTGTTACTTATATTTATTTCTCCACATAATCACCAATGTGATTATGCACTATGGCCAACAATTGATACGTTTCTTAAAGCTATCATGTTCAATGCTATCTCCGTCTCTTCAATCCTGACAGTCCTTTCCACCAATTTGTTTGAGTCAAAGAGATGCTCACAAAATAGTTTTGGGACAAGTTGAAAATTGCATGGCACCAAGTGTTGAGTAGCTGGAGGATGGGATAAGATGGTGAGGTCCAATTTTGTAGTTTTCTCTTTGCATGAGTCTTGTGGCCTAGCATTGTCATACTGTAGAAAAATCTCCCTCAGGTCCTCCAAACTCTGCTTAATAGGTGTTTCAAAATTTTGAGTGTAGCAGTCTAGTGTTTCGAATTGATAGTGGTGCCAGGTTCAAGGAAATCCATGTAACTAATGCCACCTGTATCACAAAATATTGTAACCATGAATTTTCTTATTGAATTCCACATTTACTGGATTTATGATGATATTCCATGGAGGGATGCTTTATTTCTGGGTCATAATGATGAGTCCATGTTTTGTCAGCTGTCACAATAAAGAAATTCATCACCTTCATTCTTGAAGCATTTTTTTATAGTTCAATATCCATATGGTTGTAGTAAGAATCTAACAGTAATAATAACAGTATAACAGGGTTGGAAGGGACCTTGGAGGTCTTCTAGTAATTCTATTTCTAGTAATTGTTTGCATTACAAACAATTATATCTTTTTTTCTTTTTTCTTTCAAGAGCTACACCATAACACCAAACTAGATATGGAAGATTCACTGTTTTCCATATTAATAAAGTTTTAAAAGAAAGAAAGCTGAATTTACAGTGTATATGTATGAGTATTTTAATTAGAGCAGTGGGAAGGAGTTGAATAGGAAAAATGGATACTATTCATAAATCTTCCATGTCATATATAATTGTGCCTTGGTAAAGTATTTATGTATACTATTTTGCCCTCAAAGGAGCATTGTTCTTGATTTTAAAGCCCATAGCAACAGACATTCATTTTTGAAATAAGTAATTGAAGGAAGTTTAAATATGATATATTTTATTGAGCTGCTTAAACCATTCCAATCATGTAACTTTTCCCTGTAGTACTATTTGATATTTATATAAGGTGAGGCAAAGGTTAACAGGGAAAGCTTAAAAGGGCAATATAATGAAGGGATTTGTGAAATTGGGAAATACATAGGGAGGTAGAACATAGCAATACTTTTTATTCATTTATTTCACTCGCAATATTTATCACTGTCTTTCTAAGGTCCTCCACAAACATCAGCTAAAAGAAAAAGAAGAATTCTTTCTGATACAATGGCAAAGAGATAAAATTTGAGTGACTTCATCGAACAACTCTCTAGGAATATATTTTTTTCTGACACAGCACCTATTGAAGCGCCTAGCAGAGTGATAGGAAATGTAGTTTTATTCCTTGCTGGTATTGATGTGAATAAGACACTCTGGTGCCTGGCAACAGAAAGCAAAGTGTCCATCTGTATCCCATTGAATGACCTAGTCCAGTGACGGCTAACCTTTATTGGCTCGCATGCCAAAAGCGGGGGGAGCAGAGGGGGGTCGTGCATGGGCGTGCCACACCCATAATTCTATGTGCATGACCCCCTGCTTTTGGTGCACTTTTTTCACCTTCCCCAGGCTCCAGAGGCTTTCTAGGAGCCTGGGGAGGGTGAAAACTGCCTCCCGTGTCACCTCCAGAGGCTTCAGGAGCTTCCCCGAAGTCTCCAGAGGATGACAATTGGCCTCAAAAGAAGGCCTAAATCAGCTGGCCAGCACACAGATGTACATTGGAGCTGACAGGGCAATGCCTTGCGTGTCCTAAGAAATGGTTCCGCATGCCACCTGTGGCACCCGTGCCATAGGTTCGCCATCACTGACCTAGTCAAAAACGTAATATTCCTCTCTCTGCAAGCCACAACACCAATCAAGGCCACCCATAGCTTATTCTGACAACAAGGCCAAATTGGGTCTACTAGCCATGGGCTTCGTTGTTACAGTTTCTTCGTTGCTCTAGAGCAGGGGTCTGCAAAGTTGGCTCTTTTAAGACTGGTGGATTTCAACCAGTCTTAAAAGAGCCGACTTTGCAGACCCCTGCTCTAGAGGATGGCTTTGATCACACCTGCAAACTAAAGCCTTTTAGCATTCAAGCCACAAATTTGTGTTAACAACTGCATACAGAGTACGGTAAAGGATTGGAGGGCAGTTATTTTTGAAAGCATGATTACATGACATAAATGCTTCATTACCATGGAAGTGGTGAGCATCTTGTGATGCTACAGAAAGCCAGTTGAGACAGCCCATTTTAATTTTTATTGATAACACGCTCACAGGTGTGCTTTTTAATCATTTCACTACATTACATCCTCTTCGTCAACTGTCACTAGCAATTTTCTGTAACAAGCCTGATGTCCTGGCTATATTAGGAAAAACACAACAGCAAGACTGTGTTGGAGATTTCATTTTGCCTCTATGTGGTCTCGGCTCTTGTAAAAAAGCAGGACAACAGAATCTAAGTGAATTAAATGGAATTTGTGTCAATGTAGTAAAAGGGAGCTTTTATGCAGAACAAAAGAACAAATCATTCAGCTCACTCAAGTTGCTCAGGCAGTTCTGCTGAATTTTCATTTGAGGTTGACAAGAAACAATACTGGGTGCCTGACAGCATGTGTAAAATCTCTGCTCCACTGAGCAGTGAGCAGATTCTAGAATATTCATTTATAATTGTAGGTGAAAGTTTGGCTTGATGCTTGACTTTGGTTATAATCTTTTTTGCTTCCATTCTCTGTTTCTCTCTCCTTCCGTTTCTCTCTCAAACCAAACAGTGAACCTGAATTTGGTGTGACGTTGGCATGAAGTTAAAGACGTGTTAATCCTCTGTGTGTGATTTGCTTGTTTCTGTGTGAGAGATCTCAACTACTCTTAGAGGCCGGGATGAAATTAAGGTTCACAGGGACAAAATTCCAGTTCTGGTTATGCACAAACCCAAATGGTGTTTCTCCAAGGTTTCTCTTTCTGAGAGTCTAAATTAGAACAGCCAGTTTTATATTTATTTATATCTGATGTGGATAATTCACTGTCCCATAGCTGAAAGTGATCTCCAATCCTGTTTCTAGCTCCCAACCATTGACAGATTTCAGCGTCTTACCATTTTTAGCCAGGAAGCAGGAAATTAGTAATGTACATTAAAATAAATTGAATAACCCCTTAGTTCATCTAAGTACAGTCTAAGTACAGTCCATGAAACTAATAGGTTGCTTACTTCTCATTTACGTATTTAAAATATATAAACTCGAAAGATTTGGGTATATCCAGCCCATCCTAACCCTGTCTGAACCACTTCAATTGGAAGTTGGAAATCAAATTTAAATAAGTTTTGTATGCCATGCACACAATACAACTGCATTACTTTCATTTTAAGTTGACTGCTACATTGCTACACTTGTGGATGTGTGCCTACACACTTTCACAGTAATGAGTGGGTCTTATTGTATCAGTTTCTCAAGTGGCCCCTTGGGAAAATTAATTGCCCACCCCTGAACTAGAGAGAGAGGTGGGGAGAGAGCAAAAGAGATCTAAAGCAAAGAACAAAAAGAATAATAATATAAAAACAACATAGGCTTAAATTTATTTATTACTCTTTATTAATTTGTTCTGACACTAATAGACGTGTTTATATGTCAAGGGAATGTTTATAATCTACATGAATGACTGTAAACATAGAATCAGGAAGTTACACAGTCCACTTGAATCAACCAATAACATAAGTAGAAAAGATTTCTCTTTCTTACAATATATTATATGTCTCCCAAAATCTGCTAGGTCAGATTTGAGAATTCTACCCTGTTTCCCTGAAAATAAGACCTCCCTGGATAATAAGCCCAATTGGGCTTTTGAGCACATGCACTAAAATAAGCCCTCCCCTGAAAATAAGCTCTCCCTGAAGATATTGCAACATAGCAGCAGCCATGAGGTGACCACGCTCGCCGCCTCCTGCACCTCAAAAATAAGGTGCAGGAGACCTCCCCAAAAATAAGGCCAAGTGCTTATTTTGGGGGGTCAAAAGAAAATAAGACCCTGCCTTATTTTCGGGAAAACACGGTAATCTAAAAAATTAGAGAGGGAAGACCTGGAAGACTGACTGTACAAAAGAAAAAAAATCTGCTTGGATATATAGATAATATTTAAGACCACAAGTGAGCCGAAATTTCTGTTGCTAAGTAAAATATTTGTTAAGAGAATGTTGTCCCACTTTACAACCTTTCTTGCCTCAGTTATTAAGTGAATCAACTGCAGCTGTTAAGCTAGTAACATGGTCCTTAAGTTAATCAGACTTTCCCGTTGACTTTGCTCGTAGAAGGTCGCAAAAGGTGATCACATAACCCCAGGACACTGCACGTGCCATTAATATGAGTCAGTTGCCAAGCCTCTGGATTTTTGTTCACATAACCATGTTGCAATGGTCATAAGAGTGAAAAATAGTCATGTCCCTTTTGTCAGCGCTATTGTAATTTTGTATGATCACTAAATGAACTGTTGTAAGTCAAGCACTACCTGTAGTGTAGGGAATGGTCAATAATCCACAATTCTTTTAACAGCTGCAGGCTGAGCTAAGCTAGAAACAAGTGGTATAAAGGTAGTCCTCAACTAATGACGATTCGTTTAGAGACCACATGAAGTTACCATCATGCTGAAAAGAGGGACTTACAACCAATGCTTTCACTAGTCACTGTCTCAGCCACAATCACATGATCAAATTTTGGGTGCTTTGCAATTTTCATATATTTCTGATGAATGAATTTTCTTAGCCAGCTTATAGAATAGAATGGAATGGAATAGCAGAGTTGGAAGGGACCCTGGAGATCTTCTAGCCCAACCCCCTGGTAGGTAGGAAACCCTACACCACTACAGACAAATGATTATCCAACATCTTTAAAACATTCAGTGTTGGAGCTTTCACAACTTCTGGAGGCAAGGTATTCCATTGATATTTTTTTTCTAACTGTCAGGAAATATCTCCTTAGTTCCCACCCTACCCTCAGGTGCTTTGGATAATAGTTTGACTCCCTCTTCTTTGTGGCAACCCCTGAGATATTGGAACACTGTTATCCTGTCTCCCCTACTCCTTCTTTTCATTAAACTACACAGACCCATTTCCTGAAACTGTTCTTCATATGTTTTAGCCTCCAGTCCCTTAATCATCTTTGCTGCTCTTCTCTGCATTCTTTCTAGAGCAGTGGTTCTCAACCTGTGGATCGTCACCCCTTTCAGGGTCAAACAACCATTTCACAGGGGTCGCCTAAGACCATCGGAAAACACATATTTTTAATGGTCTTAGGAATCGAGAGACCAATTTTATGGTTGGGGGTCACCACAACATGAGAAACTGTATTAAAGGGTCACGGCATTGAGAAGGTTGAGAACCACTGTTCTAGAGCAGAGGTTCCCAAACTTGGCAACTTTAAGACTTGTGGACTTCAACTCCCAGAATTCTCCAGCCAGCAGAGCAGCAGAGCTGGCTGGAGAATTCTGGGAGTTGAAGTCCACAAGTCTTAAAGTTGCCAAGTTTGGGAACCTCTGCTCTAGAGTCTCCACATCTTTCCTAAATTATGGTGACCAAAACGGAATGCAAAGTCACCAAAGTCAAAGAGGGAAGCCAGTTTCATTTCACAAATGTGCTTTTCACTTGACCACAGCAAAATAATAATAATCATAAAATTGGCCACAACTCACTTAATTGTCTTGCTTGGCATTGAAAGATCCAGATCCAATTATGGTCATAAGTTGAGGACTGCCTGTATTGACCAGACTTTTATTTATTTTCAAATGATAGAATACTGAGTAAGAGTATTCAGATATGTGTTACTATCTTTTCATGTTACTTTACATTGTGATTTATTTTATGATTGATTGCTAAAACTGCCTTAAATATGTTTTATTTATTTTATTTTTATTTCATTAAATTTATACCCCTCCCTTCTCCTTGTAAGGCTCTAAATATCATCCCAATGAAGTTTAATTGCTACTGTTGAAAGTATTCAGCAAAAAACAAAACGTTTGCACAAAGGAGTTCATTTTCACTCTCTCTGCAGCCGCTTTTCGATTCTAACTGTGTACCAAGTAGTCTGGGATACTACAACTAGGTCACTGTGTCAATAAGACATGAGTTTCACACTTCGGCACAGATTTTATCAACAGCAAGAATCCAATGTTTCTGACTTATCATACAAGTGTTATCAGTTACCATGTTTTGATCAGCAGTAAAAGAAAAAGCTGACATCCCAGGTGAGCTTGTTGTAGCCTCGCTTCAGGAAAAAAAAAGGGGGGATTAACCTGAATCATATCCTATTTCCTATTATTATTAGAAGAAAAAAGGATTATGGCCCGCCAAAGTACCTAGCTCTCAAACAAGGCTTTCTTCAAATGCAGCAAAAGAAAAGAAGTAATACATTAAATTCTAATTCTTTATTAGCTCTGAACGCCTGCCGCTCTTTTGGACTGAACTTCAATAGGATTCTAAGCAGATGTATAATACCTGTACAATGAAGGGATAGGCATAAAATATTAAAAGCACTAGAATAGTGATGTCTTAAAACTAAACCTTAGAAGTCAACAAATGATGGTTCATGGACATTAAAAAGGTACCATGTTTTCCCTAAAATAAGGGTCTTATTTTCTTTTGACCCCTGAAATAAGTTCTTGGTCTTATTTTCAGGGAGGTCTTATTATTTTTGAGGTGCAGGTGGCAGCGAGCATAGTCACTTCATGGCTACTGCTGTGTTGCAATATTTTCAGGCCTATTTTTTTAGCACATGCACTCAAAAGCCCAATTGGGCTTATTATCCGGGGAGGTCTTATTTTTGGGGAAACAGGGTATTTCATTGATGAATCCTGCTTCCAAGAAGAATGCCCTTCCCGTTCTATCAAAATCCTATCTACCAAACCCATATTTAAAAGAACAAAAAATTCAGATTATGTTGGAACTGCCATGTTAGAATTGCCTACCCATTTAGAAATGTCAACAACCCACGATTAGGATCTGTGTTATTCTTTCAAAAAATATACAGCCCTGAGACAAATCGGTTGGCCAGAATGTAATTGAAATATATATTTTTCCAAAGCACAATTAATTAAGTAGCTTTGTTGCACTCTGCACATATGTATGTGCATTTTGTATGCAATCATACATATTGACTAACCATTTCCTAAACCCATGATGTATCAATTTTTTGGTTTATGTTGCATCGATATGGACAGTAGGGCTATTAACCTCCTGTAGCTTTTCCACTCTGGAAGAGGCAAATACTTTTTTTGGACAGCAATACCTGTTTTATATACAAGGGAACAAGCAAGCAGGCAAACAGAAAGCAACTTTTGATTGCCAAGATTTATTTCTCCTGGGTGTCTCCATTCAAGGCAAAAACTGCATTGCTGTCTAGTGATTTACAGATCATTGCTTAACAGACGGTATACAAAACAGCCTTTTCCACTTAATACAAAATGTTGTGATAGGGTAGCCTGAGGTTTGCATCAGTTATTGTATGGCCTCCTTCTTCCTCCTCCATATAATAATGGCAAAGGTGTGTCACTTTCACTTTAAAACACTTCCTAACATCCAGGAGAGAAGGAAGGCAAGATAAATCAGTATTCAAGATGCTAATGTATTGTACCTGAATGAAAAAGTCCTCCAAATGTACTTGCATTAGTATTCAAACCACACATTTGAGGTGAATGCATTGTTTACATTAAGGCTAGCAATCCAAAAAACCAGAAGAAGGTGGATTTAACACCCATTCTTTTTCTGACATGTTCAAATACAAATATTAGCAGAGTCAATTTAATTAATAATTAAGTCTAGAGGGTTGCTTACGACTCCTACAAGAAATTTACACTTTAGCTTTTGGTTGAGTGGGACAAATAAACAAAGTGCCGTCTATGACTTGGAAATGAAATTTTTATAGTGTAGCCTTGAATGGAAAAGAAAAAAAATTGGCTCTTTTTTCTCAGATATGCAGCTAAGCACTACTTTATGAGATGGGTGTGTATGTATCTATGTATGTACTAGCTGTACCCAGCCATGCGTTGCTGTGGTCCAGTCTAGTTAAATGGCCAACCAATCTGTGTGTAGATCTACACCTGCACACACAAACACATAGACACAACCACCGTATAACCCTCAACCTATCTACCTATTGTATTTTCCCTCTCTCTCTCTCTATCCCTCTACCTACCTACTGTATTTCTCCCTCCATGTGTAAGGGAACGGTGGAGGCTTATTTGGTTGCTAAGGAAATGACCGTTGGAAATGTGAGGGGCGTGTACGTGACGCATCATAAGAAGCAGCCGGGTGGGATGAGCTTAAGGAAGAAAAATAACTGAGAAGTGTGGTACTTTTACATTTGTGCTGCTTGCACATGGCACTTGTGTGCCAGCCACACAATCTGTATGTATGATTGTTACTCCCTTTCTTAGCAACATTGTGTGAAAATTTGGTGGCGATCGGTGCAGTACTTTCTGAGATTTTGCACAAACTATTTTAAATTTTTATTTATATAGATGTGTATGTGCATCAGAGGTGGGTTGCTGCATCTATATAAATAAAAATAAAATTTGATTTATATAGATGTGTATGTGTATCAGAGGTGGGTTCAGCCCAGATCAGCAGAACTGGTGGTAGTGGCGGCGGGAGGCTCTGCCCACCCTCCCGAATGTTTCTGCGCATGTGTGCACGAAGAAGCATGCCCGAACCAGAAGTAAAGAAATTGGCAACCCACTTCTGATGTGTATGTGTATATATACACATATCTCTTTATAGAGCCGTATCTGCCAGGAGGTAGTTAAGTAGCAGGCTCTCATCCTGCCATCATCCTACCTACTTTGGAATTAAGGAGATCAGGTGCAGACTGCTGAAGTCTGCAGTGCAGTAGCAGGGTTAATTTACTGAGCCTACAAAACTCTTCCAACCAAAAACAATGCATAATTTGCTCCTTTCCTTTGATACCTTCTCATAAATAAAAGATAAGAAGTGGGGGGGAAGAATTATAGTTTGCAAACACCGCAGCCAAATAATAATCGTTGATAGCTAATAAGATGCAATGAAAACTGATCCATGGAAGCCACAAGTGATACCGCAGCAATAAATATCCAGAAGGGATACTGTATATTAATAAGAAGTGCTACAGCACCATTTGAGTATAGCTTTTGATTTGTATAACTCCTAGCTACAATGTACTGGCAAAACCACTCCTGTAATAGGTAAAAAAAACAACAACAACAAATAAGCCTGTTAATAATATTTTTTTTCCTGTTTTCACATTTCTTCTTTTATGATGCGATGTCATAAAACATGCCTGTCACTCCACAAGTTGGCAGAAAGAAACAGAAGAGTCTGCTCTTTGGTGACTAGAGAATTTAGAATTCATGATAAGAAAGAGAAAAAAAAATCGGGAGTGCACTGAAGGTGACCTAATAAAAAAAATTATGATGCAATTATAGAGTTATGGCATTGTTATAGGATTGCTGGAAAAAAATATCTGAAGTTCAGAGACAGATGGAGTCAGAATGTGTTCTTAATGCATCACAGGCCAAATTTCTACTTGCCAGGAACACTTTTTATTTTATCATTTATAGGCAAATGGCCCAGAAGAGTAGGAAATTGGAGAAAATGGATCGCTTATAACCCTAAAGACGTAGGTACTAAAAATGGCAAGCAGAGAAGTTGGATTTCAGGAGGAGAAGAGTTTGCAGGAGTTTTTGGAAATATGTGAAAATCACAAAGGTTTCACTGTGTTCCAGAAACTACTTTGAGAAGAACTGCCTTTGGAAATCTAATTTGGGCTCATGGAAATTGTGGAGTTGGAGTTCAGTTGTCCCAATGAATTACTTTTCATAGAAAACCAAATAACTGTCCATCTCTGGAACTTTCCCTCATCTGTAGAAATGAAGAAACCTGGCAACTATTTATAAATTGACGATGATGATGATGATGATGATGATGATGATGATGATGATGATGATGATGATAAAATATCCATCCAGCTTATTGGAAGAGTGACACATACTGAACTGGCTCATAAAGAAAGATTTATTATCTGTGTAAAGAGAAATGTTTGCAATAGACAAATTAAACATAACAGTAATTAACTAATCAGAATGGGTGTTTGTGTTGAACAATCTTTAAAGATGAAATCTGTCAAAGTTATGTCAGATACAGGTGCATACTGAAATTTACCTAAATGAATGTATATCTTCAGTTCTAAGGTTAGAAATGACATTTTATCAATTATCATTGATAAGCAAAACTAGATCAAGTGGATATGTAATATCTATTTTACTTTACCTGTATATTTGTAAGGAAACTGAATAATAGAGTTTTCATTGGCTCTGATATGCTTTTCTACAATAAATTTCCTAATGACCTTTAATTAGCAGCTCAATAAATCCTAAGAGACAGGCTGACTATCAAGTTACTAAAAGAACAAGATTCTATTTGTCTGATTTATTTCCCACTACACAGAAACTCAATAAACGGCTGAAGTTTTGACTGAAGATAACCAAACAAATATAAAATTCTGCCACGAATAATAAAACAAAGTTTGTGACATATCAAGGGGGGCAATGGAGGTGGGGAAAAAGAAAATAGCAAAATGCCTTTCATTCCTTAATAAAGAAGCGGAGTGGAGAAGCACTCACACTGTCTTTTCATGGTCTAAAGTTGAGACTCCATTGAGACGCAAAACATATTTAAATGTGCTGCAAGGCGTGATGCGCTCCTTGTTTAGTACATACATTGCTTGACATGTGCTTGAACATTATATACTTTGCCAATTGGTTTCTTGAGGTATATGTTGAAATGGCTTTTTCATCCAATCAGCCACAAGGATCTAAAGCAGGCCTGTCAAACTGGCAGCCCGCAGACCAGAGGCATCACACGCAGGCCACGCCCACCCTGATCCGCAAAGGCAAAAAAATGTTACAATACGTCACAATACGTTACGCAATCAAATTTGATACCCTTGGTCTAAAGTCTCTCAAATCCTCATTACAGATCTTTTACACCCATTTCTGGTTGATATGTGTGGGGGGTTTGCTGTGGTGGTCCTAGAATAGCATTATAACTGGGCCATTCATTCAAAGATCCCCACCCAAATTTATAGATACAACATTTCAAACAACCCCAATATTCTTGGGCTGCCTTTAACACCTGAAACTTTCTTTGGATGGAAGCCCCTGAGATCACACCTCTAAAACCAAAAGGCAATTGTACAACAATTTCCCACCAGTTTTTTTTAATGGGAACTAAAGAAATTCTAGTGATATAGGTCGTCCTTAACTTTAAAAAGTTCATTTAGTGACCGTTCAAAGTTACAACAGTACTAGAAAAAGTGACTTTGACCGTTTTTCACACTTACGACTGTTGCATGGTCACGTGAACAAAATTCACATGCTAGGCAAATTGCTCATATTTATGATGGTTGCAGTATCCTGGGTCGTGTGATCACCTTTTTGTGACTTTCTGACAAGCAAAGTCAATGGAAAAGCCAGATCCACTTAACAACCATATTACTAACTTAACAACCGCAGTGGTTCACTTAACCACTGGCAAGAAAGGTTGTAAAATGAGGCAAAACTCACTTAACAACTGTCTTGCTTAGTGAAACAATTTTCGGGCTCAATTCTGGTCGTAAGTCAAGGACTACCTGTATAGTCCTGCCTCACTATATATATTTTATATATTTATTTATATCTGTATCTACAAACACACACACACACACACACACACACACACACACAGAAAGAGAAAAAGATTCAGAAAAGGACAAAAACAAACTATGGCAATGGAGATTTTATGGAGAGCTCAGAAACACCTTCCCCCCATTAAATGAAACAGTTCTGTGTTCCAGAAACAACTGCATTTTTCAGTATTGAAGTGGTTGACCCATTGTGTCAGTGATGAAACTGTGGGGCCCCTTGGCTATTGCAAAAGTCTACAATTTAAGTATATTGTATCCACATTTTATAGTCTCTTGGATATTATCTATTTAACATATTAAATGAATAATATGTTAAATTGCAGCCTTTTTTATTTTTTATTTTTTGCATTTTCTCCAGGGGTGAAATTCAGCAGGTTTTGACAGGTTCCGGAGAACCAGTAGTGGAAATTTTGAATAGTTCGGAGAGCCGGCAAATACCACCTCTGACTGGCCCCAGAGTGGGGTGGGAATGGACATTTTGTGATATGTGGAGACTCTAGAAAGAGTGCAGAGAAGAGCAACAAAGATGAGGAGGGGACTGGAGGCTAAAACATATGAAGAACAGTTGCAGAAACTGGGTATGTCTAGTTTAATGAAAAGAATGACTAGGGGAGACATGATAGCAGTGTTCCAATATCTCAGGGGTTGCCACAAAGAAGAGCGATTCAAACTATTCTCCAAAGCACCTGGGGGCAGGACAAGAAGCAATGGGTGGAAAATAATCAAGGAGAGAAGCATCTTAGAACTGAGGAGAAATTTCCTGACAGTTAGAACAATTAATCAGTGGAACAACTTGCCTCCAGAAGTTGTGAATGCCCCAACACTGGAAGTCTTCAAGAAGATGTTGGATAGCCATTTGTCTGAAATGGTATAGGGTTTCCTGTCTAGGCAAGGGGTTGGACTAGAAGACCTCCAAGGTCCCTTCCAACTCTGCTATTGTATGGTATTGTATATCCTCCCCCCCCCCCAGGAGTGGGGAGCGAATGGGGATTTTGCAGTATCCTTCCCCTGCCATGCCACCAAGCCACGTCCAGAGAACCGGTAGTAAAAAAAAAAAAAGGAATTTCACCACTGATTTTCTCCTACATTTTCCCCCACTGCAAGCACCCTGAGGGGTTTGTTGGCTGAGAACTAGACCGAAGTCACCTGATGAATATATATCCCTATGAGTGGATTTGACAGTGGGTTTTCCTAATTTCCTAACACTTTAACCCTAAATTACCCTGATTCTTTAATCACATTTTATATTTTTAGCGTATGTATTGGTCTACAATGTGTCTTTTACTTTTTATTTGCTTTATATGCCTGCCAGTCCCAGGTAGCATCTCTGGATGGCTTGCAGCAGGTTAAAACATTGCAAAACATAATATAAAGCAGGAGTCCCCAACCCCCCGGGCTGCGGACCGATGCCGGTCCGTGGCTTAATAGGAACCGGGCCGCAGGGCCGGAGAGGAGGAGGAGGGAGGAGGGGGCAGCCCTTGGCACACGCCAGATGCGGGAGAGCGCCAGCGCACGCCAGATGCGGGAGAGCGCAGGTGCGGCCGTTCGTGCCATTGGAGGCCCTAGAGGGCCGAGTGAGCCGACTCCCCCACGTGTGCGCATGCGCCACCTGTTCCCCCCCCCCACTCCTCCTCTACGCCAGCTGGTCCGCAGAATTTTCTTGAAAATGAAACCGGTCCCTGGTGCAAAAAAGGTTGGGGACCCCTGATATAAAGGACAACCAAATATGCAACAGCATTCATACTGGTTAGTATTTGTTTTCAGAATGTATTCTATGTTTTAAGAATGGATTGCTTATTTCTTCCTGGCAGCTCATGCAATAAACAAAAAATGGATAAACCTAGTTTATGGTGGAAAAAATTAATGAAATGGGATACATACTAAATTTTGAGTGTACGAAATATGTTAATCTGCCATAGGAATATCACATATGGATATGTGTGATACATGAACATTTAACAGCTATAGTCATTGTTTGAAATACAAGAAGATCAAGAAGACTTTTTAATAATGTGGTTAGTTACACAGTATTGTTTATTTTCACTTGGGAAGGAATGATCCATACCTCTCATAAGATAGGCTCATGTTAGTTATGAAGGTTATTCCCTTGTGATCAAAACTCGCAACCAAGCAGAATATAAATGAGCATGCTTTATGAGAGAGGCAAAGTATATTTAAACCCTTGATTAAAAATTGGAACAAGTTACACATCATACAAAAAATTAAGAGAGAAATACCAAAATGATTACCATATTGTGTGCTTCACGTAAAGAAAATGCAAGATATTAAATAAGCAACAAATATTTAACACTGTTAAATAAGCAACAAATATTTCAACACAATCGAAAAACACTACCACCTTTTGTTCCCAAATAGACCAAATGTCTGTTTAGAGTTGGATTTTTGATCTGGATAGTATGATTTAAAGGCAAGAAGAAACAAACTGCAAAAAACACAGAACTCTTGTTACTCAATTTTCCTTTATTTATCTCAACTTATTAGCTTTTCTCTTTTTTCTCCTCTCTCATTCTCTCTTCCTCTTGTATGATGGGAGTTTTCCCCTTTACAGAAAGAAGTGGATTAGATAAGACCCACTTTCCCCCTTTTTCTTGCTTGTAATATCAAATATTTTCTTGCAAACCTAGATCTGGGATCTCATATTAAAATGAACTTTGGCAGCTGGAAGAAACGACAAAGCCAAGAAACACAGAGAATCCAACCACACAATCCAATCCTTTCCTAGGGCTGCCCCAGGGCCAAGTTAGGAATAGACTGGAACTTGGGGTCCCAATAGTCTGGGTTCTTGTATCTGTGACTAGCCACGTATCTTGGGGAAAACTTACCAGTAGGAATGATGAAGGCATTCACCCATCACCATCATTTTTATTTAGTGTTTATTGTTCATTCATACACACACACTCACCTCTGGAACTTATGGTATTGTTTGGTTTTACAGAATCAACAAGGGTCAACAATAGTTGATACACAGAATTTCCCTCTTGTATATACTGCAGCATGTGCAATATGAGCATTTTGCTCTTCTGAAAAATTTCTGGCACGTTTCTACTGTGTGCTTGCAAAAATCTGCAAGATCTTTTTAAAGCATTCTTTCACAAGAAGTTTCTTTCACCCTAAATTCTGGGAAAGCACAGCAATTTTATGAGACTATCTAGCTGCAATGGTGTTCATAAAGGTGGCTTCATTCTTTCAATAATTTGGTTTACGGGCTCAAGCAACTGCTCTCGAATCCATAGCACCGCATAATGGAGTGAGCTCCCATTATTTGTCCCAGCTTCTGGCAGCCTAGCAGTTAGAAAGCATGTAAAAATGAAAGTAGAAAAAGTAGGAACCACCTTGGGTGGGAAGGTAACAACGTTCCGTGCACCTTCAGCATTTAGTCAACGCAGCCACAAGACCATAGAGATGTCTTTGGATAGCGCTGGCTCTTCAGCTTTGAAACAGAGATGAGCTGGGGCCCCTAGAGTCGGGAACAATTAGCACATTTTTTGAGAGGGGAACCTTTATTTTTTTAATATTCATAGGATTTTGAAAGACTTTATGAGTATTCTGCTAGGCATCAATGATGATACTGTAGATGTGGAGACAGTTTCATAGAAATTGACAGAATGATGTGGCAGATCTTTAAAAAATAAATAAATTGATTCTATTACATGCTTTAATAGGGTTACCTGTATAGAGTGGGGAACTTTATATGTGCAGCAATATCGAGTATTTATATAATTATTTATGCTACATGGTAAGTTATGACCTTCGCAAGGGGACAATCAGTTGGCCTAAAAGAACTGTTATGGTGATGTTTCTAAAATTTCTGGGATTCCTTCTGCACCTCAAAGGAAGCAGAGGAGAGGAAGAGAAAGCAATTCTATTGTATTTTTATACCTCCGATCGTTCTCCGTATTCAGACAGGTACTATAGAAATACATAGCATAAGATAGTCCAGCAACACAGTCAAGCTCAGATATCTGCAAGCAATGCTTATTTACACTGTATATGTATATATGGACAACTTTTTTTCCATGCCAAAAGGACACAAATATGACACCACAGAAAGGAATATTCCAAAGCCATTGGTCTTCACTTGATCCTTGACCATCTTGCAACCAAAGAATATGGCTTTCCCTGGGATCAATTGATTGGCATCAATTAATCCGATGAGGTTTCAGTCCTGATGGATTAAAGAGGCTCTGGGATAAGTAAGCATATAGTTAAGCTGTACAACCTGTAGCATGACACAGCTATAGGGTCACTATTTAATCCATAGACTGCCCTAGCTGTAGATTTTAAAAATTCATATTAAGTGATGCAAACCTGGGACTTTTTACTAGCATTTCAAATGTCATGAAGCACAAAATGTCGGTTCTTGTTACAAGCAGCTATGGTAGTTATATGAAAAGTGTATTTGCCAAGCAATTTTCATATTAAGGTACAACATTTGTACAAATTACATTTTAATGTTTGGTAGTGAAATCTGCCTCTCATCAACGTAGATTTTTTTCCCCTCTCCCCACCCACTTTGATTATTCCAAATAAAACTCTGAAAATGTATTCCAATTAGGTCTTCACTGTTAGTCAGGTTAATTAAACACGTTCTAATCATACAGCAAGATGCCTCCTATTAATTAGGAAGCAGATTTTAAGTTGCCCAATTATAGTTAACCCAATTCCCTCCTGCATGGGAGGTAAGAAACAATACTTATTCTGTTATGATGTTTCCTGCAAATGCAAATACGTATCGTCTAAAAGCAAAGCGAGTTTGGGTCTTTCTAAAGACTTCTCCACATAAGGCTTTCTCCACTAATTAAAAATTAAATAATTAATACCTTAAATTAACTAGCCTTGAGGAAATGTGAAGGTCACTAGGGGTATGTGCTAAATTCACCCAGATCTTGGATATCAAGTTGGGATGGATTAATGCAGAACAAATATTCATTTAGTTGGCATAGAAAGCTGATGTGCAAGGTGCAAATGTATGGTAAAGGGTAGCAATTGGGCCACTACAGTATAAAAAACAAACAAAACCCTTGCCCTAATACTTGTGTCATTTATGTAAAATATCCATGGCGGAATTAACATACCTGATTCAGCAGTCAATAAATCCCTCTACAAATCTCAACCCAAATCAGAATCCTTGTGGTCAAACTACTCTGGCTGAGTCCATTCTTAAGAGTAGGAAATAAATTACTGGATTAGCCCATTAGCTCAATGTTGTGATATGTGATTCTGATTTATTGTATTATTAGCTAGTCTTTTCTCTTGAGTTATTATATTATTCCCATCCTTCCAACTAACTGATTGATTTAGCCTCCAAACTATGAAATAGTCTGGCTGACCATTGTCTGTTGTTTTATCTCCACTGCTAGGCATGCATTTGTATTGTTTCCTAGTTTTAGGTATTATTAGCTGTTAGCTATCCAGAGCCCCTTTGCTGAGATAGCCAATTATAAAAATGAAAACAAATAAATAAAATCTCAGTTACTTGGTTAAGTTTCAAAGGGACAATCTGGACAGGATCATTTCCCCATCCCTAATCAAGAAGCCATTTTTTTTAAAAAAATAGGCTTGGTAGTTTTGATTGCAAGTCAAATTTAATCACCCGTTGAGATAAAAATGTGGCAGGAGAATAGACCCTATTCCTTCCTGATAGAGAGCAATTAAACACATCAGGGGTGTCAGACTCAATTTTATTGAGGGCAGCATCAGTTGTGTTTGACCTGGGGGGGAGGGCATGGCCAGGGGGGTATGGCCAGCTCAACATCATTCATGTTGGGGGCACCTGTGGTGGCCCAAGCACTCTATCAGTGAAAACGGACTCCCTGGAACCATTTCGCCTACAACAGCCTCCTGCAACCCTATGGCAATGAAAATGGATCTTGGGAGTGCTGCCCATGGTCCTTGCAAGCTCTCTTTTCTTTGGCAGAGGCACTGCTGCTTGGTAACTTGCCCAGTTATCATTCATACTAGAATAGTTTTGGGGATATCTGTAGCGTGTGTAGCAACTCAACTCCCCTATTGCTGAAGCTGTCACTATATGTACTCTGGATACACTGGGCCCCTAATCAGTGTTGGGGATATCTCCTTTAGGAGACAGAAAGTTGTGCAGCGGGATTTGCCGCAAGAGAAACGTTGCTAGTAGACACACGAATAGAGTCTCAGACACTGATAGTAAAAACAAGTAGCTTTACTTGTGATGTAAAAATAAAGTACTGCTTCACAAGCAATGATAGTAGGTTTTGAATCAAATGCAGTCTTTAACTCAAAAACAATTGCTTACAGTTGCAATCCACGATTCTTCCTTGTTCTGCAAAGTCAGTCAGTCAGTCAGTCAGTCAGTCAGAGAGAGCGAACAAAGAGAGAGAGAGAGAGAGCTCCTGGCTTCCTCTTATTGCTGAGTTAATTACATTCAAACATATAACATTTAAAGCAACAAAGACCATTTGTAATCATGGCTTATATATATTGCCAACCCAACACTAGGATTATACTCCTAACAAATAGCAAAGGTTGTTGTTGTTTTTGTTTAAATGCGATGCAAAGGTTAAAAAAAATGCTGGCAATCCCTTGCATCTTCCATTAAAAATATATCTAAAATTAAAAAGGAACTTGTGGCCAGCTAAACCAGAATCTTGTCAATTTCACCTCTACTCCCCTTGTTTGGGCCCTTGATGCAAGGCTCTGGAAACTGAAATCCTCCCCCCCCCCCATTTCACAACCATAAGGAATGAAATAAATTGCTAGAATATCCCCCCCCCCCCCTCACCTTCCACAATCTCTATCTATTCAGGGCATGCTGGGTGTGTTTCGCCATTTGCTTTAAAATCTGAGCAACTTGTCTGAAGCTGTAAAGTTGTCATTACTTTACTGTATATAACATCCACGCTGAGCTGTGATGGTGAAATAACAGCATGTCAACATCTTCTGCAGCCAGGTACTTTCCTAGCAATTGCAATCAATGACCCCAGCAGTTGAAGTGGGGAAGAAAAGGAGAGATGCTGTAAAAGAGCAGAGCTTCACAGCCAGGAAGAAAGACCAGTGTCCAGGCCACTGGGTGAGGAAAGGAGATGTGCCAAATTCAGAACAGATGGTCATAAGCTCTGCACAGCTCCAAATCAAAAGGAAAAAAAAAACACCCTACTTTGATCCAGGTTCAAATAAGTGGCTGCAGATCCAGGAAATAAACAACAACATGTTTGTTGTATCAAAAAGCTGTGATCTATACCTAAAGTGATGTTAAATGCTTGTATGGTCACATCCTTAGAGAATATCTTTAAAAAAAAAAGCTAACTGGCATACTATAAATTTAAGTCATAGCCCCTAATTCCCATCTTGGGAGATAGGGCGGTATAGAAATCGAATAAATGAAATGAAATGAAATGAAACAAGTAAGGTTGTCAGATTGGAGACATCCACACCAAGATAGCTTTATAGGTTTTTAATAAAACTATAAGAAAAATGTGAACTCTTGAAAAACTATTGTAAGAAAGTACCTCCAATTATTATCATTCATTAAAGGAAAAACAAATAATTGATATAACCAATTTAGAAGAAGAAGAAGAAGAAGAAGAAGAAGAAGAAGAAGAAGAAGAAGAAGAAGAAGAAGAAGAAGAAGAAGAAGAAGAAGAAGAAGAAGAAGAAGAAGAAGAAGTCAAAGTTTGTGCTGCTTGAGATTGAGCCCAACACCTTTCCCTCAGTATTCCTCTTCAAAGCCAATATTCCTCTGATAAACCAACTTGGGAGTCCTGGATTCTGGCTGCTACTTTTAGATTCCTGGTTGATAGGCAATAAATATGCCTTCATTTATGTTTTAATTGTGGATAACATGCCAACCTGGCATGTTTAACAAAGTCCTGGGTGGGCCTGGAAGGGGGATTTTCTCTCTTGGATATATTTCCACTCAGGTTTCAGATTGGCATCAGTTGAAAGCCCAGGAGGTATGTGTATTGGGGTGTGTGTGTGTGTGTGTGTGTGTGTGTTGCTGCTGCTGCTGTTGTCACTAGGAGCCATTGAGGTTAAAACAGAAAGCAAATATTTCTAAGATGATAAATTAAACTGTGATACCAGGATTCAGTTTACAATGCAAAGCTACCTAAAGTGGAACTACAATATTGATTCCTTTCTTGGATATGTAAGTTGGTCAGTGTCAATATTATGAGAGCATGCTATAATATGTACATTAATAAACATTAAGTAAAATCTAACAAGTGATAGTAAGGACCTACCGTTCAAAAACAAACAAGGAAAGTCACAAATATTTGCAAATATTGATTGCAAATATTTAAAGGTAGCATCTATTGCATACTTAAAAAAGCATTTTACGTAAATGTAATAGTAAATAATGCCTTCATATTTCTCCTTAGCTTCTATTGTCTTTTGTCTTATGTGATATTCTGAATAATAATCAGTGCATGGGATGACCTTCATTATTTCCCCCCTCCCTCCAAACCAGCTTTAATTCAGTGTAATTCATTACATCTGATTCAATTTCCGTTACTTCACATGCAGTTTCAGGCCTTTTGTAATATTAATGACATTATCAGTCTTCCAATATTAGCTGACAATGAAAGCTCTCTGTTCCAAAGACTATGCCGTGCAAACATGATTTTCATATTCACAGGGAAAGATAACGAATGTTTCCTTGAATGGAAGAATATTCATCGTATTAAGAATCCCACGGAAATATCTGTAACAATTGTGCAGGGTTGTTTTGCTTGCTTGCATTTAACGTGTTAGCATTTTTATCAGATAACAAATCACAACCATTCCCATGTAATCATTTTGGAAACATCTTTTTTTTCCTCCCGTCCCTGTCCCTTTATTTCAAATATCTATCATAACATAACAAAGAAAGGGGACTGTAAACTGAAAAAAGCAAATTACTACACAACTTAAAAACAGTTTCAAGAAGACATAAACCACTAATTGTACAAATGCAAATATCTATCATAACAATACAATAATACAATAGCAGAGTTGGAAGGGACCTTGTAGGTCTTCTAGTCCAACCCCCTGCGTGGGCAGGAACCTTATACCATTTCAGACAAATGGCTATCCAACATCTTCTTGAAGACTTGCAGTGTTGGGGCATTCACAACTTCTGGAGGCAAGCTGTTCCACTGACTAATTGTCCTAACTGTCAGGAAATTTCTCCTCAGTTCTAAGTTGCTTCTCTCCTTGATTAGTTTCCACCCATTGCTTCTTGGTCTGCCCTCAGGAGCTTTGGAGAATAGTTTGACTCCCTCTTCTTTGTGGCAACCTCTGAGATATCGGAAGACTGCTATCATGTCTCCCCTAATCCTTCTTTTCATTAAACTATAACCACTATATCAAAATTCAGTATCAATGAGACAACCTGTAGTTTATGGGATTTTTCTTTAGTATTAAAACTGAGAACCAGGTAACTGTAGAGCTGTATTTAATTATGAATTAAGTATTAAAACATTATTTTAATTAATTAATGCATTGCCTCGAGAAGCCAAACTACATTTGATGATCTCAGTATATGAGCCACCATGAAATCTTTAGGCTATACACTTAAATTCAACCACCATCCATCTATTTTCCTCCTTACCCTTAATGATAGCCTAGATAATTGAAGTCATATTCCAATACCTAGAGACTCAATATTTATGCTGAACAATGATAGTAATCTACTGTATATGTTTCATCAGACTTTAAAATGAGGGGAAAATAACAGAAACTTAGAAGCACTGTTGTCACAAAGTAGTAGAAATCTCTACTAAACTAGAGATAAACATGAGATACCACTATTCATAATAGTTTGCAATTACAAGTGGAGATTAAATATGTTTCAATATACTATTTTTCCAGAACTGTTCACCTAGGCATAAGGTAAGCAAACTATGGTTCATGGGTTGTATATAACCTTCAGTACCATGCAAAGCTAGCTCAGATCACAAATCTGAATTTAGTTGCAAGATTTTAAGAGTGACTGATAAGAAGCAGGCTAAAACACAGCCTTGTTCACCCATCAAAAAAGGACTGAAATGTATTTTTATGTCCTAAATAAACATATTCCTCCACATTCAAAATGTAGATTCATGCACTGCCAATCTTGATGATGAAATATTCCTAACACATTCAGTGACACAAAGAATTCTAATTGGACACAGCATTTTCCTTGCCAAACAAAGATTAGAAGCCAGCCTCAAGGACTCACTTATTAATAAGAAATGCTCCAGGTAACTAATTCTTAATCTGAACTAGAATGAACCTCAATTTTGCTATCAGGTTTCTTTTGTTAAATGTCAGGAAAACAGACCTTGGCAAATGATCAACCTGTTTGTTTGCACAGAAGAGTGTGTCAGCACCTCCCCACATGTCCAATAACTTGAGGAAGTTAAATGTAAGCAGTACCTTCATCACTCTGGCATTCTATTTTAGTCTTACTCTACATCAGAAGGTAGCTTCAGCTCAGTGCTGATAACAAAGCACTATCGCTTTTCAAAGTGACACAGTGCAGTGACATATCAGCACTGCAACTTAAACGAAAAAAACCCTTCTCATTTAACTGCTAATCTGCTGAAGCCACATTCTGCCTGACACTCTAGTTTTCAATTAAAACTTTTGGGTAACAGAAAAAAAGTTTGGGTTGTGTTACAGTCTTTCTGGGAAGCAATCAAAACTATTGAAAGTTGAAGGCTTGGTGTATTTTTTTTAAATGCAAATATCACTGGAGAATGCCTTTTGAACTTGCATGCAGTTCTCAGTAAAATAGCTGAATGGCTTTAGCTTGACATGATACAGAAAGAAGAAATGAAAACTAGTTGGATATTACAATCTCATGATTTCAAAACTGGATTTTTTAATGTAGCATTTCAGAAGTAGATGCATCTGCTTAAGAACATATTTACAAGGTACCCTAACATAGGTATTTAATCATATTTGGGACAATATATATTTTGGTCTATACCATCACCCAAGCCAAAATAACCAATGGGGTTGGGCAGGAACTGAATAGACTTTATCTTTTGATCCCAACAAAATGAGTTTGTTTCCAGTAGCTTAAAATCTAGGTGAAAGATAGGCAGTTTTCAAGAAACTTACTGTATAACTTAGGAGTGCTCACATGGGCAAATGCAGGTTTTAAACACACTTACTCGATGTTACAGCTTTACAAGTCAAAATTAGTGTTTCAAAAAGTGATGGACATGTCCCAGTCAATGGAATGAATATAGCATCAATATGAAGAGTCTGTGTATATGTATTGGCAGGCAGACAGCTAGACATACTCACAGTTTTCCAGTTTCTAGTCTGGTGCCTTAACCACTACACCAAACTGGATGTCTTCATATATTTACAATATTCCAAATAGGAATATTGAGAAGTCCCTCACTCATTCTAAATGTGTCACTGAGAAAAGCCCAGACAAATGTATATGGGAAAATTTGAAATCTTGTGCATAACTTCTAGGTACGCAAATTGAATTGTGAAGTACAAAAGGGATATCTAATCATTTATTCAGCTCTAATCACTATCTATATTGGTCAAGAACACTTTTAAGACCTATCAACATCACACACATTCAGCTTGACTTGCAAAGACTCTCACTAACCATTTGCTGACAATGTGAAAGCACAACACCATTCTCAACCTGCTTCTGCCCCAATGCAAAGGAAGTATTCACTTATCTTTCTTCCTCTACCCTTTTCAGATGACACAAATGGTACCAGTGAGTGAGTTTACGATGAGCATTCTGAAATACATTTAATTAGGCCCTGCCCTGATGCTTTTGAACATCTGAGGCTACTGCAAACTACTTTGTAAGAATAGGACCTGTAGATGTCCAAATCTGGAGCCCAAGTTTTGGTCCCTGTTTTTCAGGGTGATTTGTTTGCAATTCTGATTGTGGGGACATAACCACTGCAAAGCTTCCTTTTCGGCTTCATTATATCTGTGGGAAAGGGCACTAGCAGAAAAGGGTGAGAACATTTCTCTCATTCTCTTCCCCACTTTGATATCCCCTATAGCAGGGGTCTGCAAAGTCGGCTCTTTTAAGACTGGTGGACTTTAACTCCCAGAATTAAAGTCCACCAGTCAACTCTGGGAGTTGAAGTCCACCAGTCTTAAAAGAGCCGACTTTGCAGACCCCTGCCCTATAGCAAAGACAAAATGGGAAGAAGAAGGAACCAAGTTTGGTTTTGTTGTTGTTGCCATGGGTAACAGGAGAAGCAGGAGCAGGAAACAGGATCAGAGAGAGATAAAGGAGAATGGTTCCTTTGGTATCAGTTTTTCGATCCCACCGAATAGGTGTTCTTCTACCAACGTCATAATGCTATGTGGGGATGACTTTGGGGAACAGGAGGAAGACCTGCAGACTAGACCACACTCAGACAAGCATCAGCTGAGTCTACAGAAGAAATGGAGGCATGGCAAATGCCTCAGAAGGGACCATCCCTAGTATATTAGATTATAAAGGTGAGGAGTAAGAGATGTATTTTCAGACTTGCAAGATTCTGTTAATGTAACCTTACAATAAAGTAGATTTACTTCTTCTAGTTCTAGGTGTCCAAAACATAGTCAGTACTGCTGAGAAGGCACATTTGTACCCACAGGATGTTAATACTATTGGGTAGGACAAAATTGATCTTTTAGGAAGGATTTTTTTTCATTAACGTTTCTGTGTACAAACAGGATTTAGTCATGACTCAATATGATGAAATGTTATAAGCTACGGAGAACATATTCTTGGATAGTATAATTCTATATTAGGTGCTTTTCCCTTTAAATTCCATTTTCGGTAAATTGCGGGAAAGCAAAGTTTCAGCAGTGTGAAATGCTGCATGTGCAAACATCAGGATACACATTAAAATTTTATTTCTTTTAAAAAGGTTTCTTTGTGGTCAACCAAGCGTAGATAGAATCATTGGTGCAGACAATAATTTATTTTACTGTAGTTGTTCTTTATGAAAATACCATAATATTTAACTGCAGAGCCTAAACTTCGCCAACCTGATGCCTTTCAGATATGTTGACATGGCAAATTAGAGTTTCTAGGCCTTTTGCTAATTTCAATTTTCAATTTCAATTTATTAGACTTTTATCCTGCACCTATCTCCCCGAAGGGACTCAGGGCGGCACACAGGCAATTAAAATAAATATAAACATGTAAATAAATAAAAACACCATAAATACTACAACAATAAAAACTGATTAAATTAGAATACCCTGTGCTAAAATTCAATAAGAACCCACTAATTATGTTAATTTAAAAACACAGTCTGAGAAGTTGATCTCAGGGGCCTAGGCTAAACCGGCTTGATGGAAAAAGTACGTCTTCAGATGCTGGCGGTAGAGGCGGAGGTCCGTGATGGTCCGGAGTTCGAGGGGAAGGTCGTTCCAGAGGGCTGGGCCCGCCACAGAGAAGGTCCTTCCCCTGGGAGTCGCCAACCGGCATTGCCCGGCCAACGGCACCTGGAGAAGCCCCCCTCTCTATGGGAGCGAATCGGTCAAAGGGATGTGTGAGGTAAGAGACGGTCTCGCATATAGCTAGGCCCCGTGCCATGGAGCGTTTTAAAGATGGTTATCAACACCTTGAAGCGCACCCGAAAGGCCACAGGCAGCCAGTGCAGCTCGCGCAGGAGGGGTGTTACATGGGAATGCCGTGAGGCTGCAATAATCCCCCGCGCAGCCGCATTCTGTACTAGCTGTAACCTTCGGGTGCACCTCAAGGGGAGCCCCATGTAGAGAGCATTGCAGTAGTCTAGACGGGATGTCACAAGTGCTTGAGTGACTGTGCGGAGGGCATCCCGGTCAAGTAAGGGGCACAACTGGCGTACCAGGTGTACCTGGTAAAATGCCCTCCTGGCCATGGTTGTCACATGGTCATCCATGGTCAGCCGGGAGTCCAGGAGGATACCTAGATTGCGTGCCCTCTCCACGGGGACTAATAATTCGCCCCCAATGGTCAGTGTTGGGGTCAACTGGCAGAACCGGGATGCCAGAAACCACAGCCACTTGGTCTTGGATGGGTTGAGTTTGAATTTGTTACTCCCCATCCAGACCCGTACGGCCTCCAGACACCAGGACATCACTTCAACGGCATCGTTGGGGTGGTTTGGGGTAGATATGTACAGCTGAGTCTCATCAGCGTACTGATGGTACTCTACCCCAAAACCTCGGATGATCTCACCCAGCAGCTTCATGTAGGTGTTGAACAGGAGTGGCGAGAGGACCGACCCCTGAGGTACCCCACACATGAGGGGCCTCGAGGTCGACCTCTGCCCCCCTGCCAACACGAATTGTGACCGACCAGAGAGGTAGGAGGAGAACCACCATAAAACGGTGCCTCTCACCCCCAGCCCCTCCAGTTGGTGCAATAGGATACCATGGTCGATGGTATCAAAAGCTGCTGAGAGGTCTAATAGGACCAGGATAGCGGAGCAACCTCTATCCCTAGCCCTCCAGAGATCATCCACCAACGCGACCAATGCCGTCTCGGTACTGTGCCCGGGTCGGAAGCCGGACTGGTGCGGGTCCAGATAATCAATTTCCTCCAGGTGACGGGGGAACTGCTGTGCCACCACACTCTCTACAACCTTCGCTAAAAAGTGAAGGTTGGAGACCGGACGGTAATTTTCCAACAACGCTGGGTCCAGGGAAGGCTTCTTGAGGAGGGGTCTCACCACCGCCTCTTTCAAGGTGGTTGGCAAGAACCCCTCACTCAGAGAGGTGTTCACTATTTCCTGGAGCCAGCCTCGTGTGACCTCCCAGGATGCCAGTACAAGCCAGGAGGGACACGGGTCCAATAAACATGTGGTGGCCTTTAGTCTCCTCGATAACCTGTCCATATCATCGGAAGTGAGAAAGTCAAACTCCTCCCATAATACTGTCTCAAGACCTGCCTCGGATAATCCCTCCAGACTACTTTCAGTGGAGGGCAACTCGTTCCGAATCTGCATGATTTTGTTCTGCAGATACTCTCCAAATTTCTCTGCTCTGCTTCCCGCGGCCTCTGTTGGAGGAGGGAGCGGGTCATCCCAAACAGGGCGGCAGGGCGGTTATCTGCGGATGCGATAAGAGTGGCACAATAATTGCATTTGGCCACTCTTATCGCCACTAGGTACGTCCTCAAGTGGGATCTTACCAGTGTTCGGTCAGATTCGGACCATGTGGATCTCTACTTTCTCTCTCGGTGTCTCTTGCGGTGTTTCATCCTCCTCAGCTCCTCGGAAAACCAGGGAGCTTGGGTGGATCGGCACCACGTGAGAGGCCGCAAGGGCGCGACCCGGTCCAAGAACCCCATGGCTGCACTATGCCATGCGGCCACTAGGTCCTCCGTCGAGTTGCAGGTCAAGGTCACAGGTAATGGCCCAAGCTCCATCTGGAACCTCCCTGGGTCCATCAGGCGCCTGGGGCGGAACCATCTTAGAGTCTCTGGTTCCGCATCCCCACGGTGGGGTGTAGCGGTTGGAAAGTCTAGCCGAAGGAGAGAGTGGTCTGACCATGACAGGGGTATGGTGACTAAATCCCCTACTCCCAGATCACTCATCCACTCATCCACTGGCCAGAGACAAAAATTAAATCTAGTGTGTGCCCCCCCTCCAGTGTGTGCCTCCCCTCGTGCGTGGGGTGCTGAATTATTTGGGTCAGGTCCATGGCCGTCATGGAGGCCGTGAACTCCCCAGCTACCTCGGATGTCTCGCCTACCTATGGCAGGTTGAAATCCCCCATGACTAGCAGTCTGGGGGTATCAACCGCCACCTCAGCAATCGTCTCAAGGAGCTCGGGCAGGGCTGCTGATATGTAGCGGGGAGCCAGGTACACAATCAGCAAGCCCAGCTGCCTCCCTAGGCCTCACTTTACGCAGAGGGAACCGGTAGTCTGAGGCACAGTGGTCTCTCTCGGCTCAAGACCTTCCCTAACAATAACCGCCACCCCCCACCCCTACCTAGGGCCCTTGGTTGATGAAATGCTCGGTAACCTGGTGGGCACATTTCAACGAGGGGAGTTCCTCCCTCGTGGCCCAACCAGGTCTCTGTAATACCGCCAGGTCCGGCTCCCCCTCAGACACAAGGTCATTAATGAGGGGGGCTTTGTTGACCACGGACCTGGCATTGCATAACATCAGCCTAGGGCCCCGGCTCTGTGATCCTCAACCTCCTAGCTTGCGGGGGGAGCTCCGAGAGTTGGGGCGTACGACCGCTTGTAACCAGCGGCCCCGTTCCCCCAACAGGTAATGTGATCTCTGTCTCCCACCGCCCCTCCCCCTCCCCAGGACCGTTCTGATCGATAAGCCCTCTTATCGATCAGAACGATAAGAGGGCTTATCGATCAGAACGGTTACCCAGGCTGCCATTCTGGTAATGGCAATCTTTGGATGGATGTGGCTGACCTAATTAGGAAGATCCTTGTGACATTTGGTCAAGATAGGGATCAGATTACCAAAAATCCTGCCAGTGATTCTACAAAATTCTACAAAAGAGGCAATATAAATTCATAAATCTGACTACTCCATGTTCTGAAACAGTTGAAAATTTCTGCTCTTTGTAAAATATCAGTTGTATATATAGTACATTAGTCAAATTTGGGAAGTAGGGTTTTTATGGTGATTTTTAAAAGTTTGTGCAGGTATACTGGAAGCAAATCAACAAGCCTGAAGTAGACAACAGACTTGTTTATGTAATCAATGCTTAAGATATCTTTACAAATCCTGATTAAGTAAAGGTAGAAGGTATCATAAGAACAAAAAGCTAGCTGTGATTTTTTAGCATAGTTTTATTAACAATAATGTGCTCCAAATTTCAAATGCTATTGGAAATGGATTATGAAACAAAAGCAGGATGTTTCTGATTTTGCTCACCCATGGTGAAAGCATAAACTCTTCTTACCACACATTTTCCTATTCTAAAGAAATTCCTCCAAGTCCTAAGGATATGATAAAGTGTCAGCAGAAAATGGATATAAATTTATCCTGTGTAAAAGATAATAAGGAAAACTTTCAGACACTTTCTGAAATTCTACACAGGACAGAAAGTCTGTTCATCCACTGGGTTGCCGCTGCCTTTTTATTTAAGCAGGGGCCTCTCTAGGAAGACGAATTTGCTTTTAAAATTCCAGAAATTTCAAAAACAGAAGTGGAAAAAGTGAAATAGTTAAAATTGCTGTAAGGCAGGGTGGTTTCCAACATTGGCAACTTTAAGACTTGTGGACTTCAGCTCCCAGAATTCCCCCAACCAGCATACTCCAAGTACATATTTCAAAGTAAACGTGAGCAAAACAGAGTAGCCTCATGGTGAGACAGGTAGCAAATAAATTTAATAATAAATAAAATAAAACATATGAAAGTAATGTGTTCACAACCACCAATGGAAGAAAGCAGTGTACACATGTAAAGCACCCAGAGGATGAGGCTCTTTCATCTTCTGGGAAGTGGTGCTCTGGCTTACAAATTTTATGAAACAACCCTTTATAAATGTTTGCGTGGCTAATAGCTCCATCTGGCTAGAGAAGTGGTGAAGAGCATTGAATGGATGCTTGTTGGCTTCCTTCCCATACAGAGGTTGCATATAGTCCTTAAAGCTCATTGGATGGCAGTCAGTCACTAGCTGATGCCACCTGGATGATAAGCTTGTACTCAAAGCTTTTATTATTTTAATAGTAAGTGGTACAGTAGTTAGAATACAGCATTGCAGGATAATGCTGCTGACTGCTAGGAGTTCGATTCTGATGTGGCCCAAGGTTGACTCAGCCTTCCATCCTTCCAAGGTCAGTAAAATGAGAAGCCAGATTGTTGAAGGCAATATGCTTAATTCTCTATAAACCGCTTAGAAAGAGCTGTAAAGCATTATGAAGCTATCGCTATTATATAGAGCAAACTTTTCAAATTTGGCAATCTTAAGATGTGTGGACTTCAACTCCCAGAATTCCCCAGGCAGCCACACTGGCTGAGGAATTATGGAAGTTTAGGTCCACATATCTTAAAGTTGTCAAGTTTGAGAAACCCTGATATAGACTGTCCCTCATAAAATTGGATATCTTCAAAACGTTATTTGAAGAGTAGAAACATTTGCAGTATATGGTCAAAAATGCCAAGAAAGACCATGATAGTGCAATCAAAGCTCCACCTGTTTTTACATGCGATAGAGTCACCATTGATTATTTTATATTAAATATATTAACTACATCCTGCTAATACCTCTGTAAAGCATGTTGGCCAGCCATCAACTAAAAAACCCACCACCACTTGGCTGGCTGACAAGCCATTTGGATCATGCTTTTCACTGCTGAAGATTGTGTTTGTATCTGTGAGCATCTGTGTGTGTCTTCTGTTTGTATATAAGTCTTCAAAAATAAAATTTGGAAATGTTCCTCCCCATCGCAAGC
Source organism: Rhabdophis nuchalis (assembly GCA_039707465.1). Taxonomy (NCBI): domain Eukaryota; kingdom Metazoa; phylum Chordata; class Lepidosauria; order Squamata; family Natricidae; genus Rhabdophis; species Rhabdophis nuchalis. The sequence goes on along the minus strand of CM077644.1, from coordinate 169,972,346 downwards.
AGAAAGATGGTGTTTCTTTTTATCCCATCTGATTTTAGGGGCGGCTAGTCAATATATCTGATTTTGTCACATTTGAAACAACTTGTCCTTTAATTTAAGAGTTCTGGTATTTAATTGTATACAGGAAGCCCTTCATCTTCAAAGGGCCAAGCCTAACAATATTATAGCCAAGCAAAGTACAGGATGTCATCACTGGATCCTGTATTCCATCACTGGATCTTAAGCAGAACCCTGTTCTAAAGGTTTTAGATTAGAATGAAGAACATTATTTGTGACAGACGTGGTCAATAAAAAAGGCCCAAAACACATGAAAGAAGTATATCTATGTCGATCTTGAATTTGTTCTGCAACCTTGTCAATACAGGGCTTTTAAGCCATGTAACATTCAAAGGATTTTCATTGTTATTACTTTAATAGCACAATAAATCATTTCCGTCAGGTAACTCTTTGACTAAATAAAGTGAGCAACTAGCTTTAGGCTGGTTTCATCTTTTTTTTTCCCTTTTTTTTTTTGGCTGTCCTTTGCAAATGCAAGTAGCTGGGATTTTTCTGGCTACTGTGAAAAAAAAAGAGATTGAGTAACAGTTAGGCTGATCTTACAAATGGATTACAACATTGTAATGTCTTCAGAAAGATGTCATTGCAGACACAGGCACTATAGTTTGGTGGAATAAGTTTGGTTCACGTCTTCTAACTAATGAGCCCACATTGGCATGATGTCTAACTCTAAAGCATACATATACTTACCAAATAAGATTTTAAAGAAAAAATACTACTACTACTAAAAAAAATAATCTCTATGCTGTAAATCACATATTAATGTGTAAATTCAGCCCCCATTCAATCATAACAACTCTGCTTCTTTTGATTTTAATAAATTCTATTTATTACATGTATGCTGTACTTATTAGAATTATATATTTAATAAATAGATAGATCTATTTAATAGACAGATAGCCACACAGACAGATAGATTAAATATATACAATACAATAGCAGAGTTGGAAGGGACCTTGTAGGTCTTCTAGTCCAACCCCCTGCGTGGGCAGGAACCTTATACCATTTCAGACAAATTGCTATCCAACATCTTCTTGAAGACTTGCAGTGTTGGGGCATTCACAACTTCTGGAGGCAAGCTGTTCCAGAGGTTAATTGTTTAACTGTCAGGAAATTTCTCCTTAGTTCTAAGTTGCTTCTCTCCTTGATTAGTTTCCACCCATTGCTTCTTGTTCTGCCCTCAGGTGCCTTGGAGAATAGTTTGACTCCCTCTTCTTTGTGGCACCCTCTGAGATATCAGAACACTGCTATCATGTCTCCCCTGGTCCTTCTCTTCATCAAACTAGACATACCCAGCTCCTGCAACCGTTCTTCATATGTTTTAGTCTCCAGTCCCCTAATCATCTTGGTTGCTAGATGTTATATATAATTATATATGTTATATATAATTAGTTTCATTTTAATATTTTTAAAAGAACTTGATTTTTTTTCTTTTGAAGAGGTCTGGTTAAAAATGTAATGAAGCAAAACTAAGTGTTTGATTCATCATTTATTCTAAACATAACACAATGCCAGAAAGTCATCTTGAGAGTTTTCAACACTTCATAAAACAATTGAAGAATTATTTGCTGACAGGAAACAAGCAGCAGGTGTATGATGGAGTTGACAGCTGCACCTCTGACATGGATCACAGAGAAACTCTGCTGGAAATGATGTAACATCTGGAATGTTTGGTCAGATTTCAAAAATGCTGGGTTTTAAAAAGTTGCCTGCTTCCCTCTTACTGACAAATTTAAAAATAACTAATTTTCTCCTTTGATAATAAATCACAAGTTCTATATTTTTTTTTTTTACCTTGTATACACTTTCACAGAAAAAGTACCACTTTATCTATAGGGTGAAGAAGTATAGGTATATAGTTTTCCTAATGGGTTTTGAAGGTAATGATTATACTGAACACTCAATTGGAAAAGGTTGTTTTTTCTGAGACACTTTGACGCTACATTTAAAGTGTTCGTTTTTCACACATCCAGATTATAATTTTGACATTCTGAATTTGAATTCCTATGTATTCAAATAAAAATGCAATAATAAATTAGGTTGCAGTGTAATTTTTTTTCCATATAGATCTTCATCTTTAATTGCTCCCGGACAAGAAACTCTAGAAACAATATCACTTAATGAATTTGGTCAGTGGAAATGAATGAGAATGTTTCATTATTTTTATTCTTTTAGGGATATACTGAAAATTCACATATTACTTACTGGTGGGATGGAAGTAATTGCAGACTTAGAGAGAACAACACACTTATGGGTTGGAGGAAATAAACATGATTTAAACACGATTTTTTCAAGGAGAGAAGCAACTTAGAACTGAGGAGGAATTTCCTGACAGTTAGAACAATTAACCAGTGGAACAGAAGTTGCCTCCAGAAGTTGTGAATGCCCCAACACTGCAAGTCTTCAAGAAGATGTTGGATAGCCATTTGTCTGAAATGGTATAGGGTTTCCTGCCTAGGCAGGGAGTTGGACTAGATGACCTCCAAGGTCCCTTCCAACTCTGCTATTGTATTGTATTGTATTGTAAAAAGATGAGGAAAATGGATAGGAGGCCATTTAGTTTCAAGACCAAGATTATCCCTGAAATTTATTTCCATGCTTATGTTTTGAGTTACCATTGCATCTCTCCATATTAGGCAGGTCCAAGGAATTTCCTAAACATTTTTTTTACTGACATCTAAAAGCCAGAATATTAATTGCAAGTGTTGCATCAAGACTGCTGGACACTGTCTGCATGTGATAAATAGTCCCACCACACGTGTAACATAACACCTGCTATCACTCCCTTCTGGTGTCTAATATGGAAAATTCCCTTGACAGACAATCAGCCAAACCCTGGAAATGGAAGTAATGTCATAGAATGATGTACATGGGGGGGTTGACGTGATGGTTAATTGCACACAGTGATAAGAAAAAATACATCATGCCAAAGTTGTTTCCGAATGATATCGTATAAACGTGCTTCTGTGGTTCTCAAAGAAGATAGTCATAGTTAGATAAATGCAGCAGAGAACCTTGTCTAATAATTGTGTTTTCACATAAGGATTTGTGGATGAAAATCTATTGCATCTAGTCTCTAGTAAATAGGCTTAGATATATCTGAGATTATAGGGACAAGATTTTTTTTCTTCATACAAGTATGAGTATGGCAATAAGTATGCCAAATACATTCATAAGGAGTTAATTCAAGGGTGTTAATGAATTGCAAAGAGCACAAGATCTAGGTAGCCAAAAATCTGCCTAAGGCGCTGCTGAACCAGTTCTACAGAGGAATTATTGAGTCTGTCATCTATATCTCTATAACTGTCTGGTTTGGTTCTGCAACCCAACAAGACAGAAACAGACTTCAGAGGATATTCAGAACTGCAGAAAAAACATTTGCTACCAACCTGCCTTCCATTGAGCACCTGTACACTGCAAAAAGTCAAAAAGAGCGCTGAAAATATTTACAGACTCCTTTCATCCTGGACATAAATTCAACTCCTACCCTCAAAATTATGCTATAGAGCACTGCACACCAAGACAACTAGACTTAAGGACAGTTTTTCCTGAACACCATCATTCTACTAAACAAATGATTTCCTCACCATTGTCAAACTATTCACTAAGGCTGCATTACTATTACTATTAAGTCTTCTCATTGTTCCTATCACCCATCTCCTCCCATTTATGACTGCAGGACTGTAACTTTGTTGCTTGTATACTTATGATTTATATTGATATTGATTGTTTCCTGATTGCTTATTTGTACCCTATGACTATCATTAAGTGTACCTTATGGTTCTTGATGAATGTACTTTGTGTTTTTATGTACACTGAGAGCATATGCACCAGACAAAGTCCTTGTGTGTCCAATCACACTTGGCCAATAAAGAATTATATGCTATGCTATGCTATGCTATGCTATGCTATGCTATGCTATGCTATGCTATGCTATGCTATGCTATGCTATCCAGACAGTCACTAGATGGAAGAAAATGATTAGACTTTTCTGTATGATGCTCATCTGTAGTTAGGTTTGATTTTCATAAAACATTTGTATCAGTATCAGATGTACTAGTTTATTCCAATTTGGCAGATTTATACAGAAACTTCCCTTCAAATCAAAAGGCAGACCATTCATAAATACCTTTTTTATTCTGACTCTGTATATACATACGTATTATTATATAGTTACAATATTAGTTTTACGTGCTTAAGGATTGAAACTGTTTACTGTATTTCTCCAAAAGCCTTTTGCTCAAGTTTAGTATCTGTACAGTGGAGTTTCTCCTTGATTTTTTTTTTTTTTGTTGATGTTAAAATATGATGTATTACTTCATGGCATGCCATTTTGTTTTCTTCTGGGACTATTGAAATTATTTGAAAGACTCTGAATTTATTTCATATTTTTTTTCCTCAAAAAAAAAAAAAAGAGCATTCGAGGATTACTGTTTTCTAGTTTGGAGGGACAGCTGTTTCTACCATGAGATTTGCAAGATTCTGTTAATGTATCCTTACAATAAAGTAGATTTACTTCTTCTAGTTGTGTTTCCTGTCTTGTTTACCTGGGAGGGCTGGCACCATGTCTTTTATGCTTAGTGTAGAATGGCCTTAGAATTCATGGCCAAAGAGTAAACATGAATATGTAATCTCTGGATGTTTGCTCATTGAAATTCTTAGTCCCAAAGTTGCCTCTCAAGAAGTAGACGCTAAACCTGAGGAATCCAGTCTATCACTAAAGTTTCTTCGGGATTCATGGCTACTACTGAGTGTTCAGGTTTAGGATGTGGTCAGGAGCACCTTTGCCTGACTCTCGATGACACAGTCATTGTGGCTGTATTTGGATTGTCAGGATCCTGCAACAACATCTCATGCCTTCATCTATGTTCTTTTGGTCTGTTGCATTGGATGCTACATGGGGCTGCCTTTAAAGACCATACGAAATTGAAGTTGCTCTAAAATGCAGTTTTTGATTTATTAATCACTATATGACCTACCGTAGAATGTAGGTATTTCCAGGTTTATCTTCTTTAACCAGAAACTGTCTGCATAGTACCATCAGCCTAGGAGAAACTATTTTTATTTATTTATTTATTTTATTAAATTTATACCCCGCCCTTCTCCTTGTTAGGACCCAGGGCGGCGCACAGGCATTATATAAAACCATAAATACAATATACATCAATTAAAAATATATTAAATTAATTCACCCGTGCTAAAACCCGTTATTAAAACCGTAACCAAATTATAATTTATATTTAAAAGTCAGACGCGGGGGGCTATCCTAGGCCGGCTTGTTGGAATAAGTACGTCTTAAGACGTTGGCGGAAGAGGCGGAGGTCCGAGGTAGTGCGAAGGTCGGGGGGTAGGTCATTCCAGAGGGCCGGACCCGCCACAGAGAAGGCTCTTCCCCTGGGTGTCGCCAGCCGGCATTGCCCGGCCGACGGCACCCGGAGTAGGCCCGCTCTGTGGGAGCGGACCGGACGAAGGGACCGGACGAAGGGACTATTGATTATTAACCTCCTTCCAAAAAAAATAAAGTGGGGAGGGGGGGGTTCCACAACCAGGAGGTATTATTTTTCAGTAATAGCTTCACTCACATGCCTTTAGAAGTTAGATTTGTCCTTTCTTTAATGACTTTCCAGAAGCTGGCAAAAATGGAGCAGTTCCAGGAATAGTTAGTTAAATGCATTGCCAAGGAAGAGGTGGAGGATAATAATGAGGTTATTTTTCACTCAATTGCATTATTATGACTCTATTAATAGTAGTAGGATTATATTTTATAGTTTTAAATATTTAAAAGGATATTAAGGCTTTAATTGTTTAACAGTTCTTATTATTATGGATGTTTTAATTATGGACTTCTTATAAACTGCTGGGAGTCCCTGGCAGATTCAACTCTACACAAATAACTCAGAATAAAAAAAAAAAGGGTCTGGAATATATTTTATTAAAAACCCTCAAAACACAATTGATGTCAAAAAAACATGTGGATGCCATTGGAGTTCATTTATCCATTCACATGAAAGCTGAAACTCCTATGGTCAAATATGTGTCCAATAGAGACTAAATAATATAACAAATCCAATTATTATATAGAGAAGGGCATTTCTCAATATAACAATTAGTTCTGCTTCTGAGTTCTTTTTACCCTATAGATAACTATTCACAGATTACCCTGGTATGCATGGTACCAAAACCAATGAAAAGGAAAATAGAGAGAATTCATAGGACTGAAACATGGAATGGCAAATGAATTGGGTTTTTTTTTTCCTACAGAGCTAATTCAGTGAACAACAAGCAACTTCATAGTAATTGAAGAATGACAGGTCTGTTTTAATCCTAATTGAATGAAATGAAAATATTAAAATGGGCCTATATTCACATGTTAAGAGGGACATGTGTAATTGTTGTTTCACTGATAATATTTTTGGTACAGTATTATGAAAGTAATTATTTGACTACTGGAATTACGAATTCATTAAAGATCACAATAGCCATCCTCAATCTGATACATTGTAGATTTGAGACTATCACTTCCGGATTTTCGAAGTAGTATAGACAATGAAATCCAGGCATATCTGAAGAATATTGGATTGGTTTTTGTTAGATATTTGTCAGGGGAATGAATTACAAAGCAGGAAGAGAGGAATGAAATAAATAAAAGAATTATTGTACTGCAGAGATTTTATCACATAATATACTATAAATACTAAAAATATCCATCATATCATGGGCAAAATCTAGAAATCTACTGATTTAATGAAAAAGTCACCAAAAAAAAAGAAAAGAGTAGATTGGACCATGGATGTCTGGGGTAGACAAAGGAGGCAAGTGACAAAACTATTTATGACAATTTCACTACACAAATGCCGTGGCTTAAATATACTTATATCCAACATTGAGAAATAATTATATAAATGTGACATTTATGTGATCATGTTGCTTCATGAATATTGTTACTTTAGTGCCATAGTTTTGCTATAAATGTCACTCAGGGGTGGGATTCAAAAATTTTTACTACTGGTTCTGTGGGTGTGGCATGGCTTAGTGGACATGCTTGGGTGTGGCAGAGGAAGGATACCGTAAAATCTACATTCTCTCCCAACTCCAGGGGAAGGTTACTGCAAAATCCCCATTTCCTCTTGATAAGCTGGGACTCAGGAGGTAGACAATAGATGGAGGTGGGGCCAGTCAGAGGTGGTATTTATTCCGCTACTGGTTCTCCAGAACTGGTCAGAAACTGCTAAATATTACCTCTAATGTCACTGGTTAATACTTGAGAAATCAGAGTATTGAAAATGGCTGAAATCTTTGGATCTGTTTCCACTACTGGTAAATTTCACATACTGAAGACACATGTGCAGGACTGGTGAAAGCTTTTCAAAACTAAGGTAGTAGAATAGGGTTGCTTTAATAATAATAATAATAATAATTTTATTTCTTATAAACCGCACCCTCTCCCCACAGGGACTCGGGGCGGTGCACAGGAGAAATAAGAACAATGGCTATATACATATTTCATTAAAAATAAATTAAATTAAGTAACCTGTGCTAAAATACCCATTAAAACTATCTAACTAAAAATCCCCAAAAAAACCCTAAAAACAGAGGAACTAAACTAAAAACATAGTTTACAAATATCCAACTATAGAACAGTAACTACTGGTTGGCAACAAAGACGTCCTACCATCTAGTGGTAAACTCAATTTTTAATGTCCAGTGTATTGTAGCCGTAGCGGAGAAAAGGTTACCATTGGTTGAAAAATACTATGTCAAGCTCTATTTTCACATAAAAATCCTTCAGCCAGCTTCTTGCTCTGCGTTAATAGTAAGTTGAATCGAAGGCTCAAACTCCTGCCTTGATCCAATAAATGCTTCAGTAGAACATTTGAGTGGAAATAAAATAAAGAACCTAGGAATATGGGAACACTAATAGCTTATAGTTTATACTGTATGAAACAGCAACTAATTCAATTTCCAGGGAAATAGACTGTATATTTTTATTATCTGAATTCTTATTTCTGATTGCAAAAGGCTCTTTTTTTCCATTCTCAAAGGAAGAAGAAGAAAAAAATAGAACAAATGCCTCAACTTCCCCATAGGTAGGAGGTAACATAAACATTCCTGCATACTTTCCTCAATTATAAACACTGAACCAGCTGTTACACTCTCTAAAGGGGGCAGCTATGAATGGGGAGGGCCACGTCAAGAAGGGTGAAAGCTGCCTATTTAGCCTATCTCCAAGGAAACTTGTGACAGCTGTAGAGTGCACTGGGTCTCAGCTGTTATTCACTAGCAGAATTCTTTGGGGACAGCATTGTTGGAGACCTCCTACCCTTTTATAGTAGCAAGTACCTTTGAGGTAGAGCAGAAAGTATGTAGTGTCTGTGAGCCATAGAATGTATGCATGCCATTAAACCCACTCAATGGAAGTATGGTACTAAAATTGCGGTAGGTTGTCATTATGCATGATGTGGGAAATAAAAATATGTTCAAGGCACAGAAGAGTGAACAGAAATATTTACTGACAATCCAATAGTATGTTTACCAACAAATCGTTCCTGCATTCCTGATTTTTCTGTGTGTATATACATAATATAGATAATTACATAGTCCATTGTTCTATCATATTTTTTGCTCAGCGTTGAAATATGCAGTTAGGATTGTATTTAGTATAGCAATGGGATGATGATATTGAATAACTGACATTTATTTCCATACTTATAAACACATTCCATAACATTTTCAAAGGTCTTTATGTTATCATACATCTCTGGAAAGCAAGATGGGTAGCATATTTTATATATATATATGAATATTCTTTATTAGAGTCATATTTTCCCATTGATTTGCTGACACCAAGAATCTGTTCACTTCATATTATGAAGTTATAATGTACTTTCCAGGTTTTGTTAATTATCATTTCTTGTACCTTTTCAATTAGCTTTCTGCCAAATATTTAATAGACAAGTGTCTCTGTAGTTTCCCCCCCCCCATTCATTCTGAATATTTTTTTTCATTTGAATTGGGAACACTATTGGACTTCTTCCAGGCACCACATACAGACACAGTCTTCACAACACATAAAATAAGTTACATGGCCAGTTATGCTTGTATTTTAATATTTCTCCCATTAAACCATACACTATGTCCATCTTAAATGCTGTATTATGGCATTTCATTATATCATCCTGAAATCATCCAATAGTATTACATCTTTATATTCTATTCTATATTGAATTGTTTATCTTTTATAACAAAGCTTTTCAACATCCTCTCCATAGTCCTCACAATTTGTATAAAATTTCATATTATCAATCTAGTGTATGTATATTAAAAAAAATCTAACATATATATATATAATATAGGTAATTGAGGTAATAATATAGGTAACACACACAAACACACACACACACATACAGTATATATATATGGATTATTATCATTGTTAATCATTTGTTTGACTATAACTGTTATTACTTTATTTTATACATAATATTCTAAATTTAACTAAGTTTAACTTCATTTTTATTCTAACATTTCATTTCATAATCCTGTATCCTTCCAGAAGTAGTGCAGTCCTATATCTCTTGCCATTTGTGGTATTTGTATTCTAATTGTTTTCTTGATAAGTCTTATGTGGACTTCTCTTGGCACCTTGTTGTTCATTGCATATCTTGTAAAGACTCGAAACCCTCCATCTGTTCCTTCCACCCGCTTGCCTTTAGATATCACTGATGCTTCGGCCAGAATTTCTCTCATTGTTTCTGCCAAATTTTCTCCCTTTTCTTCTTACATATTTTGAGGTTTGAGATAGAGTTCCAGTTCGTTAATCTCTCCTTTCAACATTCCACTCCTGTCATTTCCAACCATGCCCAATTTGCTGCCAATATCAACAATTTTCTTAGCATTTTGTTCATATTTTTTTCAATCTTTTGAACTCTATCCTCAGATTTCATCATCATTTTGTAGATATTCTCAATTCTTCCCTCTATTTTTTCTGTTTTTTGTTCTATGTTCTCCATTCTCTTTTCAATATTTTTGTACTTATTTGTACTTTTTGAATTTCTAACATAATCATTAGCAATGTTAACTCTTTTTCTTCTTCATGTTGCACCATTCTTCCAGGTTATAAACACTGCCACTAAAACATCCAAGGCTTTTTTTTGTTAAGTTTTAAACACGTTTACTATAATCTTTCAAGTCAAGGCTTTCTCTTCACTCCAGTCCAGCTTTTGATAGTACTCCAGAAGAGCACCTGCATAAACAAATTGTACTCTTCCCACTATCCCTTTCACTAAACAAAATCCGGAGCCTTGAAGTATAAGTCAGATGTAAAAAAATAAAAATAAATAAAAATAAATTCCAAGCCTCCAGCCTTTAGGTGGCAGTGTTACTTCTTTTTCCTCTGCTTTTACCCCTCTCTTTAAATACAGGACTTAAGGGAAAAAAAGTGCTTAAAAGCCAACAATCTAGCTGAGCGTTGTAAAAAGAAAAGAAAAAAATTCATAATCCACAAATATGAAAAAGAGGAAGAATAGAAGAATAGGGAAAAAAAGAAACCAGTCCAATTTAAAAAGTAAGAGGCATTCATAAAAATTCCATCCATAAAAAAACAAAATTAAAAAGGATAACACACTAAATTTAATTCAGGCTTAATTTGCCACTTACTCTCTTCTGTCTTCAATTTTAATTTTACTCTGTCTTTTTGGGTGTTCTCTTCTCTAATAGTAAAATTCATCTCACCATTTTGACACACACTCTCTCCTGCTTTACTTTCATTTAGGGGCTGTCCCAACCTTCTGCAGCTTAATGGCTGCTTCTCTTTTGCCGGAAAAAAAAGAGCTTCTCCTGGATCAATCAGAGACTTTGTGATGTTCCTGAGATCAGCTTTTCTATCACTATCTCTATGGGATGGTTTAGACCCAAAAGGACCATCCAGCAGCAGAGATATCGACATCAATCCTGAAGCTCCAAGATTGCATGTCATATCGTCGCGACATCAGCCCCTCCACCCAAGAACTGCAAATGTTATACCTCTGCTCCACAAGCTGCATTGCTTGCCTGTTTACTTCTGGATCCAATAGAAGGTGACCATTATGACATTTAAAATCCTACATGACATGGGGCTGGATTATTTAAAGCAGGGGTGTCAAGCAGGGGTGGATTTCTTTGAGGGCTGGAATGTAGTTCTCCTTCATAGGACGGCGGGAGGTGGGAGCAGGGAGTGGTGGGGAGATGGGATGGATGTATTCTGCAGCATTCTGTTGGCCAAAATGTAGGGCGGGGGCACACACAACCCCCCCCCCCCGTGCCTCATTTTCAGCCTCTCTGGCCCAGCACCACTCTGCTGGTCAAGAAAGGGCTGTGTGGAGGCCCTACAAGACCACTGTACAGCCTCTTTTCAGCCTCCACAGCCTCCTGCAGCAATCTCCTGGCCGAAAACAGGTCACAGGGAGGCCCCAATTTGGCCAGCAGCAGCCCCAGGGCCTAAAGCACCATCTATCCCTAATTATATCTACCTATCCCATCAGATATGACAGATGAGGAATGCTACAAACACCATCAACCATGGAGTTTTCTTTGATGGGATCCAGAAAGAGAGCCTTTTTTACCATGGCACCTGGCCTCTGGAATATCACTCTCCTTGATGTGAAATTGGCCTCAACCCTGTTGGCCTTCTAGAAAGTCCTCAAAATGTAGGTGCTCCATCGGGCTTGAGGATCCCATAGAAATGCAAAGTGTGTTAAATGGTTGCACTGTGTATATGTTTAATGTTTTATATGTGATCTTTTTGTTTTATGTTTACATATGTTTTATATGTGATCTTTTTGTGTTTTACTATTATAGTTTTGTGTTTTACTATTATAGTTTCTTTTATAGTTTCTTAACAGCAGTTTTTAACTTTTGGAAATTTGTTTTAAGGGTGTGATTTAATTGTGTTTCATTTTGTACGCCTCTCCTCCCTCCCCCCCAAATAATCATATGCAGGTGAGATGGACAGCCAGACAAATTCAATCAATTGTCTAAAAACAGAGGACCTGCAAGTGGGCAATTCTCTTACATGTTGTGATGCTTCTAAGGGCTAACTTTGATATTCCAGTGAAATAAGAAACTTAAACTCAGAATGCCTTGCTCTTGACAGGGAAATCACGTTTTAAGTAAATATATAGCTGACTTTCAATTGTTGGTTAAGAAAATGGCTGGAATTTTAAAAAAATAACCAATCAGTTTCAAGAGAGACTGTCTGATGGAACATAGAATGAATTCAAACGTCAGAATACTTTCTGCATTAATCTAGGATTGCCTGGATATTGATAGGAGACTGGTGAAACTGCAAGAGACTATAGGCAAGAGAAGAAATTTCCTCACTCTCTCTATGCATCACACACTTGTGACGCAAATCTATGCAGTTTGTAACTAGCAAAGCTTTCAACCTAAGAAAAGTTGTGTTGATGAACAAGCAAATGCTTGCTTATTATGAAGGCCAACATATTTCATATTCTATGAACTTACCTCTTTCCCCTATTGCATGTTAAAATGTTTGCCTTCCCTCAGATTTCTGCCCCACTCTGGGAGTGTCTTGGAACAGAAGAAAGTTCCTTACTGGTGCTTGATAAAATCCACACTCAACAAGAGCGAAACCAACATAGGTGGGCTTGGTTAGATGTCTTTCATCTCTTTCACTGTGCTTCCCAGATTCCTCGTGAGATAACGATGAAATGATGTTGAAATATAATTTTTAAAGATGTATGGCACAACAAGCGAATTGTGAATGCGACATATATATTTTTTTAAAGAATTGTATTGGTTTTTAAAGTTTTTACAGGGAAAAAGGTGCAAGGTGAAATAACATTTTGGCATCTTCCCTGCCGTTGGTGATGTCCCTCCCAAAAAACTTAATGAATATACAATTTTAAAAAATAAAGGATAAGCACATAGAAAAATTACATCTTATAATCCATATAATCAATCATTTTTCCCTTTGCCATTTTCTCGTGTATCAACAGTTACAATAAGCTTTCAAATAAAATCATTTTTGAGACCTGAGTCTTTTCGCAATTGACTCTTCCCTCCTGTCTCCAGACGGGTCCATCGCTCCCTCTGTTCCCCCATCTTCACCTCCCAACTGGGAGGAATGTTTTTTGATAAATATCTCCGTCTCGGTTAATGTTTTAATTTTTACCCTGTCCCCTTCCCAAAATATCAACATGCCTTCTGGCAACAACCACTTGAACCAAATTCCTTTCTTATATAATTTCTTAGATAAGAAGGAATACTTCCTTCTAATTTCTCTAATTTTTTTCGGAATTTGTTTCAAGATGGCTATTTCATGGTCCTGATATTTTAAGACTCCATCCCGTTGGGCCCTCAATATCTCATCCCTTGTGGATCTCCTGAGAAATTTAACATGAATTTCTCTTGGTACATTATTTATTCTAGCATAAGCTGAATTAATTTTATAAACCAGGTCCATATCCCACCAGAGCTGATATTTATCTTTTTTAATATATTCTGCTAATATTGTACTCATAATATCTTTAAGATCTTCATTATCTGATTCTGGCAAATTCTGGAACCTGAGGAAGAAAGATATTCTTTCAAATTCAATCTTAGTTATATGAGCTCCCAATTCTAAGCCCTCCCTCCGGGTCTCCTTAACCTCCCCCCCCCATCTCAGCCACCCCCTCCTCCAGCTTCGCAATTTTCTATTTATTTTCCGCTGTGTCCCTTTTTGTTTCCCTAAGTTCAAGTGTTAAATCTGTCAGCTTTTTCATTATCTCGTGAAACATTTTGGCAACTGATGGCTCCTGCAGTCCCTCTTCAGCGGGCTGCTTTGGCAAAAGTTGTCTAATCTTTGGTTGTGTAGTTGGGCTGGAAGCAGCTGAGGAGGGTGCAGAGAGTGACTTTCCCTTTGGTGGCTTTCTAGAAGCCATTATGTCAGTTGGTAAAGAAATCGTGCTGGTAAAACAGGCAGCCGAGAGAGTCCGAGGCATCAGAGAGTCCGAACGAAAGAACAGTCTTAAGAGTTCACTTTTAAAAATGAAGAAGAGAAAAAAAATAAAAGAAAAAATTCTTACAGTTCAAATCCAGTATCCACATATTGGGAGAGATCTGGGGGCCTCTGGGAGGAATGTTGAAAGAGAAAGTTTCAAGTCCTTCATTGTTGATTGTAGAAAGAAGAAACTTCACACAGGGGAGTTACAAGTGAAGAACAAAGAGAAGCCATCTTATCCCGTCTTCCGACAGGAAGAAAAGTAAAAGTTCCATTCCATTTACTTTCTTTTCTTAAAAGAACTCCATGAACTATTGTTGCAAATGTGATATGATATAATTCTTTTCCATAGCTAGTTCAAATAGCAAATTAGTCCTTTCCTCTCTCCATTCAAATGAAGAGGGCTTGTCTGCTTGCTGCTTAGTCCGAGGGGGGTTTAGAATCCCCCCCTCAATCTTCATTTAAAGTATATTGAAACGGAACTTACAATATCTTATCGCTATCCTTCATCATTAGCCCAAGAGATTTGGGAGCGTCCTTCATCTCCAGCCTTTCAGATGCACTTCTCATTCTGCTTTCTGTTTCCGAGCTCCATCCGGCGAAGAGGCAGGATTGTCCCCCCCCCCTTTTTTTTTTTGCTCTCCAGCTCCTAGGTCGAGGTTGGGGGTATATTAGCCGGCCGTCGCCAGGCTGGGGGCTCCCAGTGAGCCGCCCCGATGGTCTTGACGAACATCTTTAAAGCGCTCCATGGCTCGGGGCCTAGTTATATGCGAGACCGCCTCCTGCCACATACATCCCTCAGACCGATACGCTCCCACAGAGAGGGCCTCCTCAGGGTGCCGTCGGCTGGACAATGCCGACTGGCGACACCCAGGGGAAGAGCCTTCTCTGTGGCGGGCCCTGCCCTTTGGAACGACCTACCCCCTGAACTCCGCACCATCTCCGACCTCCGCCTCTTCCGCAAGTGTCTGAAGACACACCTATTCCATCTAGCCGGCCTAGCGTAACCTCCATACTGATTATTAGATAGTTTTAAATTTGGGATTTTAATTCGGTTTTTAGCGCAGGGTTTATTTATTAGAATAAGTATTTTAAATTTTGATATATTTTATATATTTTGTATCTATTTTAACATCCCTGTGCGCCGCCCTGGGTCCATTTGGAGAAGGGCGGGGTATAAATTTAATAAATAAAATAAATAAATAAAAGACCCCCCCCCCCGAGGTCTTTTGTGCTCACGAAGGAGCCCACCGGTACAGCAAGTGGCAGAGAGCCCACAGGGCATGTCTGTCGCTTTCGGGAACCGGAAACATTCTCTGAATGCGACATTTTTAAAGGCTCTTCAAAGCAGCAAAAGTTTGACTTTAAAACATAACTACAAGATAGGGGTCCCGAGCCTGACTGAAGAGTGGTTTGCGATATTCTGGAACAATGGTCAAACTGACAATGAAGATGTATTCCTTTCTCTGGTAAATTAATTGCTAATCTAATTGAAAAAATGTCTAATGATTAAGATATCAGTGTAGGACAGGGCAGTGCCAGATTCAGATCTGTTTTCATCTATGGAATCTCACTGAGTGATTTTGGGAAGGTGTTCTCTCTCAATGTTATCTGCCTTTTTAGGATATCAATTTAGTCGCTGGAACAGTAAAGTGTACAACTGGCCAGAACATACAATTGTAGTTGATCGGTTAGGGAGTGTTGACTCATGCACAATGCAATTTATGCTATGACTGGTTGCGTAAGTATAAGGATGGAGTTTCCCCTACCCCCCTTTTTTTCTTCTTCTCTGTATACTATTTAATTTCTCTTATGATATTCCTGTGTTTCTGACTATCTTGTGTTCTGTCTTGCTGGATGATGATAAAGACTGATGTAAACTTGAATGTTAAATGTGTGTGTGTGTGCGCACGCATGCATATATATGTGTGTGTGTGCATGACTACAAGTTTGTCTTATGTCTCTGACTTCATCTGAACAACTGCCGTGCAATTACTCAACATACCTCCTCAAGGTAATATAAGGAGATAGTACAAAGTAGGTGTGTCCAGGTTTGACAACTGTAAGACTTGTGAACTTCACCTCCCAGAATTCCTCAGCCAGCCATGTTGAAGTCCACAAGTCTTAGAGTTGCCAAGGTTAGAAACCCCTGATATAAAAGGAGAAACCCATATAAGCTATCTTGAGCTTCCAGAGCAAAGGTGAATATAAATCTGACAATCTTGAGTATAAAAGACCCATAATATCATTGGATCCTTAAAGCAACACTTTTTTGCAACTGAGTAGGCTCAAATTAATCTTCCAGGTTAAAAATATGGAAATCTGTTTAATTAAAATATTTTATTCAGAAGGAAAAGCATAAGGCAGAAACAATGTCTAGCTAAAAAGATGACAGTTAAGCAAAAGGCTTTCTTCAAATATAGTTCTAATAAACAAAACAAGCTGCTGCTTTTTTTTTTTTAATCTCTATATTCAGGCGTACAAGCAAATTATAATGCAGACTTGATATTTGATTCCATTTTAGAGGTTTAGGCCATGTCCCATTTGAGCAGAATATATCTCCTAGCCATTTTAAGAAATTCTTAAATAAAGGATAGGTAGCTATGAGCCAAAGGGAATTTATCTTAAATTAGAAAATAAATGATCCGCTTCTGTTGTTTTTGTTTATAGAATACGCTCAAGTGTGGCCACATTTTCTATGCATTAACTAAATCAGCTAGTGAACACTTAATATGATGAGAGCTAGAAGTCATTTATTCACTCATCCATTCCAATTTTTGAAAATGAGAAAATGGACATGATGCTGAAAATGAATTATGGCCAACAAATTATGGATCCCTGAATTCCATTTTTCTAGCTGTACACATTGTGTAAGTAGCTCTACTTACACACATATGCACCCAAACACACACACACACACACACACATCCTATAGAATATTTTTATCTTCATCCTGTAATAGCTTTCAAGAGAGCATATGATAAGATTCATTGCTCTACACACAGGTACTTGGGAAAAGTAATGGTAAAGCATCAGATTATGATTTTTTTTTAGTTGTTATGATCAATAGGAAATACATATGCATTTCATGACTATCAGACACACTTCTCCATTATTATTCCCAGGTTATGGGAAATATTCTTGCAGATTTTACCATCTCCCTCTGCATTTCCTTCCCCATTCTTGTAACTGTTTAGTCATTGTTTTTATCATTAATGGGGGGGGGGGGGGGGACGACAAATTTAAAAACAAAACCAGAAAATTAGAAAATTAAAAGCACAAATTTGTGTTTCAAATATTTTAATACTCTGTTCTTGATTTTAACTGGATGAGTCATATTGAGGGGTCTAGTGAGCCCGCAATAAACTGACGCAAATAAATTGGATTTTTTGTTACAAGGTGTCTTTAAAATAATGCCTATATGTACATGGCAGTTACTTCCTTTCTTCAGTGTATGTTTCCACTCTTTCAGGCTAATTGTCATGACTGAGAATGGTGGGAGAAGACACATTTCAACAATGCAGTTGTTTGTCACCCAGCATCTGTGAACATGGTGGGGAAATTCACTCATGCATAAAGCTAGCAATCCAAACTATAAAAAGCAATTGGCAAAGCTACATGAATTTACAACATTCTTGCCTAATATAATCACAAGCAAGCTTTCTCTTATGTGGCAGAAAGAGCATGAACAAAACTGATTTATGCCTCTGTTTATGACCTACTATTTTACAGAAATATATTACTTATTTAACAACCTGAAGGTCATCAATTCTGTGGCAGACAAATATATATGCTGCTCTTGGTGTAGAAATCATTTATTTGAAAAAGGAAAGTGATTTAGAAGCCAAGAATACTTATGGAAAAATAGAACAGTTTCAAGTTCAGGGCCATTAGGCCAAATACGTGTCTACTGATAAGGATGGCAGTGTATTAATAATAGATTCCTCAAGGTTGACATGTTATTATTTTATTGTCTATTTATTTAATTTTGCTAACCCACTCCTTTGACTCTGCAACCAAACAAGACAAACACAAACTTCAATGAATAATTAGAACTGCAGAAAAAACAATTGTTGCCAATCTGCCTTCCATTGAGGACCTGTATACTCCAGGAGTCAAAAAGAGAGCTGTGAAAATATCTACTAACCCCTCACATCCTGGACATAAATTGTTTGAACTTCTACCCTCAAAACGAGCTATAGGACACTGAACACCAGAACAACTAGACACAAGGACAGCCATCACTCTGTTAACAACTAATCCCCACAACACTGTCAAATTATCTACTAAAAATGTACTACTATTATTAATTTCTTCCTTCCTAGTACCTATCTCTTTCCTAGTACCTAACTCTTTCCACTTATGACTATAACCATGTTGCTTGTATCTTCAAAATTTATATTGTTTTGTTTCCTAGTATAATTTGATTGCTTATTAGTAACCTATGACTGTCACTAAGTGTTGTATCTTATGATTCTTGATTAATGTATTCTATTTTATTTTTCTTTATCTACACTGAGAGTATATGCACCAAAGACACATTCCTTGTGTGTTCAATCACACTTGGACAATGAAGAATTCTATTCTATTCTATTATATTCTGTTCTGTTCTGTTCTGTTCTGTTCTGTTCTTTTATAAGTAATTCAAGATGGCAAGCACATATAATAGTTCTTCTTCCTCTTATTTTCCCCACAACAATAACCTTGTGAGGTAGATTTGGCTGAAAGAGATTGACTGGTTGACTTTTATTGCTAAGGTGGAATTAGAATTCACAGTCTCCTGGCTTCTAGCCTGGTGCCTTAACCACCAAACCAACCATCGTATCAACTACCGGACAACTGGCTTTTAGCTCCAGTAATCCATTTGTCGCATGCATGATAAACTCTAATATGTTTTATTTCTTTCAGAATTACAAACATATTGATTAAAATGACGTAACAATATTTCAAATTCATTTCTACATGATCTACCATTTGTTTTATGTTGATTTCTCCAGATGAGACACCCTCATATCCATAATTCAAAGAGGCAATATACTGGATGAAGACACAAGTATTAATACAAAGTGAGAAAATAAATTTATTTTGCAGAGGTAAGAAGATCTCTTCCTTTCAGCCTAAACTAAATTTCATAGAATTGAGCTATGTGTCACTCAAGAGGTGGTGGTGGTGCGATAGCCCAGTGGTTAAGACATTGTATTTGTCATCTGGAAAGCATATATTTTCCACATTTGCTTTCTGCTTTTGATGCTCTTTGGTTACAACTTTAATTAAAATACATCTCTGCATTTTTAAAGAAACAAATACAGGCATCTACTGTTTCACGTGACATATTTTTTGAGTCAAACACCTCAAACTGCACTAAGTTATTATACATTACTGTATTATATAACAAGTTACAATCAACTCAAAAACAATTCACACAGAGAGTTTTAGCTGAATAAACTAGGAGACATCAGTCTCGAATGAATAGCTTTAGAATCTCTTCGCTCAGGGGTCTGCAAAGTTGGCTCTTTTAAGACTGGTGGACTTCAACTTCCAGAATTCCCCAGCCAGCATAGCTGGGGAATTCTGGGAGTTGAAGTCCACCAGTCTTAAAAGAGCCAACTCTGCAGACACCTGTCTTAGCTGTCTTAGTTTAGTATTTTTAAAAAATAATAATTTTCGCTTTGTTCTTTCTTTTCTGTCATCAGCAAAGACTACACTAAGGAGCTTCCAAATTCTCAAGTAGCAGCTGGTGCATTGTAAGTTATCATTGTAAAACTTTGACCTTGCTCAAGCTACACGCTATTCATATCTTCTCTTTTTCCTTCTCCTATAAGGCATTTCTTATCCTCATTTACATCAGGTCAGAAGAGTTGCATGTAACAGTTTGGACAGGAGGAAATTCAGCAATTTTTCAGATTAAGCAGAAGCAATATATCAATGTTGTAAGGAACAATCTACAACTTCTACAAAGTAAGCAGCCACAAAAATAGGTACGCAGGCCAGTTTTAGTTCAGCTATGTTTTAAGCCATTTATATCTCAGACATTTAATAAGGTCATTAGACTTTGGATGAAAGAAATAATTTTACCATTAGCTTTTAATTTACATTTTCCATTCCATGTCCTCTGCAAATGTATTGTTTCAGGCTCATGATAAGCTGATATTGACATGGCCTTTGAATATAAATTAATTTATTAGTACTTTTTCCCCCTTTTTGCTGGAACTGAACTGACAGTGGTTGTATTTAGAAGGATTGTTGTGAATTGTTCAAGAAGATACCTCAGAAAATTAATTGAAGAACAATAGTTAATTTATTGGCAGTAATTGGAGGAAGGTGGGTTGTTATTAATTATTAAAATAAAATACAACCATCATTGTCAGCTTCACTGTTGGCAAAAAACTGATGATCACTAAAGGATCAGCCAGCTATCAGAGGCATGAAGTTCACTTTCATATCAAAGTTGCATAAATATATATTTTTTTCCATTCCATTAAAGGTTTTTCTGTTTTTTAAAGTTAGGAAAATATGCTTTTCCAATATTAGCACTTCTAATATTAATAATAACAGCTTTTTCTAATATAAACAAAAAATAAAGCAAAATGCACAGGTACAGTATAGGTGGTACCTTGCTCAATAGTAGTAACTGTGAAAATGATCCTGGAGTCCTAGTGGACAACCATTTAAATATGAGCCAGCAGTGTGCAGCAGCTGCCAAAAAAACAACACAGTTCAAGGCTGCCTAAACGGAGGGATAGAATCAAGATCGCATGAAGTGTTAATACCATTTTATAATGCCTTGGTAAGGCCACACTTGGAATATGGCACCCAGTTTTGGTCACCACAATGTAAAAGAGGTGTGAAGACTCTAGGAAGAGTACAAAGAAGAGCAACAAAGATGATTAGGGGCTGGAGGCTAAAAGATATGAAGAATGTTTGCAGGAACTGGGTCTGTCTATTTTAATGAAGAGAAGGAATAGGAGAGACATGATAGTGTTCCAGTATCTCAGGGCTTGCCACAGAAAAGAGGGAATCAAGCTATTCTCCAAAGCACCTGAGGGTAGAACAAAAAGCAATGGGTGGAAACTAATCAAAGAAAGAAGCAAGTTAGATCTGAGGAGAAATTTCCTGACAGTTAGAACAATGAATCAGTGGAGCAATTTGGCTCCAGACACTGTGAATGCTCAAAGAAGATGTTGGATAACCATTTGTCTAAAGTGGTATAGGGTTTGGACTGGAAGACCAAACCCTACATCAAGGTCCCTTCCAACTCTGTTATTCTATTCTATTCTATTCTATTCTATTCTATTCTATTCTATTCTAAACATTTAACCAAAGCAGCCTCCAGAAATCAAGAGCCTTCAAGAATGGTTTGAACATCCTTATTCACATTTTTTTTATTACTCTTACTGCACACTGAAAGGGGGAGGGGACTGAATCAACCGTCTCACAATTTATAAAAAATGATTTTAGCCTAATCATGTGACTAGGATTACAGTTAACCAGAGCATGTTCCCAATGAAATATGCCATCTATTATTTTTTTCACTTCTCTATTTACTCCCAAAATCTCATCAGAAGTCTGCAGACATTTTTGGACGAATGCAAAAGTTGAATAGGAAGGAAAGCTGGATTTGACACAGATGATTTGAAAGTTTTCTCATTGAAATGTTAATCTTATTTTTTTAAGCTCCAATAAAATACAGTATTTCACTAGTGATCTTATTTGAGGAGCTTTTTTTTTTTAAATCCCCTACTGCTCTCACTCTGAAAGGATACCCATGTTGTAGGAATTATACATCCTAGAGCCTTGTCTCCGAATCATATGCATATTATCACACATGCCACAGAAATTTAGAACATTCCCTTTAGCATTACTTTGAGAGATTCAGTTACAGTAATGCAGATCTGCTCAACCTATGGCTTACCATTGAATCAGCTATGGATCTCCATTGTCAAGTATGTGATTCACCAATAAACTGAATGCTGAATGTACAGCTGATCTTTCTTTGTTTATATGCATGATATATCTAATAAAAGCTAGATTTGGAAATCAGTTGAGATGCAAAGTGATAAAATGTTACAGATCTTAAAATACATATATGTGTGTTTAAATCAAACACTTCCCCCCTTCTCATCAGGAGTGTGAGAGAGACAGTGAAGGTCAGCTGGAGGCAGCATGGCCAGCAAGGCCAAAGGAGTGGCAGCGGAAACTGAGGGCATGCTTCCTGGTGTGGTCTGGGCTTGCTCTGTGGTGACTGTGATGTGGAACTTGAGACAGCAGTCCTTGGTGACGGTGGTGATGGAGCTGAAGTTGAGGACCAGAGTGGTGGTGGCCAGCTGAGACTGCTGAAGTTCCCAGGCCTCTACTTCAGTCCCAGTACCATTGCTAAACTCTTCTTCGATCCCAGTACTGCTGCTGCTATGTGTGGAAGTGAGGGAAAGATAAGTAGCTATGAGAGTTGAAATGCTCCTCTGGTCATAAGTGTGGGAGGACTGCAACCACCAAATGTTGGGCAATCTTGAGCGTTCCCATAACTTTAAGCAAAAACAAAAGAATCTGGTTTGTTCATTAAGCCAGATCACTTTTAGATTCTTTAGTTTTAATACACACATAGGTCCCGATTTTTGAATCATTTGCCTGGTTGCTCCTGCCAGTCCTATGAACTAAATAAATGAGGAAGTAACCTACAAAGTGTTAGGGACTCAGAGTCTGATAAAGCAACAACTGTGTTATTGGCTGCCAGGCTTCTGACCTCCTCCAATTAGGTGCAAGTGCCCCTCCGTTTCAAGGAGAAATATTTGGCAAAGCCTATTCTGTTGTTCATCATTTACAGCCTTTGTGGGCTGCAGGCCTTGAAGGGCAAGCTGTTATAATTCGATATCTAAGAAAGCTAACCATCTAACTGGTGGTTAGATGGTTAGGGCTTCCCTATGGTATAGGGCTTCCTGCCTAGGCAGGGAGGTGGACTAGATGACCTCCAAGGTCCCTTCCAACTCTGCTATTGTATTGTATTGTGTAACTGCTTCTGGTGTGGCTGCGATGAAATCATCCCAGATGCCTTGAAATATTAATTCAGGGATTAACCTTTGCATTATTCCTTGTGGTTATATCAGTTCAGTTTGAAGAGACCAATAGGAAGAAGACTTTGGGAAGCCCAGTTTACCCCAGCCAGGAAAACCCAATGGGAGCCACTAGTTGGTCTCTTGGTTGTAGCAGTCATAGTGTTGAACCAATAACCACACAGTAATCCCTGACCAGCAAAGATTTTGGCTAAGGAAATTAAGGTGTCAAGCCACTCCTTGGCCCGCTGGTTGTTATACCTCTGTTCAGGGGTGGGATTGAAATATGTTAGCAACTGGTTTTCTGCCTGGTTGCTGGGTGGGTGTGGCCAGGGTGGGTATGGCTTACTTGGCCCCTGCACCACGGGACGCGGGAATTTTCACTCTCCCAAGGCTCTGGAGGGTTTCCTCAAGCCTCTGGAAGAGTGAAAACGGCTTCATCTGGGCTCTGAAGCCCCTCCGGAGGCTGGAAACATGCCTATTTCTGTACTTCAGGGACTTTCGGGAGCCCCATTTTACCTGGCATGATGAACAGGCCATGTAAAGACTCCTGGGAGGGAAGGGACAGTTTGGGTGGTGCCAGTCCTTGCAACTATTGGTCTGGTGAACCAGATGTAAAATTAACATCAGTTCACCCGAACTGGTCTGAACCAACTGAAACCCACCCCTGCCTCTGTTCCAGTTTAGCATTGTGCTCTTGATGGGCTGTCTCTCTAAAATGAAGCAAATCTATGGCATGTACTTGAAAGAAAACTGGGATCCTTGTAATTGTGGAGTTTGTCTGGAAAGAACAAAGAATGTTTATTCACAGAGAATATGGACGTGTAACACTTGCATTGATTCTAGGTCAGGGGTGTCCAAACTTGGGAACTTTAAGACTTGTGGACTTCAACTCCCAGAATTCCCCAGCCAGCATAAAACAATAAATACATACATATAGTTAAAAACAAATTAAATATTTCCCTGCGCTAAAAATTCCAATTAAAAAACTAAAATCCCCATCTAAAATTTCTGGCAACCCCATCGAAGAGAGACTATCCTAGGCTGGCCAAGCAGAACAGATATGTTTTTAGTTTTAGACGGAAGGAGCGGAGGTCCGTGGTAGTTCTAATGTCGGGGGGAAGGTCGTTCCAGAGGGCTGGGCCCGCCACAGAGAGAGCCCTTCCCCTGGGCGTCGCCCGCTGACAAAGTCTAGTGGACGGCACCCGGAGAAGTCCCTCTCTGTGGGAGCCAATCGGCCGTGTGGATGTGTGCGGCAGGATCCGATCCTGCAAATAGCTAGGTCCCGAGCCATGGAGCGCTTTAAAGATGATAACTAGAACCTTGAAGTGCACCCGGATAAAGTTAAAATGTTTATACATAAAATGTATAAAGTTTCCTTAATTCTATTGTTTGGGAATCCTTGGCATTTTATAGGCAGGGCCCTTTTTCTTGGAGCACTTCAACAAAAGGAAAGAAAGCCAGCATCTTGTGTCTGGTGTTCTTCATCAGCTTTGGCACCAGCTCAGCCACATATTGGAGACAACACCTTCATTTCTTACAGCTTTTATTTATATCCCTTTTAGCCCTTCAGAGATTTCTTAGCCTATTAAACTTTGTTATGATTGATTGTTTGGACAGAAAGGATCAATGGATGCCACTTCCAATGTAACATTCAACAAAAAGAAAAAAAAGAATTGGACAATCATTTGTCCAGGATAGAATAAAGACTCTTGCCTTGGGTAGAGGGAGTTGGCTTAGAAGACGTCCAATGTTCCTTCCAGCCCTATAATTCTGTGACATTGTAAAGATGATATTTTGGTTGTTTTGTTCACTCTTGCTGTCAGAAAGAACCTAACAGAACTATATTTGTTTCATCACAAAAAACCAGAATTGTTATCTAACTTGTGTACAAATTCTTGGATAAAAGGGTGCTTTATTATGCATACATTATAGAATGTAGAATGTTCTATAGTCTACTGGTACACTTAGTAAAGTTATCTAAAGTATCTAAATAAATTCAAGTTTTTCCTTTGAAAATACTGTACATGTTTCTGACTTAAGCTTCTGGTATAAAGGCCTTCAGGGCTAAATCTGCTTAAGAAGTGGCTGAAAAGTATTGAATATTGAACAGAAAATAAACCATTAATTTACTTCCCCCAAAGTAGCTGATCATGCATTTTGTTATTATGATGATATACTTGGAAAAGAAAATGCATACTGTTCTATGTAATGTTGAAATAAAGCTGTTGCAAAGGATAGCATTTTGGCGAAAGAATCTTCTTGTCATACTTAAAAGTTATGTCAAAACATATGACTGAACGAATTCCATATAGCTTTTCCTCCTTTAATGTTTTACACATAGATTTCTCAAAGCTAACTAGCCACAGCAAAAGTTCTTCCTTATAAGGAAGAAAAGAAAACTGAAACTGCCCTCTTAACAGCTTTCTGCGTCCCATAATAGGTCTGTAGAATAGCATCTTGGGAAAAAGGCTTCTGAGGCAAGAAGCTGATCTGGGATAGGATAGCTCCTTAGTAAGCTACAGGATCAACAACTTCATCACAAACTTTGTAAGCTCAGGTCTCCCTATTTTTAGAATAAGAAACAAACAAACAAAAAAAGGAGCTGCCAGAATCCCACTAAGGGTATGGCTAGCTGATGATACTAATAATAATAATAATTTTATTTATAACCCGCTCTCTCTCCCCGAAGGGACTCGAGGCGGGGCACAGGGAATTTAAAAAGCAGTTAAAACAGACAAAATACAAAATACAAAATTAAAAACAAATTAAACTTGCCCTGCGCTAAAAACTCCTATAAGACTAGGCTATCCCTAAAACCCCTAGAATTTAACATTTAAAATTACCCTAGGCCAGCCAAGCGGAAGAAGTGTGTCTTTAATTGCTGTCGGAAGGAGCGAAGGTCTGTAGTTGTTCTGATTTTGGGGGGAAGGTCGTTCCAGAGGGTCGGGCCCACCACAGAGAAGGCCCTTCCCCTGGGCGTCGCCCGCTGGCACAGCCTAGTGGACGGCACCCGGAGAAGTCCCTCTCTGTGGGAGCGAATCGGCCGCAGGGAGGTATGGGACAGAATGTGATCCCGCAGATAGCTAGGTCCCGTGCCATGGAGCGCTTTAAAGATGATAACTAACACCTTGAAGTGCACCCGAAAGATGACAGGCAGCCAATGCAGCTCGCGCAGGAGCGGTGTTACATGGGAGAACCTGGAGGTTCCCATAACTACCCGCGAGGCTGCATTCTGGACAAGCTGAAGTCTTCGGGTGCACCTCAAGGGGAGCCCCATGTAGAGAGCATTACAGTAGTCCAGTCGGGATGTCACGAGGGCATGAGTGACTGTGCAAAGGGCACCCCGATCCAATAGGGGACGCAACTGGCGTACCAGGCAAACCTGGTAAAACGTCCTCCTGGCCACGGCTGTCACTTGATCTTCCATGGACAGCCGTGC
Organism: Rhabdophis nuchalis; assembly: GCA_039707465.1. Lineage (NCBI taxonomy): Eukaryota > Metazoa > Chordata > Lepidosauria > Squamata > Natricidae > Rhabdophis > Rhabdophis nuchalis. The sequence goes on along the minus strand of CM077644.1, from coordinate 169,945,819 downwards.
ATCAATGAGGACGCCCAAGTTGTGTGCCCCATCCACAGGGGTTAGGTGTTCATCTCCTATGTCCAATGATGGAGTCAACTGGTTGTACCGGGATGCCGGGAACCACAGCCTTGAAGGGGTTGAGTCTGAGTCTGTTACTTCCCATCTCATCCATGATGAGAGCTAAATAGGTCAAAATAGATCTATCCTAGTCTCCCTGATTTATTTATTGATCAGCTCAAAAAGCCTAACACACACACACACACACACATATATATATATAATTGTTCCACCACACCCTGTTAGGGCCCCAATTAAGGGAGGAGACATACTGTTTCCTTTTCTGCCTTTCGGCTCATCACCAGAGACCATCTAGACAGAAAGCCATGAGTTCCGTTGTGTGATTTTTTAAATATGTGTGTTAGTTTTATGAGCCAATTTTTTTTAACCATCATAAGTTTGAACAGTTGCTAAACAAGGCAGTTGGTAAATGAGTATCTGTAAATTAATTAATGAGCTTAACTCAGAGTCAGCAATAGAAGCCAAGAGAGGGGAGAGGGATGCCTCTTGGCTAATCTTGGTGAGAACCATCTTGCCCAAATGTGCTGCGCAATCACTGAATTGAATTGTTATAGTTGAACACTTATTTTGATGGGCCAAGCTTTATATAGTCTTTCTTAGGCCTGGTTTAGAAAGAAGTTGGAAAGTGCCATATCTATATAAATAAAAATGTAAAATAGTTTGTACGAAGCAGCTAATCTCAAAAACTACTGCACCAATTTACACCAAATTTTGACACAATGTTCCCAAGGACTTCTGATAATAGAATACATACTCATTTTGTGCCTAGCACACGTGTGTCATGTGCAAGGTACACAAACGTAAAATGTACCCACTGATCAGGTTTTCACCTCCCTAGAGCTCCTCCCATCAGGCTGCTTTTCAACTGTCATTTCCTCAGCAACGTATGGAAGCCTAAAAGTGCCAAAACACAAAGGACAGCAAACTCCCAGGTAGCCCATAGAGAGAGAGAGAGGGAGAAATACAGTTTAATAAAAGAGGAGCTAGGGGAGACATGATAGCAGCCTTCCAATATCTCAGGGGTTGCCACAAAGAAGAGGGAGTCAAGCTATTTTCCAGGGCACCTGAGGGCAGAACAAGAAGCAATGGGTGGAAACTAATCAAGGAGAGAAGCAACTTAGAACTGAGGAGGAATTTCCTGACAGTTAGAACAGCTTGCCTCCAGAAGTTGTGAATACCCCAACACTGCAAGTCTTCAAGAAGATGTTGGATAGCCATTTGTCTGAAATGGTATAGGGCTTCCTGCCTAAGCAGGGAGTTGGACTAGATGACCTCCAAGGTCCCTTCCAACTCTGCTATTGTATTATTGTATTACAGTAGGTAGGTAAATAGGGGAATAGATAGAGAGGGAGAAATACAGTAGGTAGGTAGGTAGGTAGGTAGGTAGGTAGGTAGGTAGGTAGGTAGGTAGGTAGGTAGGTAGAGGGATAGATAGATAGGAGAAACATAGGTAGGTAGGTAGGGGATAGATAGAGATGGAGAAATACAGTAGGTAGGTATGTAGAGGGAGAAAGGAAGAAATACAGTAGGTAGGTAGGTAGGTAGGTAGGTAGATAGAGGGAGAAAGGAAGAAATACAGTAGATAGGTAGGTAGGTAGAGGAATAGAGAGAGAGGGAGAAATGCAGTAAGTAGGTAGGTAGAGAGATAGATAGAGAGGGAGAAATACTGTAGGTAGGTAGGTAGGTAGGTAGGTAGGTAGATAGAGGGAGAAAGGAAGAAATACAGTAGGTAGGTAGGTAGAGGGATAGATAGAGAGGTAGAAATATGGTAGGTAGGTAGGTAGGTAGGTTGGGGGTTATACGGTGGTTGTGTGTATGTGCAGGTGTAGATCTACACACAGATTGGTTTACCATTTAACTAGACTGGGCCACAGCAAAGCGTGGCCGGGTATATCTAGTAGAAGATAAACTTGATTAAGCTTAGTTGTAATACATTTAATTAAAACAAGTAGTAGATCCCCATCCACCCAAAAGGCATTGTTTTTTGACACATTATATTGAATTCTATGGTATAGTGCAATATTAATGCAATATCGCGTTTTCAATTTCAATTATATAGAATGTGAATGATATGCTTTTGTGTTTTTATTTTTATAGTTATAATGTACAATGAAGATGGCATTTAATTTTGTTGTACAATGTGCAATGACAATAAAGTAAACTAAACATGGGAGATTATATCCAATAGTAACTTTTCAAAAGGCTAGGGAAGGGATGCAGTCCTGGAGTTGCCAGTTGAGTATCAAACCTGAATGACTATAAACCAAGACAGTATAGTTTAATGATCGCTTAGATAAAATAAAGAGGAAAGCAAACATGATTGTCAATATAGTTTTAAAAACAGTTTTTATAAATCCTTATCTGACCATCAAAATAGCATTGCTATATAGGAAATCAACAGTTTAAGCAATATGTTGGAAAAAGGTGTGTATTAAGAGAAAGAAAACATGTGAACTGCAGTCTTATAACAGTTCACTTAGTGACAACAGCACTGAAAAAAGTGACTTATGACCATTTTTTCACACTTATGGCCATTGCAGTATCCTCATGGTCATGTGATTTACATTTGAATGCTTGACAACTGACTCACATTTATGACAGTTGCAGTGTCCCAGGGACATCTGATCACCTTTTGCAACCTTCTGATGAACAAAGTCAACAGGGAAACCAGATTCCCCCGTGTGACTAATTTCATAACTAGACTAGACTAGACTAGGCTAGACTAGACTAGAATAGAATAGAAAACAGAGTCATGCAAGTGATAAAATGGGGCCAAACTCACTTAGCAAAGTTCTCACTTAATGACATATGTTTTGGGCTCAATTATAGTTTTAAGTTGAGGATTACCTCTATAGATCCTTCCTAACTATGAATACACTCTAATATGTAGGACTGTATAGACTCATGTTCTTTCGGTGTTCTATTTTTTCATCCTAGACTAAGTTCTCCCTTCTTTTTCTAAATTACAATACAATAGCAGAGTTGGAAGGGACCTTGGAGGTCATCTAGTCCAACTCCCTGCCCAGGCAGGAAGCCCTATACCATTTCAGAAAAATGGCTATCCAACATCTTCTCGAAGACTTGTAGTGTTGGGGCATTCACAACTTCTGGAGGCAAGCTGCTCCACTGATTAATTGTTCTAACTGTCAGGAAATTTCTTCTCAGTTCTAAGTTGCTTCTCTCCTTGATTAGTTAGTTTCCACCCATTGGTTCCACCCTCAGGTGCTTTGGAGAATAGTTTGACTCCCTCTTCTTTGTGGCAACGCCTGAGATATTGGAACACTGCTATAATGTCTCCCCTAGTCCTTCTTTTTATTAAACTAGACATACCCAGTTAGTAGTATTACTAAAATGGTCTATTGTGAATCTCCATGTTTTCATTCTTAGAATTCTGTCAAATGGTTCTCTAAAAATGTATCAATGTCTGTATGAGTGGGATTCACTGTTGGAGACATACATTCATGTCCAGTGGTAAAACATGTTGCAGAGATTGCGATATTAAAATGGGACTGGGAAGACCCAAATGCAACATGATCTTTTCTTGGCTGACTTTGGACAATAATAAACTGTCATGTTAAGATACTTCAGTGACACTGAGCTTGTTGATCAGAAAGATCGCCCCAGCACCCTGTCCATGTCCTCAGGAGTCACAGGATCGAACTCCTCCCAGATGACATTCTCAAGACCTGCCTCCGTCAGCTCGTCTGAATTAGTCCTGTCGGAGGCCAACCCATCCTGAATCTGATCAATTTTATCGTGCTGATAACATCCAAAATTCTCCGCTCAACCCTGCAAGAGAGCATCCCGCGCCCTCAGATGAAGAAGGGAGCGGGTCACCCCAAACAGGGCGGCTTGTCGGTTATCTGCAGACGCGACAAGAGCGGAGAAATAATTACATTTCGCCGCTCTTATTGCCACTAGGTAGGGCTTCAAATAGGACCTTACCAGTGTCCGGTCAGACTCGGAGCGGGTGGCCTTCCAACCACTCTCTAGGCATCTCTTCCGACGCTTCATCACGCTCAGCTCCTCGGAAAACCAAGGAGCTAAGGTGGTTCGGCGCTGGGTGAGAGGCTGCAAAGGCACGACACGATCCAGGCTCCCGTGGCCGCAATGTTCCAAGCGGCCACCAGGTCCTCAGTCGAGTCATGGATCAGGGTCTCAGGTATTGGCCCAAGCTCCATCTGGAACCTCTCAGGGTCCATCAGGTGCCTGGGGCAGAACCATCTCACCGATTCCAGTTCTGCCTCCCCGCGGTGGGGTGCAGTGGTTGGAAAGTCGAGCTGAAGGAGAGAGTGATCTGACCATGTACAAAGCATGTACAAAGGCAAGTAGAAAAATAGGGACAATTTTGGTAGGAAGGTAACAGCATTCCATGCGCCTTCAGTATTTAATCATGCCGGCCACATGAACACGGAGACATCTTCGGACAACACTGGCTCTTCGCCTTTGAAACAGAGATGAGCACCACCCCTTAGAGTCAGGAACAACTAGCACATATGTGCCAGGGGAATCTTTAAATTTATACATCTTAACAAAATTATTATTTCAAAAACTATTGTTTCTAGGAGTTGAAAGTGACTTGAAGACACACAATCAATCAATAAATGAATCAATTTCAAAAAGAGACAGAACATACATACATACATACATGTTGGATTCCACTCCATCACATGCATGAATAGTTAGAAGAAGTACGTACCAGAAGAAATGAAAATGCACAGAAAGGAATAATTATGTTATTATTGTGACATTAATGGTGAATCTTAAAAATAAAGTATAGAGTAGAATTAGGATTCTATTCACAAAGCAATAAGGAAGGCCAACGTCGATATTATGACATTATCTAGCTAAATGTAGTAGTTAGTTAGTTAGTGAAAATGAACAAAAAGGTTTTATTTATTTTTACAGAAACCTTCAGTAAAACAAAACAAAAAATTCAATACCGATGCTATTTCATTCAATTATTACAATATAGCAATAAAACCCACAACAATAGACATCATTTTGCTTGGCTAAAACAATGAGCCACTGTGAAATCCAGGGCATTCTTTCTTTCTTTGAGTGCAGCCTGTATTTGTAACCTTTATTTTATTGATTAAACATACACAAACAGATATTCATACCATGATACCCTGAAAATAATTATTATCTAAGCATAGAGTTTTAATTCAGGAGGATTGATGAGGCAGAAAACCCCTTAATCTCATTTAGAGCAGATGTGTTGGTGATATATGGGTCTATGTCTTTGGTAAAAAATAATAATACAATAAATATTATAAAGATAATAGTGAATCTTTGTAAATTATTAGAATTGCATTAGCTAGAATCTTTTGGGCTAATAAGACCACTGAATATAGATAGGGTCACTTCTTTTGTGGCCTATTTATGACCTAACATAATTTATCATAATTTAATAGACCTCATAATCTATACTATTTTTAATCAAAACTGTCCTCAGTTTAGCTTTCTCCAAAATATATAACCATGAATATTGATAAGTACTAAGAGAAGGAAAGAGGAAAACAAGTTGTTCTGGCCTGAGGCCCAGAACTTGGAGTAAAAGTTCCTTGAGTTGTCCAAAGTTACTTTTCTAAATTTCTCCATTCAATATGTGCTGAATGAATTCATAATGAATGCAGTGGGATTTACAACTGTCTACGAAATCTCTATAGCGTTTCAGTTCAAGCTGAAGACACTTCCCCTTTGAGTAACTTGCACTGAGCTCAAAATCCTTGCATAGACAAGTGCAAAACTGTGCTATTTGTGATTATTATAGTAGTTTTCTGCTTTTAATTAAAGCATGATTAAATTCAGGGAAATTTTAAAATGTGTTATAAAGAATGGCAATACCTATCCAACAATTATACTACCAGGTTAATAAATAGAGAAACTAAGATCCTTAGACCATTAAAAAGTCTTACGCTTCTTATTGTTCATTTTACATAATCTTGTACATTTTAAATCTGGTGACAAGAAAAGTCTCTTTATTCATGTGGAAACCATATGGAAAGGTTTCTGCCAAAAAATGTTGGATATTAATGCCTTAAACAAGCACCCTTGCAGTCAAATATTTTTCCTCATTTATAGATGGATAGATAGTGTTTATTTTAGTCGAGGACTCCAATTTTAAGACCTGAATTACTTGTGTTCTTTTTAAAACCATGAATTTAAGATATTACTAAACTGATGAAAGCATTTATTTCTACACAAATCAAAATGTTTTGGAACAGGCTAGATTATCAGAAGTAGAATAGAATCAATATCACAGCAAATGTGGCAGAGTTCAGAACTGCAGGAATTTTTTTGAAAAATGTGTTTTCAGGGAAAAAAAATCTTGTATCTGTATTTAATTCAAATAGATTTCAATCAAGATAAGAATAACAGAATTACTAAATAATAGAATAACAAAACAAGAGAATAACAGAGTTGGAAGGGGTCTTGGAGGTCTTCTAGTCCAAGCCCCTGTTTAAGCATGAGACCATATACCTTCCAATTCAAGCTCCTGCTCAAACATGAGACTCTATACCAGGCTGTCAAACTCCTGGCCCATGGGCCAGATGCGTCATACACTCGCCACACCCACATCTGGTTTGACAAAGGGGAAAAAAGTCACATGACGCCACTGTAACGACATGATTTTTACACCCCTGTTCTATATTATTGCAGACAAAATGGCTGTCCAATTTCTTCTTAAAAGCCTCCAATGATGGAACACCTACAACTTCTGAAGGCAAGCCATCACATTGATTAATTGTTCTCGCTGTCAGGAAATTTCTCCTTAGTTCTAGGTTGCTTCTCTTGTGATCTTCTCTGTGTAACTTCTTGTCCTAAATTCAGGTGCTTTGGGGAATAACCCCTTCCGCCCTGTAACAGCCCCTCAAATATTGGAAGACTGCTATCATGTCACACCTAGTCCTTCTTTTCATTAGGCTAGACATATCCAATTCCTGCAACTGTTCGTTGTATGGTTGAGCCTCCAATCCCCTAATCATCTTTGAGACTGGGTTACTTCCCAGGCCAATTGAATTCCTTCAACTTCTGAACTCATTTCTTCTAAACAGTCTTATTACTGAGTGTAAATAATTATGAAACATTTTATTCTTAAGCCACCTGCTAGATGGTCACCCCAAAAGTGCAGGAGCATCTGTCTCCACTTAGGCCCTGCTGTCATAGGTGAGCAATATTTCGAAACTGAACTATACAGAAAGGGGGGAAATAATGAATTCCACAGTTTATGACATATTGGTAAAACATAGCAGTGACCACCCTTATCATTAAAATTGAGTTTATTCCAAAGATTCTACCTCCTTACAAACAACATTTCACAAAAGAAAGGAGTGTAATTTGAAATAATTTATTTCTCCTATTTTTTCTTCAACAATTTGTTACTTTAATATGGATGCAGTAATAAATATAATATATATGAAATATATTATATATATATATATATATATATATAACGATTGCAAAGATTACGTATGTGTGTATTATATGTGCATCCATTCTGACAATCCCTGTATAGTTTTTTTCTATTGTCCAAAATCCATATTGAGCCAATATGTTTATGAAGCCAATAACAATACATACTGCAGCATTTTTTTTCCATTTCCCAAAAGGCTGGAATGAGGGATAGATAATTTCCCCATATCTACATCCAAGTTAATTGTTAGCTTGAAAACAAAACAAGAATTTGAATCCTATTAGGTACACAAATGGTGTATCAAGGAATCCTCCCCAACTTTTCTTAGAAAAATGAATATTAAATAATGATCCATTTTTAAAAAAATAATAAAATACCACGATTAAAGTTGAAATTGTTTCTGCATCTGCAACACGAATAACAACAAAAAGAATCCTTGGTAAATTGGTTTCCATAAAACATAATAGGGTGCCACAGAGATAGTCTGGTGAGCAATTATGAAAGATATTGGGACACAGAAGCAATGTCTCAGTGCTTATCTTTGGAGGACTGTATTTGGAAAACATAAACAGTATAGTGCAGTGTTGTTTGCATTTATTATATTTACTGAACACCAATCAACAGAATACAGAGCTTGCTAGTGGTTCTGAAATGAATAGAATGAGCTGATACTTAAAAATTGCATTGGAGACACATTAAAAATTACAGATTAACAGTTCAGAATTTCTGGTTTAAACTGCTGAGCCAGAGAGTTGCACCTTTATTAATGTAAAGTAATTTAAACCTTCAATAGCAAAGTTTTACGTACTCATATTAGTTAAATCTGTGTTATAGATGAATTACCATATATAGCTGATAACCACATGAAGGAAGGAATACACGAATAAACCAAAAATAAATTATTTTCAGCAAAAGATTTAAAGCAACCAGAAATTCTTATATTTCATTAATAACAGAATACGAATTACTGTAGGGAAATTGTTGTTGCCCTTTTACTTGAATATATCATACAAATGTTATTTCCGATTTCAGAGAGAGAGAGAGAGAGAGAGAGAGAGAGATAAATAGATGATAGATAGATAGATAGATAGATAGATAGATAGATGATAGATAGATAGATAGATAGATAGATAGATAGATAGATAGATAGATAGATAGATAGATAGATAGATAGATATAGACACTGTAGATAGAATTGCACAATTGAAATTTGATTGAGTAATGATGCCTGATAGATTTTCTTGTATTTTACTGTTATACAGTATCTCTGTCATGCCTATTTGAACCAGAAATTCTAAGAACTGTCTTTTGCTTCATTTATGCTGTGTTAGAGGAAGCTAATCTCTTTGACATTATCAAGTACATCCATTTAAAGTTTATGTAATTCAATTAGATTTGTTCCATTTAAACTTTTTACCTTCGTAGACTACATAAAATTAAAGTTTGAAACCTTTTCATTTCAGTCTTACTTTATAATCTAGGGATTAGCCTAATGCAGTCATTCTAGCTATCATTTTATTATAAGAGAACTCTGAACATTGATATAATAAACCTGCAAATAGCCAAGTTCATATGGCTTTTAAAAAGCAGAATTTCCTTTTCATTACCTATTTGCAAAAGCACATTTTGACTAAAAAGGACAACCGAGAGTGCTAATTTACTTTGGAAGCATTTATGCCTTCCATTACAACAATAGAGTAGTGGTGACAACCTATAATCCCAGGAGCCAACCTCAACTTTCTTTGTGGTTTTTAAAGTAAACATAGCATAAATAAAACAAGTAACCCACCTACACTTTTCTTGTTGACCTACCTATCTTTCAATGCTTCACCTACCATACCCCCAAATTTAATAATAGCAGCTCTTGACCACTGAAAGTATATTCATTTTTATGGTATGGGTGTCACTGTATTTCTTGTAAAAGGTTGACTCCCCTGTAGAATTATCAAAACAGCAGGTCTGGTTTCACAGGGTGATTTTCAGTTTCCTTGTCTTAAGAGTTTACTAGAACATTAGTTCCATAGTCAATCTAATACAGTATCCAGTTCACATACTACAGCTGAGCCATCCAGAAACCATGTGGCAGTCTTGTGTAAGTCTGGTGGGTTCCTACCAGTTTACACCAGTTCAGGAGAACCGGTAGTGGAAATTGGGACTTGGTCTCTGAATAAATAGGGACAGCAGGCTGGACATGCCCCAAACCAGTTCCCCGGTTGCCGGGCATTTTTAAATGTTCTGCGCATGCGCAGAACAACTTACTTGTAATTGTGCACATGTACACAGTTCACGCAAAATGTGCATACAGCAAATCGGCAGCAATGCCGGCAGCAACCCATCCCTGTGTAAATGGATACCTCCAGATGTATAGGATTCAGCTTGATAATTCTCTGTTACCCATGACAAGGTGGATGATAGAACTTTAACACATTTGGAGAAAACCAAATTACTGGCGCATTACAACTAATTAAGAATTGCTGGCCCAAGAGCACAGTCAGCATGGAACAACAGCTAAGAGAGAAGTTGGTGCATTCACTCAAGTGCACTGATGGTTAACCTTTTCCGGACCTAGTGCCCAAAGCGCGTGCAACCAAATCTCCCCAAAAGCAATACATGAGCCACCCCTGTGCATGCACACAGGGTCCCCATGCATTCACCCCGCCGCCGCCCCCCCCACACCTGCATGGCAGAGACCCAATGACCAGCTGGCCAGTGGGAGGCACGCACAGTGGGAGGCACGTGGCAGAGCTGAACTGGGGTGATGGCTGCATGCCCACAGCTCTAGGGAATTAAACACTAGTTATTCTTCAATGAAATACATAAAAGTATATTTTAATAATAAGAAATGACTACAAGTATAAGATTGACAAAGGCCAAGGTAATACTTTCTAAAAGAAACAATGTGTGTTGCTAGAAACCTGAAAGGCTCCCAAATGATATCTGATGCAGATGTAATATACAGCTTTAAAGATTTACAGGTGGATCATCCAGAGAATGGTGGCAATTTGACAAATGTCTTCCTTTGGAACACAGATCGTGCTTCTGTTTTTGTACAGTCAACAAAACCTAAAAGAGCTGACAAACTGGTTCTCCTGGGCTTGGGTTTCTGCTCTTCAGAGGCTTTGTTGTCTGTCCAAATACACTTTTGTGTGACAGATAATTTACGTAATACAAATGATGTTAGCTTTCAAATTTTATCTCAATGGAATGTTAACTAGAGCATATCTCCTTGAGTTGATTAGGCTTCACCCTACGGATGAATGTTGATCGTTAATAAGGGGAACAGTCTTCAGGTTTCTCATCTAACATTATTATTACTTTCAAATAATAGTAGACTTCAATTCTTCATCTGTTTACCATGAGTATATCCTACAGAATTTAGTAGAATATACTTCTACTTTAATATGCATAACACGGATCCCCGAATGTCAAGGTTACAAATAAGTTTTGCGCTGCAGCTTTTCAGTATGTTGACTGGTTTTTAAGTACAGCACCAACATGATTTGTTCAGTTTTTTTCACTGAAAAGATAATTTATCTTAAAACTTTATGACATTAGAATGTGCTGGTTAAAGCCATTTTAAAAATGGCTACCTGGTGATAAAATACATCTTAATTTCTACTTCTTGTCTTTCCTCCATAATTTCTTACTGTAAAACATTTACAGTTACTTGCTATTTTACAACTTTTATAAGTAAATGTCTACAGTTTACTTGTTATTTGCTTTGGCAGGGCATATACCATTTTCATTAGGAACCATTCATTAGTAACTTCCTAAAACAAAACAATTAGGCAATGATTTTTGTTCAAATATATTTCCGGTCTTGAGAAGATATTCACACAATAAAAATCAGTACAATTTGCTAGTAATATAATGACTCAAATATGATTTTTAAAATTATTAACCACACCAAATATTGAATAAAAATATTACCCTGAGTGTGTAGATTTTGATTCGGTTCCAAATTCTTCACCCTGAGACCTGAAAGGTAAGAAAGGGAAAATATAAATGACATTAGAACCATATTTACAATAATATCACATTAAATAAATTATAAAGTAATAGTACAACTAATGAATAGGAATATATTCTTGAATTATTTAAAATTTGCATCTGTACTCACTACTTCTTAATATAATGTAATCCAGCTATCACATATAAAGTACAACAGAATAGGAATATACAATAGAACTTTTCAAAAATCAGCATAACAATCAGCACTAAAATTCAGATTAAAGAAACCTAAAGTAATTTAAATTCTACATAGTTCAAGTGGAAGAAAAGTGCTTGGTAATAAAATTACAGTGCAACTCCTCACGTGAAGAGATAGGACTTCTTTTTTCCATTTCTTATAGCGCAATATTATGTTTTATTTGAAAAGAATATAATGATAAAATTGACTTGACTTTCTATTGGTGTGATTCCTTCCTTTCATGCAAGCAATTTTTTTATCAGGGACAAAAGGGGCAGCTATTCAAAGCTCAAAACTGTGTACTTAAAGTCTACTACATGGCATTTTGATGGGAGGATCTGGTGGGTAGGCTAGGGATCTGTAGAATCCAAAATCACTTTAATTCACGGCTTTCAACTCTGCTATCCTCATCTGACTTAATGACTTTCTCCCACTGATTTCAATGGAAAACTAAAGAATATACTGTCCCCCAAGAAAGGGGGGAAAATGGTCTCCCCCTGTTTTTCATCCCCATCTGATGCCCTACTCCTGTGAATAAATGTGAATGTAACAATCAAGCTAAGTGATTACTTAGAGAGATGAAATGAAATATTACTGGAAGTCAGAGTGGAATTTTGGCCCTTTTTAAAAAGGTTTTTGTAAAGTCAATTTTATCCATTAAAACATTTACTTCTTGCCAAAGTTAGTGGGGGACCTATAATTAGCCAAATTATGCTTTTGGTATTGATCCATATAAGCATGTATAATTCTGCTTTGAACTCACTGTACATAGATAAGACAATGAAGCTTCTGAAGCACATTTTAGAAGTGTTCCATAGAGCATTATTTCCCTGTTGATTGTCCATTCTGTCTTCTGCCACATGTATGAATAGAAGCACGGTAGCATCAAATAGAAGTCTGACTGTATGGTCTAATTCAGGGCTTTCCTAATTACATACAGTTCCACTTGCATACATGCCCACCACTTGTGCAAATAGAGCTGCGCCAAATTATATAACCAATTTTGTTGTATACATGATGTACAATGACAATAAAGGCTATTATTATTATTATCATTTGCTTTATTCCTAAAACATGAAACTCAGCCAACTGAACATTTAAAAATGCATTGCAAATACTATTGACTGGTGCTAATGGTTGATACAGTTTGCTGCCAGCATCCTAGGTATCAACCAAGTATCTTCTTAGAATGTAAGATGTTCCAAGTAGCGCAGTTTTTTGCAGTTCCGCTGGTATTATTGTAGGAAGCTGCAATTTGCTGATATATTTAGTAAAATCATCATCATTATTATTGTTGTTGTTGTTGTTGTTGTTGTTGTTGTTATTATTATTAGTAGTGGTGGTAGTAGTAGTAGTAGTAGTAGTAGTAGTAGTAGTAGTAGTAGTACTGCTTTAGTGGACCAATCTCCTTTCCCCCACCCTGCCACCATTGGTCCACAAAGCTGGAAAGGCCAGGGATCAAAGTCTAATTGTATCCTATTTTCCCAGCCTGAAATCCTTCAGGTGTATTGGCCATGATATTTGAAAATTCTGGGAGTAGTACTTCCATCTCCCCTGGAAGATATCAGATCAGAGAGGATGGATCTCATTTAGTCTTTTATCTTATTCTATTTATTGATTATAAGATTTTCTTTCTGCTTGAGATACTTGTTGCTATTTGAATGAATTGGAGATATTCTAGAGTTTCTGATAAATTCCTGATTTGGCTCTTTAGAGCTTCAGTTCTTCTACAGCAGGGGTGTCAAACTCACATCATCACATCATCATCATGTGACATATCAGTACTTTTTTCCCTTTGCTAAACCTGGGGTGGGGGTGGCCAGCATGGGAAACATCCAGCCCATGGGCCATGAGTTTGACCTCTCCTATTGTATTGAAATTGTTAGCAATTTCAACAGGGGAGAATGCCTTTATTCCTATTATTTATATAAATGGAGAATAAATCTAAGAGATAAAAAAGAATCAGTGACCATAAACATGATAGTCTCTGAAAGAAAGAAAAAACCCAGCACAAATTCTTTTTGTGTTGCTATTATCTACTTACCATTTAATTTTAAAAAGTAATTGATAAAAAGAATGGCATATTAATCAAATCATTGAACTTTTGCCTTTCAATATGCAAATATACAGTATCACTGCAGTAAAAAAACAACACTTCTTGAATAAAAGAAGCACAAATACGCAAGGTTGAATTGGGATGGGATAGAAATGTTTTCCACAGAATAATTCCTAGGGGTCCATAGTCCTCTAACCCCCAATAAACAAGAAATAATCTTAGATTATCTAGAAAAATTATTGATCATTTAATACCTAAATTTTTGCAGCTCACAATGTTTCTGACATATGCATAGATTTTGTAGTCTTTGAACCTCAAAAATAACCATTGTAATCGAATTACCATATTATTGTTGCTTCCGTTTGTGATAAGTTTGTTTTTAATTGGAGGTGGAATCTTGAACATAGGAGACACTTCAAACAGTACATTTTGCTCACAGTAAGAATAGTCACAGGATATTATCATTTCAAGATGGTAAAGTCCACTTCTAAATTCCGTAGCCATGAATGTGAAAATAAATTGTCAATTTATTACTCTCACTGACTTCTGTTATTATTCTGTTTATCTGTTTGCTTCTAACCCTGGTGACAATTGGAGAGAAGGGAGGAAAAGGGAAAAGAGAGATGGTGTAGTATTGCAAGGGTATATTCATATGCACAAAATAATTAGGCAATAATTTGCAAAATGGACATTTGAAGCTGAGTTTATACTTCATTGTGTTTTATGGAAGATTTATTTTTATGTAAATATTAAATATCTCAGAAGGAAATTACATTTGGCATGAACTGAGCTGATAAAAAATGTGTACACGGATAGGTAATTCTAAGATCTGATCTGTCACTCTTTCCTTGCTGCTGTTGCCTCTGGTTACCAGTGTCTTTAGGGTTTTTTGGGGGGGTGGGGTGGGGGGTTGGCTTTGTTTTCATGCTTTCCAATTTATTATGTGTCAAAAAACTGACATGTATCCCAACATCCTTTAATCATAACTCAAGGTGTTCTGAAGTAGCCAGGAAGAAAAATAATACACAGAGTAGAGTTTAGAATAATTAGGTGGGTTGAAGAAATAGCAAGAAGAACAATATCTTGAAGAGTCTTTGAATGGAACTAACAACTGTTTGATTGATTCCACAGAGACTACTAGGCAGAGAAGGAAGAGACAAAAAGAGAAATAAAACATACACAGTGATTTGCATAGGAGGAAGAGAGTCGCAGCGTCCCAATCATTTCACAAGATGGCTCATCGAATTGGAGGTACAAACTAGAATTAATGGTACACCAATATAAGAGGGTAGAAGAGTGGGTTCCTTGGTGCTCTTTGAGGGTGGTTGTTTTCTTGCAGACATTTTATTACTCAACTGAATATTACCTAGCTGGATAATGAACCATCTGGAATAAAATAACCAAGCTCAGAGAATACCAAGGACCCACATTAATGGCACAGTATAAAGTGACTGAAAGAAAGAATGAAGGCATGGGAACATGACTCCTTGGCTTCTTTACAACCCCACTACAAAATATGGCTTTAGGAGATATTAGCATTCCTATATGCAGGATAAAGAAATAAGTAGTTATAAGTATAGATCTAATACAGTAGTCCTCGACTTACAGCACTTTGTTTAGTGACTGTTCAATGTTACAATAGCACTGAAAAATGTGGCTTATTTTTCACAGTTACAATCTTTGCAGCATCCCCATGATCACGTGATCAAAATTCAGATGCTTGGCAGCTGGTTCATATTTATGACCTTTGCTGTGTCCCAGGGTCATGCAATCCCCTTTTGTGACCTACTGACAAGCAAAGTCAATGGGAAAGACAGTTTCACTTTAAAAACTAAGTTACTAACTTATCAACTGCAGTGGTTCACTTAACGATGGCAGGAAAAGTTGTAAAATGGGGCAAAGCTCACTTAACAACAGAAGTGTTTGGCTTACTTGTGGTTGTAAGTCGAGGACCATACAACAAGATTTTTTTAAAAATTGTGATCAAATCATATGATCGCAAACTGGTTGTAATGTAGTATTTCATATCAATACATAATAATATTCATTCACTATTGGATATGGCTTCTATGGAATCTGTTTTCAGGAATAAATATTTCCCAACGTTCATACTTTCTTACCTATTTGCTTGTCATTTATCTATCTATCTATCTATCTATCTATCTATCTATCTATCTATCTATCTATCTATCTATCTATCTATCTATCTATCTATCTATCTAAAATCTGAGACAACTTTGATTGTAAAGCAGTTAACTAAGCACTCATGTTACCAGAACAATAATAGACAATCTGCAGTTCTCCACTTGTTGCCAAAATATCCCAGTGAGAGTTGGAATTTGACAACAGTTGGGGAATTATAAGCTGAACATCTTTGAGACCTAGAGACTAAGTCATATTTTCAAATTGGCATAAAAGAAAAAGAAAAGCACAAGTGGACTCTTCAAAGTGTAATTTAGCAAAGCCATCCAGATGTCTCCAACTATCATATTATTCAGCTGAGGGGAAAAGAAAACCCATACACATATGCAATCCGAGCTGCAAGACAGATGAAATAATACCACTGTGTAAATTATTGTTGCTTCCTGAGGCATTGGAATAAAATGTTTCTTGGAATCCTTCAAGAAAATACTAGGTAAGTAGACAAATGAAAGAAATTATCTGTGTACAGCAAATATGAAGAATCAAAAATCGAAATCACGGGGGCAAAATGAGAGTGCAATCATTTCTACAGAAAAAAAATGACAAACTGTGTCAGGTTTATGACATAAGCTGATACATCTTTTCTGGGCTCTTGCGGGTTGTGTGGTTATTATAGGACACCTTTCTTGTGTTAGTTTGGGTTTTTTTTTAAGACACTGAGTAAGAAAAATAAAAGTTGCTTCATGAAAATCATTTTGTTATGAACTTTGAAAGAAGGATTTAAAAAGCTGGGAAACAACATACAGGTAGTCCTTGACTTATGACCACAATTGAGCCCAAAAGAAAAAGTCTTCAAAAGAAAAAACAAGGAAGTTCAGTTGCCTCCTGAAAAAATACATTTGGGACAATCATGACCTGGATAACTGAGAATCTCTACAGAATTGAGCCCAATATTTCTGTTCTTAAGTGAGACATTTATTAAGTGAATGTTGGCCCATTTTACAACCACTCTTGCCACAGTTGTTAAGAGAATCACTGCAGTTGATAAGTTAGTAACCTAGTTGTTAAGTGAACCTGGCTTCCCCATGGACTTTGCTTGTCAAAAGGTTGCAATAGGTGACCATCATAAATATGACCATCATAAATATGAGTCAGTTACCAAGCATTGGAATTTTGATGATCGTGGAGATGCTATAAAGGTTGTAACTGTGAAAAATGGTCATAAGTCTCTTTTTTTCAGTGCCGTTGTAACTTGTAACTTTGAATGGCCACAAAACGAACTGTTGTAAGTCTGTAAGACTGCCTGTACTTTCAAAGTAGTTATGCTATTCAGTTAGGAACTGAGTCCTTTTCTTCCACCCAAGAATTGTTGGTAGTGATCAGCAACTCATTCATCTTCTTTAGAATAACTCAAAAGATTCATTTTAGAACACTTGATGGTCATATGGTTTTACTAATACTATTTTTTATAAACACACACAAACAAAATGGTATTATTTTGCAATGGCCAATAAAGTTTACAGATTTACAGAGTTGGAAGGGACCTTGCAGGTCATCTAGTCCAACTCCGTGCCTAAGCAGGAGACCCTACATCCGCCTCTACCTAGAATTGAACTCACACCCTACTGATTGGGAGGCGAGAGCTCCACCTCTAGGCCACAGCAACAGATTTGTTTGATTTATTGATCTCCCATGAGTCATTTCACTTCTTAAACAGTTGAACTGGGTTGCAAAACTTTAAAAATTCACAGAGGATTCACACAATCAAAGACATCCATCAGGAAATCTAGATGGATGCCATAGCTGCACAAAGACTTGTTTTTTTTTTCATACTTCTTGCATGTTGATTACCTGGTTGCGACTAACATCTTGACAATTTTAGAATGTTGTTTATTTTAAAAGTGATGCAGAGAGAATATTTTTTTAAAATGTTGCAAAGAAACCCTTTAAGAGATTTGACCAAAATTTAATGTCCTCTAAGGCTCTGTCTGTTCTCCTCAACCCATTTTGCCAAAAAGTAAAGCAGCTGCAGAGGGTGTCATGTTTCCCTTCTATTGACTATGTACATTTTTAAATCAAACCTTGCAATAGTTCAAATCAGTTTGCCCCCAGATATTACACCTCTTTGAAACCGAGATCTCAAAATAAAACCAGCCCTGGATTACTTACTATTCATCCTACCAGTCACTTATTAACCCAGGCTGGATAAGGGATGAGAATTAGTTGTCAATAGCACAAAAATAAAATGATAATAAAGACAGGTATAAATAAAGAAAAGCTTGAAGGACTCTTTGTAAAACTTACTATCTCACTGCTGTCTTGGTTCCTCTTGTGTCCCCCTTCACCCACCCACCCCAGGCCGTACGGATCTGGATGGGTGGTAACAAACTCAAGCTCAACCCTGCCAAGACCGAGTGGCTGTAGTTTCCGGCACCCCGGTTCAGCCAGATTACTCCAACTCTGGCCATTGGGGGCGAAACATTGGCCCCCGTGGAGAAGGCACGCAATTTGGGTGTCCTCCTGGATTCCCGGCTGTCCTTGGAGGACCATGTGGCAGCCGTGGCCAGGGGGGCGTTTCATCAGGTGCGCCTGATGCGCCAATTGCGCCCCTTACTGGACCGGGCTGCCCTTCGCACAGTCACTCAAGCTCTTGTGACGTCCCGTCTCGACTACTGTAATGCTCTCTACATGGGGCTTCCCTTGAGGTGCACTTGAAAGCTACAGCTAGTCCAAAACGCAGCCGCGCGGGTAATTACGGGAGCTACCAGAAGCTCCCATATAACACCAATCCTGCGCGAGCTGCATTGGCTTCCTGTGGTCTTTCGGGTGCGCTTCAAGGTCTTGACGACCATCTTTAAAGAGCTCCATGGCTCGGGGCCTAGTTATATGCGAGACCGTCTCGTGCCCCATACATCCCTTAGACCGATACGCTCCCACAGAGAGGGCCTTCTCAGGGTGCCATCGGCCGGACAATGCCGACTGGCGACACCCAGGGGAAGAGCCTTCTCTGTGGCGGGCCCTGCCCTTTGGAACGACCTACCCCCTGAACTCCGGACCATCACCGACCTCCGCCTCTTCCGCCAATGTCTAAAGACATACTTTTTTCATCAAGCCGGCCTAGCCTAACCTCCCATGGGGACTGTAGAAAAGTTTTAAATTGGGTTTTAATTAATAATTGGTTTTAGCACAGGTTTGGGATTTAATATATATTTTAAATTATTTATGTTCTATTTTTGTATGTTTTTTAAATTTCCTGTGCGCCGCCCTGGGTCCTTTGCGGAGAAGGGCTGGATATAAATGTAATAAAATAAAAATAAATAAATAAAATAAATATACTATAATATGCTCCCATGATTTCTGAACCCCTTTTCATCGAGAGATTGTTCCTGGAGAAATTGGATTTTATGTTTGGTGTTCATTAGAAGAGAATAGAGGTGGCTGAGAGTTGGACTGTGGAGTCCTTGATGCTCGCAAGAATTTTGTGTTGGGATGTGTAGTTGCACTGCCAGAAATGTTCTGGGAGGGGGAGGTCCTTGGTGCTCTCTCAGCTTGGTGGTTTTCTTGCTAATGTTTCACCCCGCAATTCAACCCTTAGTTACAAATATTCTTTTCTATTAATGTTCTCTGTGTTTTCTACCTATAGCTCTCCTGTTGCCTGTATTAAGCAATCGCAAAAAAATAGAATTTGCTCTATTTCTGTTAACAATATGCAAAATCATTATGTGCAGTGTCTACTTCTAAAAATAACAATAAACGAGACAGTGGGCTAAGAAAACAAAACAAAACTAGGTATAATTTTGATGTTAGGCACATAAAAACCCAACATTCAATCCATTGTGAACATTTCCTGTCTGCAAAGACCATGCTATTTATCCTAGTCACTGGTTTCCTTAGCCTTCTCCAAATTGTTAATAGTGGTCATCATTCTCCTGGCTCAGCATCATTTATTGGGTTCTTATTTAAGCTTCCTTGATTCAATTAATCCACTGGGAACAGGAAGGATATTAGTTCGATTAGACTGCACTCTGGAATCGCCTCCAGTTAATGGACCCTAAAATACAAGGACTGTTGGAAAAAAAAAACACTTCTATTCTCGCCATTGAATTGCATACTTTATATAACTGTGATCATATTCAAATTCCAGTGCTACGAAGGATCACCTTTCTCAGGTTCAAATTTGCAGTTATTAAGCAGCACTTTTGAGGATGAGTAGGAAATATGTTTGAATGCACACTGTTAAGCAATGCTGCTTTAGCTCGTATATGTAAGAAGAATGTACATCAAATTTAGCATAAGTGAATAATATGGCATAAGCTCATACTTTTAACAGGGCATATAGGTAAGATATAAAGATATAAAAATATCTGAACACACATACACATACCCGTAGAATATAATTGGAGAAACAAAATGCTACTTAAAATCTAAACTAGACATGATTTTCCATAGGTAAATTGTAACATGTTTTTTCATGGTCTTTATTAGAAATTTGGCATTCTATTTCAGTGGTGCAAAATGCATGTGTGTTTCTTTGAAATGTTGTGTCTTTCATTGTATATTTTTATAATGCTCCAGCAATTTATAGGTAAAAATGTAAAGATCATGCATTCACTAACATGTTGCTATGTTTTTGCTACACAGAAGAAGTAAGGGTACATAGTGGGTTTTAAAGATTATTTTTAACCCATCTTTTATTTTCATATACAACCCAAGGCAGCGAACAAATCAATATTCCTGCCTTCTTTTATTTTTCCCAAAACAACAGCCCTTGAAGTGTGTTGACCTAAGAGAAAACGATTGGTCCAAAATCACTCAGCTGGTTCTTCATGCCTAAGGCAGGATTAGAATTAGAAGTCTCCTAGTTTCTAGGCCAGCACCTTAAGCAAACTGCCTCCATTATAGGCATTTGTAAATAATTTGAGACCCACTGATTTAGAGATGGCCCCATCCACTACATTGTTAGCTTTTAATATGCAGCATTCTGTGCTACTTACACATATGTAGAATTATGAACTACTCTACAAGCATTGAAGCTACAATACCAATACAAACTTTTAGAAAGTTTCATTTGGATAAGAAGAAAAAATCTGAAATCAGTTCTCCAGTATATTTATTCTCAAATGTGAGTTCTTTGAGAGTTACTTGAGCAGATGGTTGGACTAGCAGACCTCCAAGGTCCCTTCCAGTTCTGTTATTTTGTTATTTTTAACTGAATCTTGTTGTTGCCTTGGAATTAGGGGCTATAGGACTGCAACACAATGATATAAAAACAGTTTGTATAGTAGTAGTAGCATACTAGCAACATTGAAAAATAAATACTAATATATTCCTACTCTCCAAGACATTATACATGCAATAAGTAAATTTTACTACAGGATACAACTTTACCTACCCCTGAGGAAATATTTTGGATTGTGGTCTTTTGGAAACATTTTAAATAATGGCATTATTGTCTTCAGTTTCAATAATGAGGCTGAACTGGTATGAACAGAATTCAGCATTATGAATATAGTATCTGATATCCAGAATTAAATCAGAGTTCAAGGCATAGCTTTCATCAAAGTTCCAACTTAATAAGAGACATGTTGGTACAATCTGTGGAAAACCGAATCTGAAAGCTTCCTGGGTTTCCACCCAGTTGAAAGTTCAAACCCTTGCCCCTCCCCCCCCCACAAGTTCATCACATGGTTCAATCTTCCACTGCCATGTGGCAACGCCACCCATCCATTTCCAGTCAGGTGCAGAGGTGCAAAGACAAAAGAGGACCTTCGGCTTCTAGAAAGGAATGTTTTATTTTGACAACATTCTACTCCTTACTATTCTCCCCTCCCAATTCCCCACTAATGAAACAGCATAATAAAATAAGAAAGAGTCTTGCAGGCCAAGGATCCTAAAAGGAACATGACTGCAGGCCTGACAGTATCTTTCTAGATAGCTTACTAGGCCATCATCATTTTAATTTCCCATGATACTGCAATTTATCGAAGCTAAATGAGGATTAGTACAGTGGAAGATAGCGTTGATATATTTGGCAGTCCATGCAAAAAAAAGTTATGTCCAAAAATTATTCCCTTACACCCTAGAGCATCTCCTGCCAGTAAGCTTCTCTACTGGTATCTGAAAAAGTTTTACCAGCTAGTCCTTGACTTATGACCACAACTGAGCCCAACATTTCCTGAGCCCAACAGTCCTCTGTGGAGAAGGGCAGGATATAAATTTAAATAAATAAATAAATAAAATACATTTCCATTGGTAAATAAGACAGTTGTTAGTGAGTTGTGCCATATTTTACAACCCTTTTTACTGCAGTTGTTAAACAAACCGCTGTGGTCATTAAATGAATCATGGTTAAATGACTCTGGCTTCCCCCATTGACTTGTTTGTGGGAAGGTGGCTGAAAAGGATACAAATGGTGAACACATAACCCCTGTTACTTGTACCAGCTTTTGCCAACCTAGCAGTTCGAAAGCACATAAAAATACAAGTAGAAAAATAGGAACCACCTTTAGTGGGAAGGTATCAGCGTTCCATGCACCTTCGGCATTTAGTCATGCCAGCCACATGACCACAGAGACGTCTTTGGACAGTGCTGGCTCTTTGGCTTTGAAATGGAGATGAGCACTGTCCCCTACAGTCGGGAACAACTAGCACACATGTGCGAGGAGAACTTTTACCTTAATAATCATAGCAAACGTGTTTGGGATACTTATGCCTATATCAGTAGTTTTTCTCTGTAACTATTTCCAGTTTCCAAACAAAGTTACTACATAGTTTATTAATCCTAACCATTTTGACTGAATCTCCTAGAAATAAAAATACAAACATACAATTGTACTAGATGTGTACTTATTAGGATATTCCATTCAGCTGAATGAGGATCATTCCTGTTGGATTTCAATTAAATATTCCTTTCTTTATAAGCACAAACAGTTTAGAGTACCTCATCTAATATTGTACAATTGCTTAATAAACACTTTTTCTGAAAAAGAAACAGAAGTACAAGTGACTGATTAAATCATCAGATGCTACAGTGACAGATAAGAGTTCAGAGCAGATCGTAGCATGTTATCGTTTCAAAGGATTTAATGCATTAAGAAAGTCAAACCACTTTTTGCATGATAGACAGTGAAATGCTAATAGTATTTTAATAAATGCATTCTAACTATAATTCTGAGCAGCAGGAAAGCAATGAATGGATGAATATAGAATATATAGAATTCTTTGTTGGCCTAGTGCAGGGCTCTGCAAAGTTGGCTCTTTTAAGACTGGTGGACTTCAACTCCCAGAATTCCCCAGCCAGCCAGGCTGGGGAATTCTGGGAATTGAAGTCCACCAGTCTTAAAAGAGCCAACTTTGCAGAGCCCTGGCCTAGTGTGATTGGACACACAAGGAATTTGTCTTTGGTGCATATGCTCTCAGTGCACATAAAGGAAAATAAAATAGAATACATTCACAGGATAAAATAAATAAAATTAAAAATAAAATAGAATAAGTAATGAATGTTTAAATTAACCATTTAAAATTGAGTGTTGTTTCCTCCCCCTCCCCCCAGCTCTGAGAGACTCTAGATTTTATTTTGGTTTTTGAACAAGGACATTTTAACTGTGCATCTAACCTTTCGCTCTGTGAGGCAGTCTGTGGGTTGCTATTTTTTTAAAATAATTAATTAAAAGTCAGTATTCCTTATCACATATATTTCTTCTTACAAGTCTACCCTAAGAAAAAGGGAGAAATGTACCTCTGGAATAGCTTATTTCTGGTTAGAAAAACTAGCGAGAGAAAACAACCCAACTGCCCACATAATTCTTCCTTTAATCTTCTAATGTGAGGCTGCTGTGAACAGCAGCTTCTCTTCCTGCTTGGCCTCAAGATCTCCCAGCAGTGGTTCAGAAACACAAATCACACAATAAAAGAGATGCTCCTACTTTAAACCAGGGGCCAACAGATGTGTGAGAGAAACCACTGCTGCTGAGAGAAAATTCTCTTTTTCTCCTATTCCTAGGTTCACTGTTTTTCTGTTTTGATTAATGTCTAATTTCATTTAAACCACATAAGCATTTTATATTTCATGCAAAATGGATGTTTCCCTTTTTTTAGTTCCTTTAGTTGCAGCAAACTGTTTAGCAGCTACCACTTTGTGCTTTTTGGTTCATTTCACAGAGTAAGATTTCTAAAACAACCTTTCTAAATATCAGATAATGACTGGCTTGTTGTTCTGGTAGACAGAACTATTGTGGGAATAATAAATACAAATCAGAACACTTTCATTTGTTTGTAAGGTATATGTACTTATTTACTTTATTTTGTTTACATGCTATCTTTATTATTTTTTATAAATAACTTAAGGCTGTGATGGCGAACCTATGGCATGAGTGCCACAGGGGGCACGTGGAACCATTTCTTAGGGCACGCAAGACGTTGCCCTGTCAGCTCCAGCGCACATGTGTGCGCTGGCCAGCTGATTTAGGTCTTCTTTTGAGGCTGTTTTTCATCCTCTGGAGGTTTCAGGGAAGCCCCCGAAGCCTCTGGAGGTGGGGGAGAGGCTGTTTTCACCCTCCCCAGGCTCCTGGAAAGCCTCTGGAGCCTGGGGAGGGCAAAAAAAAGCAGACAAAAAGCAGGGGGTTGTGCACATAGCATTATGGGTGTGGCACGTCCATGCACGACCCCCCTGCATTCGCCCCACCTTTGGCACGCGAGCCAAAAAAGGTTAGCCATCACTGATTTAAGATGTAAATCAGTGGTGGGTTGCAGGCAGTACGCCCCAGTACGGGCGTACCAGTGCCTGCTGGGAGCACCGAGTACTGTTCCAGTATAGTGGTCCGGAGGGCCCACCTGCCTGCCTTACCTATATTTGAGCTCTTCGGCACTTCCATGCATGGAGCGATATGCAGGAGGTAAGGATGCATGCGTGTGTACTGTGAACGTTCATGTGGTGGATGCCACCACCCATTGCACCGTACCGGTTGCACTGGGATCTGGAACCCACCACTGTGGTGAATATACCTAATATTCCTTTCTCCTCCTATTTCCCCCCCAACAAGCCCATGTGGTGAATTGGGCTGAAAGAGAGTGACTGACCCAACATCACCTAGCTGGGGTTCTCCTCAAGACATGATTAGAACTCATGTCTCCTAGATTCTAATTTGGTACTTAATCGCAATTTGTGTTGGCAGGAGGGCAGAGGTCGACCTCAAGACCCCTCACAAGTCGGGTGCCTCAGGGTCGGTCCTCTCGCTGCTCCAGTTCAACACATATATGAAGCCGCTGGGCGAGATCATCCGTGGTTTTGGGGTAGAGTATCATCTGTACTCTGATAATACACAGCTGTACATTTCTATCCCAAACCACCCCAACAATGCCGTCGAAGTGATCTGGAAGCTGTGTGGGTCTGGATGGGAAGGAACAGACTCAGACTCAACCCATCCAAGACCGAGTGGCTTTATATTCCAAAACTATATATGATGAGCTGTTCCTTTTACAGATACTTAGTTAGAAGGTTTTCCTTAATTTTTTTAAAAAAATTACAGTGTTCTGTATTAACTTATTTATAGGCAGAAGGAGTACAGTATGTAGCATTATTCAGGATACAGCAGTAGAATCTGTACCTTATACACTTAAATGAATCATTTTAAAATGAATTCATAAAAGGAAACATGTTTCAGGGAGGTTTTTTTTTTTTTTTAAAGGCAGACAGTATAGACAGCTAAGGGGGCTTGTCATGACATGATGGAAATGCTGGTATTATTGCCAAGAGTTTTTTAATCATATTTCTATTTTTTTAAAGGACACATTTTTCTAAAGGGCATTATCAAATTAAGGTTCTTCAAAAATCTGCTGGCCAAGATTTCTCCCCAAATAATGATCTTACATGCATGCAACATAATTTTCATCAGAAAACAACTAATTGTGACGACCCAAAGAAGGCCGATGGTTTGAGCTATTATTATCATTATATACATTTGTGCTTAAATACTGCACCATCATCATTAAATGTTACTATTCAAAGATTCTGTCTAATAAATTAATATATTCTGTTCTCTGTATTTTACTGGAAAGCAATTGGGAATAAAAAAGTCAGGAGTAAGTTCAGAACTACGTTTTGCTGTACAACGCATATAGTTATGTGCAATTAATCTATGTATTTAGAAAATATTAAAAATTTCACCATTCACTAGGTTGTTTATTAGTAGCTGTGAGATGGAATCAATCCTGTTTATGCAGCTACATAAGTCATTAATATCCAATGTGGTTCCTATAAAGCATTAATGTATAGTGTCCATTTGGAAAATTAACTGAGGTCCACATTTGTGTGTAGTCATTCAAAGGAGTAGGTTTTTCTAAGTGACACTTTTCAGATTTATTGGATCATATCTACCATTGTCTTGAAGTAAAAAAAGTATTAAGTATAGTTCAGGGGTGGGTTCTGGCTGGCACTACTGCTGGTTCGCTCATGTGTGCTTTGCATGTGCGTGCTTTGCACAAGTGTGCTTGATGTGCGTTGTGCATGTATGCGCAGTGCAATTAAAATTGTTCTGTGCATGTGCAGAACTGAAAAACAAGATGGCGGTGCCAATAGTGATCGGGGAACTGCAGGTTCTAGTGACCCAGGCCACCAAACCACTACCAGTTCCAAACTGGTAGGAACCCATCACTGGTACACTTGTTATGGGACTCAGGTCTATTGAGCTCTCTCTCTCTCTCTCTCTCTCTCTCTCTCTCTCTCTCTCTCTCTCTCTCTCTCTCTCTCTCTCTCTTCTTCTTCTTCTTCTTCTTCTTCTTCTTCTTCTCTTTCTTTCTTTCTTTCTTTCTTTCTTTCTTTCTTTCTTTCTTTCTTTCTTTCTTTCTTTCTTTCTTTCTCTAAGCAAATATTTATGGGATGAGCAGCAAAAGCTAACCAAATTATACCCAGGACAATAGTAGCATATTTTTTCTAAAAAGAAATAAATCTGATTCTTAACTTTTACAACAGTTAGTTTTCTCATGAAAGAGTTGAAGGTTGTTTCCTGAATCCTTTGACGAAGCTAGCCTATCAGAAGCACTGTTTCATATTAGCAGTTTACAAAGGCATTCCGTAAAACCTTTCTTCAACCCCTACATCATACACTCTTACAAATCCAAAGATATTGCTGAAAATTTCTGAGTTACCTGTTAGACTACTAATCAGAGGGACCCTGCAAGATCTTCTCTAAGTAGCACTTTTCATTAAAAGGCGTTGGATTTTATGAAGTGCACCTCATCATTAGAGGCACAGAATGATTACATAGATGTAGGATTTAAATTGGGATGAAATGGGGGTTTGGGAAAAAAAAAGGGAAAAACAAGCTTGTTCTATAGATGGAGGTTTCACATGAGACAGATTACTAGAACTTTATAACTCAACAAGTGTAATGTGTTAAAAGCTTGTTGAACGTGTTGAGCTCTTTTGAAATTGCCTTAAACCTTTTGATATATGTGAGCTCAGCAATCTCTTGCTCAACGATGGAGTTACAGTTCCCCCCCCCCAAAAAAACAGTCATTTTGAGGTCTGCTATAGAATGTCCTGAGAAGCTGAAGTGTTCTAATATTGCTTTGCCTTTCCTTTGAGTCTTGATGTCAAATTTGTGTCTAGTCATACTTTTTTAAAGTTTATCCTAGGAGAAGCCAGAGGAGCATTTCCAGTAGGGCAGGGGTCTCAAACTCAATTTACCTGGGGGCAGCTGGAGGCAGAGTCTGGGTGAGGCTGGGCCGCATAAGGGATTCCATTATATTGGATATTATACTTTCATATCACTAATATTATACTTTCATATCACGGTGGGGACCACAAGATACCGTCCTGTGGGCCGCAATTGGCCCGTGGGCCGCGAGAATGAGACCTCTGCAGTAGGGGATGATATTTTAGACAAAGAGCTTATGAGAGTTGTTGAGGTCCTCAACTTGCGACCGGTCCTCGACTGGCAATGTGAGAACAGCACCCAGGTTCTCCATGAATTTATGACATTCTTGAGCAGCTGACTGGACCTGGGAAGGTCAGTTGCCTTGTCTTGCTATTCCTGTATTTTGAGGGAGAAAGACTTTAAGACGTCCAGATGGCTAGACAAGTTTTTATTTTGCACAAGAGCCTCATCCTGGAACATTGTGAAAAATTAAAAGGATAGATATTTTCTCTTAAAATGGCACCACTACAGTCAGGTAAACTTGCCAAGGAAAACTCCATTGGCATTGGCCCTAATTGAGTTGATTCAGATTAACTCATCTGAATTTTTAAGCATTGGTTAATCAAGGGTCTGCATTTTTACCAGGAAATGCTTTTGTTACAAGAATTGTGTTTTGATACTGGCATATGTCTTTAGTTTAAGAATTTGAGTCACTTCAGTGCCAGGGTTCACTTTCTTAAAATTCTGAATATTGTGCAATTATTTGTACATGTGGAATTTGATGGCTTTATTTCAAAATTGATAATCCTAAATCACCAGGGACAACATGACAGATAATTAGATAGTCCAATAAAAATGGTATCCTAAACTGCTTATTGATACACCATTACCTTAATTGCACTATTTGTACAAAATATTTACTAACTAAATCAAGTCAAACAAATTCCTCTTGATTTTTTCAGGATTAAAATCATTCTAAAGAATAACAAAGAAATACACAAGTATTATAATAAAAGACTGACATTCTTCAATGAGGTATTGTTTCTTGTAACAATAAGTAATATTCTGAATTCAACAGTACATTAACAGGAAATAAACACCCTGCAATTAGAAAAATCTTCCATTTATATATGCAAAGTGCTTTAGAAATCTAAAAAAAAGAAGCAAAAGACAATGGAACACCTATTCTTAAAAGAAATGTGTCAAATAAAGGCATATTTTTCTACCATAATAAAATATATTTTCTCACAGGAACATCCTCCATAATTCTAATAATTTGTTTCCACAACAGTGGAATGAGGATAGATGCCAGCAACATTTTGTTTGCTTCATGAAGCTTCCAAATATTAAGTGCGAGAAATTTAAATGGCACCCTTGAGCATACTTAATTCATGGAAAATGCATGTGATTATGTTGCTACATGCCGAAAGTGTTGGGATAGTGGTGGTATTGTCTACCCTGGTTGAAGAAAGAACACATTTTAATGATAAGCAATTCACATATAGAAGGGCTCATGACTTTTTGTACTTCAGGAGATCACACTGGCATTGAACATAATCATCATGTATAAGGGCCATTAAACAGGGTGACTCTGCTGTAACTGCTCATGAAAAGAAGTAAAGGAAATGAGCTTCACAGGAAATAAGTTGATGGACCCTGAAACAAAGAATTGATACAGATGGAAAAGATGACATGGCTAATTCGAATGAAATTTGTTCAGCTGGGAGATCTAAGCAAGGAAAACCAAAACACAGGGTTTGTACTTCCTGTAGAAAACAAAATTGCCACAGTTGCCGACTTTAAAAAAATGTCAATGGCTGTATTCAGATTAATCTGAAATGGTGACCCTATTACACATTCCCTCTTTTTTCCCCATTTTTCAACTTGGTTGCTAAGAATCAGAAATAAGATTAAGCTTTCATTTTTAGATTAAATAGCTCAATTTTGTTTTCTAAGTCTACATTCTATTCAACCATAATTTTGGTTATCTGGAGTAAGCCAATTCTTTATGGTATAGTTTGTTTACGGTTGTCATTTTTAAGATTGTTTAATTCAGAGAATATGGTAACGCAACAGCTTTCACGCTTCCAAACTCATGGCTGGGATGATAAGAATAGAGAAATGACCTCCTCTCTACTGCTCAGGCTGAAAATATGGTGGTGATTACCCTCAAAACAGCTGAGCATCATGTTGATCATATCCAGTGGTGGGATTCAATTTTTTTTTTTACTAACAGTTCTGTGGCCGTGGCTTGGTGGGCATGGCATGGGGAAGGTTACTATAAAATCCCCATTCCCTCCCAATCAGCTGGGATTTGGGAGGCAGAGAATGGATGGGGGTGGAGCCAGTCAGAGGTGGTATTTACTGGTTCTCCAAACTACACAAAATTTCCACTATTGGTTTTCCGGAACTGGTCATGACCTGCTGAATACCATCTCTTGTCACTCTGTCTCTGTCACTGTCTCTCTCTGTCTCTTTCTCTCTCTCTCTCTGTAGTATATAGTCACTGATATTGGATACTGGGTTTACCAAATATCTGTGATTCGAGTCACGACGCTCTAAGAGAAGGGAGGGAAATAAAAACAAACTACAGCCCGTTTGCATTCCAGATTAGTTCAGTGTCTAATTGTCTACTGGATTCTAGCCTATGATTATTTGTGCTACCCGAGAAATGGAGCTGCTTGCGATGATTTTGTTTCATCAAAATCATGATATTCTTGAGTATGAGCAAGGCAACACCAGGTAATGAGAATTCAGTGAACATGCCTTTCATCAGCTGAAAATCTTTAATTGTAATTGCAGTATGTAATGGTGCAATTAGTTGTCTAAGTGACAAGATAGACTGAAACTCTCTTAGTGTTGTTATGTCTTAAGAACCTTTTTTTTTCCATACAAATATTTTTTAGACAAAATGAGTGGCATCTAAGCCAGGTAATTGTTGCAGTGAGCAACATGAACAAAGCCTGTTTGATGATACAGGGTAAAACTAATTCTTAAAAATAAATAACTGTTTTAAAAAAAATGATTGAAAACAAGAATATCTGTTAAAATTAGTTTGAGTCACAGATGAGGATCATTTACTTTGGTCAAATATTTATTCAATAGCAGCGATGTACAATTAATGGAATAATTAGACATGGTCCCTGCATTGAATCGAACTAAATAGAGAAAATATATATAAGGAAACCATTGGGAAATGGTAAGGAAATTTAGAGTAATGAATGTGTGAATGTGGATTATGGATAAAAGCATTGAAGCACTACAGAGAGGCAACCAGAAAATCATAGACTTGTACGGTACATAGATTGAGAAATTATGAAATAGATCCTGTAATAAAGCAATAAAATAACATCTATATACACTTTGATCAAACACACAGAAAAAAGGTAGAGACCAGGGGTGTCAAACTCATGTTATCATGGCAGTGTCACATGATGTATCAGGACTTTTTCCCCTTTTACTAAACTGGGCATGGTCAGGGCCAATGTGTGATGCATCTGGCCTGAGGGCCAGTTTGACAGCCCTGCCCTAGACTCTTCCAGGGTATATCTGTTTGGGTTTGCAGTTTAGTCTGGCAAGATTCTGTCTACATGGTATGAGCAATTAAGGAATTGAACTTTAATTGGATTATTCTTTATTATTCTTGACCTGGACATGACACATAAAGACATGTCCATGAAGTCATCAGACATCAAGCTGCATTTGAAAGAAGGTATTACTTAACCTAGTTAAAAAGAGAAGGGAAATTCATGAGCCAAAGACAATGGTTAACCTAGACAAAATGTTTATTGATTGATTAATTCAATTCTTTGTACCCTGCCTTTCCATTAAATGCTTACAAAATCAAACAGTAACTAGGGTCACTATAAGCAATCAGAAATAAACGATGATGATAAACAGCAAAACGAATTCACTTCACTTATTAAGGATAGTTTTTTTTTTTAACCTGCAGCAGGAAGTTCATGATTTTCTCTTGTCCTGGAATTCCAAAAACTTACAGCAGAACCTACAAAGGCTCTCTTTCACCAACAATATCATAACACATGATTCCATTCATATAATACAAAACCTATATACTCAGTAATTTCTTCTATGTCTTAAAATTTGTACAATTTGGGAATGGACTGAAGGCCATACAAACGTTCTCTTTCCAAGCAAACTGGGCCTTTTATATTTCAGATCTTTAAAATCAACAGCAATATTTCCTGTTGGATCAGCAAAACACTGGAAGATCTTTTATTTTTAGAATGAAGTGGGTAACTCTGTGATGATTGCAGTCAAGAAAAGCAAAATAACAAAAAGATATACCCAGGGATATCATTCACTTATTTGAAGAAACAAACCTAGAAAGATAGAAAGATTGAGCCCATACTTTAAAAAGTTCTTATTAATTTGATTGACTCTTGATTAAATAGGCCTTAGAAAATCAATGCATTAAATCTGTATTTTTCACATCCACCTAATTAAACAGCTAGGAACAAAACTCACAATATATGATGTTCAGAATATACAAGTAACTCTTGAGATGTGAGGGTCACAATTATCACCAAACCATCTTATGCTGGCCAGGCCCTTACAGTATATTCCATTACTACTGGTAAATTGACTCATCAACATTAAATGACTAATTAAAGACTGGAATTTCCATCTATCATCCAATAAGATTGCAGGAATTTCTATTTGCAGGTTCTAAATATCTACTTGTGTCCTCACATAAAGTTCCCATAATATGTCACATAGGTTTGGATTGGTTTTCCCACTTACTCCTGCTTTTAAAATGTCTCTGCAATGTTTATTAAGTTCATTATTCCAAGATAATTGTGAATTTTCTTATGCATATGATTTTAAGGAAATAATTTTGCCAGGTCATTGATTTTAGATCTGTGTTTACTGTTTTAAAAATAGACACATGCATTTAAATATATACCTTCATAATTACTGATTAAAGTACTGAAAATCATGTAATGTTCTTTATTCTTGTGCAAGCTGAGAAGATTTATAAAACTTCTCATCTCACCTGATATTTATTAATTGATCTACTGTGTTATCACTAAACATGGCAAAGTGTTTATTTAGAGAGTTTCTAAAATATTTTTTTCATGTTTTATGGAATGGTAATAAATGTCTAGGGAGCCAATTTGGTGTATATATTAAAACATCAGGCTAGAAACCAGGAGGAAGGACTAGAACTCACAAAGTTAGATGGGTGATTTTGGGCCCTGGGAAGTAAGCAATTTTAAACCATTTCTGACAAACCTTTTCAAGAAAATTGAGGGCAATTGAGAAATAGACTCCACTGAATGGAAGAAAAGGATCATCAATGGACATCACACTTCTTACTGAGATACCTTACTCAATAGTCGTAACTGTGAAAGGGATCTTGGAGTCCTAGTGGACAACCCTTTAAATATGAATGAGCAGTGTGCAGCAGCTGCCAAAAAAGCCAACACAGTTCTAGGCTGCATAGAGGGATAGAATCAAGATCACGGGAAGTGTTAATACCACTTTATAATGCCTTGGTAAGGCCACACTTGGAATACTGCATCCAATTTTGGTTGCCACGATGTAGAAAAGATGTGGAGACTCTAGAAAGAGTGCAGAGAAGAGCAACAAAGATGATTAAGGGACTAGAGACTAAAACATAGGAAGAACAGTTGCATGAACTGGGTATGTCTAGTTTAATAAAAAGAAGGACTTGGTGAGACATGATAGCAGTGTTCCAATATCTCAGGCATTGCCACAAAGAAGAGGGAGTCAAACTATTCTCCAAGGCACCTGAGGGTAGAACAAGAAGCAATGGGGGGAAACTAATCAAGGAGAGAAGCAACTTAGAACTGAGGAGAAATTTCCTGACAGTTAAAACAATTAATCAGTGGAACAGCTTGCCTCCAGAAGTTGTGAATGCCCCACCACTACAAGTCTTTAAGAAGATGTTGGATAGCCATTGTCTGAAATGGTATAGGGCTTCCTGCCTAGGCAGAGAGTTGGACTAGATGACCTCCAAGGTCCCTTCCAACTCTGGTATTGTATTGTATTGTATTGTATTGTATTGTATTGTATTGTATTGTATTGTATTGTATTGTATTGTATTGTATTGTATTGTATTGTATTGTATACCAGCTGACTCTGTAGGTGGGCCAATTGAAATGGAATAAGAGTAGTGGAAATGATAGGTTTGCTGAATGCTCTGAAGAGTGTTTTCAGTGTCATAGCTAGAATTTTGAGGCCTTGATCTTGCCCTAGAAGGATAACAAAATAATAGAGTTGGAAGAGACCTTTCAGGTCGTCTAGTCCAACCCCCTGCTTAAGCAGAAGACCCTAAATACCATTTCAGACAAATGGTTGTCCAATCTCTGCTTAAAAACTTCCAAAGTTGGAGCACCCATAATTTCTGGAGACAAGATTAATTGTTCTAACTGTCAGGATATTTCTCCTTAGTTCTAGGTTGGTTCTCTCCTTAATTAGTTTCCATCTATTGCTTCTTGTCCTGCCTTCAGGTACTTTGGAGAATAGGTTGACTGTCTATTCTTTGTGATGGCAGCTCCTTATCACTACATTCCAATGAAAGAAGATGAAAGAAGAAGAGCCAGTGATGCTTCTGCTTTTCAGCATCCTCTCTACAGTAGCGAGCAAAAGCCAAAATATCCCTTGGTGCATTGAGGAGCTCTGAGCAATGAAACAAACGTAGAGATACCCAGGGCAGTAAATATCAAATCACATCACACTTCATTGCAGTTAATAACCAACATACAGCAAATGTAATTGTAGCTTTAAAGTTGAAACTAAAGAGATTCAAATAAATGACAGAAGGTAGAACAGTAATTTTAACTAAGGGAAGTTTAAAAATTCACTTAATAGTAAGCCTAAGGATAAAACTAATAGGATTAAAAGACAAAGTAAATAGAAAATAAAAATTTTAATTAAGAAGAAAAAAAACTTCATTTAAGTACTAGTGGTATTGCTAATAAAAAAGTCAACCCTAAACTCAATGTTAGGAGTAAGCCATATCTAGCACATCTTAATCAATCAACTTAAGCTGTTTTTCATTAAAATATGCCTTATTTTACATGCAGCCACACAGAATCTGGATATCATCTAAGGATTAAGGTGAGAAAGAACATCAGGAATTCTACATATTGTTGGATGTTATTCTAGTAGTAGTAATAGTAGTAGTAGCAGTAGTAGTAGTATTCAAAAGAAGAGAACTTAGAGTTTTGTGTGGTTTCTTGTAAAACTGACAGTGTAGTCAATGTAGATGTACTCATCTCATGCCATGTAGGGTTATATTGGAATTAGCTGTCTAGTTCTTGTATCTACTGCATAATGGCATTAAATGGAGGATATTTTATTGAGCTAAGTTAAAAGTTGTTCTCTAGCTTGGATCATTCATTCCATGAGATATGCAGCTGGTGTTAGGAGATACCTCCAAATGTCATTCACGAGGAGGTGGAAAATGTGTCCTCCATTAATTTGACCTTCTAAATCAGTGATATCCAACCTTGGCACAACCTTGTCCAACCTTGACTATTCC
Organism: Rhabdophis nuchalis; assembly: GCA_039707465.1. NCBI lineage: Eukaryota > Metazoa > Chordata > Lepidosauria > Squamata > Natricidae > Rhabdophis > Rhabdophis nuchalis. The sequence goes on along the minus strand of CM077644.1, from coordinate 169,910,785 downwards.
CATGCCTGGCTGAGCAATTCTGAAAACTGAAATCCACAAGTCTTAAAGTCATCAAGATTGGATACCTCTGACTTCCTGTTCCTGTTCCCGGCCGTTTTGTTCTTTTTTCTGCCCCTAACGGGGCGGGGCACCCCCTTTTTTTGGGGGTCCCTCCGTAAAACCGGCTTGCCTGGGCTGGTTTATCCTGGCGGCAGCTGAGAAACGGCCCTTGTCTTCGGTTTAGGCCAGGGGTCTGCAAAGTCGGCTCTTTTAAGACTGGTGGACTTCAACTCCCAGAGTTCCCCAGCCAGCATAGCTGGCTGGGGAATTCTGGGAGTTGAAGTCCACCAGTCTTAAAAGAGCCGACTTTGCAGACCCCTGGTTTAGGCGAAGGAAGACATGCTGCGGGGGGAGTTTCCCTTCGCCAATGGAGGACAGTTACGATCAGCAAAAATTTAAAAAGAACTGAGCGTCGGGTCAGAAGGCTCCCTGGGGCTTTGGCAGCGAGGTGAAGAGTGAGTGATTTACAACATTATTTATGCTGGCAGCCTGGAGTGAAAGAACGTAGAGGGGGGTGTTTGTTGGTTAAACCTCCCCTCGGATTTAAAGCGGCGTTCTGAAATGGCTTCTTGTTGCAAGGAAGCGGATACTTTGTTTCCGGACTGCATTGAAAGAAGCGAAAGTGATCTGCGGCTGACTTTCTTACAATGTATCTAAGTCTGGTTGGCTAGATACAATTTTTCTCGGGTTATTTTCTCCTCCTGGCTCTCAGATGGGGCGGTGGAGGAAGGTTCCCTTTGTTCCTGAATGACTATTTTTACCTTTGGAAAATTACCAACATCTTTTCATGAAATGGACTCTCTCTCTCTCTATTAATGAAGAAATTTCTGGACTAATTGATTCCTTCCCTGAGTGCCTTCTCTGTTAATGTTTTTGATTGTGAAAAGTGTTTCTCTGCTGGGTCTTGAATTCTTTTACAACTTTCACCTGAACTGTTTTGCTCCTGATTTGCCTCAATGGCCCCACCCCAAAAACGCCATCTTAGTGACACTGACTTTAACAGCTTACCATGGCATCAAAATCAGAATTGGCAGGATTGGAACAAAGAATGTCATCTTTGGAATCGGTGTTACAAGTTTTGGTGCAGGAAATTAAAGCTTTGAGAGCTGATAATAAAAGTTTTAAGGAGGACCTTCTGGAAACACGGAAACAAGTGTTGGAGAATTCACAGAAGACTGAGGAGCTGGAAGGGGGGCTGGCTGGGGCAAAGGGAGAACTTAAAAATGTCAACATTGAAATTGCAGATTTGTCTGGTCATATGTCTAGGATGGATTTTGAAAGGATGTCATATTTTTTAAGATTTCAGAATGTTTCTGAAGAATCTGGTGAATACCTTCCTGATCTCATGAGCACAATTTTAGCAGAATATTTACAGAAACCTAAAGATGAGATCAGGGGGGATATTGACCTAGTCTACAGAATAAATTCAGCATATGCCAGGATAAATGAAGTACCCAGAGAGATACATATTAAATTTGTTAGAAGGTCAACTAGAGAGGGAATTTTGAAGGCACAGAGAGGGGGGCCGTTGATTTACCAACAAAAGGAAGTCATCATCTTGAGGCAGATCCCAAAAAAGATTAGGGAGGTGAGAAGGAAATTTTCCTTCTTATCCAAAAAATTGTATGACCACGGGATTTGGTTCAAGTGGGTGATGCCGGAAGGGATGTTGGTCTTCTGGGATGAAGGAAGAGTGAGGATTAAAACAGTTGCTGAGGCGGAAGCCTTTCTTAAAAAACATTCCGCTATCCTGGGGGAAGATCCAGGGGGGACGGAGGGGGCCACGGCCCCGCCCGCTGGGGGCCAGGGAGGAGAAAAAGAAGATACAATTGCCAAGAGACTTAGATCGAAAAAATGACTTTGCTTTTTTTTAAAATTATTATTAATATTGCTTAACCTTATGTCTGGATGTTTGTACGTGACTGCTAGCATAGAATGGAGAATTTAGGAATTTTGTACTTATTTTCACCTTGTAGTACTTTTGGAAAAATGTTTTTTTTTAATGTTTTATTATGAAGCCCTAGAAGGGCCAATGATCCCGACGCGAAAGTTCTTAATATGTTTCTATATCCCTTACCCTACCCTTTTCGAAAATTGTAAAAACCAATAAAACTTTTTCAATATAAAAAAAAAAAAAGATTGGATACCTCTGTTCTAAATCAAATAAGAGTGCCTTGAACATTGTTATTGCATGTTCAAAGACCACTAATATTGGGAGACATTACATTACTGTAAATCAGAGATGTCCAAACTTGGGAACTTTAAGACTTGTGGATTTCAACTCCCAGAATTTCCCAGCCAGCATAGCTGGCTGGGGAATTCTGGGAGTTGAAGTCCACAAGTCTTAAAGTTCCCAAGTTTGGACATCCCTGCTGTAAATTGTTTGCTTTGGTATAGTTTGAAATCCATCCTCTAATGATTAGGAAGGAGAATCAGTCTAAGTCAATAATTTAATGTAGCCTGACATCTTCTGGTTTTCACTCTCCCCATTCCTGCCTCCATGTTTAAGATTACATTTGAAATAAGGTAGGGAGACTTAGACAAGTGCTGTTAGAATTTGGACTGAAAAAGTTTATAGGTGTGCAGAACTAAGCGATATGACAGCATTGTGCAGTCACTGCATTGATGGGCTTAATATAAAGTTAAAAAATGCAGGTATATATTGTAGCCCTCTTAAAGTGATAGACTCTCAAAATAGCTGCTCTATTTTGAGCACATTCTGAGTGGCACAGTTACAATGAACAACTTTGTTGCCTATGACAACTTGGAAGATGACCTTTCAGGTATTTAAAGCAGAGCAGCTGTATAATAGTATTGCCACTGGGATACTTAGGATTGGGCAAAGGTTTGGGGCCTGTTAGTAAATACCATGATTACAGTATTAGAATAACTGAGTTCCAGTTGGTCTTTTTTAAGGAAAAGAGCAAAAATGCTCAGACCTCTTTTGAGTCCTATAACGATGCTACAGGGATGCCAAAGTAGTGGACCAAGGAATGGGTAACAGATGTTTGCTAAATATTTGGAATGGAAAACCAGAATCTAAAACCAGCTTGTTAGATATACAGAAGTGTGGCTTTTTTCTCCTTCTTAAGACTACTGAATGTTAGATTCAAGAGCCTTTTATTACAACTCAGGCTAAGCTGTGGAAAATCAGATAATGGCTAAGCATGTAAAGCCTGTTTTCTGCCAAAAAATTTGTGTTGTGCTGTGCTGGTGCAAGATAGATGCACAAGACAGGAGAGAAAGCATGAGCCATGGATGGCCTGTCTTCATATTAATGACTTTTTTTGTGTGGGGGTTGTAGGGAAATGTCTTACTGGCACCTAAGTTGATGGATGCTGGATTGATTTCAGACCAGAGTCTAGATTTGGACTCTTTTGAGCTGTTTGGGCTTTGTTTCTGGATGATGGTTCCTACTTGTTGCGCTAACATGCTTGTCATATTTATCAGATCTAGTGGTAGCTATGGTGCCATCCTTGCTGATTTTCTGGAAAACATTCAAAACCTGGTTATTGCATCAGGCCTGTGACCTCCAGAGGACCAATGATGTTGCCCTCTCACCAAACCTCTTTTGTGGGGTTTTAAAATTATTTTTTTTATGAATAATATTTTTTTCATAAAAATAAAAATGCTTTTCAATGTAATTGTACAACACGCAGGGTCACTATTTTGGTGAGAAGGGAGGCTATATAAATTAGATAAATGAATTAATAAATCAATAAATAGACTCCCTCATTTCAAAGGGCAGTTCTCTTTTGTACAGAACAGGATGCGTCGAAATACAATGTTGCGTATTTCTACTGATATAATTTAGAAGTAAATGAATGAACGTGATGCTTTATTTCTGTATGCTTTATTTCCTCCAGTACCCTGTTTTTGTCCCCGCAGTTTCTCAAGCTATTGAGTAAATAAATACTGCATTTATTTTACAGTTGCTGATAATAGCTGCATGTAGCAAACACTGAAGCGTAGAGCATTCAGGCTATTTCCTAGGATATTCTATTTCTTTCTCTCCTTCCCCTTGCCGATTTTTTAATGTTATTTTGAATCTTTTTCTAAGCTTTCTTTTTAATTTATGCTACTGTTTTATTTCAGTATAATATTTTCCCGAGCTTCCTAATATTTATCTTAAATGACTAGATACTATAGTGTCATTTCAGGCACAGTGGTAGACTTCCTCTTGATGCCATGTCAATTTAAATATAGGTTTGTCTGTATATTCATATATCTATATCTTTTCTGTACACCAATATGAACTCACTGCTTTGTCATGTTGCCTTGTGTCCAGTTTTGTAACAATTATGGTAAGCTGTGGTGGATACTCCAGCTCAGGGGTCCTCAACCCCCGGTCCGTGGACCGGTGCCGGTCCGTGGCTTGATAGGAACCGGGCCGCAGGGCCGGAGAGGAGGAGGGGGCAGTCCCCTGGGCAGAGCGCACGCCGGATGCGGGAGAGCGCAGGCGCAGCCGTTTGCACCATTGGAGACCCTAGAGGGCCGAGTGAGCCGACTCCCCCCCTCGCATGCGCATGTGCCGCCTGTTCCCCCTCCCCCCCGCTCCTCCGGTCCACAGAATTTTCTTTAAAATGAAACCAGTCCCTGGTGCAAAAAAGGTTGGGGACCCCTGCTCCAGCTAGATCGTGGTGGTGCAGAGGTTAGAATGAAGTACTGCAAGCTACTGCTGCTGACTTCCGGCTGCCTGCAAATTTGGCAGTTCAAATCTCACCAGGCTCAAGGTTGACTCAGCCTTCCATCCTTCCAAGGTCAGTAAAATGAGGACTCAGATTGTTGGGGGAAATATGCTGACTCTGCAAACCACTTAGAGAGGGCTGTAACGCACTGTGAAGTGGTATATAGGTCTAAGTGCTATTGCTATTGCTAGACTAAAGGGAGGTATTAAGAGAGGGCTGTGTTTAGAATCCTTGCACTGCGGTAAACAACGCAGGCCAGATCTCCCCCATAATTCTAGAAGCCTTATCTTGTCATACTCAAGGGAATGGAGCATCTCTGGTAAGATTCTTGTAGCATTGGTCACTGGCAATAAAGCTTCTCCTGAGTTTATTCACAAGTGATTCTGGTTACTGGCATCTGACACACATTATGAATACAGATACTAACGTTACTGATGATCGCTTCTTCCTTTACCTATATTCATTTTTTAAGTAAATAGTTCTTTGCATTTGGGACAAAAATATTACAAATGCTCATATGAAAGAAAATCTGAATTTATTTCTTAGCATTTCCCCCTTAAATACAACCATAGGGATGTGTGCTTCCTTAATCAAATCTATCCATGCATATCTATCCACATTTTTTTTGTACTTTTGTTTGTTTGTTTTTAAAAATGAACAGGATATGTTTTGCTTTTTTCCTTGCAGCAAAGTGGTTCCCATGACATCATACTGTTACTGCAGCACTGGGACTAGCATAACACTTAGGAAGATGCTACTGCCATTATTTCTCTCCCCCCAAAAAAGGAATGAATAAATTGTAAGGAAGGCCAGATGTCTCTGCCACATAGGAACTCAGTTTATAGTCTTTTGTTTAACTGGGGAATGAAAAAAAAGAAGGATGGCGAGCAGCTGCAAATGAAGTGGTGCTAAATCTTTTGAATACAATCTCATTGGGCAAATTAAATGTTAATTTTAAAGATTGATATAATATAGATAACGGAACAAATCCAGGTTTTATAGAGCAGACTGTGAAATAAGGAGAAATTTGGGATTATTTATTTTGGATAATGCATTCAATTAATGAATCTAATTAATGACATTAATTTAATTAATACATGAATTTAGTGATTTAAAGATCTTCTGCCAAAAAGCATACTAATATTAGTTCCTCTCGATAACCAGTAAGTATTAGCTAATATGTTTATCATAAGGGAAAAAGAAAATAGAAAGTGAAAAGAAATCTGTTCACATTATTTTAGTATTACATCAAGTTTCTGCTGGTCCTTGATTCAAGGAAATATTTTTGGCTTTGATGTAAACAGAGTTTGAATGGTTGTTTTTATGTAGCCAGGTTTCTGGTCACATTGATGGGCAATTAAACTTGAGATGTGTACTAGGCATAGAGCTAATAAAGCAAATTATGTTTCTATTTATATCCTATTTATGAAAGCCATGAAAATTATTAGCAGTCTGACTTGGAGTTTTATATAAAACTCAAAACCCCATTTAACTAAGAACTTTTCTGTTTTTTTTTCCTTTGATGTACCTAGGATCATATAAAGCTAATTTAGGATTAGATGAAAATAAGGTTAAAACTATAAAAATTGAACTCTGCCTAAGTGAGGGGCATGGATCAAAAGCATCATCTCAAAATAATGGATTGAGATTCTCAGGGTTTGCCATCAGTAAGAGAGGTTGCCATCATTCACAAACTGTTTTCAGCTTACTACAGTGGTATGTTGCAATATAAACAGGCAGTAAAATCCTGAAATTTTAATTGCTTTATTTTCACACATTTTCAACCCACATTTTACAGATACTTGCAAATTACAGTATATAAGGATCACCTGTCATCTTAAAGAAGTTGCTGTTTATGTTTAATATTAAATTCCATGACAATAAAACATTCAGTATCATATGTCCTGCCATGTTCCCATCATTTTCAAAGTTATAATAGATTAAAGATCATAGATTCACAGTTATCCTCTGTCAAAAACAAGCATCTGTACAACACACTTTAAAGCAGAATTGAAGAGGTGTTAAAATGGAACCAGATAATTGCTTAATAACCTTCTTCTAAAATATATAATTCTGAGATTAATCCAAGAGAATTACAGATATATAGCTGTAATATCCCCATAAAGTACTTATTTTCTGAGGAAAGGGATATTTCATGTTGATCACTGGTTTGCAATTAGTAACTTGTTTTTCAAAAAAAAAATGATAGAAGAGCTGATGGGAAGGGATCAAAATGGTCAAAGGGTAACCTTTAAATTATCTAATTTGAAGTAAATATGCAGCCATTCAGATTTGATACAATAAATGTCAAGTGTACCTGCACTTTTTTAAAGCAGCTCCAACTTCCCCTGGAATCCCATTAAAACTTTAGAAAGCAATAGCAGATGGGATAAAATATGGCTGACTAGAAGTATTATTACAAGTAATCTTCACTTTAGGTCACAATTGGGATCAGAATATCCATGCCTGAGCAAGGCACTTGTTAAATGAGTTCTGCCCGATTATACAACTTTTTTATTGCAGCTGTTAAGTGAGTTCAGTAAATCTGGTTTCATCCATGACTTTGCTTGTCAGTTGCCAACTGGAAAGGTCTCAAATGGTGAACACGTGACCTTGGGGTGTGACAACCATCATAAATATGTGCTGGTTACCAAGCATCTGAATTTTGATCACATGACTGTGGGGATGTTACAACAGTTGTATGTGCAAGGGCTGTTTGTAAGTCACTTTTTGTGTTGTAACTTCGGACGGTCATTGAACAAATGGTTGAGAAATACTTGTTTATTCCAGAAACACTGTCCTGGAACAGGGGTCTCCAACCTTGGTAACTTTAAGAAATGTGGACTTCAACTCCCAGAGTCTTAAAGTTGTCAAGATTGGAGACCCTTGTTCTGGAAGAAATTCTAAAGTGTTACACAAGACTAATCAATGCTATAAGGTTATTTTCTGAATTGAATTCCTTGCTGTTTTACTTCTATAATAATATGCAATATTTCACTGATTTCTCCCTATATTCCTCATAAATCCATACTGAGCACTCCCCAATTATGGAACATCCCTACATAAATTATATGTGTGAGGATGAAAGGAACATAAAAAAGAAAGAATATGTGGATTGGAAATACTATAGGGCACTGTACACCAGAACAACTAGACACAAGGGCAGTCCCCCCCCCCCCCGAATGCCATCACTTTGCTAAACAACTAATTCCCACAACACTGTCAAATTATTTACTAAGACTGTATTACTATTCTTCTTCTCATCCTTCCTAGCACCTATCTCTTTCCACTTATGACTATAACCATGTTGCTTGTATCTTTAAAATTTATATTGTTTTATTTGTTTCCTAGTACCGTATGATTTGATTTCTTGTTAATAACCTATGACTATCACTAAATGTTGTATCCTATGATTCTTGATGAATGTATTCTATTCTATTTTTCTTTACCTACACTGAGAGCACATGCACCAAAGACAAATTCCTTGTGTATCCAATCACACTTGGCCAATAAAGAATTCCATTCCATTCCATCCCATCTGATCCCATCCCATCCCATCCCATCCCATCCCATCCCACTCCACTCCACTCCACTCCACTCCACTCCACTCCACTCCACTCCATTCTATTCTGCTATTGTTTAAATGCATTCAGTTTCACGTTTTCTCTGGCTTCCAGGCATTCAAAGTATAAAGTGATACTAGGAACACATATCCCAACCCATCTGTCTCTACTCTCAAGTATACCATGTTATTGGGGAACATTTGCAATGAAGCTGAAACTGCATTTGAATAAATACAGTTACAGCACAATCAGGATTTCAGGTGGGACAGAGAAGTGTAATCTGTATGTTAACACAGCAATGGTAGGGTAGCAAATATAAGACGGGATTCCATATTTGAACCCTGTTTTTCTAAAATGGAGACTGCATTCCTATACACACCTGGAAACCTACAGCTTGAAATACTGTCAAATGATTGAAACATTAGTATCATTATTTAATGTCTATGTGTATTTGTGTATGATGCTTAATATTAGCTGATGTGACAGAATTATATGATTACAAATAGTCATCAACTTACAGCCATTCATTTAGGGACCATTTAAAGATACACCAGCACTGAAAAAATGTGACCATAAGTATAAGAATTATACCCAGTTCTTATACTTATGATCGTCACAGCATCCCTATAGACACATGACCAGAATTTGGGCACTTAGGAACTACCATATACTTATGACAGTTGCAGCATCAAAGGGTCATGTGATCATCTTTTTTTTTTACTTTCCTGACCAGCAAAGTCAACAGAAAAAGCTGGATTTGCTAAATGACCACATAATTCATTTAACATCTGCAGGGACTCACTTAACAATGGTGGCAAAATGGTCATAAAATCAGACGTAACTTACTTAACAACTGTCTCACTTAGCAATAGAGATTCTGGTCCCCATGGTGCTTGTAAATCAAGGATACATCAATATATATTGTTGTTTTTCTTACTCACACATCAGATATCTTTATTTCCTTTTTTAGTTTCAAACCAACATGTTTGTTAGGAAAATAATTATATTTTCAGAAGCTAAGTGAGTAGGAAAATGCAATCTGACCTTTAGGGGAATATATATTATTAAAGTGGTACTTTCTAAGATTACAATTCGAATGATTGTTGTGACTTTATCCTTACAGCACCGTGATGCTACTGCAAGAATTCATTTGGGAGTAACTAACGATAAACCCTGTAATATCATTTTCATGAGAAAAGTATGTAAATGAGACAACACCATTCTTCTTTAGCAGAAGAGCTGTTTCACTAGAAACCAGTGATACTAAATGTAAGACCAATATTAAACCTGATCTACCCTGTGGTATTATTTACTGAGTTATGCTCATGAAACAAAATAATTTCCTGGCTCTGTTGAGGCATATGGATCATATCAGTATGAAGTTTTCATTCACTATTTCAATACGATATGTTTATTCAGGAAGCGAATTCTGTTTTTATGAAGCACATCTGATCTAAGCCATCAATACAGAGCTTTCTAACCCTTAGACAAGAGACTAGCATAATAAAACCAACATACAGCAGGTTTCTTATTAATTATGAATAGTGGTAAATGGTAAATTTGATAGCCTCTGTAAAACAATGAATTTTCCATGATTATTTTCCTTTCTTTCCTTTTTGTTTAGCAAAAGTACATCAATAATGTTGACTTATGCTGCACAGAGAATCACCTACATTAAGGACCACATTCAGATTGATGTAATAGATAAGTATGTTCTATTTATTTGCAGCAAAAAAAAAGTGTTAAGAATACATTGCAATAACATTATTTACCCTGAAAATAGCATTTATTATTCATCTTATTTGAACGGTTTGGATCATATCCAAAGGCTGCTGCCTGGGAGATGAAAAGAGGCTGCTCAGACATGTTTTCTTGACACTTTCCCATCTTGGCTGACAGCAGAAGAACAGTAATATATTTTTATATAAGGGAATTGTTCTTGCTCCATTAACTGTGCATTTAAATATAGTTCATTCTGAAGTACGTCTCACTGAGTTCAAATATATTTACTTCCAAGGGCACTCATTCCGTGTTGTAGCCCAAAGGATACAGTGGTGAAACATAAACCTTTGATTTGGACAGTTTTAGTCTCCACCTTATCATTTTGGGAATGGTTACTACACAAACAAATATGACTTTTAAAATAGGATTTTTCTATACCTATTTGTAGCTGCTTTGCTAAGTCTCACTTATTATTTGTACTTGATGAAGAACTGAAGGAAGGAAGGAAGGAAGGAAGGAAGGAAGGAAGGAAGGAAGGAAGGAAGGAAGGAAGGAAAGAAGAAAGGAGGGAAGGGCATTCCATTGACTCTTCAAAAGTTCAGTGGCTTTCAAAGAGTTGAGAACGTGAGGCTCAAATTACATGTTTAATTAATTATATTTAATTAATGACCACATCAGTTCTATAAGGATCCAGTCCACATATCATTATAGGATAATTTAAAGGATAATCTAAAATTCGCCCAGCATGTCACAATTTATTAAGACAGGATAATCAAAAGAACACAAATGATGCAATAAAAAGGAACACATCAAATACAGTACTCTACCAGGGAGACTCTATATTTCATTAGAAAACATATTCAAGTAGAAGGGAGGGAAAAGAACATCTTAGATTGTTAATCAACTACATGTAAGAGATGACCAGGCTGAGCCCGAGGGAAGGATCAAATGCATCATCAGTCATGAGTCCCTGCGTGCCCACAAGAGATCTACCGTATTTTTTGGAGTATAAGATGCACCGGAGAATAAGACGCACCCAGGTTTTGAAGAGGCATTTTTTTTAAAAAAGTAGGTAGGTAGATAGAGGGATAGGGAGAGACAGAGAGAAATACAGTAAAAAGGTAAGTAGGGAGAGAGTGTGTGTAGATAGATAAGTAGGTAGAGGGATAGAGAGAGAGAGAGAGAAATAGAGAGAGAGAGAGAAATACAGTAGATAGGTAAGGGGAGAGAGAGAGAAATAGAGAGAGAAATAGAGAGAGAGAGAGAAATACAGTAGATAGGTAGGGAGAGAGAGAGAGAGAGAAGGTAGGTAGGTAGGTAGATATTTCCAGGTGTATTTACCCATGTGCTGTAGAACGAAATCACTGACCACCTTTGGAACAAATCTTTGTTTCTGCAGGCACAGTACTTGACCAATGTGATTCTAATCAATCACTCTAACTAAACAGCTTTCCAAAAGGGGACCCCCCCCTTTTTTTCACTGTGCAAATCTCCCCCAAATGTCCCGTTTTTCACGAAAATGGGCCTGGTTTTTTTTTCAAATAAAAGGCATGAATAGCCTGGGGGGGGGGGGGGGCTTGCAGAGTGCTTCGGGGGGGGGCAAAATGAGGAAAAACGGCCCATTTTTTGGTCAAAAAATAGCATGCATAGCCCTATGGAGGCTTCTAGAGTGCTGCTGGGGGCTGTTTTTTGCTCATTTCTGCCCTCCCCAGCCCCCAGGAGCTCTCTGGAAGCCTCCATAAGGCTATGCACTGGCCATTTTGGTGAAAGGGTGGGGTTTCAGGAGGCAAAAAAAAATGCTGTATTTGATGTATCAGGCGCACCCATATTTTCAGCCTCTTTTTACAGGAAAAAAGGTGTGTCTTATACTCCAAAAAATATGGTAAGTCTAGCGTATGTATGTCTTGAATCTCGCTAATTTCCCTTGTCTATTGGTAGCTTAGATTCTTGTAGACAGCTTAAGTTTGCAATAAATCTTTATACTCATTTGAACTGTCTGAATCTCCTGGTTTCTCTTGCAGTTCACACTACTATAGCTTAAACATTTCTAAAATATATCTAATGCCTAAAATAAAGAAATAGGAGTTATGAGCCCTGCTATGTAGAAAGTTCCATAGCATAGGTCAGGGCTGTCAAACTCCTAGTCCATGGGCCAGATGCGTCACACACTGGCCATGGCCACGCCCAGTTTAGCGAAGGGGAAAAACCTCCTGATACATCCCATGATGCCGCCATGACCATTTGAGTTTGGCACCCCTGGCATAGATGGAAACTCCACGTTAGTTTTGTCATCTTCTCTTTGATTCCTGAGTAGGAAGGTTTGGTTCCTCAAAATCCTATGCAAAAACATGAGCTCATGCACACTTCTTAGGTTTGTCCTCTATAATATTAACAGTTATCTCTGTTCAGAATTAGAAGATACATAGTTATGTAAAGACCAGCTTTTCTAGCATTTCGCTTTCCATTTTAAAAGACTGGTGGCTACATATTTTCAGAAGTATTTAATTTAAACTAGCTCCTTTCCATTCTAATTCAAATATAGCATATTCTAATTTTCACATTGGGAACATACCACGTCTAACATCTATCAGCTTCCACCACAAAGATATATCAGGGAGATTTTGATGAAAAGTCAGATAATGTATTCCACTGGAAAAAAAAATTGGAACTGATCAGTAAAAGAATAAATTGTATCCTGAATGCATGGCTAGATCACTGGATTTCTCCTAATATATTATTAGTGAAGCAGAAGCTCCTTTTCAAAGAGTCCTGCAGTCCATGTCATAAACTGATTAAAAATCATTGAAGAAATACCTTCTACCTTTTTTGCATATTAATGAGAAAGATCTCATTCTAGAAATCTGCTTGGAAGTGCTAACCTTTATATTCAAAGCCCTAATACGGTGAAGCAATGGTCATAAACAATCACCTGACCCTTGTTAGCTATATCTATCTTAGACATGAGAACTGGATCCCAATCCTATATTTTTCTAACTACTCCAAGCAAGGTCTGTTGAATTTGAATTAAGAATTAGGTTCTGTTCTAAGCACACTCAGTGATAAAAGGTACTGTAATTATTTTTTTTGAAAGATTTTTTTTTATTTTAATTAAACAAATAACACACACACACAAAGAATCATCTTTCATTACATCTTGTAGAAAGTGTGTCAATTGTAAATGAGGTACCCAGAGAGATACATATTAAAATTATAAGAAAGTCAACGAGAGAGGAGATACAGAGAGCGCAAAGAGGGGGCCCTTTGATGTATCAGCAAAACGAGGTGGTCATATTGAAGCAGATCCCAAAGAAAATAAGAGATATAAGAAGGAATTATTCCTTCTTAACTAAAAAATTATTCAAAAAGGGGGTGTGGTTCAAGTGGTTGATGCCTGAAGGGATGCTGGTATTCTGGGAGGGAGGAAGAGTTAGAATCAAAACAGTTGAAGAGGCGCATAATTTTTTTAAAAAACATTCCTCAATCCTGGATGACGATGAGATGGGAACGGGAGGGTCCACGGGTCCACTTGCTGGTGGGGGGGAGGAGGAAGAGACCATAGCAAAGAGGCTCAGATCGCAAAAATAACTTGTTATATTTCTTTAATTCCTGCACGGATGTCAATAGTATAAAGTAATTGAATGTATGAAATAATATGAAAATTTATGATTTTAAAATGTATGTACCCCTTCCCTTTAATGATTTCTTTTTAATTGAATATGTATGAAGACTCGGAGGCGGTCATCAGACCCGAGGTGGAAGCTTCAAATATTATCTATTACCTTACCTATCCCTTTCCCAATATAAATTGTTAAAACCAATAAAACTTTTTCAAAACAAGAAAGTGTGTCAATTGGTTACAAATAACTTTCGTGCATCTCTTCCACAGTTGTTACTTATAGTTCATATTAAATTGTGTGTTTTAAATCAAAAATCTTTATATATCTTACTATCAACATACCACAATTCTCATTTGACTATTCTTGTTTTAACGTCCTTTTACCTATAATAATTCATAATTGAAAACACGACCACATAATGGCATTTCATTAGTTATTTCAAAAATCATCCAATAACATTACACCTTTATAACATGTTCCATGTAAGAATTAATTAACAAAATTTCTAAGCCTTTTTTCCAAATCACTGTTTACAATTTGTATCCAAAGGTACTGTAATTATTGATGCAGAACAGTAAAAGAAGTATCTGGAACAAAGGTAAATTTATGTAAATTTACAAAAGGAGAACAATGCTTATAGTTTAAGGAGGTCTAATACCTTATAATAATCTAGCAATTCTAATACAAAATTAGGGGGGATGGAAAGGAGGTGATAATGCAAAATAGAGTTATTTAATTACTTTATTTTAGTGAGGTCCAACGAAGCCTCTTTTCTCTCCCCATCCAGACAGTAGACTTTCTTTATTCACCTTTGGTCACCCTACCCTGCTCCTGCTACTCCTAGGAAGCACATCTATTAATCTAAGTGCTGTCCAGTTTCTAGGTTCTATCATATCTAAAGATCTAAAATGGACACCTAACATCAAAAACGTCATCAAAAAAGCACAACAAATAATGTTCTTTGTGTGCCAACTCAGAAAGCTCAAATTGCCCAACGAGCTGCTGATACAGTTCTACAGAGGACTTATTGAGTCTTGTCCTCTGCACCTCTATAACTACCTGGTTTGATTCTTCAACCCAACAAGATAGACATGGACTTTCAGAAGATAATTAGAACTGCAGAAAAAAACAATTACTACCAACCTTCCTTCCATTGAGGACGAGTCAAAAAGACGGCTGTGAAAATATTTACAGACCCCTCACATTCAACTCCTACCCTGAAAACTACGCTATAGAGCACTACATTCCAGAACAACTAGACACAAAAACAGTTTTTTTCAAGCCATCACTCTGCTAAACAAATAATTCCCTCAACACTATCAAACTAATTACTAAGTCTGCATTACTATTACTATTAACCTTCTCATTGTTCCTGCCACCAATCTCCTCCCACTTATGACTGTATGTATGACTTTAACTTTGTTGCTTGTATCCTGATGATTTATATTGATTGTTTCCTAGAATGCTTTGATTGCTTATTTGTACCCTATGACTATCATTAAGTGCTGTACCTTATAGTTCGTGACGAATGTATCTTTTCTTTTATGTGCACTGAGAACATGTGCACCAAAGACAAATTCCTTGTGTGTCCGATCACACTTGGCCAATAAAGAATTCTATTCTATCTATTCATGTTGAGAAAAGCATATATGTGTTGATAAGAGAAACATACAAAAAAGATACATTTTTGCTAAAAGCAATAGTCTGTTTTTAAATTAGATGACTTTTATAAACCATAGAACTTCTTCAGACAGTACCGGAGTTGTAAATGTGGCTCATCCATTCATGTTGCTTTACAGCAGGGTTGTTTCTCCTGGGCAATTTTATGATTTGTGGACTTCACCTTCTAGAATTCTGGGAGTTGAAGTCCACAAATTGTAAAGTTTCCAAGGTTGAATTACCCAGCAGTAGATTCTAATGGCACTGAAACACTGCAATCGGGGAGGGGGGGGGGGAAGAGAACTGAATCTTTTCTCCATTTTCCTTCTCTCCAATAATTCAGTTTTTTGCTCGTGCTCTGTGAATTTTTTTCTGATTTTGGATGTGGATTTTGTTGTTTCCTTCTTTTCTTCCTGTGAACTGTGGAGTTTAGGTTGATGAATAATGACATGGCTTCCAGATCTTAGTGCCTTAACTGAAATAGTTACTAACAAAACCTCTTGATAGTACAGTGGTACCTCGGTTCACGAACTTAATTCGTGAACTGACTCTGGTCGCGAACCGAATTGGTTGTGAACCGAGGCACAGTTTCCCATAGGGTTTAATGTAAATCCAGTTAATCCATTCTGATCTTTTTTTTTTGGTTTTAATTCTTGAACTGACTCTGGTCGCGAACCGAATTGGTTGTGAACTGAGGCACAGTTTCCCATAGGGTTTAATGTAAATCCGGTTAATCCGTTCTGATCTTTTTTTTTGGGTTTTAATTCTTGAACTGACTCTGGTCGCGAAGCGAAGCGGAGTTTGTGAACCGGAGCATATTTTGATGAACTTTTCTGTTCGTGAACCAAAGCGGAGTTTGTGAACCGAAGCAGAGTTTGTGAACTGGAGCATATTTTGATGAACTTTTCTGTTCGTGAACCGAAGCGGAGTTTGTGAACCGAAGCGGAATTTGTGAACCGGAGCATATTTTGATGAACTTTTCTGTTCGTGAACCGAAGCGGAGTTCGTGAACCAGAGCATATTTTGATGAACTTTTCTGTTCGTGAACCGAGTTGTTCGTGAACAGAAGCGTTCGTGAACCGAGGTACCACTGTATTTGCCTTAGCTGGGTAATTTTGGTGCCTGCAGCCCAAGTAAGGTAACAAAGATAACCTTAAGTCTTCTGGAAATCCCTTAAAACAGTGGTAGTCAACATGGCCCCTACTGCCTACTAGTGAGTGTTCCAGCTTTCATGGTGGGCAGTAGGGGTTTTGTCCTATACTGAAGCACTTTCCTTTTTTTTAATTTAATTGACTTCCCTACTTTACAAATCACCATTCCTGTGGAACCAGTGGGCGGTTAGAAAATATTACTACTAACAGAGATACAAAAGTGGGCAGTAGGTATAAAAAAGTTGACTACCTCTGCCTTAAAACGTGATTCTTTTAGCATCCTTTCAGAATCCTATGGGGAGTCTGCATGATAATTGTATTATGTTAAGTGATCATTAGTCTTCTGCAATCCTTTTTTTTTAATTGTTATTTTTATTCAGGTTTCAGGTTTTTTTAAAAAACATTATTATATGGCTTTTAACTGTTATTGTTCAATGATTTTCTACATTCTCCAGAGTTATATTTTGTGTGCCAGGGTTACAAGTAATAGATCCACTGCAAGCAAAAACTCCAAGCCTGGTGAATTCCTCAAAGAATAGCTTTATTGGAAATATCATATTGGCACATATCAGGTGGCATCAGTCCTCCCTCTTCTGGCCAGGTGTGAGAACGTCCTTGGCTCCCATGAGAAAGTTTTTTTTTTGGACTACATAACCCCAGCTATCTCTAATCCACCCCTCCCTATCCCTTGTTTCATTGTGGCAACACTGAAGCTCCAAGATAGCTTCCACCAGGTCAGCTTCAGGGTTGATATTGTGGAGATTTGCAACAGTATAAATTTGCTAAATATATAAATTGGGCAGATCCAAGTAAGATCAACTTGGAACTGCCATTTGAATTGAAGCACTAAATGACCTTGGGAAACAGGAAGAAATGGCCTAGAGCAGTGATGGCGAACCTTTTTCGCCTTGGGTGCCAAAAACATGCGCGTGCGCGCTATCACACGCACTCGAGTGCCCACCCACATAACTTAATGCCCCCCCTCACCACTGTGGACCGTGCATTTTTGCGCAAGGCTTTCCTGCCACTCTCTGCTCTGGCTGCTTCTCCTTGGCTAACCCCAGCAAGGGGAGAAGTTGCTCTGCCATGAATGGGCAGAGACCAGAGTGGGGGTTGGGGATGCTCAAGTATGCTCCTGCCCCAAAAAACCTTTTTACTCCAGCAAGTGTGAGTCCGGTTGCTAAACACCCCACACCCCCTATCAAAGAGGATCCTGGGCACTAGTCAATAGATAAATCAGGAAGGCAGCTGCCTGCACCGGTGAAGACAAGAGGCAAAGAGACAAGTAAAGAGGGTTCTTTCACTTGTGCTGGCTGTTTCCCCCCCCTCCCCCAAGCTATTAAAGGAGATCCTGCCTGATCGCTGGAATCCAAAGGGAAACGAGGAAGGCGGCTGCCTGCACCGGTGAAAGACAAGAGGCAAAGAGACAAGTAAATAGGGTTCTTTCACTGGTGCTGGCTGCTCTGTATCCCCCCCCCCCAAGGGAAATGAGGAGAGAGCTGCCTGCACAGAGGAAGGAGGGGAGCAAACTGCAAGGAAAGAATTGGATTCCAGCAATCAGGCAGGATCCCCTTTAATAGCATGGGGGAGGGGAGAAACAGCAGCCAGGATGAGTGAAAGAAACCTCTTTACTTGTCTCTTTGCCTCTTGTTTTTCGCCTGTGCAGGCAGCCGCCTTCCTCATTTCCCTTTGGTTTCCAGCGATCAGGCAGGATATCATTTAATAGCTTGGGGGAGGGGGGGGGGAAACAGAGCAGCCAGCACGAGTGAAAGAACCCTCTTTACTTGTCTCTTTGCTGATTGTCTTTTGCTCCTGCAGGCAGCGCTTTCCTCATTTCCATTTGCATTGAGCTGTTTTTCGCCCTTTGGAGGCTTCAGGGAATCCTCTGGAGAGTGAAAAACCACTGAAAATCAGCTGGCCAGAGCGCGCATGCCCGCTACAGCTGACAGGGCAAGCCTTGCGTACCCTCAGAAATGGCTCCGTGTGCCGCCTCTGGCACGCATGCTATAGGTTCGCCATCACTGGCCTAGAGTGTGTCTCCCTTCTGGGTCTCAGTCCAACATACCAGCACATTAATTTCTTTTAATATAGTGTTAGCTTTCTTCAAGTTTCAAATCATGAAGAAATGAGAGACTGATGTTGCTGAGAGCAGACATGCTCAAACCTGGAGTTAATGTTACAATGCAGACTAGTCCAATTATCAATGTGTCTAAATTTGAGGTTACAGTATGCCTCAGGTGTGGGATTTAAGCACCTATTCTGCAATCAACAAAATTGTGTTACTTGAAAAGTATACTGGAAAAAAGCTCTCTAATGCTGCAGCTACAACAGAGCTAGGAATATATATCCCTCTATAATCACTCAAAAGTTAGACATTTGATTGGCGGTAGAAAACTACTTATGTGGAAATTGACAGATTTTTCAGATTGTGCTTGACAAAACAGATTAAATTAGACTCCTCCTGGATATTACAATTTACAAATTACATTAGGACCTAAGAGTTTCCTGTCTGTTGCTTTGTAGTACCAGGAAAAAAAGGTAAAAAAATAAATAAATACTGCACTAAAACCTGTGATGTAAAAGCTCAAAGAGATATAGCTAGTCTCAGGAAGGCTGGTAGGCTGAGATAGATGAATCACTAATGCAATTTTCAAATTGAAAAACAATTTTAACTACTGAAATGTTGATGTAACTTAGGAAGGAGTTTACCTTTACATAATTTGAATAGCATGATACAATGGTGAAATAGGGAACATTTAACCAAGCCTCCTATCATGAATGTATATATATCTTAAAAGCGCTCCAGAGAATGAGGATATTGTGCATATATTATTTGAATGCCAGTAGTATAGTACAGGTAGTCCTCGACTTACAACAGTTCATTTAGTGACCATTCAAAGTTGCAACAGCATTAAAAAAAAGTGACTTATGACTATTTTTCACACTTTGGATGATTGTGGCATCCCAATGGTCACGTGATTTACATTCAGATGTTTGACAACTGGTTCATATTTATGATGGTTGCAGTGTCCTGAAGTCACGTGATTCCTCCATTGCGACCTTCTGACAAGCTAAGTCAATGTGGAAACCAGATTCACATAACTACTGCATTAGTAACTTAAGAACTGCAGTGATTCACTTAACTAATAATAATAATAATAATAATAATAATAATAATAATAATAATAATAATAATAATAATAATAATAATAATAATAATAATAATAATAATAATAATAATAATAATAATCTTTATTGTCATTGTAAAAATTACAATGAAATTGGTTAAGATCCAATCTTTAATAACTCCCTGCGGGTATAGACTTGTTTTTGCCTAATTCTACTACTGTGACACCAG
The DNA here is from genome assembly GCA_039707465.1 of Rhabdophis nuchalis. Lineage (NCBI taxonomy): Eukaryota > Metazoa > Chordata > Lepidosauria > Squamata > Natricidae > Rhabdophis > Rhabdophis nuchalis. The sequence goes on along the minus strand of CM077644.1, from coordinate 169,890,988 downwards.
GAGCTCAAATGTGGTAAGAAAAGTCGTAAAATGGGGCAAACTCACTCAACAACATAAATTTTGGGCTCAATATAAATAGTGGTCATAAGTTGAGAACTACCTCATAGAAATGTACAATTATCGTGAGTCACATGTAAGACAAACAGCTCAGTGGGACCCATATCTTAAACAACCTATTTTATGTGCAGTAAGAACACAAATATGACATATAAAATGGTATTCTTTTTGAATAAAATACTTCAGGACCATGTAAACTGTAAGCAAATAAGAGCTGAGTTTCTATTTTAGTTATTTTATTATGATTGACTTCATTCAATTTGTTTCATTTTGTACTATGGCCTTATAGCTAATCAATAAAGTGTTATTGTTATATTACAAGATACACTGATTATAGTGTACATATGCATTCCACTATAATCACAGGTTTTGTAGATTTTTGTAGGGCTTCCAAATACATAAAATATGGAGAAAATTTGCTGATGTGTCATTTTCAACTGGAAAAACTGTCTCCAATTGGTAAGGATAAAAAGAATACTGGTATGTTAAGAAAATATCTTCCCAAAGAACATCATCAAAAAGGTAAGGTTTTTCTCCCTTTTGGTTTAATTTTAAAAGCATTTTTCTAAGACAAACAGGTAAGATTAATAAGCATTCTTTTGTAAAGCAATTTCCTTTTACATGCTTAAAAACCTAGTTTTGCATCAGTCCAACCGGAAACCAACCACCAACAATAGCAGTAAATTAAAAATTAAAAAGAACAAATGTTTGCTTACAGTGCAAACTGACCACTATGATAATCCCTTCTTCTTTCTTTTTTCTTCAGCCCCCTTTTTTCAAGATTAAAGTTTTTTCCCTAAAGACTTTAGAGAGAGGCTTTTGAAGCTGTAACATAGTCTGATTAGACCTACATCAGTAATTTCAAATCTGAAAAAAAAAAGGATATTAAAAAAACTCCCTGGTGCTTTTGGTCTCATTGGGATGTTTGAAAAATATAAAATATGCAGTGGTGGGATTCAGCCAGTTTGCACCAGTTCAAGAAAACCAGTTAAGTTTCTGAGCAGTTTGATGGTTGGAAGAAATCATTAGAGCAGAGAACCGGTTGTCAAATTATTTGAATCCCACCACTGCAAATATGATACCGCTATAAGCAAATCCTCCTATGGAATTAACACCAACATGCTGCAATTTAACAGGAGCCAGAAAAAAAGTTGCTGCCTTCTCAGCAAAAGTGACATTTATAGTCGAAGAACTGCTGCAGAGCAGAAAAACATATCCAGGTAGTGAACTGACCAAGGAAGAATGACGAGACAATTTGTAAAAATGTGGTAAGAAATATGACAGCATGGGAATCCCCCCCCCCCCCCCAAATAATCTTTTGGTAACTAGGGATATAGCTGTATTTTCCTTTGGTTGATTACATAAGCACAGAAGTCAAGGGGTAAATCTGGTCATTGATTAAGCTAAATTAAGACCCACCTCTAATATTATCATTCTAATTTAGTAATGCCTCTGAAAAAAATCACACGTACATAGGAATGTAGTATTTCGAGTGATTCAGGAAGGGGGTTTTAAAAATGGAAGGAAAATAAATACCATATTTTTCAGAGTATAAAACGCACCTTTTTTCCTCTGAAAAGAGGCTGAAAATCTGGGTGCATTTTATACATCGAATACAGCATTTTTTGCCTCCTGAAACCCCACCCCCTTCACCAAAATGGTCGTGCGCATATCCTTATGGAGGCTATGAAGTGCAAAAAGGGTTTTTTTTCCCTTTTGGAAAGCTGTTTAGTTAGAGTGATTGATGAGAATTACGTTGGTCAAGTACTGTGCCTGCAGAAACAAAGATTTGTTCCAAAGGTGGTCAGTGATTTCCTTCTCCAGCACATGGGTAAATACACCTGGAAACATCTATCTACCTCTATACCTATCTACCTTCTCTCTCTCTCCCCTTACCTATCTACTGTATTTCTCTCTCTCTATCCCTCTGTATCCATCTATCTACCTACCTAATTTTTTTTTTTAAATTGCCTCTTCAAAACCTGGGTGCGTCTTATACTCCAGTGCATTTTATACTCCGAAAAATACGGTAATGCATTCCTTTCTAATTATCCCAGTTCCAATAGTGCAATGATAGTATTGAGAAGAGGCTTCTTTATGATAGCTCCTACCTGTGAAATACTATCCCTAGAACTGTGATGGCAAACCTATGGCACCCTAGTTCAGTTCCACTGCGCATGCACATACTCTCCCACCAGCCAGCTGGTTGTCAGGTTTCTACTGTGCATGCAGGGGTATGCAAGGGAGCCTGTGCGTGAATGCATGGGGGGGCTCATGCAGAGGCTCAAGTGGGGCGAATACTTGGGTGCACATGCACATTCACAGGCATGTACGCACACTTTGGGCATTTGATCTGGAAAAGGTTAGCCATCACTGCCCTAGAGCAAACTCATCAACTTTCAGATACAGTGGGGCCCTCGGGTCCTGAACGGCTCAGACCATGAAAAATTCAGGTGCTGATGAAAAAATCCATTAAATGTTTCACTCAGGTCACAAACACATCCTCAGCTACCCTGCTACGACAGATTTTCCCTGCTACGACAATTTCCCCTTCCACACCATTGTGTGTGTGTGTGTGGATACACAGTCAGTCTTGCTTCTGGTCATGATCAAATCAGGTGCTGACTGAAGTCCTGGAATGGATTACGGTTGTCACCTGAGGTCCCACTGTACGTGAACTTCCAGCCAGAGATTCTTGGGAAATGTCTAAAGTTATCAGATTTGGACTACTGCAGGGTAAGCTCCGACCCATAAAAACATGCCAGCATTTAAAAAGGGGTGAGCTTGTGGAGTGACAGTGCTTTCATCATTTGCCCTCCTCTAACCCCCCTAAAAATTACATTTATAATCTTTAGTAACTCTACTGCTAATTCAAACTTTAATGACAGTCATACTGATGTTGTAGCTTTTTTCATTGGCTAATTCTGGTGACTAAAAAAAGGAAGCATGACAAGTTAATCTATCTCTAATCATGGCCCTAATATTATTATGGTCTGCTTAGTGCATCTTAAGGCTATGTGGACGCCATGTCCTATTCTGTGAAGAAAGTGTCCCTGAATGGACCTCATTCAGTTTCCTTTCTGAGATTCAGAAATCAATTTCTCAGCTGACAAATTCAATTGTAGGCAGAGATTTAGTTTTGTCTGAATACTTAATTTTTTTATTTATTTATTAAATTTCTATCCCACTCTATCTCCCAAAAAAGGGACTCAGGGCGGCGCACAGGAACTTAAAATCCAACAATACAAATAGTACAAATTCTACAAAATTTAAAACTACTATTAAACAATTTAACCCGTGCTAAAAAGAGGCAGTTAATTTAAAACCCAGATCTAATAAAACATGGTTGTAGCAGCTATGCCAGGCCGGCCATATGGAAGAAATAGGTTTTTAAAGTCCAGCGGAAGAGGCAAAGGTCGGTGATAATCCAGAGGTCTGGGGGGAGGTCATTCCAAAGGGCGGGACCTGCCACAGAGAAGGCTCTTCCCCTGGGCGTCACCAGCCGGCATTGTCCAGCGGACAGCACCCTAAGGAGGCCCTCCCTGTGGGAGCGGACAGGTCGAGTGGAGGTATGCGGTAGAAGGCGGTCCTGCAAGTAACCAGGCCCACTGCCATGGAGCGCTTTAAAGATGGTCACTAAAACCTTGAAACGCACCCGGAAGGCTACCGGCAGCCAGTGCAGCTCGCGCAGGAGAGGTGTTACATGGGAGTATTTTGAAACTCCCAAAATCCCCCGTGTGGCCGCATTCTGCACCAACTGGAGCCTCCGGGTGCATCTCAAGGGGAGCCCTATGAGCCCCATGTAAATGAAAGAAAGGTGTGGTGGATTGTCATGCCAGCTCCTTTTACAGGTATAAATAAAGCCTTGTCTATTCCTTATGATTATCTTAATTCCATTATTCTTCTGAATAAAAAAAATGTGTAGAAGTGATATCAGAAATTACCAATTTGTTTTTTTTAAAACTTGTAATCAGCAAATTATAGGACCAATTTTTATATTATAAACTCTTGAATTGGATGTCTTTTGAGAATAGTGTGGTCACCAAGTAATAGCTTTAGATCTTTAGATCATAGTTCTAGGGATTCGGTGTGTTATATCTCTCATTGAGAAATATAACTTGCCTCAGGGTATCCTTTAGGTTTCTTTAAAGCAGCCTTTGACTCAATATTCATGAAAGACTTTAGAGGAAATTAGCTGCCACTATGATTGATTGATATCTCCTCAAATTAATTATACTACTATATCATGGCACTACCATCCAAGTGAAGGGTAACTATCTAGGCAACCCAATTGAACCTATATCTACTTCCAAAGGTGTCAGACAAGGCCATATTCTTGTCCCATGATTGTTTAATGTTTTTTATGAATGACATCACTGAGGTTTTTTGGCAAGCCAGAATGCCATCCGTCATCCTTTGCCAACCAACCCATTTCATTTCCTCTTTACATTGATGATAGCAACAGCAATTGCAGTTAGACTTACATGCTGCTTTACAGTGCTTTACAGCCCTCTTACAGCCCTTTATAGAGTCAGCATATTGCCCCCAACAATTTTGGGGTCCTCATTTTACCTTGTTTAGAAGGATTGAAGACTGAGGCAACCTTGAGCCTGGTGAGATTTGAACTGACAAATTACAGGGAACTAGCAGTCAGCAGAAATAGTCTGCAGTACTGCACTCTAACCACTGCGCCACTGTGACTCATAATAAGGCATCTGTTCTATTTGTTATCCAAGTAGCCTCCAAAGGCTACTTAAGAGCTAAAAGCTATGTTTCACTGTACTTGAACATTTTGAAATTACAGAGTTGCTGGGAATCAGACCACATATAAATTTAATATGCTACTAATGTTTATTTAAACAATGGATTTAAATGGATTTAAACCCTAACGCTATCAAGTCCATCTGAAGGATCTGAGATAGGCAGCTGCTGTTTTCTGATAGTGTTAAAACTATCAATGCAGGATGTAAACTTTTCAAGTAAAGCTGCCAATTGACTAATGATGATTTTGTCAATGCTGAGGGTGGTTCAGGTGGTGCTCCAGTTATTTTGGGATTGCACCCACAGTGTGTATTACTGCTGTTACTACCTTTGGTTTCTTTTGCAACAGTCTTTCTATTTCTGTTTGCTGGTCTTCATATTCTGTTATCTTCTTTAGTTTTTTTCCTTCTGTTATGCTGTCTCCAGATTCTTTGATGATTCACTATGGAGACTTTTTTTTGTCTTTCTTATTATCAACTAGCTGTACCTGGCCACGCGTTGCTGTGGCCCAGTCTGGTTAAAAGGCCAACCAATCTGTGTGTAGATCTACACCGGCACACACAAACACGTACACACAACCACCGTATAACGCCCAACTTACCTACCTACTGTATTTTTCCTGTCTCCCTCTACCTACCTACCTACTGTATTTTCTCTATCTCCCTCTATCCCTCTACCTACCTACCTACCTACCTACTGTATTTCTCCCTCTCTCTCTATCCCTCTACCTACCTACCTATCTGCTGTCTTTTTTTTTTATATTAAATTTATATCCCGCCCTTCTCCACAGAGGACCCAGGGCGGGTCCCTCTGTCTCTCTCTTTATCCCTCTACTTACCTACCTACCTACTGTATTTTCCCTATCTCTCTTTATCTCTCTACCTACCTACCTACCTACCTACCTACCTACCTACCTACCTACCTACCTACTGTATTTCTCCCTCTCTCTCTATCCCTCTACCTACCTACCTATCTGCTGTATTTTCCCTCTGTCTCTCTCTTTATCCCTCTATTTACCTACCTACCTATCTACTATATTTTTCCCTCTCTTTCTCTCTAACCCTCTATCTATCTACATACCAAAATTGACCACATTGGAGTGTGGAACAGTGGGGTTGTACCAGGGGTGGGTTACTGCCGGCATTACTGCTGGTTTGGCATGCAAAAGATTTTGCTCCGTGCGCGCGCCCATTTGCCCCTAAAAAGATCTGTACATGCATACAATGTTAGAAAAGGAAAAATAAATAAATTTCTGCAATGAAGATTGTTCTGCGCATGCACAGAACTAAAAATCAAGATGGTGCTGCCGCCAATAGAACCAGTTCGGGGACATGGCAGGCCGAATTACTACCTACTCAGCCGAACCGGTCCAAACTAGTAGGAACCCACTTCTGGATTGTACACTGAGCCTGAACACTCAGTTAGAGTTGATTGATTGGAGAATGCTGGTTCTTGCATGAGGCAATCTGCATTGTGATTGGCTGCTGTGTGTGTGTGTGGGGGGGGACTTTCCCTTCCCCCCCACATTTTGCTTCTGTGTGCCCTGTATACACACACACACACACACACACACACACACACACACACATTTTGTGTCTGTGTCCTGACTCCATTTGGGCAGCTGCAATGCAAGTCACTGACAATTTATAATAATAGATCATCATCAGTCTTCATATAGTTGTGACAGATAAACAACTTTTTCCAGTATACCTACAGTGCTGTCCCTGATTGCTCAGCCACCAGTCCTGCAGCCAGAGGTGGTATTCAGCAGGTTCTGATCAGTTCTGGAAAACCGGTAGCAGAAATTTTGAGCAGTTCACCACCTCTGATTGGCCCCACCCCCATCTATTCTCTGCCTCCTGAGTCCCAGCTGATTGGGTGGAAAAGCGGATTTTGCAGTAACCTTTCCCTGGAGTAGGATGGGAAATGGGGATTTTACAGTATCCTTCCCCTGCCAGGCCCACCCAAGTCACATCCACCAAGCAATGCCATGCCTACCAAGCCATGCCCACAGAACCAGTAGTAAAAAGTTTTGAATCTCACCACTGCCTGCAGCCCACTTGCTGCCAGAGTCCAGGAACTCCAACACCAAGTGTAGTCCTTTTTCTACACCCAATATGGTACAAGTTTCATAAATTACATCTCACCATATTGTTTCTTTATTTGGTTTCTCTGATGAGACGTGTCCAGTTTAGTTAAACCTCTTACATAGCTGTCATTCGACTATAGTATTATTATAAACTATACCAAAATGAAGATCTTTATATATATATATTTAGGAATTGTAGCTGGATGGGGATCGACAATAACTACATGGAGGAAATGGCAATTTTTAGGAAACCACAGTAAATACCATCTCATTACAACCAGTGAAGATAAAACAGGAACAGGTTCCTGGAAGGTGTTTTCACATCTTGGCAGAAATGCTCATCTTAGAATCCCTTTCAGGATACAGCTTGAAAAATCCAGTCTCCAATTTCTGTATAATCAGCTGCAATGTGGCATTTTCTTTCTCATCAACACCCATTCTAGATAAGAAGGCAAGGATCAGCCGCATGCAATGTCAGATTTAGAGCAATAACTTTTTGGCACCCACTCATATTTCTTCAGATTTTACATTGTTAGTGAGACTAGGCAATCTCTTCTAAAGTACATTAATGTGGAAAGTTACACAAATTCAGCATTTAAAACCAGAGTGGCACAAACCAAGGCAACCTCCACTGGTTTCACTGTCAATCTGTTGCTATATATCAGTGATGGCGACCCTTTTTTGGCTCGTGTGCCAAAAGTGGGGGTAGCACAGGGGACGTGCCACACGCATAATGCTATGCACATGACCCCAGGTACATCCACGCACGACCAGCGCTCCCCCCCCCCATTTTTGGTGTGCTTTTTTTGCCCTCCTCAGGCTCCAGAGGAGCATAGGGAGGGCGAAAAGAGTCCCATGGCCCACTCGGAGGCCCTACGGAGGCTTCAGGAGCTTCCCTGAAGCCCCCGGAGTGCGAAAAATGGCCTCAAAAGAAGGCTGAACTCAGCTCACCACTGTGCTCATGTGTGCTGGCCAGCTGACAGGGCAACTCCTCATGTGCCCTGACAAATGGCTCTGCGTGCCACCTGTGGCATGCGTGCCATAGGGTCGCCATCATGGCTATATATGATTTTTCGATTTTTCTCAGCGCATTAAATATGTGTATTGGATATGTGTATTAAATATAAAAATAGTTAAAGGATTAAACTAGCAGCCAATATCTTCTCATGAACCTTATATCCGTGTGGGTGACATAATGCCACCTATTATTTGTACTATTTGGGGCTCCTGCACAACTGATGAATAGTTCATACAGAAATTCATAATGACTTTAAAAATTAAATAATCCAGGTCAGAGATGGCTCATAATTCCATCCTATATTTCAAAGTTATGGATGTACAAAATTCTAAAAACAGAATTACAGCTAGTACTGAAATGGCTAGTAAAATTCCAAACAGCATTTCAAGGCAAACCTTAGCCAGTCCTGTTCTCAATTTTGCTCAGAGTTTTATCAGCTATGACAGTCGATTCATTTCAAGTGAATACTTCTGATGAGTTCAAGCTTTTAGTCATAAGAAATATACTGAATGCTTGGGAATTGGTGGGATTTGCCAACACAATTCATTTCTCAATATTGATACCTAAATGTAATTGATAGGTAGTTTTTATGGCATTGGTAACTTGCAGGAAACATAATTATGCTGCTCTCCTTTGACCTTTTTATTAGTAAGGTAATTATTCCAAATAAAGAACCTATAGAGCACCCAGCATTTAAGAGCATTGAAAAATAGGACATTAAGCCTCTTCTTATTTCTCGTTAAAATATTTTCCCCCTTTGATTAAGTAGTAAACAAGAAATCTCAGAGTGGAGGTTTTAGTAAGGAAAAGGAGGAAACTACTATGTTCTCAAATCAGCATTATGACACACAACTGAAAGACGTGCTTGTCAATATTTTTGTATTAAAATGAACAGATCAGAATACTTCATACATGCACTATATGTACACACATACACACACATATATATGTTAGGTTTTTAGGACATATATATATATATATATATATATATACACATACACACACACACACACACACACACACACACACATATATATGTTAGGTTTATATATATATAAGAGAATATTCTCTCATTAATAAGTCCTGTAAATTGGCTGATGTATCAGGGATACCGGATAGCTCAAGGCATAGAAAGGCTCGCCTCATATGCTGGAAAGCACGGGTTCAAATCCCAGTAGAAGGAGTATGGCCAGCTGAAGAAGGCTAATAAGCCTGAAATGGATCCATCCTGGTCTCTTTATTTTCAGCCCTTAAAAATCTAACATATATATATATATATATATGTAATTGTTTCACAACAACCTGTTATTATTAGGGCCCAATTAAGGGAGGAGACATACTGTTTCCCTTACTGCCTATCGGCTCATTACTAGAGACCATTCAGACAGCAAGCCAAGAATTACGTTGTATAATATTTTAGATATGTGTGTTAGTTTTATGAGCTGATCAATAAATTAAATTAGAGAGAGACCAGGATAGGTCTATTTCGAGCTGATGAGAGCTAATAAGCTCGAAATAGATCTATCCTGGTCTCTCTCTAATTTAATTTATTGATCAGCTCATAAAACTAACATGTGTGTGTGTGTGTGTGTGTGTGTGTGTGTGTTACGTTTTTGATCAGCTCAAAAACGTAACACACATATAAAAAAATTACACAACGGAATTCATGGCTTTCTGTCTAGATGGTCTCTTGTGAGGAGCCGAAAGGCAGAAAATGAAACAGTATGCTTCCTCCCTTAATTGGGGCCCTAACAGGGTCAATACAGCCCCAATTCGAATCCCAGTAAGGGTATGGCTAGCTGATGAGAGCTAAAAAGCTCGAAATAGATCTATACTAGTCTCCCTGATTTATTTATTGATTAGCTCATAAAACTAACACACACACACACACACACACACATGTGTCTTCATTATGAATCCTTTCAGCTAATTGTGCTAACTGATTTGCTGACAAAGGCTTAATTGACTAGATTTCAAATAATGCTGAAGCATAAACGGTGGTTTTCAAGCCATAACATTTGGGCTGACATACTAATTAAAGGTGAACAAAACACAAAAGGGATTGATGGAATATGTGAATCCACCTTAAAAAAAATCTCCTCTTTGGTAATTTTCAGAGAATATAATTTCCCGTCCAGCATTTGCACGATTATGGGATGGAGTCTTGATCACGCACTAGCTCTAATGGCTATTTCATCTTCTTTGGGCAAAAAGTCATCTATTATGTTATGCAGTTAAACAAGATAAAAGCTTTAGAAATTTTTGTAAGTGCTTGTTTGAAATCCAGATCTTTTCAGGTCAAATATCAAGAGTTTTAAAGTGTCATTTGGTATGAGGGCAGAATTTAAACATAATCAGCCTGTTTAATTTTACCATCATAAATAATTAGCTACAGAATCATAGAAATGAAATAACGGTAGGAATATTGTTGAGATGGCTGCATTCAAGCAAGTTTATCCTATAGTTCCTGGAAACTATTGTAATTATAACTGCATAGAATAAGCAGATCAATAGAATTCTTTATTGGCCAAGTATGATTGAACACACAAGGAATTTGTCTTTGGTGCAAATGCTCTCAGTGTACATGAAAGAAAAAAAATACATTCATCAAGAATCATAAGGTACAACACTTAGTGATCGTCACAGGTTACTAAATAAGCAACCAAATCATACTAGGAAACAAAACAATATAAACAGTAGAGATACAAGTAACAAGGTTATATTCATAAGTGAGAGGAGATAGGTACTAGAAAGGAAGAGAAGAATACTAGTAATACAGTTTTAGTAGATAATTTGACAGGGTTATGGGAATTAGTTGTTTAACAGAGTGATGGCATACAGGGAAAAAACTGTCCTTGTGTTTAGTTGTTCTGGTATTCAGTGTCCTAAAGTGTCAGTTTGAGGGTAGAAGTTGAAACAATTTATGTCCGGGATATGAGGGAGCTGTAGATATTTTCATAACCCTCTTTTTGACTTGTGCAGTATACAGGTCCTCAATAAAAGGCAGGTTGATAGCAATTGTTTTTTCTGCAGTTCTAATCATCCATTGAACTCTGTGTCTGTCTTGTTGGGTTGCAGAGCCAAACCAGACAGTTATAGAGGTGCAGATGACAGACTTAATAAGTCCTCTGTACAACTGAATCAGCAACTCCTTGGGCAGTTTGAGCTTTCTGAATTGGCACAGAAAGAACATTCTGTTGTGCTTTTTATGTTTTTGATGTTAGGTGTCCATTTTATGTCTTGAGATCTCTACTGTTGAAACTGTGTTGTCTAGTATTGTAAGTGGTGGTAGCATAGGAGATTTCCCCCCTAAAATCTACCACCATTTCTATTTTTTTAGTGTATTTAATTCAAGATTGTTCCAGTTGCACCACAAGGGTCGTTGTTCAACCTACTGTATGCAGATTCGTCGTTGTCTCAAATGAGACCAATCACTGTTGTATCATCTGCAAGCTTCAGTACTTTAACAGAGGGATGTTTTGAGATGCAGTCATTGATGTATAGAGAAAAGTGGAGAGAGCACACAGTCCTGGGGGGATCCTCTGCTAATTGTACAGGTATCTGATATGATTTTTCCTAGCTTCACCTGCTGCTTCCTGTCTGTTAGGAAGCTTATGATTCATTTACAAGTGTGGTCAGGTACAGCTTGTTGATTTATTTTAGTTAGAAGAATATCTGGAATGATGGTGTTGAATGTTGAGCTGAGATCTACAATGAGGACCCTTGTATAGGTCTTTGGAGATTCAAGATGTTGTAGTTATGTAGTACATAATCATATCAACACTATCATCCACTGATTTATTTTCTTGGTAGGCAAACTGCAAGGGGTCTAATAGCAGATCAAACAGTGATGGTTTTCAGGTGGGCCAGCACTAGCCTTTCAAAGGTTTTCATAATTACAGATGTTAGAGCAACCAGTCTGGACTCTGTAGTCATTCAGTTCCTTGATGGAGGGTTTCTTCGGTATTGGGATGATAGTAAACATTTGAAGCAAGAATGAACATAGCACATCTTTAGTGATTTATTAAAGATACAGGTGAAGATGGGGGCCAGTTGGTCAGCACAAACTTTTAACAGATCCACAGCAATAAGCAGCACATGCATCAGAAGTGCAACAGAGCATTTTAGTAAATATAGTACAGTAAATTCTGTGAAATTAGATTAGAAATTAGTTCATTGGTCAAATCAGTAGTCCTCATTTATCAATCACAATTCAAATCAATAATTTGATTGTAAAGCCAGGCAAATCACCAAATGAAACTGTGATTGTGCTTACAATCTTTCATCTTTCCTCTGCTATACAGACCTCTAAAGGTCATACATGTGAGGACTGGTCACAAAGTTACTATCTCATTACAGTTGCTATATGAATTAGTTGCTAAACAAGGACTAAATGTACTATATTAAAGTCCATGCTCCTGGTCTATGGCATACCTCGCAGAGGTAGGTGAGAGGCAGCAGCTATGGGACAGTGACAGCTGACATACCAGTCCCAGTTTCTCATGTGGTTTCTTGGAAAAATTAATTGTCTAGCCATGATGTATGTTTATTTGATTTCTATATGTATTCTGCAATCCATATAGAAATTTTATGTGACTTTTATTTTGTCAGTGTAATGTAGTGGTTTAAAATGCTTCATTGAGACTAAGGACACCTAAGATTAAGTAGACTCTCAATCAGAAGTGGTATTCAGCCAGTTCTGACCAGTTCTGATAAACCGGTAGCGGAAATTTGGAGTAGTTCAGAGAACCAACAAAAACCATCTTTGACTGATCCCACCCCTGATCTATTCGCTGCCTCCCAGCTGATTGCTGGGTCTTTTTTTGTTACCCTGCAAAGGGGAACGGAGCTGGAAAGCAGGTTAGTGGGCTGGGGAGAGAATGGGGATTTTGCAGTATCCTTCCCCCAGGAGTGGGGAGGGAATGGGGATTTTGCAGTATCCTTCCCCCAGGAGTGTGGAGGGAATGGGGATTTTGCAGTATCCTTCTCCTGCCATTCTCACCAAGACACACCATGCCCACCAAGCCACCCCACAGAACCAGTGGGGTGTATGTGTGTATATATATATGTATGTATGTATGTATGTATGTATGTATGTATGTATGTATGTATGTATCTATCTATCTATCTATCTATCTATATATATATATTTGTTTTCGTAGATTTTCGTAGATTTTCACGGGTGTAGGTATGCTGGCATAGCTGGCTTCGGGGATTTTCCCGTGTATAAGGCATAGAAAAGTTGTTGCAACGTAACAATATATATTGTTACATATATATATATATATGAAGAATAATTATCACAGCTCCTGTTCAGAGGTCCCTTTAAGGGGAGGAGACTCAACGTCACCCCTCTCTGCCCTTCGACTCAACCCAGAGATCATCCAGACAGAGAACCAAATTAGATTACTGCTGTGTGACATTTTTTAGATATGTGTTAGATTTTTAAGGGCTGAAAACAAAGAGACCAGGATGGATCCATTTCAGGCTTATTAGCCTTCTTCAGCTGGCCATATCTTCAGCTGGTTCAAATCCCAGTAGAAGGAGAATGGCCAGCTGAAGAAGGCTAACAAGCCTGAAATGGATCCATCCTGGTCTCTTTATTTTCAGCCCTTAAAAATCTAACATATATAGAGAAGGCCCTATAATTAAATTAAGATCTCTACATTATTTAGTAATTTTCTAAAAGTAATGCTATAATATATTTCACCCAAATTGTTATCCATGAAAACCACCTTGAATACTTCAGTTATCCTTGTAAAGAATGATGCCAAATATATGTGTCCCAGGATAATGTTGCGGGATACAATCTGGGATGGTCACCAGGACCAGCAGTTGAGCCTTCTGAGCTTCAGACTCATGTTGGAGTCCATCCTCAGGGAACTTCTCAATTTCAATTTCAATTTATTGAATTTCTAAACCACCCCCTCTCCCCGAGTGACTCGGGGCGGTGTACAGGAATCAAGAACATCTAAAACATAACAATACATAAATATTTAAAACCAAATTAAATAATTAACCCTGTACTAAAATTTTGTAAAAAACGTTTAAAACTGTTCCCATTAAAACCCGATTAAAACAATTTGAGCTTCAGAGTGGGGCAAGGAGCATGAATTAGGCCAGGCCGGCCTGATGGAAGAAGTGGGTCTTTAATTTTTGGCGGAAGGAGCGGAGGTCCGTGGTAGTTCTAATTTCAGGGGGTAGGTCGTTCCAAAGGGTTTGGCCCATCACAGAGAAGGCCCTTCCCCTGGGTGTCGCTCGCTGGCATTGCCTAGAGGACGGCACCCGGAGAAGTCCCTCTCTGTGGGAGCGAATTGGCTGAAGGGATGTATGGGGCAGGATACGATCCCACAAATAACTAGGTCCTGTGCCATGGAGCACTTTAAAGGTAGTAATCAACACCTTGAAGCGCACCCAAAATACAGGCAGCCAGTGCAGCTCGCGCAGGAGTGGTGTTACGTGGGAGTATCTAGGAGCTCCCAAAATTGCCCACGTGGCCGCATTCTGGACTAGCTGTAGTCTTCCGGTGCACCTCAAGGGGAGCCCCATGTAGAGAGTGTTACAGCGTACATAGAGAGCGTTCTCTCTATGTCACATTCTGGTGAGTCAGAAGTTCCCTGAGGATGGGAACTAAACTAAGCTCAGAACACCAAACCTCTGGTCCTGGTGACCAACCCAGATTGGATTTTATCTTTGTAGTATTTTCTTTATTTATAGATGAGACAAAGAAACTTTTCAAAGTAGAAATCAAATGGGATAGCCTCCCTATTTCTGAAAACTTCAGCTAGAAACTCTCAACTTTAACCAGCCTAAGTGAAAACGTCATGAAAATCACCTTTTTATCAATTAATTTCTACTTGCTAGCCATACATGTTCAATTATCAATCAGTAGTCTTCCTAATCAACGATAATTTAGCCAACAGCATTAAAAAGGACAGAAATAGGCATATACTGTATGAGTTTGTCTATGACTGTGCAAAAGAAAAAATGCATGCCAATTTTCATTCTATGCTCTGGGAGAAAAAATACAATAATGTATTTCATTTTATCGTTGGGTGCTATTGTAGAACTTTCATATATGAGTTGCCCTGTGGGGTTTTCATATTGAATGTCATGATTTTATACAAATCTAATAGCAATAGTTGTGAATTTTACTTATTCTTCTATTTGTAAAGATGACCAATACCCACATCCCTTTTGCTAAATTAATGGCATTGATTTTTTTTTCATATAGCAGAAAGACATACCATTAAATAAGAAAAATAAAAATGGAACTTCTTCATTTAGTTTTGAAGTTGCCAAAGGTTATTTTACTTAAATGTACCTTTGTTCCTATATTATCGAGACACGCAGAATACCCTTGTGTTGTTTCTTCTGCCACATCCATTTTTACTGAATGTTGTGTTTATTTCTTAAGAGTAGTCTGACATTCATCTTATTGTGGGAAACTCTCACTATCCTTTACAATTTCTCTGAACTATTTCAATTTTAAGAATAATTACTTCTCAAACTTTTTCTTGTAATGATTTTGAGCGCAGGTTAAGAAGACATTTGAAATTTTTTAGCATTAACGTGAACCCAAAAGCATGTTGGAAAAAGTGACATTAACCAGAGCATCTTTCTTAAAGATGACAGACTACTGTAATTCAAAGGTTAGGTCCCAAACTTAGAAACGAGAGTGTTCAGCCATATAATAGTACTCTCAGGAAGATCATGCTTTGGAAAGCATGCCGAAAACAGAGGTCCGAAAACAATGTGTTTTCTTTCCGTGCCTTTAAGTCATTAGTGACTCCTGGTGAGTCCCTGGATAAGTCCGTGAAATTTTCTTGGCAACATTTTTGGGACTGGTTTAAACTGGTCTTTTTCCTAGGGTTAAGAGACAAGAGATGGCCTAAAGTTATCCAGCTGGCTTTGTATCCAAAGTGTTACTGGAACTCACAGACGTCCAGTTTCTAGCCTGATGTCTTAAATATTACATCAAACTGGTTCTACTTAAATATTATACTTTTGGACATAAAAAAACAGAAACCAAGCCAGTGACTAGTTGTTGTTGTTTTTTAATAGATAAAAAGGGTGAACACAAATACAATTTGCTGAACAAACTACAGCTATAATTGACTCTAGGTAGTAAGCTTGGGTACAGCCTTGAAAATAACAAAATAAGGCTTCCACAGCTCTCCTTTCTAAAGCACAGTGGGGTGTTTTTGATCTAAAAAGTAGAGAATTTTTAGACTACATATAAAACATTCATAGGTTGGCAAATAGGTTTAGACCAGTGGTTCCCAACGTAGGGCCCATGCCCCACAGGGGGGCAATTTGATTTTTAATGTGGGCAATTTGAACCTTGTTTAAACCAAGTTAGTGTCCTTTTAGGCTTTCTCTGTGTGAGTAGAGTTCACTTTTTGAGTAAAGTAAGAATTATATGTCACGGGGGGGGGGGGGGCTTTAGGATTTTAGAGATGCTTAGGTGGGGCATGGTGCTGCTTTAAACCTTTTCTTTATTGTGTCATCTTCGATGGTTGATAATGTCCAAAAATATCCCTGGCCTACAATGTTAGGCATAGCAATCTTTGCAGAAAAAGGCTGAAATCTTAGTCAAGACAAACGTAAGAGACAAAATAGAATTAAAGTGTCCTTATGATCACAGTAATGGCTTAAGCTGTCAAAGACTGTTTCTTTGTAACTTTCAATCAAAAATAGAAAAATAGATGAGATTATATCCTCTGTCAGGAAAGGTTACAAAAAAAAAAGAATACTTGCTATATGTATTGAATAAAACAAAATTTGTTTTTTTTTAAATAAGAAGGTTACTAAAAATTACAATTAGGACAATACAAACTTAAAAAAGAAAAAATGATGGAGAAAAAAAAATAGAAAACTAAGAAAAAGGAAGAATACAATAAAGAAAAAGAAAACAAGCATTTAAAGAAATAACTTCCCCTTCATCACAAGTATCTTAGTAACTTATCACCTTTTGCCAAAATATAGCAAATTATTTCTTCTTCTCATATACCATATTTTATTAAAAACAAATACTTAAAGCCTTATCAGTTCTGTTCTGCAAATGTTACCAGAAATAATTAACATATGTTATGTTAATCTTGATCAAGTAAGTTAACTTTACATTCCTTCCTTGTACTTTTAAGAATCTTGATTTTTAATCCTGGCAAATAATATCCTAGTATTTTATTTCTTTTCAGATTTTCCTTGTTGTCTCTCACAAAATTCTTCAAATTGTAACAGGTCTTTTTGGTAAATACAATATAGAAAAATTATCCAGGCATTTATCTTGGTTTGTTTTTTGTATATGTTTTAATATTAAGACATCAGCTGGGATTCTTTTGTATGTACAATATAATATTTTTTCCCATGTGACTCTTGCAGCTTGTCATTTTTAAATCCAATCGTGTCAGGTAAAATGTATTTCTCTTCCTTAACATCTTTTAAACATAGTCTAGCTATAGAGACAGACATCTTAAAATTAACTTTTGGTCCAATATTTTGTTCAAAAATATCCTTCAATATTTTGCTTCATTCTGTATTTATAGGTTGAGTATTCTTCCCATTTAATTATAGTCTTGAGTTCCTGATAGTTCACTGTCCAATTTTCAAATTTTACCTTACTATCAGCTTATTAGAGTGGACTCAGAAATTAGCTTGGCTTTCCATATTAACAAATATATCTTGGAACTATCTAGGCATTCAGTTCTTGGCTGGTCTTTTAATAAGACAAGAATGTATGATATGGAGGTGGCAGGACATACTTGTTTATAATGAATTATTTCCTGTTGTAATGAACACATTCTTGGATACATTCTTGAAATAAGTAAGGTCTAGGAGAAAAGTGGAAATTTCTACTACCAGATGAACTTACTTTTTATTCTTTCTTGCCTAGGAAGTTGGGAAATGCTATTTTACATTTCAACTGTGGGTATTTGCTAGTCCAAAGATTAGCATCTTTGTCCTTGGTTACTATCCCCTGACAGCTTTGCAGCCATAAGCAAACAAGCAATAAACTGAAAGATAAATGGAGATGATTTGGCAAGAATAATTATGATAAAAAGAGCATTAAATTGCTTGCTCAGTACTAATAATAAAAAAGTCCAGGGCAGAATATAGAAAAGTCCTGGATATGAATTCAAGGAATGCTAAAAGTAAAAATTTTAACTAGCTGTACCTTTTCTGAATAACTTCTCCTTCAAAGAAAGAGAAATGGAAGTAGCATGGTTTTTGCTTATAAGAGATTAGAAATGCTAAGAAAAAGAGAAAGAGAGGGGAGGG
This sequence comes from Rhabdophis nuchalis, assembly GCA_039707465.1. Taxonomy (NCBI): domain Eukaryota; kingdom Metazoa; phylum Chordata; class Lepidosauria; order Squamata; family Natricidae; genus Rhabdophis; species Rhabdophis nuchalis. The sequence goes on along the minus strand of CM077644.1, from coordinate 169,872,782 downwards.
GGAGAGAGAGAGGAAGGAAGGAAGGAAGGAAGGAAGGAAGGAAGGAAGGAAGGAAGGAAGGAAGGAAGGAAGGATGTTGGAGTGACAAATACATGTTTTTCTTCTTTCTACCTCTTCTATCCTCAGGTTTTTTTCCTATTTATATTTTCTTTTCCTTGTTCAAAGGAGTGATCAGTAATTTCTGGTATTTATTCAATGCTATAATTTTAGATAGATCCTTATTGTTATTTGATTTCATTTTAGAGAAGCAAAATACTAAAATGAGCAGCTCAAGTAAAACAAAGGAATGTTTTCTTTTTTTTATGGACCTTTTGATACAAATGCAAGTCAATGCCAGCCTTGACTTTTTAATACATAGCTGGAATAGTCTGAGGTCACTGTCACTAATGTATCAAATTTTTCTTAATGTAAAAATCCCCTTTTGATCAAGATCGGGTTCACCTTGTTCCTTTGACTCTTACGAATGTGAGGCACAAATAATTTTTTTTAGCTGTTTGCCACTATTGGCATTCTGCAGTTAACGAAGACATCACCTTGAACTTTCTTCCTGATGATTATCCACTTTTCTCCCAGTCAGTTGATGAGCTCGACAATCTTGTTCAAATGCCAGCGATGTAATTTTGGCACACCTTCCGCCTCAGCATCTGAGATTGTAGCAAAGCACTCGCCCGGCAAACATTTCAAAAAGTGGCCAGAGGAGTCTGGAAATATAGCTAAATACAGCTAAATGGAATCCCTTGTTCAGGGATTGGCAATAAATACATCTCTATGTTTGTGTGTATGGGGGTGTGGGGGTGTGGGGGTGCATGCACACACCTGTGCACAGATGTAGACAGGGGTGGGCTGCTATGGGTTTGGCCAGGATTGGGAGAACCTCCAAATCCCATACTGGGCTCACCCTGCCCTCCCCTCCCAGAAGTTTCCATGCAGTCCATTTTGGATGCAGAGCCCATGCAGAGACTTGGGGAGTGGGGACAACAGCCCTCCTGGAAGTTTCAGAACTTTCCAGAGGACCTCTAGAGCCCGGGGGAAGCAGTTTTTGCCCTCCTAGATGCTTGAGGAAACCCTCCAGAGCCTGCGAAAGATGAAAATGTTCCCCCGCCATGGTGCAGGAGGCCAACTAGACCACACCCACCATGGCCATGCCCACCCAGCAACCAGGCAGAGGACCCGTTACTGAAATTTTTGAAGCCCACCCCTAGATGTAACTGTGTTGCTTTTATCATGTCCTTTCTAGGCCAGCCAAGTTCTAGTTAGATTCTTGCTCATAAAAATGGATTAAGCCCCATGTTTGGAGAAGATGTTCTCATATCTCTTAAAACATGGATTCTAGTTATTACCAGTGATCCAGAATAATCTATCATGGTATAAAGAAGCTTTCTTTCTTTGCACCTAGCAATTTAAAAACAGAATCATTTGCTCCAGAATTAGTTTTCTCTTCAGTAACAGCTGATATGCTTCTTTTCTTACATTATGGAGAGGTTAATTTTATAGCAGAGCATCCATTGTTCAGCTGATTAATTAGTAAGCAAAGTAACTTGAACAAGTCTTTAAATCCTATTTCAAAGAAACAAAGCATTTTATGTGCATCTTATTATTATATTTAGGAAGATTAAACTTAAACCATACACAAGCAGAATCCATTTTTAGTAGCTTATAATATATATTTGACAATGGAATGTGTTTTTATCAAAAAAAAATAGAAGCCAATTGATATGGCCAGATTTAACTTTCTGGAATAGAATAGAATAGAATAGAATAGAATAGAATAGAATTCTTTATTGGCAAAGTGTGATTGACACACACAGAATTTGTCTTCAGTGCATTCTACATTATTATTATTATTATTCATAAATGCAGGAACATTTTTCAAACACTTGGAAGCTGCGCTTGTACCATCTATTCATTTTAAAGTCATTCTCTCCCTCTCTAATGACATACATTGTGTGAGGGCAGGAGTGATCAACTTTATTGCTGCTTAGGTCAGAACACAGAGACTGACAGTAAATGCTTCTGGCTTTTTAGGTTAATGGGAACATAATAGACCTCAATAGATCAGCTTTCATCTGCAAGTCATCAGCGAAGGCCAAACTCAATAAAGAAGAATGTGGTAGAGTTCACACCCAACCAACAATGAGTGGCAGGACGTATTCAAGGCCAGAAAAGCTAGATCTATATTTCTATAGGAACAAGAGATTGGCAGGTAAAAATCTCAAATCATTTTATGAGAGATTTTATTCAGCTGGGTCCCTGCAAGGTGCACTCAGATGCATTTTTAAAATAATATATAAAAATAAGAAGGTCGTGTCAATAAGATTATAGACTATTGTTGAAAACAGTTTATTTCTAGAAGGTACCATTTTCATGCTTAGCATGAATTTAGGATTTAAAGAGGAACTATGTTCAATGAGAATCTAAAATTAAATATTATGTCTGTGCTAAATGGTAGAAACATCACTGTCTACTTGTACTGAGGAAAAACAACATTAAACCCAACTTCTATTCATATTTTTGTAATATTTCTACAGCAATACTTATTCTAAAAACCTGAGCTTGGATAAAATATAGAAATATACCTAACACATGCACTTTATTACATTTTATATAGTCATAAATATTGTTTACAAAGTGAGGTTTGACATGTGGTATCTCATTAGTGAAAACAATTGACCCAAAATTGCAGATCGTAATCCAGTTTTTAAATTATTTTCTAAAAATATTTAGTATTGATAAGTATATCATAAGGACAATGTCACAATAAGAAAGAGATTATTTAAAATAATAATAAAGAAAACCCAAAGGATACAACAAAGCAATGTGGAATTTGAAGTACTTATTGGAAGATAGCTGGTATTTTAAAGAGAGAAGCAAAGAAGAAAAATTGACTGAACAAACACGCTGTTTAGAAAATGCACATACTGTAAGAAATCCATTTTAAATGAACACAAGAAACAATTAGATCCAATAACTGGAAATTTTATCATATGGTTAATTTTGCGCAAATAAAACAAAATGAGAACTCTTGTCTGGAAATCTATAGATTTTCCAACTATAAAAGCAAAGCCAAAGACATTTCACCCAAATAGAATATGAAACAAAACAGCTCATATATCAGAAAAAAAGGAAAGATAAATGATTTATCCAGTCCAGTTCTGTCTGATTCGGGGGGGAAGGGGGCTGTGCTCATTTCTGTTTCTTAGCTGAGGGAGCCAGCATTGTCCAAAGACATTTTGATGTTCATGTGGCTAGCATGACTATATATGCTGAAGTGCATGGAATACTGCTACCTTCCCACCAAAGTGGTACCTATTTATCTACTTACATTTGCATGCTTTCAAACTGCTAAGTGGACAGGAGCTGGGGCATGTAATGGGAGCTCTTGAATCCAGGCTGCCAGTGGACAAGCTCAGCAGCTTTAATCACTAAGCCACCGCATCCCCTTTTATCTAAAGGAGGCATAAAATTATATTCTTCCTGTCTAACAAAATTATCTAACAACATATAACCTTACTTACTACTTGTCAACATTTTAGCTCCTTCCATTTCTCTTACTTGGAAAGATAATCTCGAGCCAATATCCTTACACTGGGCACTTTACATGGACAAATATACCAATTTTCTTCTTTTTTTACTCCTGTCCCCCCAAAACCCCACCTTGAAGTAATGGGGAACAGATGATTGACTGATACTCTGTATGTTGAAGAGACTCACTATCAATTCATGCAGAGTTCTTAAAAATGTCGGGGACCAATTGTGTATCCAAGCATGGGATATCTAAAACTGGTGTGTAAAATGGGTAAGTTGACATCAATAAATGAATAAGCAGAGGTATGATTACTACCAAAAGCCTTCTTCAAATCCTAGATATGACCTACCAATGTTTTAAAAACCATCCTATTCTAAAAAGAAATCTATATTTATACCGGTAATCCTCAACTTATAACAGTTCCTTTAGTGACTGTTCAAAGTTATAACAGCACTGAAAAGAATTTTTCACAGCTACAACTTTGCAAAGTCCCTATAGTCTTCTGATCAAAATTCAAAAGTTTGGCAACCTGGTTCATATTAATGGCAGTTGCTGAGTCCCAGGGTCATGTGATCACCTTTTGGAGCCTTCTGACAAGCAAAGTCAATGGGGAAGCCAGAGTCACTTAACAACTGGGTTACTAGGTGCTGATAACCACCTTTAAAGTGCTCCATGGCACGGGACCTGGCTACTTGCAAGACCGCATCCTGCTGCCAAATACCTCCCACCGACCAGTTCACTCCCACAGAGAGGGCCTCCTCAGGGTACCGTCAGCCAAACAATGTCGGCTGGCGACCCCCAGGGGGAGAGCCTTCTCTGTGGCAGCTCCTGCCCTCTGGAACGACCTACCCCCCGACCTACGTACGATCACTCACCTACGCCTCTTCTGCTGGGCCTTGAAAACGCATTTATTCCATGCGGCCAGCCTCGTGTAGTTTTTAATCGATTTTAATCGATTTTATTTAGTAATTTGATTCAGTTTTAGAACAGGCCCCTAATTTAATTGACATTTTAATTGACATTTTAAAGTATTTTACATATTTATGTCTTTGTTGTTTTTATTATGCTTGTTCACCGCCCTGAGACCCGCAAGGGAGAAGGGCGGTATATAAATTCAATAAACATTAACATTAACTAATTTATCAACTGCAATGATTCGCTTAACAACTGTGGCAAGAAATGTTGTAAAATAGGGCAAAACTTACTTAAACAAATGTCTCACTTGACAACAGAAATTTTGATTTCAATGATGGTCATAAGTCACAATGTACATACCACAAATATGTACATGTAACTCTCTTTCTCTCTTCTCTCTCACTCTCTCTGTATGTATTGGTGTGTGTGTGTGCATGTGTAAATACATATTCACATTTATAAATATATTTGTCAATATTGTAACATTATGAAGGAAGTTTCTAGAAACCTCACAGGAACAATAGGCTCAGATGAAAATACTAGTGCTTGTTCATGTAGTAGCACAGAGTTCAGAAGACGTGTTTCGTAAGTCACTTCAGATCTTTTACACTTTGAAATTAAGGGAAAACATTCTTCAACTGTAACATGGTTTTCTCAATATATATACTAATTTATTCAGAAATTTGACTTTCAAGAAGATAAAGTAAAAGCATGAACAACAGTTTATCTTCTTGAAAGTCAAGTTCCTGAATTAATTACCATACATTAGTTTCTATTCTGTATCAGGAAAAACTGCTGTTGACCTCAGAATGTAGACTATTTTCATCTTGATTGTAAGAGACAGCTTTTGGCATTCTTCAGAACAGACAACCTGCACTTCTGGGTTTAGCTGATATTTGAAGTTCAGATATAAAATTACATTATGAATGTAGGCACCAAATTTAGTTCTGATAATTTCTAGGGTTCTTCCTGTCCTAAAACCTTTGTGGTGGTTTGTTTTTCCTTTGTTAAAATAATACAGTATCAAGATCACAGTTCTGAACACTTTAACCTCTGCTTTTTTCCCTCTCCCACAGGGCCAGAACTATCTCCTTTTATATACGAGCCTCCATTGGGCTGAGTTTATATATAACACAATTACTACTCTGTGTTGAATGATAAGGAATACAACACTGTTTTTGCTACATTTAATGTGGGAACATGAGCCACATATCAAGGCACCAACAGCAAAGACTCATGTAGCGCTAAGCGTTGTGAGGAGTTTGGAGATGTTTCAAAGGTCAGTCCTTATAGCAAAACAAGATTGCTGCCATTTCACTGTGCTTTTGCAGACCTCTACATCTGCCCGGTGCAGCAGAGTAAGAATTAATTGTGTGTGGTTGTGTGGAAAACAACCTTTAAAGCATCACTAATTTACTGAGGAGAAATTCCTTCCTCCCCAAACAGCTTTTTTAGAAACAATATTTTCCCTGGTCCAAATGTTCCTGGGTAGAACATTTGGGGGGAGGATAGAGGTGTTTCTTTTTCTTCTTTTCCTTTAAAAGTATCTGTCCTGAGGACTAAAAAAATCTTGGGGTAACTCTTACAATTAAGAGATATAATAACACCTTTGTTTGGGTCTTTTGGGGGTTGGGGTGGGTGGGGTTTGGTCACGCAGGAACAACACATTATCCTCCTCTCTACCAAAACAAACAAATGTCAAGAAAGCAAAATGTGAATCTATTATAACAGCATTGAGATGGGACACCTATACTGAACTCTGGGCCGATACAAACACATCTCTAGTACTCGTGTTTTAACAACCTCAACGCTAATGTTGGAGAACTGAGCTGATTTATTTGCTCAACTGCAATTTAGTTGTCCCTTGTTTTATTCATTTTTTGAGATGATAACGATGGAACTGAAGTCTTGCTCTTTCTTCAGCATCTAAGCTTCAGCTCTTCTAAATAGATAGTTTTATAGCTCAGTAGCCCAGGCTATGAGAGGAAAGTGAAAGATACTACATTTCCCTACCAATTTAGATTTTTGTGTGGAATGGAAAGGTTGGGCGGGGAAAGGTAAAACATCTGCAGCAGGTTGAGGCAAGGCAGTGTCTTTCACCCCAGATTGTTTGCATATCAAGTTGAGGTGAGATAAACACTTTAAGGCAGAGGTCTCATTCTCGTGGCCCGCGGGCCAATTGCGGCCCACAGGATGGTATCTTGTGGCCCCACCATGATATGAAAGTATAATATTAATATTAGTATTAGTATTAGTATTAATATTAGTATTAATATTAGTATTAATATTAGTATTAATAGTAGTATTAATAGTAGTATTAATAGTAGTATTAATAGTAGTATTAATATTAATATAAGGAATCCCTTATGAGGCCCAGCCTCACCCAGACTCTGCCTCCAGCGGCCCCCAGGTAAATTGAGTTTGAGACCCCTGCTTTAAGGGGTTTCCTTCAAACTACTTCAGAGAATTTGAAGATGGAAAATGGTTCAGTGGGGAAGTGCTCTGAGGAAATAAGTTAAATAATTAAAAAAAAACATTTTCATTGTGTGCTTGGCAATTAAGCCAAAAAAGTTAAAAACTCATATGTAGAGTAAACACACACGAAGACTTCCTTCTTTCCACCCACCCACCCATCTTGGTTTGCCATTCATTTGTCACTTTGGTGACAGTTTTCAGCAAAACCTTTGTTCAATTCTTTCTCTTTATTCCTTATCTTTTTGAATCAGACACACTCTCATAAAAAGTTTTAGTTTCATTAAATTTTGCTTCAGCATTGTTGATAAAGGCTAAAGATGCTTGGTACCTACAATTTACTCAGCTTTTGATGTTTAGATAGAGAAACGAATCAATCTATCAACATTCTCATTTGTGAATACAGTATAATTCAAATTCAACTACATGATTTGGAATTCACTTACTTCTCCAACATTCTATTAATTGCTTTTAAATTAAATTAAACCTTCCTTAGCTTTTTGGATAGCAGATTTTCCTTGATATTCACTTTTAATAACATAATATCCTGCATACAGAATAGAATGGAATGGAATGGAATGGAATGGAATGGAATGGAATGGAATGGAATAGAATAGAATAGAATAGAATAGAATAGAATAGAATAGAATAGAATAGAATAGAATAGAATAACAGAGTTTGAAGGCGCCTTGGAGGTCTTCTAGTCCAATCCCTGCCTAGGCAGGAAACCCTACACCACTTCAGACAAATGGTTATCCAACATCTTCTTAAAAACTTCCAGTGTTGGAGCATTCACAACTTCTGGAGGCAAATTGTTCTCCTAATTAACTGTTCTAACTGTCAGGAAATTTCTGCTCAGTTCTAAGTTGCTTCTCTCCTTGATTAGTTTCCACCCATTGTTTCTTGTCCTGCCCTCAGGTACTTTGGAGAATAATTTGATTCCTCTTCTTTGTGGCAACCCCTGAGATATTGGAAGACTGCTATCATGTCTCCCCTAGTCCTTCTTTTCATTAAACTAGACATGCTTAGTTCCTGCAACCGTTATCCGTATGTATTAGCCTCCAGTCCCCTAATCATCTTGGTTGCTCTTCTCTGCACTCTTTCCAGAGTCTCCACATCTTTTGTACATCGTGGTGACAAAAACTGAATGCAGTATTCCAAGTGTGGCCTTACCAAGGCACTATACAGTGGCATTAACACTTCACGTGATCTTGAGTCTATTCCTCTGTTTATGCAGCCTAGAACTGCATTGGCTTTTTTGGCAGCTGCTGCACACTGCTGGCTCATATTTAAATGGTTGTCCACTAGGATTCCAAGATCCCTCTCACAGTTGCTACTATTGAGCACGGTACCACCTATACTGCACCTGTGCATTTTGTTCTTCTTGCCTAAATGTAGAACCTTACTTTTTTCACAGTATGTGTGTGTGTGTGTGTGTGTTCCTATTTGCCTTTTTGTAATGATTACAGTATATGTGAAAATGAACATCATGGTCACTAGTATGACTATTTCACTTATAAAATCCCCCCAAAGGTCACACAGGAGGAAATTTATTTTGCTAAGAACTATGTTTCCTTCTACTTTTGGAAATTCAGGGGACAATTAAACTTTCAGCACTTGAAAATTATCCATTAATTAGTGCTGGAAGCAAGCACCCATGAAATACAGGTGATAACCATAAATCAGAACAATTAGTCTGTCTAAAAAAGCAACATGATCAAATCAAGATCCTTACTACCAGCTGCTCACATAATCGGAGGTTGTGGTGTTTTTTTGTTCAAGGAAGATAACTGGGGGGGGGGGGGGGAAGGATGATTCCTGAAATTTTGTAGCAAAGTTTATCATATAAGTACACTTGATGAAGGCCAGATCCAACAGAATTTTGATTTTTTTTTTTAATATGGCAATGGTTGACTCTTTTGACACTACATTGTACAGCTCACTTTGAAAATAAAACATGATCGGGATGAGCCTGGTTATATAGTATATATTTATTTTATTTTATTAAATTTATATCCCGCTCTTCTCCACAGAGGACCCAGGGCTATGGGTTTTTGTTATATTTGTGTTATAAAATCTCAGCCTGAAAAATATTAGATATCTGTCTGGTAAAACAGCCCAGAACTAGTATTCTTTACAGCCTTTTAAAAACATTAATAGCCTAGTACAGATATGATAAAGTAGTCATAGTTATAACCCACTATCAACTTTCTGGGTTATCATCAAAAGACCAAGTTTTTAAGGACCAAGAGTACAATATATGCATGTTTACTCAGATATAAATCCTGCTGTGATTAATAAGGTTTATTATGTTGTAAATATATTTAGTTTGGTTTGCCATTTACAGCTTATGCCAAGAAAAAAGTGCATTAGTATTTAAAATTGTTATTTCTCATTTCCATAGCAGGCAGAAATATATCGTTCCTAAGGAAGACAATTTTTTTTTTCTACCATAAGACTAGTGATAGGAAAAGACATAGCATGGGCATAACATTGACATAATTTTTCTCTTCTAGGGTACCAATGCTGGAAATTTGGCTAATAAAACCTGCTCAGCTTTTGTGGGGAAGATGTTGATTACTTATTCTGCAAAGTCAAGTTAATTATGAATAGTGAAGTAATAGCCTCCTCTTAGAACGCTAATGTTGCATATTCTGCCAAAGGAAAATAAAAAGAAAATCAAATGATAAACAATGAAATGAATAAGCAATTGTAAATGCATATTTATAAGGATTTGGGATTTTGATGTTAATTTAGGGAAGAAATCAAGGTTAACTGGAAGTGGCACCTGTCCAGGTTTGCATTTGACCTTGCCAATTTTGGGGGGAAAAATAGTTACGTCCTAATATCTTTGTAAGAACAATAGAAATAGCAATAGCACTTAGACTTATATAGTGCTTTATAGTCCTCTCTAAGCGGTTTACAGAGTCACCATATTGCCCCCAGCAATCTGATTCCTCATTTTACGGACCTCGGAAGGATGGAAGGATGGAGTCAACCTTGAGATTGGTGAGATTCAATCTACTGAAAGCCAGTGATCAGCAGAAGTAGCCTGCAGTACTGCACTATAACCACTGCGCTACCATGCCTCAATAGGTAACAGTCAGTCTAGACCTTGACTGTCAAACTCATAGCCCGTGGGCCGGATGCGGCATGTGCTAGCCATTTTTAGCGAAGGGGGGAAAAGTCACAATATGTCCCACGATGCTGTGATGACACAAGTTTGACACCCCTGGTCTAGATAGCTAAAATGCTTAAGTTCCTAAAGGGTAGAGTTTATCTCAATTGACTTAATTCTTTTACGTTAGCTTTAGTACTTACGGGTTTTAGATTAACTTTTTAAGTTTATATGTTATCTATGTTGCTTCTAGAGCAAGTGTAGTGGTGTAGTAATTAAGGTATCAGGTTAGAACAGAGAGATTGAGTTATACTTCCAAAACCAGCTAGATGACCTTGGGCCAATCATTTTCTCTTAGTCATAGGAAAAAGATGTAAACTTTGCTAAGAAGAAAAAAGTACTAATCAAGAAGTCAAGAACTAACTCAAAGGTACACATACACACACTGGTTCTAGCGGTTTACTAATATTGTATAATATTTAAGCATTCTGCTTGTCAATGACTGTAAAAATAATAGTAATATCAAATGATTTGAAGTGCAGATTTTGCAAAGAAGCAAAAAAAAAACATTAAATCGTATACTCAGCTCATGCAACAAAATCGCACAAACTGATTATAACACCATCACCACCGCCCGATTTGTGCAGCAGGTTGGACCAGAAGACCTCCAAGGTCCCTTCCAACTCTGTTATTCTGTTACCAAAATGATTCACTGCAACATCTGTAAATAATAATAATGAGCTGGTAATGAAAAAATGGTGGGAACATGTAGTCAAAAAAGGTAGTCGAAAATGTGCAACTTAAAATATTGCAACTGATAACATCTTGACTCATAACATCTTAACTGTGGTTGCAAAGAAGAAAGTATGGATAATTGATGTGGCAATTCTATAGTAGAGTAGAATACAAAGAATTGGAAAAAATCACAAAGTATCAAGAAAATCAATCTTGAAAAATAATGGTATAATCCAGTGATGGTGAACCTATGGCACACGTGCCACAGGTGGCACGCAGAGCCATTTGGCAGGGCACGCGAGGCGTTGCCCTGTCAGCTGGCCAGTGTGCATGTACGCGCTGGCCAGCTGATTCAGCCATTTTTAAAGCCATTTTTCGCCCTCCCCAGGCTTTATAGGAGCCTGGGGAGGGTGAAAACAGCCCTCCAGAGGCTTTAGGGAAGCTCCTGAAGCCTTCAGAGGGCCTCCAGGGGAGCTGTTTTCACCATCCCCAGGCTCCTATAAAGCCTCTGGAGCCTGGGGAGGGCGAAAAAAGTATGTAAAAAATAGGGGGAGCACCTATCATGCATGCATGCATGCACACTGGGGGGGGGGTACATTGCATTATGGGTGCGGCATGCTGGCGCACAACTCCCCTGCGCTCCCCCCTCTTATGGCACGCGAGCCTAAAAAGGTTTGCCATCGCTGGTATAATCTAACCATGGTGGTCCCATTGTTATTGACACATTGGGTGCCATACTGAAAAATCTTGGATTAAGCTTAGAAAATCTGTGCGTTGACAATATTTCCATCTTTCCATTACAAGAGACCACACTGCTTGGAGCCACATGCATGCTACACTGAAACATTATGATAGCATAAGTTTTTGAGAAGAACTCAATATGTTTGAAATCGAAACCCCACTAAACAACTGGCAGCTGTGATTTCATAGTATTGTTTGCATAATTATAAATGTAATACTCCTAAGAAATGTCTTGGTGATTAAAGTCTTAACCCAACATCTAAATATTTTTGTAAACAAATACCAAATTTATATTTAATTAATTATATGTATATATAAATATTTATAGTGTTTATAAATAATATTTAATGGGTTATCCAGTATGGTTGGTTTTTTTTTTTTTGCAAAGAAATTCTAGAAAGATCTTATTTGACAAAAATCTAAGCTATAGCAATCCTTTCATCCGGAAAATTCCAATTCTTTCAACGGTGGAAAAAATTGCGCCCCATTTTAAATCTCTTTGTGTTCCTTGGTATATGAATGTCAATGAGTTATAATCTATATTATGACATTTCTTTCCAGGATTCATGCTGCCCAATTATAAGAAATTTTACAAGGAATGCTGCTTTCCCCCCACCCCCCCAGAAAAAAATATCATGCAGTTCGTAATTGTGTTAAAAATCACATTAATTGAATTCTGTGGCATTAGACGTATAAGAAAGGTAAGGACCGTGTCTCTTTTCTGCCTCTGCATTAGACTCAACTAATCTTCATTTTCTTTTTCAGTCTGCACGTTATATATGTGGATTTGATTCTTTTCCTTTTCCTTTTGGGGACTTCTTTTCATTCCTTTTTTTTCTGAGGATCAGCAGGAACATTTAGTTTTCATGCTACACAGAACACTTTGTGTGAAGGTGGAAATCCATCTTTCATAGTTAGCTGCATCTTAGGTCAAGAGCTGCTCAGTAAACATTCAAGGAATTGGATATGACAGGTAATATTTCATAATGGCTTCTCCCTCCATATGGTTTTCATTCTGTACTGCTGATTCACAGAAAGAAAATCTTAAAAGACACATATCTGTTTTGCATTTGTATGAGAATACATTTAATTCTGTACAAAATTAACTTGAGAACAAATATTTAGGCTTTTTAAAAAAAATTAAGTAAATTATTTACTGTTCACTCTTCTTTTCCTTTGGAGAAAAAGAAATGGTACACATGGACTGTGATACTATATGTGTTTGGTCAAAAATTAAGTTTCCATGCATGTAACAATGCATAGGATGTTTGCCCAGGAAACAAAAACTAACATTTTGCTTCAAGCTAGAATTGGCTTGAAGGACTTAACAATGCAAACAAATAAGATCGGCCACATTTGGCCAAGAAAAATGTACAACATACTGATATGTTTTTATGCTGCATTAAGGAAAGATGCAATGTGATCTGAAAACATACAGCTAATGTATAAAATACAAGAGGTTGATTTTTTTGTTTTCTAATTGGGTTTCTTGCAAACGGCAGTGGAAACCATGGTCAAACTCTGTAATGTAAACCAGAAGTGAAGCCACACAAGCAGTTTTCTTCACCACAACAATATGGAACTAGACGTTTGTTTTTATTGTTAATGCTGAATAGGTTTACCTGAACAAATGCCTGCAGAATTGGAGTAATGCCTAAACCCTTACAGTACCTTGGCAATCTTTTTCCTATCAAGCAGCATTCCATTTCTGATTTGGCAGACTGTTGTGGAAAGGAAGAATGTAGGCTAGTCCCCTAAGGCTGGTCCTGTGTTCCAGGATAGCCAGAACAACATCAAAATGCCTGCCCCTTTGCTATAATCTCAGTATTATCACCAGCATATAAATGAACTCCCTGAGATATCCTTGAGGGAGACTGTTCTGACCTAGGCTTGCTGAGAAAGCATAAATCACAATCTTAGTCCCCAAAACCCTCTTTTATTTATACGGCTGTGAATTATGGTCATTCACAGCCTGGACGGCTTCACAAACAGTCTGTGAAGATTCTGGCAGATGTCTGCTCGAGTTGTCACAGTCTTTCAGGGGAATGTTGATAAGAACCCACCTTATCTCCCTTGGAATGCTGCCAGAGACCTAAATGCCAAATGCAGAGCAAGGTCAAACTTAGCATAGAGACAAACAGAACTTTTCAAAACGTGAACTGACCTGATGAACTAATTGCTTCCTGCAAAAGCCCATGTCTGTTCGCTCCTCTTTTATGTCTTATGGGAGGGGCCAATCATCTCCAAGCTTTACTCCCAAGTCACCCCTTTTTTCTCAATTGTTCCTGCCTTCTGGGAGATCTGCTCATGCGCACACTAGGAACAGGCTCCCGCTATTCTTCTGCCTCATTGATGTCAGCGTCAGGAGGCTCTGGAGGCAACAAATAACTACCAGATGGCTTTGGCCCCCTCTCTGCCTCCAATGCAAGTCCTCATTTGAGCCTTCCTCAGACTCCAAGATTGGCCCATGTTTCTCCCCAACCTCCTCACTGTATGACTCTCCTGCCAACTCCACAGGCCACCACAAACAGAATCCTCTAATACACCTCCTTTTAGCAAGATCAGCATAAAATAGTATCTGATCTTTAGGTGCAAAGTGATATCTTTCAACCCTACAATGTAGATCAGACTAAAAGATGCAACGTTATGTAGGTCAATACTATTTTCATTTTAAAGCGGTAAATCTTGCAAGGCCAAATGTACTTCCCGTCTTCATTCCTTTATCTTTGAGAGAATTAGGCAGAGAATTTAGGCATCTGCTATCTGGCCATCGTCTTCCTCCTGTCCTCAAAGACAGACTTGGTATTTTATGGCCTGTGGTCTTTAAGGGATCTCAGTCCAGCCTGGAGCACCATCATGAAGGGCAAGTACAGTGTTGATGGAGGGAGGGAGAAATTATCATTGGAGGGCAGGGTATTGTTGGAGTGGGCATTGGTGACAGGGGTGTGTGGTGGGTGGGAGGGATGACTATGGGGTGGCCCTCCACAACAGTCCCCATATCTCATGTAGCCCCATGGCAACATTAATTGCCCAACCCTGCTCAAAACCATTCCCTCTTCCCTCTACAGGTCAGCACAAAGTCAGGTTATATCAGAGCACACTGGCCATCTGATATTCCTGAAGTGATATTCTTGGCAAAATGCAGTATTTGAAACCAAACTATATTATGTATCAAAACCTTATGAGTGATAACCAACACAACTGTGGCCATTATCTTTTCATTTACTGAAAGATGGTTTCATTGTAGCTCTTCTCTACTCACCCATCTCACATGGACTGCATTTAAGGAAACTAGCAAATAGGTATTTGTAGACTAAGAAAGAAACAAGATCTGTCTATCTATCATCTATTTATCTGTTTATCTATCTATCTTTTTATTATTTATCTATATTCAATTAAGCTGATGGATCCAATTTCTGTTGTTAAAAAGCCCCAACATTTGAAGGTCGTTATAAATAAAATGAAATTTATGGCATTGCCAAATTTGTATAATAATTCAAAGTCATCCCATTTTATTAGGAAAAGAAAGTAGCATTCAATGGCACATGTACTTAATCTATTTGAAATAATTCATTGCCTATAAAAGCAATCTGATTTTTTTTTTCCACACAAAAAATATAACTACATGAAATAAAAATGCTATAAATTGTAGGTCTTTTTTTGTTTTTTGCAGTGGGTTGGTGGTGATTGTTAACAGGAACATGATCATTTTTATTTTATACTTTTTTAAAAATACACATTCTTGAACATCCTCCATCCTTTTGAGTCTTTGACAACCAAATCTATAATTCTTTGTGGATACCTAAGTTGCCTTGAGTCTCTGTGATGTACTGAGTACTATACAAATGTCCCCATAATTCTTAGTGCTTGCCCTTCTTTAGTCTTGCTGACAAATGCTCTGCTTAACCAAGGTGTTTATCTTTCTACTGCCAGACGTACACATAAAGACACATGAGGCATGTGCAGGGAAGCACACACACACACACAGAGAGAGAGAGAGAGAGAGAGAGAGAGAGAGAGAGAGAGAGAGAGAGAGAGAGAGAGAGAGAGAGAGAGAGACAGAGAGAGAGACAGAGGGGGGAGGGAAGGAGGGAGAGGGAGGGAGAGACAGGGAGAGAGAGAGAGAGAGAGAGAGAGAGAGAGAGAGAGAGAGAGAGAGAGAGAGAGAGAGAGAGAGAGAGAGAGAAATCTGACCAGATTTAGAGTGTAAGATAGGACTTCCCTTTCTATCACTCTTGCCTGCTTGTTAGCTCAAAATATGCTGCCCTCTTTGTTTTCTCTTTCTTTTTAATCTAAAAGTTTAATACAGAATAAAAACAAATAGGAACTGGTATATAGAATGAAAAGAAAATGAAAGCAGTCAATAATGTATTTCTAATCATCACTTCATTTAGACAATATCTTATCTCTAATCCCCACAATACACAGTCACTTCATCTACATCATCTCATTCCTATTCGCCGTTTTCTAGGTGGACTTCAATTAAACATGAAATTCTCATCCCATCACTGCTATTGCCTAAAATAAATGAAAAAAGTCTTGGAAATACTGTATCTAGTAGCATCATTTGCTTCCAGTGTTGATTAACAGATAACATGTATTACTTGACTCTAGGGTTCCACTGGCACATACCATAAGATATGTAAAGAAGAAAAACCCAAATGGCAGGTATTGAAGGACCTATCTCCATCAAACTGATTGTTTTCTTACTTGTTCTTTTTTCTTCTTGTCACAAACAGCTTCTCCCATTTGATAGTTTCATTTCAGTATTAGCAGAAAAATATGAGAAGAGTCCAATAACTACTTTTTCCTCTATTCCCTCAGCATGCAAATTTCTTCCATACTAGTCTTTTTATATCAAATTATTTCTATTTTTTACTCATTCTGATCTGCATTACATGACAGGATGCCCTAATTCTAAATGCAATCCACCATCCACATGTTATACCCTTTTTAAAATTCTTAGGCCTATTCCATTGTGTCTATGGGTGATGCACTACACTGAAGCTCTCTTTACAAACAATGGAAAGCTCATATATATTTTTCATATACTTAATTAACCTCTCCATAATGTCCCTACTCCATGTGTTCTATCTTTCCCTTCATTGAGAACATTTCTGAAGGGAAAGACAGAGAGACAGGCAGATGGGAGGAAAACCCAGTCCTTCCTTGGTTTATAATCTTCTATATAAATAAAAATGTAACAATAGTTTGTTCAAAACCGCTAATCTCTGAAAATACTGCACCGATTGATTCCAAATTTTCACACAACGTTCCTTTGAAATACAGCACCAATGATATATATAGATTGTGTAGATGTCACACCTGTGCCAGGTACATGCAACGGAAATGTAAAAAATTGAAAAAAAGGTAGGTAGATGGATACAGAGAGAGCAGTGGGCCACAGGTTTTATGTCATACTTTATGACATAAAATACTCTGAGGGAGAAATACAGTAGATAGGTAGGTGGGTAGGTAGGTAGGTAGGTAGGTAGGTAGGTAGGTAGGTAGAGGGATAGAGAGGGAGAGGGAGAAATACGGTAGGTAGGTAGGTAGGTAGGTAGGTAGGTAGGTAGGTAGGTAGGCAGGCAGATAGGTAGGTAGAGGGATAGAGAGAGGGAGAAATACAGTAAGTAGATAGATTGGGGTTATATGGTGGTTGTGTGTACATGTTTGTGTGTGCAGGTGTAGGTCTACACACAGATTGGTTGGCCATTTAACCAGACCCGGCCACAACAACGCATAGCCGGGAATGGCTAGTCTCTAATAGATTGTGAGAATCAGCTTCAGAAAAGAAGGATTTTCTTGAGATCAGTAAAGGGTATTTTTAATGCATGCATCCAATTTTTAGTATCTTAAAAAAAAAATGTCTCCCAAAGATTAGCTCATTCCAGATTATTAATAGAGATAACAATCACAGCTATCACCCTGGGTTCAGTATTAGCAATTATTAAATTTTCTCAAAACAGGCAAGGTATATACAAAATTGATTAAGTTTTTTTGTCAAAATGTGTGTTGGTTTTTTTTTCTTCCCTCAGCTTCAACAATCAAAGTTCAGACTTGAAGGTAAGCTTTGTAGTCATTTGGCAATTATTCATTTGCTCACAGATAGCTAACCAATATCTAACAGCCAGATTTAGTGATGAAATAAAGGAATAGTGGCATAGGCTGGATATCTAAACAATAAAAAAAATAGAAGTACAATTGATAAATTGCACTAAAAGAAGGAACTTGTAATGAGCTGCTTTGATTTATGATCTTAATTTTCATTTCACATAAGTAATTTGTCTTAATACAAAACACAAGCCCTTCCCTCTCCTTTATTAAGTAATACATTTCATGTTTCATAACTTTAAAAAGAGGGGTAAAAACCAAGTATTTGGGTAATGTAGCAGATCATTTGCTTTAGATTACTACAAGGTGAAATTGAAGCAGATTTCAAGGAGGTAATATGTGACTATTGTTTTATTAATACAGTGCTGGGTTAGGACTAATTTTCATCTTAAGATAATGGATATAATTTAAATTGTTAAATTAAATTACTTATAAGAATTGATTTTCCTATTAACCAGGGGATAATTTGGTTTAATTCTGATACAGTAGAAGGTAATGTACTAATACACTTGGTAGAGTTTACAGTGCAGGATAGATAATTGGCATGAGTAAGGTGAAAAATTTGACAGGAATTCTACACATGTGCGGGGATAACAGAATCTATTTACTACATGTGGAGGGAAGGGCAGAAGAGAATCTATTAGTGCAAGTGGCACATGACTGCATGAGGGTAACAAGAACCAAGGCATGAAAGAAAAAAATCTGTCAACATGTTACCATGAAACTTAATAGTACCAATATTTTTTGGGTGTTTCATTGACTTTAAAATTTCCTTTTGCCTCAGAAGAGTGGTTAAACAAGGGTGTAAAATTAGCCAAGCACGACAAGTTAATTATTCAACAAATTAGGGCGAACCTAACATAATATTGAATGGTGCAAATTGTCAATTTGTCTTTAATTTTTATATATTTTAATAAAGCCATCCAAGATATTTCTGCCAATACAAAACTATAGGGGAAAGGAAAATAAAAGACCTTTGCTGACTGGAAATTTTAGTAATTGTTAATAGACGTTAACAATTAAAAGACTGACTATCACTGATCTTCTCATATGACTTACTCTTCTTCAGGGTCACCACCTCCTGAAAAGTGGGTTTAGGACTGGTCTTTTATGAAACAATTTATTGCTGGAAATGAAGAATACACCATTCCAAACTTAAGGACTTCTGGAAAGTTTAGAGATAGGACTTTCCAGAGGACCTTTGGGAATTGATTCTGGAAACATCTATGCAAAGTTTAATTTGTGCCATTAAGTGGGTAGTGACTCTTAGCAACCATATACCTAGATTTTCTCCAGAATTATTTGTTTTATTATAGTTAAATATTGCAGACACTATGTGTTTTATTATACAGGTAGTCCTCAACTTACAACCACAATTGAAGCCAAAATTTCTGTTGTTTAAGAGAGACATTTGTTAAGTGAACTTTGACCCTTTTTACGACCTTCCTTGCTACAACTGTTAAGTGAATCACTGCAATTGATAAATTAATAACCTGTTGTTAAGTGAATCTGGCTTCCCCATTGATTTTGCTTGTCAGAAAGTTCAAAAGGTGATCACATGACCCTGGGACACAGCAACCATCATAAATATGAACCAGTTGCTAAGCATCTGAATTTTGATCACATGATCATGGAGATGCTGAAAATGTCGTAGCTGTGGAAAAATGGTGATAAGTCACTTTTTTCAGTGTTGTAACTTTGAAAAGTCACTAAATCTGTTGTAAATCGGGGGCTACCTGCATACACTGGAAACTGTCTAGAGTCCAATTGGGTTGAGTGAATAAGTGTTATAAATAAATAAATATTCATAAAAACCTAAGAGCTATATTTACACCTGGCATACATTTCAATCTATCACACACATACTGTTTTACACATATAATACATTTTGTACTAATAGTCTTTGGTGAGTTCAGCATCCTACATTTTCTTTTGATCCTTTTTATTGTGAGAATAACTACTGTGTTTCCCCGAAAATAAGACAGGGTCTTATTTACTTTTGACCCCTGAAACAAGCACTTGGCCTTATTTTTGGGGAGGTCTTATTATTTTTGAGGTGCAGGAGGCGGTGAGTGTGATCATCTCATGGCTGCTGCTGTATTGCTATATTTTTGGGAGGGCTTATTTTCAAGGGAGGGCTTATTTTAGCACATGCGCTCAAAAGCCCGATTGGGCTTGTTATCCAGGGAGGTCTTATTTTTGGGGAAACAGGGTACATCATCAACTAAAGTTTGTGTCTTTCTACTCAAAGTTGGAATTAATTTTTCAGTCACATTAGTTAAGTGTGCTTCTTGTTATTTTCTCTTTCTATATTGCCTTCTTGGTCTTCTCCTGAATGTCTGCTTTTTATTTTCTTGTACCTCTGTTTTTTATTCTTCTCTCACAGTTCCAACTGCACAAAGAAATATAATCTTAACCTTCCCTTACAAGTTTTCAAGCTTTCTTTTAAAAAAACAAACTCATTTCTAAATCTGGAACAGACATACAAAGTTCTATGTCCTACTACAAGTTTAATGGCTTTGGGTGTGTGTGAACCCTACCAATTGTGATTTAATAGGTTATAGTTGAACAGAACATGGTTCAATGCATTGTGGATGCTGGATGCAACATCTAAGTGCTCCAAATTATTCTCTTCATAGGGTAGAATAAAGGAGTGTCCTACTTTCCATCACTTTTCTGCTATTGTTATGTACATGAAAAAGTTAAAGTTGGAATGGCCCCTCTTTCTTATCTTTCTTTGTTTCCAGTGGTTCTGAAAAGTTCTGTTCTATAGAAATACAGATAAAGAAGATTATTTCGTCCTTCGTTAAGTCCTCTGACTTTTTGTCTTTTTCCCTGTTGTTCCTCTCTCTTTCCCTTCCTTCCTCTTCCTGCTGTTTGTCCCATTTTCAGCAGTTAACTCTTTTTGATATCTTTTTTGCTAGCTGAATTGAGTGAGACATATGCTTACTCTGATCTGACTGGGAACATGTTGGGTGTAAGCTCAACTGGCAATACCAACAGTAACTTCCTAAAGTGTAAATTCAGTCTTAATTACTTTTTGAACGATAATTGTGAATTTCCCTCCTGGAAACCCTTGTCTTTAGAGCAAGGAAAAGGTAAAGGTTCCCCTCGCACATATGTGCTAGTCATTCCTGATTTTAGTGGGCAATGCTCATCTCCGTTTCAAAGCTGAAGAGGGAGTGCTGTCCGAAAACATCTCTGTGGTCATGTGGCCGGCATGACTAAATGCCGAAGGCGCATGGAATGCTGTTATCTTCCCACCAACTGTGGTTCCTATTTTTCTACTTGCATTTTTACATGCTTTCAAACTGCTAGGTTGACAGAAGCTGGGACAAGTAACAGGAGGTCATTCCATTATGTGGTGCTAGGGATTTGAACCGCCAAACTACCAACCTTTCTGATTGACAAACTCAGCATCTTGGCCATTGAGCCACTACATTCCTTGCAGTGACTAGAGCAAGATAAATACATAAATATAGCAATAGCCTTAGACTTATATACCACTTCACAGTGCTTTACAGCTCTCTCTCTAAGAAATTTTACAGAGTCAGCATATTGCCCCTAACAATTTGGGTCCTTTTTTTTACAGACCTCGGAAGGATGGAAGGCTGAGTCAACCTTGAACTGGTGAGCTGGCAGCCGGCAGTCAGCAGAAGTGCCCTGCAATACTGCATTCTAACCACTGCGCCACCATAGCTCTCTTAAATACAAAAGTACCAAAGTTCGTTTTAAAATTCCCTGAGCAGGAAGAGTCAACAATATTTTGAAAACCTTTATGGTTTCCAGGGGCAGATCATCTCAACACATGCTTAATTCTCTCTGTTGTTGCTTCTAACAGGAATGCCAGAAAATAAGCACATCCCAGATGAAGCAATACGATGGATTCACATTGATTTTCCCTTTCTTGAAATATTGCAATCCACTGGGAAATGTTGTCCATCCAAACTATTTTTATTTTTAATTCAATTTATTTTGTCCATATTTTTCTCTTAGGTGACATGTACTACGCACAAACCTGTCTAGGACAAAAGGGAAGAACATTTCCTTCACTTACACAAAAGCTTGAAATTAGTACTGTGACGATTCTCAGCTTTGCAAAATATTTAAACATCAGCTGCAATATAGTGTTGTTTTCCCGTGAAGAAACCATTTAATTTTATTCTCATTGCTGATGTTATTTGGGGTATTAAGGATGAAATCCAAAGGAGGGAGTCGGACTAAAAACCTTTAAGTTCCTAACTGTTTTGCAAATATCACTGTATAAAGGTCACTATGTAATTATAATTTTGCTGCCCTTCAATGCTCAAAGATTTCACAGTATCTGTGAAAGGAAAGGAAGACATTGAAACAAAATGCTAATTTATATCGTTTATTATAAAATTGTGTGTGAGAGAGAAAGAGAAGAAGAAAAAAAAACCTTGTAAAACGTATGAAGAATTTAAACTGCTAAAGCAATAAATATCCAAATATAAAGCTACATAAATATTTGTGCATTCCTCAGTCTGCTTGTATGACTGATTAAGATCTGGGAAACAACAGAAAAGAACATTAGTAAAGTCTATGAATGGCCCCTAGCAAGAATCATATGCTTCACCTGTCTTTAATCCCCACATTGTTTGACATTTTCACTATCTTTTTGCTACATTATGCCTTCTCTGAGTCATATGATCTCTGTCAGCCTTCCAATCACAGTAAAATCGCTTATAGAGGCTATTTGGCAGTTTCCACAAAGATATTGAACCCCAATGTCCCTAGAAGTTATCTGAGGTAATTTCTGAGGTATTTCTGAAGAAGATTAAAGTTATGACATTAGCAGAACCAGAACTAATAGAAAAACAAAAACTTATTGGAAAAATGAGAATGTTTTCAAACGTACAGGTATACTTGGTTTGTGCATGATTTTTAATATATCTGTGCATGTAATTTTTCCTTTTTCTTTCCTTGCATATCAATTATAACTGTACCTATTCATTCTAATGTAACAAAAATCTCACAATGTTTTTCTGCTTTGACCCATCTTATTCTTACAGGTTGAGACTTTATATTGTGTAGGCTATCAACATAATTGCATACTTTAGTTTTGAGAAAATTACAGCTGAGTTCCTCTTCTAATCTTAGGTATTCTGGGTCTTAAATAGTTTTGTTAGATTTGTGACAGATTTGCAAGATAAGATATATCTTCTGGTTCCAGGAACCGGAGTGGGTTTTACTGAAACTGTTCTCCAATAGTCGAGAGCAAAATGTATGTGATAAGGTTAATTGAACTGTTGGATAATTAACAGTGTTATCTGGTGCTGACAATATGTGAGAATTGATCATATGCTGCACAATGCTTCAATGTCAGTGATGAACACAATTGCTAGTCTTTCAACATGCACATGTATCTAACATCAAAGGTAATTACTGAAACATAGAGCTGTGCAAATCTTTTAAAATAGTCTCTTTGGAATGTGCAAAGAAGCATGGATGAAGCAAGTATTTTTGAGCAGTTGAAGCAACTATGACTTTTTCAGCTGCATAAAGAACAATTTGCTTCCCTTTTGGTCCAGCAAAGTAAAATCTTTCTGCTTCAATGAATTACCGAGAGATGGGTTGTGAATACTCCTACGTAATGCAAAACACCTGCTTCAAATAGATTTCCACACCTGGGTTAAATCTGACACCCAGATCATTCATATTCAATCATTTAAATTACATTTTAGAACCTTCAGGAGATACTTTTGTTTGATATAGTAAGTCATGGCGGTCACCGTTCTCTTGAAAGTAATTGTTTCTTTCAGATAAATATGATCATACAGCATTTGGACTCAAAAGATATTATCCAGATCCAGATTTGTTGGTTGTGAAATGCTGTTTCTGGAGACTTCTTGATTGCCTTAGGAAAATGTTCACAGTGTGATAATGAAATGAAAGGTGGAAAGCTATGACCAAAGGGATGTTTATTTCTGGCTGATTGACTTATCACTTCCATGCAGGAGAATTTCTTTAATAAAATGTTTATCGTTGATGTTCTTTTTTTTATATTGAAAAAGTTTTATTGGTTTTACATTTTTTCTATAGGGTAGGGTAAGGGATACAAAGAAATTTTGAGAGCATTCACGTCAGAGTCGTCGGCCCTTCCGAGACCTCAAAATACACAATAAAAAAATAACAAAAAAAAGCATTTTTCATAACACTACAAGGTAAAAGCAAGTACATATACCTAAATTCTCAGTTTCATGCTGTCAGACATTTACAAAACATCCAGAAAATATTATGCAAAATTGTTCAGAAAAATCAAGGCAAAGTTATTTTTTCGATCTAAGTCTCTTGGCTATTGTATCTTCTTTTTCTCCTCCCTGGCCCCCAGCGGGCGGGGCCGTGGCCCCCTCCGTCCCCCCTGGATCTTCCCCCAGGGCAGAGGAATGTTTTTTAAGAAAGGCTTCCGCCTCAGCAACTGTTTTAATCCTCACTCTTCCTCCTTCCCAGAACACCAGCATCCCTTCGGGTGTCACCCACTTGAACCAAATCCCGTGATCAAACAATGTTTTAGACAAGAAGGAAAATTTCCTTCTTGCATCTCTAATCTTTCTAGGGATCTGCTTCAAGATAGCAACCGTTTTTTGTTGATAGATTAACGGACTTTCTCTCTGCACTTTCAGGATTTCCTCTCTGGTTGACCTTCTAACAAATTTCACATGTATCTCTCTAGGCACTTCATTTATCCTGGCATATGCTGAGTTAATTCTATAGGCTAGGTCAATGTCCCCCCTGATCTCATCTTTAGGTTTTTGTAAATAGTCTGCTAAAATTGTACTCATAAGATCAGGGAGGCATTCACCAGATTCCTCAAGAACGTTCTGAAATCTCAAAAAATATGTCATTCTTTCCATATCAATCCTAGACACATGCCCATCTGTTTCCCCAACCTCTTTAGTAACATTTTTAATCTCTCCCTTAACCCCCACCAACCCCCCTTCCAATTCTTCAGTCTTCTGTGTGTTTTCCAGCACTTGCTTCCAATAGCTCCTTCTTGAAATTGATGTTTTCAGCCCTCTGGGCCTGAATTTCTTTTACCAAAGTTTGTATAACAGTTTCAAGAGAAGCCATCCATTGTTCTAAACTTGTCAGTGCTGTTTCTTGAGCCATCTTAACTGTTAGAGTCAGTGCCACCAAAATGGCGTTTTCAGGGTGGGGTTGGTGAGACTAACCGGGAGCCAAAAGTTCAGATCAAGGTTGAAACGTTGTAAAATTCAGGAACCAAGAGAGAGACAATTTTCCAACTCAATAGTTATAATAGCGAAGGTAATCCAGAAAGGAACCATAAATCCAACAAGAAAAAAATTCTTCATTAATATCCAGAGAGTCCCAATTGTAAAGAGACGCTGGGAATTTTCCATAGTTAAAATAGTCAGGCAGGGACAAAGAAAAGCCACCTTCCACCGCCCATCTCAGAGCCCAGAGGAGAGAGTAGAAAAATAAATTTTTTAACCAGCCAGACCTAGAAACAATGTTGCAAGTAGCCGCATACCACTTTCCCTTGTTAGAGACAGTCCGGATTTAAGATTTCCGCTTTCTCTTCCAGAGAAGCCATTTTAGAGTGCCGCTTAAGTCCGAGGGGGGGGGGGTTTGAAAACAAACACCCCCCTCCCAGTC
The DNA here is from genome assembly GCA_039707465.1 of Rhabdophis nuchalis. Taxonomy (NCBI): domain Eukaryota; kingdom Metazoa; phylum Chordata; class Lepidosauria; order Squamata; family Natricidae; genus Rhabdophis; species Rhabdophis nuchalis. Next base: position 169,847,523 of record CM077644.1, on the reverse strand, counting down.
CGTTCAGCTTGGCTGGCAGCAAGGAAAAAAAGTCTTTTTAAACTCACTCTCCCTCGCAGCTGAAGCCTCGGCAAACCTTCCGATCTCTTCCGCTCAGCCCTCTATATTGAAGTGAATGGCGCCGACAGCCGTTGGCGAAGGGAGAACCCCCCGCAGCATGTTCCTCCTCACCTAGGTCGCGGAGGGGATCGCTCTCCCCACCGCCGTGAGGAAGAACGTCTCCTCCGAGCCGACCCTACGGGAGACCTCCGGTAACCAGAGTGTCTCGCCCCCGTGGGGGGGCAGAAAAGGCAACAAAGCGGCGAGCGAGCCCCAGGCTCGCCCGTCGCCGCTGGAGCCGGAACCGGAAGCCCCTATCGTTGATGTTCTAATCAATGATAGCTGCGCAGTATTTTTAGCATGAATATGAATGTATGTGTGTGTGTGTGTTTTCGTAGATTTTCACAGGTGTAGGTATGCTAGTTTTGTTGTATTCATGTCTTTTGCCATGTAAGATTGAGATAGTCTTGGCAAGGTTTCGGCGAGGTCCCACTCACCATTCTCAGGGCGGTGTTTTCGGCTTCGTGCTTGTGTGAGTAAAGCGTGGTTGGAGCTGCCGTCTTTCTATAAATCTTGGTGTGTGTGTGTGGAGTGCTGGCTTTCTTGCTGTAAGTGGGTTGATTGGCTGTGTAGTTGTATCATGATTGGTAGATTGGTACTGATTGGTGCTGGCTGTGTGTCCGTTGTTCTTTTGTGTTGTATTGACCTAGGTGGTGGGTGGGACTCATTTGTTGACTAGGGCTGGTTTCCAGATGTCTGGTAGGCAGGAGGTTTGTCACGTTTATTCATGTTGGGGGGGGTGTTTCTCTATTTCTAACTGAACACTTCAACAAGAGAATAATTATGGAAGCTATCGAAATAGAAAAACACTCCCACAACATGAATAAACGTGACGATACCTCCTGCCTACCAGACATCTGGAAACCAGCCCTAGTCACTCACTACCCAAGTCGTTACAACACAAAAGAACAACGGACACACAGCCAGCACCAATCAGTACCAATCTAACCGGCCTGAGGATGGCGAGTGGGACCTTGTCGAAACGTTGCCAAGACTATCTCAATCTTACATGGGAAATATATTTGGGACAATTTGTTTAATTCTTATTTTAGCTATTTATGTATTTTATATTTGCTTTTTTAACTTCCCTGTGCACCGCTCCGAGTCCCTTTGGGGAGAGGAGGCAGTCTATAAATAAAATTATTATTATTATTATTAAATAATGCAACCAACTTATAGATGATTTCTGTTTACAGATTTAGGACAGGAGGGTGTTCGTGCTAGAAAAAAGTTGACATCAATGAGTTTATTATAAAAATGAGCAATTCAAAGGAAAGAAATCTATGGAAGGGGGAGGGGGTTCCTGATGTTAATGCAATGTAGAATTGCCGATATAATGTTTATTTTAGTTCTCTTTTTAGTTTGCTTTTCATCAAGATGAAATTATAATACAATTATATAAGCAGTTGGTTATCAGTTGTCTTATAGAATGTCCAATTCAAATTTTTCATACATAGACAACATACGATAAAGTAAGTGTGTCTATTGGTTTACCATATAATTTAAGTTAGCATTATCCACTAAATGTGACTGTATTGCAAGAGAGGTATAGCTTTACTAAATTCTTTATAACTTTGGGAGAAACATTCTTCACAACAATATTGACATTATCAGCCTTTGTGTAATTTTAAACCTGTACTGTTGGTTGGAATGTAAATGTAAAGACAAGTTGAGGGGGAAATTATCCCTATTCTGTATCCACCTTGTAGGTATCCCCAGCATAGGTATCCTGTTATTAAGAAAAGAGCCAGACAGCTAACAACAGCCAGAAAGAGAAGAAAATAATCCTGGTTAGGACAGATGGCCAGAAAAGAGGACCCTGAACTTATAGTGAAACCTGGGTATCAAAGGACACATAAGAACCATTCATGACTTCATTCCCTGGTAACCTCAGGGCCATTTATGTCATACCTAAATAGAGATACTGAAGAAATGCTTCAATGGTGAAATTCAATTTGTTTTACTCTGGTTCTGTGGGCGTGGTATGGCTTTGTGGGCGTGGCAGGGGAAGGATACTACAAAATCCCTATTCCTTCCTCACTCCTGGGAGAAGGTTACGGCAAAATTCCCATTCCCTCCCCACCCCACTAACCTACTTTCCATCTTCATTCTGTTGTTCAGGGCAGCAAAGGAAAATTGACTGGGAGGCAGCAGGGCGGGGCCAACCTATTGGCCGGTTCTCCAAACTACTCAAAATTTCTGCTAATTGGCTGAATACCACCTCTGAATGCATTCCATAGTTTAGAAGTGACCCAAAATAAAGCTGTATCCTATAAATGCAATAAAGAAATAACCCAAGCAGAGATTCCCTCAGAAGGATCACATCACATTTGAGAAGGCCTTATGCAATATATGTGATTCCATGCTTCTGGATTTCTAAAACATTTGTTTGGGATTATTTTCCATGATGATGATTCCATGATCCTTTTCCTCTCATAAGATTTAGCCCTGCACGCTTCAAAATAAATGTGCCTCATCTTAAAGTCAAATGAGCCATACAATCTGCATTTGTTTTGCCTATTTGTTTTCCTATCTCTTAATATCTGCAATATTAAAACACAACAGAAAAAAACAGATCAAAATGGAAACAAAAAACAAACTCTTTAGCTCTAGACATTTTCAGTAGGTATATCTATCTTTGTTTTTTGTTTAATTTTTCGAGGAGATTTTTTTTCCCCCCTGATGTTCTATTAGGAGAGATTTTGGTCATATAAAATCAACTGAATTCATAAATCTCTGATGTAAGAAGAGAAATAAATTTTTAAAAGCCTTCCTAGTTTCCAGGCTCCGGAGCCCAGATATGTAAAAGAATTTTCCTTGGAAAGTAGGAAAACACCAAGAAAACTGATGTGTGAACAGAATTGTAAGGCTATATTTGTGCTTCTTTCTCTTTGCACAAGCCAGGACCTATTTTTCTCAGCAAATTGTCTTGATCTTCAAGGAGTTGTTTGGAGAAACCTTTGGAGAGCTAGAATGGAGGAGAAAAATTTTTTAGTATCCACCCAAGCTTCTGAAGAAGGTATTTGGTTTTATTACTTATTACTTTCTAGCTCTGTCTCGGTTTCTCTCTCTCTCAGTTAATTTGCCATCAGCCTCATTATTTAATTCATTGTTAAATTTATGATTAAAATATATTTTAGTTCGCCTGTAAGTCAAGTAGAAAAAAAGAGGATGAATAAAATGACCATTTATTATTCAATACAGAATAAAGAGCTGTGAACGTAGGCATGTAAGGATTAGCAGAAATGGCTTTTAAAGACCATCATATAAATGGAGGATGAAATTAGAGAGACCATTTCTGCAAATGTTTTTTTTTAAGATAACTTCAAAATAAAACTTCCATGAAAATTAGACTTGAAAAAAATTGGACATCAGTAATTGTGGAAGAAAGAAGCAATAGGGTGATAATTGGAAAGAAGAACAAAACTATTTGCTTCCTTTGTCTTCAATAAAATATAAATGAACAATATTGCCTGATTTACTGATGTATCAAAAATGCATCATCCTTTATTAGGCAGTAAAAGAAATATTCTCTAGAACGGAACAGAAGAGAATAGAAATAGGCATTTATTTTCTAAGAAATTTAATCTCTTCAAAATTTTGGATATTTACTTAACATTTTTATTTGATTTTATTTGGGCTACATAATTTAGTGCCCAAATTCAGTAATGCTGGTGCATCAATCTCAAAGTTAAGAGGCTGAGAAATATAATAAATTATGTAGCTGATGCAGATTTTAAAAAAAGCATTTTAAAATGTTAATTGAATCACATGGAACATCTATATGTTTCTATTCATCCCTGAAATTTGTATAGATTGTTTCATTCCAAAGTGGTATTCAGCAGGTTCTGATCAGTTCTGGAGAACCGGTAGCAGAAATTTTGAGTAGTTCAGAAAACTGATAAATATCACCTCTGACTGGCCCTGCCCCCATCTATTCTCTGCCTCCCGAGTCCCAGCTGATAGAGAGGAAATGGGGATTTTGCAGTAACCTTTCCCTGGAATGGGGACAGAATGGAAATTTTACAGTATCTTTCCCCTGCCACGCCCACCAAGCCATGCACACCAAGTCCTACTACGGCTACCAAGCCACGGCCACATAACTGGTAGTAAAAAAAAAAGTGAATCGCACCACTGGTTTTATGGCATTTTCTTTCAGAATCATAATAATAATTTTGGGAAAGTAATCTTTCTGTGGGTTCTAGTCGTTTAGTGACTGCTCTGTTTAGTGACCTTTCAGAGTTGTGAAGAAAGCAACTCTGTGACCAATTTTCTCATTTATAACCGTTGCTGGTCTGTAAAGCAAAGCGAAGCTGAAGTGAGATGATAAGCACAAGCAGAGTTTCACTTAGTGACTTGTTTCATTTAATGACCAACTTGCCAATCTCAATTTGTGGTCACTCCAAGAGGACCTCTGTAAATGATTCTATCGGTTTCTTATAATCATCCTAGTGGAAAATACTTCTGTTAAATCCCACTGAGAATTAAAAAAAAAAAAAGCCTATGGAAAGAATGCAGTGTTTGTGGGCCATCGACAACAAAGATTTCCACACACAAGACAAGAAGGCACTAGGTTTCTGCTGGCTTAGGAGTCATCTCAGTGACAGATGAAGCCTGACAACACTTCTGTTCCTTTTATGTCCACCGTACCATTGTTTGGGAGTGTCATAGGATCTACTTGTAAAATACAGCAAAGTTGCCGAGCTGGAAATTTTAGCATAACTTTCTTTAGAAAAAGGAGGGTGGAAATATTTAAAATATTCTAAACTGGGAGAACACCTGGAAAATCACAGCTTGATTTAGGATAGCTGTTCCGGTAGAAGAGTACATGCTTAATTAAACACATTTTTAAAAAATAATTCTGCTGTGGCTGATAAAACTCATTCAGTAAGCTTATATTTTAGAGAGAAAAAGCCTAACCATGTCTTTTACAAAGTTGTACACTTAAGGTACATATTTATAACTCAGTTTATAAATCCTAGGAAATATTATGATTAATAACTAGCAGAATGCAAATGAAGAGCTTCCTTCATCTACTGTTGTTTCTGATATCTAATTCTGCACGATATCCAAGAATCATTTATGGAAAAACCGTATCATTTATGAAGGATTATAGGTAGTCATCAATTTATGATGACATAAGGGACCAGAATTTTTGTCGCTAAGTAAAGGGGTAGTTAAGTAAGCTACCCCTGATTTTATGATCTTTTTTGCCATGGTTATTAAAAGAGAGTGGCTCATTTATTCAGTGAACTAGCTGGATACCCGTGCTTCGCGATGAAGCTATGTAATCGGACAATGCAGGAGAAATCTGATTCAATCCATTGGCTTAGTGATGGTCGGTGATTGAAACACATAAAGGAATATCACTCAATCAACCAATTTCATTGTAATTTTTACAATGACAATAAAGATTATTATTATTATTATTATTATTATTATTATTATTATTATTATTATTATTATTATTATTATTATTATTATTATTATTATTATTATTACTATTATTATTATTACTCCCGCCACCTTGAGTTTGGAAGCAGCTTCATAGGTGGAAGGCATAGATATTTTGGTGGGGTACCAACGTTTAGTACTGTACCGCTCCTGAGTAAAGGAATGGAACATCTGCCAGTTTGAACTGAGGTAACAGAATGTGAGGCAACTGGCAGTTGGAACAGAGTTCTTTTCAGGTAGGGAGGGGGAGTAGAATGTCTAATGACTTAACATCACAGCATGTTAATATAAGGAAGTAAGAAGAGAGTTCTTTTCAGGTGGGGAGGGGGAGTAGAACTCCTTAACATCAGAGCATTCTAATTATTGCATAAGAAATAGTAATGATCTGATGGTCATTTAAAAAAAACAAAAACCCTTACTTAGCGAGCACATAGAAGCCAAGAGGAACATATGTGCCAAATTTCAAGTTTGTAGGCTTTACGGTTCTGGAGATTTCATGAAGTTGCATGAATGGTATTTGGCATAGATGATAGATAGATAGATAGATAGATAGATAGATAGATAGATAGATAGATAGATAGATAGATAGATAGATAGATAGATAGATAGATAGATAGATAGATAGATAGATTACGAAGTCGTAAAGTCAATCCAGCTCCCCCCATTATGGAAAAGTCATAAATGATGATCAAATGACCCAGGGCCATTGCACACATTGTAACTACATGCCAAGTACCCAAATTTTGATAACATGACCATGGGGATGCTGTGACGGTCATCAATATGAGGTCTTGTTGCAAGTCACTTTTTTCAGTGCTGTTGTAACTTTGAATGGTTGTTAACTGAACAGTTATAAGTTGAGGACTTATAGAAGTTTTATGTTTGTTTATTGGCTTGCTAAATTCAGGATTGACTCCACAAAACACAAGCTAATGGTTCAATTCTGGCTAATATAAACAGGTGGTTTCAGGTATTATGACCGCAATTAAGTACAAAATTCCCATTGCTAAGCAAAATATTTGTTAAGTGAGTTTTGCCCCATTTTATGACCTTTCTAGTCACAGTTAGTAAGTGAATCAGTGGCGTTGTTAACTTAGTAACACAATTGTTAAGTGAATATGTCTTCCCCATTGTTTTTGCTTGACAGAAGTCCACAAAAGATGATCACATGACCCCAGGACACTGCAACTATCATACATACGAACTGGTTGCCAAGCATTCACATTTTGGTCATATAACCATGGGAATGCTGCAATGGTGGTAAGTGTGAAAAATGGCTGTAGATCACTTTTTTCAGGGCTGTTACTTTGAATGGTCACTAAACAAATTGTAGACCAAGGACCTTTTCTGATTACAAGATTTTATTAAAAGGTTTTTGTGAGCTACAGAAAATTTCACTGAATGATCTTCCTCTATATCCTATAGCACTTGTGCCAGAAGTGGTACGCAGAGCCATCTCTCCCGGCACACGAGCCGTCACCAGTTGCTCTTCCAGCATTCTGGTGTGCTGGCCAGCTGGTCTTTACGCACGTGGAAGTGCCAGAAACTGGAAGAGCAGCCTCCCAGTGCATATGCACGTGCCAAGAATATTATCTTTTGGTTTCCAGCGCCACATGCGCACTGACCAGCTGGTCTTCGCGTGTGCATGCGCACCAGAAACTGAAAGACCAGGTGGCTGGTGCGCATGCAGAATATCATTTTCTCTGCATGCACATTGAGCAGCTGCTGTTCCGGTTTTTGGCACGTGCCCATTTTGGCACTCGATGCTGAAAAGGTTCGCCAAGTCTGCTCTATACTGTAACAGTTTAGCCACTCTAATGGCTATCAAATTCCTTCTGGTTTTTGGTTAACACAGACTGACACAAGTTCTCCCACAATGCGTCGTCTTTTCTGTCACTTTCTCCTATTTACACCATTTGAAGGATACAATTTTAAATCAGCGAAATTACCGTTGTAACTAAAGTTTCTGGCAACGTAGATCAAATTGCATTTTTAAAAAAAGCCCTTTCCTAAGTAGACAACTGATACTTTTTAACTTTGCTGCTCCCACTCTGCCTGTAATTTTTCTGCTGCAATTTGTACAGGAGAGAGAAGTGGATAAACATAATGCAGTTTGACCTCCTGTTTTTCCCCACAGCTACCCATTAAAGAAGGAAGCCTTCAAGGTGTAAGTTGCTAGGTATGAGCTTCAATTTAGAAAACGAGGCTTGACGCACACATGGTAAACCAGTAAAAAAATATGTCACTCAGACACTTTCTCTGAAACCCTTCAGAGTTCCAGGAGATTTAGCCCATTTTTCTCCCCACCGCCTAATTGTTCAACTATGCATTCAGCGCTTGCTGTTAATTCAACGATCTTTAAAAGGTAATGACCAGGGTATGGAGATGAGTGGAGTGGATAGATGGATACTTGATATTTCTGGATAATATTTGTCCTAACAAAGGCTTGCATGGTACCTGCTCCCATTGGCTTCTTGTTCCTTCTGTTCCTTCTCCTGAAGGTCTCCTTCACATCTGTAGTTGAAAGGCTTGACCTGGTCTTCTTATGGAAACAGCTTCCTCTCTTTCTCCCATGTGCTTTTTCCAGTGCTGCCCCCATCCTAAGCCTCTAGCTGCCTCTGTTACCCATTTCACAAGTCCCAGCATCCATGTGGCTGTAAAAATCATATGGACTATGAGTCTTGTTACCTCCACTCAGGGACTGCCTCAGTGTCTAGGGAGATTCACCTAGTTCACAGTTGTCCCAAAGGTGCTTTTTCAAAAGGCAATTGGGCTTTCTTTGTTTTCCCTTGAAGATGTTTTGCTTCTTATTCAAGAAGCTTCTTCAGAACTGAGGAAGCCTTTTAGATGAGAAGCAAAAAGTATGTTTGCCTTTTGAGAAAACACCTTTGAGACAATTACTTTAGTGCCTTCCTATCTCATTCAGTCCTCAGTTTATAAAAGAAATATTTTTTAAAAAAAATTAGTGGGGGAGGACTTTCCACTCTTATTTTCTATCATTGTAATTACTTGGAAGTCATCTTGAAGTTCTAAATTGGGCTGACTTTTACTTGCAACTCTGCACAAACCGAACATTCTTACCAAGACTGGGTTCCCTCCCCCCCTTCAATCATTGAAATGGTAATGAAATTTCGGGCTCGAAATCTTTTTAAAAGTATACTTTAGAGAAAGTTGCAAATAAAAATAAATGTAATCCTTCTATTGTATGATTTAATTATTAGAGTTACATGATAACCCAACTGGCCAAGTGACTTGATGAGTTATAAGTGAATATATGCAAAGGTTGAAAGCATTGAAGTTATTGTGAGTGGTTCATCGTCTCCAGGAAACCTGAGAATGTGAATGAGTGAAGGGCAGAGTATTCTTTCTATTCTTAGAAATGCAAGCTATCAATCTGCAAATAATCTTTGAGGTTGGTTCAGAGCAGTGGTGGGTTTCAAATTTTTTAGAACCTACTCTGTAGGTGTGGCCTATTTTGTGGGCGTGGCTTGGCAGTCATGTGACAGGGCAGGAGTGGCCACCTTTTAAAATGTGGTGAAACTCATTTAACAACGCTCTTGCTTAGCAACCAAAATTTTGGACTCAATTGTGATGATAAATTCTTTCTTTCTTTCTTTCTTTCTTTCTTTCTTTCTTTCTTTCTTTCTTTCTTTCTTTCTTTCTTTCTTTCTTTCTTTCTTTCCTTCCTTTCCTTTCCTTTCCGTTGGGTCACTGGCAGCGGCGGGCCAGATTTACTTCCAGGTACGCCAGTGGAACCCCCTCTCACCGGTTCTCTAAATTTCACCAATCGGCTCTCGTGAGTAGGTGCGAGCCTGCAGAAACCCACCACTGGTTCAGAGGATTGATTCATAACATTGAGCTTGATTCAGAAGTTCACAGATAAAAGTTCTTCTGCAGAATTACGCCCTACATAGGAGGTAGATGAAAATAATGGTGGGTGGTTTTCTCCTTAGTAGTTCCTTGATTAGGATATTGTTTTCTGCTTGATTGTTTGTCTGGTGTTAATCCCTGTTTATCTGAGTGTTGGCGGCTGGAGAAAATGTGGGGTTTTTTTGTTCCTTCTTTCTTAGCTTTTTATTGTCTCTTTTGAATGTGTGTTGATATGGTTTATTTCAAAGCATCTATTTTGTTCTGTGTTCCCTAGTGTGTATAGATTGTAAAGAAAAATTATAACAAGATCGGGTATGATGTGTATATCCCTAATTATCATTCCCATAAATCTGTCGGGGGTGAAAAACGCATAAAAGGTTTTCCCCTTTCCCATAGCCTAGAAATGTTTGGCCCTGTTTTAATACTTGCCATTAAAATAATACTTTTATTTGAATCTTGTTTCATGGAACTCTTTCTAAGGATTATCATGCTTTGAAATGACCTTTTCTTGTAGAAATGAGAGGATGTGACACTATGATTTTATATGTCCCAGGTTTAAACGTTAAAAAGTTGAATGTGATATATTAATATTCTTCACTTATTTTTTTTTCTTTTTCACTTTATTGTTATAATTGTTCTTTCTAGGTATTATTTTTTATTTTTGTCTGTAAAGTTACCCTATAAAATAATAAGCCTTAAAAATGCCTTAAAAGTTTATTGTTACAAGGTAGCGGCAACTATTGCAGGGGTCTCCAACTTTTGCAACTTTAAGTCTGAAGGACTTCAGCTCCCAGAATTCTCCAGCCAGCAAAGCTGGCTGGAGAAGTCTGGGAGCTGAAGTCCTTCAGACTTAAAGTTGCAAAGGTTGGAGACCCCTGAACTATTGGATAGATGAAGAGGCACTGGTGACTGGATTGTTTTAAATTTTTTATGGTTGCATTTTAACTATGCATCATTATATATATTGAAAAACAAAATTATGTTTTAACATCACTGTTATTTTTTCCCCCTTGCTATCTTGATCATTTTATTGACAGAAAATCAAAATGTAACACTTATACAGATCAGAGCTTAAATGTGTGTGTGTGTGTGTGTGTGTGTGTGTGTAAACAATCAAAACTAAATGATTTATGTTATTTATAACTGACCTCACATACAGCCTGCAGCTATTTGTATGCATCTGTGAAACCAAACCAAATCTATTTCAAATCTAACACTTGTTTCAGTTGATTTTTCAAGAAATCATTCTCTCCTATCTACAAATTAAAAAGATCAAATCTTACCTCCATGACTATTATCTAGAATTGATCTTGATTAATCTATTAAGCATTATTACATATTCCCACCTGCTTTTTTAATTTTAGTTGTTCATCAATTTCATAGAGATCTCTATCCAACAAGGGTTAGCCATAACCAATTGCTGTTAAAAATGATGTAATAAGTTATTCAAGACTAATTTAAAATATACAACCTTGACTAGAACGTAGAAACGATTGGGTTTTTTCCTCTGATTAGTGTCAAAAGAGACCACCATTAAAGCTTATCAAGTAAAATGTTTGTTTGTAATGTTTTAAAACAAGATTTAAAACAATTCTCAGTTACATGTTATTAAATGTATTATTTGAAAAATTGGAGCTAAATTGGTAATTATGTTTTCCATTAAGTTTTCCTTTCTTTGAAGAACACTAGTAGAATATACATGAACTTATCACACACAAGTTCCTTTTTTCTGATATACAAAATTATAATTACATTTGGTTTTGTGGAAAGTTGCTTCCTGAAATAAATTTATTGAGGATATTAGAATGAGACAAATATAAAGGGTTTAATTTCCAAAAGCTATTAAAAACACACCTTAGTGAAATGTGTGTTTGAAGTTCAAATGAAAGACTATATCTGAATATACTAATCCTCAGGAGAATTCATGACACCTGTCATGCACTGTAAAGGTTTATAAATGTTTTCTTCTGCAAAGTCAACTACAAACATCATAAGACTTTCTGTAAATATATCTTCTAGCCTCTTTGTTTGAACAGAAATATTGGATTTCCCATATTATAGTTATAAACCAGAGATTATTTTAGATTCTTTTAAAAATATTTGATTAATAGACTTTCACTTTTGCCCTGGGATCAAGTTTCAATCATTGTTTTAAGTGTTTGAAAATATTTGAATTTTGAATGCAATATGGCAAGAAAAGTTTCTTCCATGTGCATTATTTTTACAGAAACACACACCTACAGACATATATATATGTCCTTCCTCCTGGAAGCACCAAGCCGGAAGCACCAGCCTGAAGATGATGAATGAGACTTCATCGAAACGTCGTGAAGATACTTCCAATTCTACGCGGGAGAAAACCCGAACAACCAAAGACCTACATACAAACACCCGCGAAACCGGATATCTCAAGGCATAGAGAGCCTTGCCTCAAATGCTGGAAAGCACCGGTTCAAATCCCAGTAGAAGGAGTATGGCCAGCTGAAGAAGGCTAATAAGCCTGAAATGGATCCATCTTGGTCTCTTTATTTTCAGCCCTTAAAAATCTAACATATATATATGTAGGTCTTTGGTTGTTCGGGTTTTCTCCCGCGTAGAATTGGAAGTATCTTCACGACGTTTCGATGAAATCTCATTCATCATCTTCAGGCTGGTGCTTCGGGCTTGGTGCTTCCAGGAGCAATGTGAGATCTCAGCCGGTTCCTCTTTTTAACAGCTTCTGATTTGTGGTCATCTTCGGTGTGGGTTTGGGTTTGCTTTTTGCGTGGATGTGTGATAGTGACATCCTGTGTGGTTTTCGTGAGTGTGGGTCTGGTATCATTCTTTGTGTTAGGGACTCGTTTGTCAATGAGGGCAGGTTTCCAAATGGCTGGTAGGCGGGAGGTATCATCTCGTTTATTCATGCTGTGTGGCCGAGATGATACCTCCCGCCTACCAGCCATTTGGAAACCTGCCCTCATTGACAAATGAGTCCCTAACACAAAGAATGATACCAGACCCACACTCACGAAAACCACACAGGATGTCACTATCACACATCCACGCAAAAAGCAAACCCAAACCCACACCGAAGATGACCACAAATCAGAAGCCCGACCACAAACCAGAAGCCAGACCAAAGCTGCATTATTAGCCACTTTAAACCCCTCCAATCCATACATGAAGCAAACTGATGCCCACCATGGAGATGTGGTACGACCACAAACGCGAAGCCAAACAACAGCAATGCAGCTCACCAGGTCAAATTCCTCTGCAACTCAGACTAACACAAACACAACCAGGCCCCCACCCAAACAGAACACGCCCCCATCCAATCAGAGCACAGCCAAACTCCCATCCAATCAGAGCACAGCCAAACCCCCTACCAATCAGAACACACCTCCACCCAATCAGAATGCAGCCAAGCTCCCATCCAATCAAGTCACACCCCCACTGGCAGTTAAAAAGAGGAACCGGCTGAGATCTCACATTGCTCCTGGAAGCACCAAGCCCGAAGCACCAGCCTGAAGATGATGAATGAGATTTCATCGAAACGTCGTGAAGATACTTCCAATTCTACGCGGGAGAGAACCCGAACAACCAAAGACCTACATACAAACACCCGCGAAAATCTCAGAAAACATATATATATATATATATATATATATATATATATATATATATATATACATACATACATACATACATACATACATACATACATACATACATACATACATACACACACATAAAGACACAACATCTTGGCAATAAGGACATAATCTCACATGGCACAAAGGAGCTGAGTCTAAACCCAGTACAATATACATAAATTATTTGCTTCTCATAGAAATGGTGCCAAAATGTACGTAGCAGTATTGCTATAAATATTAACAGAATAGTGTTTTTTAAATGCATGAAAAAATTGTATTATAACCTACAGAGCTGTGGAATTTCAAGGTTTAATTGAATGCATACATTATTAACTATGAAAGGCACTCTGCAATACAAATTTTATAACTTTGCTTTTTCATAATTTGAAGGATCCTGGGGGTTTGTATGTGTGCATGGGTGAATGAATTGAAAAGAGACTTTTATTGTGTGTCGTCCCCCCCAATTCTTTGCTCTTCTTTCTTTCTATCTCTCTCTCTCTCTCTCTCTCTCTGTGTGTGTGTGTGTGTGTGTGTGTGTGAGAGAGAGAGAGAGAGAGAGAGGGTGAAAGAGTGTGTGTGTGTGAAGATGTTGCAGCATAAGAAAAACTGACCTACTTCTTCATCTCTATAACATGCACTCTGGAGCTTAAAGCCTAGAAGAGATCTGCCATCCCCAATTTGAAATGTGTATGAACTGGCTGCTGTAATTTCTGATATGCTCAGTGATGAAATCTTTATCTACTTCACAGACATTGAATCTAAGTCCCAGCAAAAGTTATGGAAATTCTAAATTCTGACTTGCTGTATTTATTACACACACACACACACACACACACACACACACACACATATATGAGAACTAAAAAGCTCGAAATAGATCTATCCTAGTCTCTCTGATTTATTTATTGATCAGCTCATAAAACTAACACACATATAAAAAAATTACACAACGGAACTCATGGCTTTCTGTCTAGATGGTCTCTGGTGATGAGCCGAAAGGCAGAAAAGGAAACAGTATGTCTCCTCCCTTAAGTAGGGCCCTAACAGGGTGTTGTGGAACAATTATATACTTATCCTCCTGTCTCAGATGATGCAATAAGAGAACCTGTTTGGCTTAATGGCTAAGGCTCTTGCCTGGCATGCTATACAGCCCTGGTTTGAATCCCAATAAGGGTATGGCTAGCTGATGAGAGCTAAAAACCTCAAAATAGATCTATATTAGTCTCCCTGATTTATTTATTGATCAGCTCAAAAACCTAACACACATATAAAAAAATTACACAACGGAACTCATGGCTTTCTGTCTAGATGGTCTCTGGTGATGAGCCGAAAGGCAGAAAAGGAAACAGTATGTTTCCTCCCTTAATTGGGGCACTAACAGGGTGTTGTGGTACAATTATAGATACTAATCCTCCTGTCTGATGCAATGGGAGGGCCTGGCTGGCTGAATGGCTAAAGGCTCTTGCCTGATATGCAATACAGCCCCGGTTCGAATCCCAGTAAGGGTATGACTAGCTGATGAGAACTAAAAAGCTCGAAATAGATCTATACTAGTCTCTCTGATTTATTTATTGATCAGCTCATAAAACTAACATAGATAGATAGATAGATAGATAGATAGATAGATAGATAGATAGATAGATAGATAGATAGATAGATAGATAGATAGATGGAGGTGGAGGTGGAGGTGGAGGTGGAGGTGGAGGTGGAGGTGGAGGTGGAGGTGGAGGTGGAGATGGAGATGGATATGTGTGTGTGTGTGCGTGTGTACGTGTGTGTGTGTTAGTTTTATGAGCTGATCAATAAATATATTTATATATATATATCTGCCTAACATGTAATACAGCCCCGGTTCAAATACCAGTAAGGGTATGGCTAGCTGATAAGAGCTAAATAGCTTGAAATAGATCTATACTAGTCTCCCTTGTTTATTTTATTATTATTATTTATTATTTATTCAATTTATATACCGCCCTATTTTCCCTGGGGGGACTCAGGCCTGTGCTTATTTATCAACACAAAAACATATCATTCATATATACATACATAGATACATAGATACATAGATACATAGATACATACATACATACATACATACATACATACATACACATACACATACACACGCACGTGCACACACACACACACATATAATTCACAATTAAATTTAAATCATATAAACACATTACTAGAAGAGGTTAGAACAATACATAGAAATATTTTAAAAATCACATAGCAATAAGGAACACAATGAAGAGTATGAATGATTGTAGGTCTTTATGGTAGGGCAGAGCAGGAAGTACCTGGATAACAGAAACACCTTAATTCTATTTTATAAAGAGAGGCAATCCCTCTCCCTTTATCTCTCTCTGAATCTTGAAAGCCTGCTCGCATTTCCGCTTTCCTTTTTTTATACTAAAAAAGTTAAGGTGTGGCAATCTTTTCTTACTTTCTCATGCTTTCTTATTTCCCCAAATGTGTAAATTCATGTTTTACTAATGGCCATTGCATATATATGACAATGAACATTGAGTCTGCAAATTCTACTGTGAATGAACCCTAAAAAACTAGGAACATCTTTCACTGTAATTTTAGTACAATGACAATAAAGATGATGATGATGATGATGATGATGATGATGATGATGATGATGATGATGATGATGATGATGATTTTGTACATGTATCAATATCCTCTGGTAATTGTTGACAATATGATCACAATTCCTCTTTAAAGATCTTAGAGACTGTGCCCATGAACAATTACTCCTAAGTAAATCATATGGAGTAGAGGGGGGGGATCTATTCCTTCTATCCTCCTCCTCCTCTTTTTTTAACAAGTGATAATCATACCCACAAAATATATGAATTTTATGTGAACTGTAATCTTCATATACCTTTAATATCTCCCATATAACCGCTAGCTCTTATGTTGTTTTAAATGATATAATCAGTATACGAATCCCATAATCTATGAAGTATTATATTTCATGGGCTGACTTTATTTCCTAAATAACTTAGTTCAATATACAGGATCATTGTTTAAGAGTAATGTATCCAACTGTGATCAATTTTTCCTAGACTAAGGCTGGATCACAATAACGAGGGATATATGTACAGTTGATATAAGTATACACAAATAAGTGACTTACTCTTTTCCAAGGCACATCCTGTTGTTGTGTCTCAGGACAGAGGGCTGAAAGAAGAAACAATTCAATTTAAAAAAAGATATCACTAGGGATTTATTTATTTAAAGTATAAGCACTATCTCTTTGAAACAAAATGAAAGATTTATTCATCCTTTGGCAACTTAGAAATTTCCCAAAAATTATAATGCATATATTTTTTAACCAACACTGTTGAAAGATATTTGATATTAAAATGGATATATTGATAGAGTTTTTCCCTTTTCTTTTTTTTTTCAGTCTTCACCTTCAAAAAATAATGCACATATTATAGCCAGCATGTGGAATTTCAGATTTGTTTTTTGTAGAATTAACATGCAATGAGATTTTATAACTTTGTTTTATGCATTCAAACACTGTCCATGCACTCATATATACTGTAGTAAGATATATCTCATTGTTCCTTTAAAAAAACATTTGTACACGATTACGCTATAACAAAATACCAATATATGATACAAAAGCAAATGAGAGAAATAATTGACTTTCTCTTTCAACATTAAGCTCTTAGAAAATTCTGGATTGGATTTGGACAAAGTTAACAGCACCTAAACAATCCAATTGTGATTTCCCTGGAATTAAGTCCAGGTACAGGTAGAAAATAACAGTCTACAAATCATATGACTGAAAGCACTGAGGATTTTATACATCTACTTGTGGCTGTGATTTGTTTTCTAGATTCTTAAGGTGATACGTTGAGGTTAATTTAAGACGCTATAGCTTTAAACTTCTTTAGTTTTTGCAAAAGATTCCAGAATGGTCTAATACAGGGGTCCTCAAACTTTTTAAACGGGGGGGGGGGGCAATTCATGGTCCCTCAGACTGTTGTGGGGCAAGACAGCCTGGGTGGGCATTGCTAGGTGGCCATGTGAGCATGGCTAGGTCATGTGACTAGGCGGGCATTGCCAATTTAACAGTCCATTAAACAATGCACAGAAATAAAACTTTAATTTGTTTTGTTCCTGGGGGTGTTTTATTTGCTTTTGTTGCATGTTGCTCTTTGGGTTGACTTTTCTTTTTACTAGATCATTTTTTCAGTTGTTTAGGAGTCTAGTGGTCCACTTCAGGAAATGCAGTTTTGCAGCAATTCTTCTCAGCCCCCAAGGAACTTACAATCAACAAGTCTCTGTCTGTCTGCCTGTCTGTCTCTCGCTCTCTCTTTTTCTCTATTTTCTGGAGGTAAGGGAGGTGAAAAACAGCCCCATTTGTGGCTTCCTGGGATGTGTGTGCACCCAATTCTTCACCTCACCCACCTCCTGAAGCATTCTGCACTCAAAAAATGGGTGAAAACGGACAATTTTTTGGCTTCCTGGTTCTAAGGGTGGGCGGAGTGATGTGGGTGGGGCAGCCTCATGGTTCTGTGCAGTCCAGATTAATGGCTTTGGCAGGACACACGTGGCCCCCAGGCTGTAGTTTGAGGACCCATGGTCTAATACCTAAGTCAGTACAAGGTGATCAAGAAAGGAAGGAAATAGAAAATGAGCTTGCCAAGAGTCTACGGAGATTCTCAATCACCCAAGTCATAGTTGTCCCAAAGATGCTTTTTCAAAAGGAAACTGGACTTTCTTGTTTTCTTTGAAGATGTTTCACTTCTCATCCAAGAAACTTCTTCAGCTCGGACTGGATAGTGGGGAATAGAGGTATTTATATTCCTTGTAGACAACTAGTCATTTGCATTATTTTAGAGAGTTATTTAGATCTCAGGTTACCTGAGTAATGGAAATGTCTGTGGAGCCTTTTTGGAACTGCTGTAAGGAGTGTGTTGTGGAGCTGGGCTTGCTGCAGGATATTGTCTGCCTGTCTTCAAAGAAACACAAGATAGTCCAGTTGCTTCTTCAAAAGCAGCTTTTCTACAACCATGATCTGGATGGCTGAGAATCTCCATAGACATTTAGCTATGCACTTTAGGATGAACACCCTTCTAATGGTGTGGGAATATGAATGCCTTTCCAGAAAAATTGAAGGCAACTTTTACACTTCAGTTTGAGATACAGACAACACAGACTCATCCACAACAGCTTGTGTCTATGTTCAACAGTGAAGGGACACAGGGCAGAAAACATCCTGCAGAAAGCACAGGTACATCCTTTCAGCAGTTCCTAAAAGGCTCCACACCCATTTGACCTACTTAGGTGTCCCTGAAAACACAGACAAACCTCCAAGTGGCCTCAATGACTCTCTAAAAGAATGCAAATGACCAGTTGTCTGCAAACATATACATACATACATACATACATACATACATACATACATACATACATACATACATACATCTTTGTTTCACAACACCCTGTTAGAGCCCCATTAAGGGAGGAGACATACTGTTTCCTTTTCTGCCTTTTGGCTCATCACCAGAGACCACCTAGACAGAAAGCCATGAGTTCCGTTGTGTAAATTTTTTAATATGTGTGTGAGTTTTATGAGCTAATCAATAAATAAATCAGAGAGACTAGGATAGATCTATTTTGAGCTTTTTAGCTCTCATCAGCTAGTCATACTCTTTACTGGGATTTGAACCAGGGCTGTATTGCATATCAGGCAGGAGCCTTTAAACCATTCAGCCAGCCTGGCTCTCCCAATTGCATCAGCTGAGACAGGGTTAATATCTATAATTGTTTCACAACACCCTGTTAGGGCCCCATTAAAGAGCCCCATTCGAATCCCAGCAAAGAGTATGACTAGCTGATGAGAGCTAAAAAGCTCAAAATAGATATATCCTAGTCTCTCTGATTTATTTATTGATCAGCTCATAAAACTAGCACATATATTAAAAAATTTACACAACGGAACTCATGGCTTTCTGTCTAGATGGTCTCTGGTGATGAGCTGAAAGGCAAAAAAGGAAACAGTATGTCTCTTCCCTTAATGGGTCTCTAACAGGGTGTTGTGAAACAATTATAGATACAGAATAGAAAAAAATGCATTGGTAGGAGGCAAGCGCCCCCTAGTGCTTGCTTTAAATGATGTCCACCAACTCAAGTTTCCGGTATAGATATACAGAATCCTACTTCGTGGTTTTTCAGTTCCCGCGGAAGGTTCCGGTCCCCATTAACCGCGAAAAACGAGGGATTACTGTATTAACCCTCCTGTCTCAGCTGATGCAATTATATATATATATATTCCATTCCCCGCCATCCAGTCACAACTGAAGAAGCTTCTTGGAGGAAAAGTGAAACGTCTTCAAAGAAAAACAAGCAAGTCCAGCTGCCTCTTGAAAAAGCAACTTTAGGATGATCCTGCCAAGTGCTGGATAATAAATTCCCTGGATCACATGATCCTCAAAACTAACTCAGTAAGGTTGGATAAGGTAAATTGTTGAGATGGAAAAGAAAAACATTTGATATAGGCAGAAAATACAATTGAGCAATGCATGGTACAAAGACTGTTGTTGGGTAATTTCTATTAGGATATGGTCTATCATTTTTAAATGTTTTAAGTCACCCTTTTTATGTTTTATGACTTGGATGATGGTAGAGTTTTTTTTAAAATAGGTCAATTCAGAAAAGTGTATATGCAGTTCACCTTTAAGTATGCTGCCATGATCTTGTCACTCATCAAAGTGTCAAAATGTCTCTTGCTATGTTTTAAAATCAATATCTATGCAGAATTTATC
The DNA here is from genome assembly GCA_039707465.1 of Rhabdophis nuchalis. Lineage (NCBI taxonomy): Eukaryota > Metazoa > Chordata > Lepidosauria > Squamata > Natricidae > Rhabdophis > Rhabdophis nuchalis. Next base: position 169,827,671 of record CM077644.1, on the reverse strand, counting down.
TAAAATATATTACATATGCTGCATATATTTTGTTGCTCTGCTTCAAGATTAGAAATGGGGTGATCGTTCTAGAAAATTAGTTTCCCACATTCCTTTTAAATTAAATCATCTCAAATATTAGCTGAAAGACTAGAGGGTATTATTAAAGTGAAATAGACCATGCAGAATAGAGGAATTGGGAAGAAAGGAAAGTTAGAAATGGTATACAGACATGCCCACAGGGATATATTAATATACTATTTATCATCAACTATGATAGTAAAATGCAACCCTGATGTAACTTTTAATGTTGTCTTTCCCCCTAAATCTACAACATAGTAGTCATGCAATAGTTTATTGGACTGTATATGTTGGAAAACATAGTACTAGATTCTCAAATGTTATTAGTATATGGACAAACCTCATTGTTATCAGATAAATAGCAAGCCACGTCCAAAACCACTTGCCAAGAAAACTAGTAATTTATCCAGAAGTCTCTGAGACTCAGGAAAGGGAGGGGGGAAGGCATGTTTCTCTGCTTCAGATCCCTAGACTTCCCCAGCTTCTCAAGAGTTCCTTATGATATTCAGAGGTTTGCTAGTTTGCTAGACAGACTAGTTCACTTTTTGCTAGTCTCTCTTCATGGAGTTTGGAAAAATTATGTTCCTTCTTTTAAAAGAACCAAACTGACTTTGCCAATAACCATAAGTTTTCTATGTAGTCATCTATGCAGATAACTCGTGGGCATGTGAAGTCTGGTTTGAAGCAGAGGTGGTATTCAACAGGCTCTGACCAGTTCTGGTAGTGAAAATTTTGAGTAGTTCGGAGAACTGGTAAATACCTCTGACTGCCACCACCCCCGACCCCCCAATCTATTCTCTGCCTTCTGAGTTCCAGCAGATCAGGAGGAAATGGGGATTTTGCAGAAACCTTCCTCTGGAGTGGGGTTGGAATGGAGATTTCTTTACTTTACTTTACTTTTATTTGATTTCTATACCGCCCTTCTCCCTTTCGGGACTCAGGGCGGTATAGAATCATAGTATCCTTCCCCTGCCACACCCACCAAGCCATGCCACGCCCACCAAGGCATACCCACAGAACTGGTAGTAAAAAAATTTAAATCCCACTACTGTTTTGAAAGCTACAGTCACAACAGATCCCAAGGAAACTAACCTGGGCAATTGCTTCTATTATAGGTCAACGTTAAAATGTATACAATCTTGGCTGGACTGAAAGAAAATGTCTGGTACAGAGCCTTCCAGTCAGGATTCTAAGTGGAAATCTGGAGCGTCCCCTTCCAAAAGTAACATCTTAATCACTCTATATTAACCACCCTGGCTCGGGCTTTTAGAGAGTTCCAGCCTATCTGATTGGCAAGGTACTTGGAAAATAAGTGAACAAAAACCTCTTCCTTGCTATGCTATGCCTTTCTGATTTCATATATTGATCCAAAAATACATTCTTGAAATAGGGTTGACATGGAAACTATGTGAATTTTAATTACTCACGGATACCCATGGCAAGCATACCCATAACAAGCATAGCAATACATACTTTCATCATTCTGCATTACGCTTCAAAATATTAGCTCCCTCCCTAACCCATAGAGGATCAATATGTGTAGGAGAAATGACCCTTTACCCCAATCCCAAATTTATATCTCAATACTCTCATCTAATATTTATTTTCCTAAGATGATTTGGACTTGGGTGTATAACCTACTGATCCTTCAGAATGATTAGTGATCACAGACCTTCCTAAAAGTCCTTCATGTTCACTAATCTTCCCAAAGATTCTGCCCACGATTGGCTATGCATGCCAACATGAATAATTTGATAAGAAGGGCTTCCCTCTGAACATAAGGGTCAATCTCCTTTTCTAGTGTCCTCAAGTGGCATCCAGCATATGCATAGCTCTCCTCCTCTTGCTCTTGACTTTTCAGGAGGTTCTCAAAATTGAGTACAACTTTGAAAACTTGAGAATTTTTTAGAATTGATTATAATTTTGCATACTTCTGCTAGTCTCTGGAAGACCCACTAAGCTTCTAGGAACTTTCTATGATATCAACATAGTTTTATGTTTGCCATGGGTATCTGCGGGATCGCATTCTGCCTCATACATCCCTGCGGCCGATTCGCTCCCACAGAGAGGGACTTCTCCAGGTGCGGTCCACTAGGCTGTGCCAGCGGGCGACGCCCAGGGGAAGAGCCTTCTCTGTGGTGGGCCCGACCCTCTGGAACGACCTTCCCCCCGAAATCAGAACAACCACAGACCTTCGCTCCTTCCGACAGCTATTAAAAACTCACTTCTTCCGTTTGGCTGGCGTAGGGTAATTTAAATTTAAATTTTAAATTATTAAGGGGTTTTTTAGGGATAGTTTTATTTTTATAGAAGTTTTTAGCGCAGGGTACGTTTAATTTGATTTTTAACTTTGTACTTTGTTTGTTGTAATTTGTTTTTAATTTCCCTGTGCTCCGCCTCGAGTCCCTTCGGGGAGAGAGAGCGGGATATAAATAAAATTTATTATTATTATTATTATTATTATTATTATTATTATTATTATTATTATTATTATTATTATTATTATTATTATTATTATTATTATTATTATTATTATTTATAAGGCTTGTTATTCCAGTCCTAGGCCATCATCTCTGTTAAGAAAATGGTACCCTGGATTCTAATCTGTGTACCTCTCTTCCTTTACTCATCCTTTTTCAAGTTGTCTGTTCATTATCTTTTCCTTAACCATGCCCCTAATAATACAATACAATACAATACAATAGCAGAGTTGGAAGGGACCTTGTAGGTCTTCTAGTCCAACCCCCTGCATGGGCAGGAACCTTATACCATTTCAGACAAATGGCTGTCTAACATCTTTTTAAAGACTTCCAGGGTTGGGGCATCCACAACTGCTGGAGGCAAGCTGTTCCAGAGGTTAATTGTTCTTACTGTTAGGAAATTTCTCCTTAGTTCTAAGTTGCTTCTCTCCTTGGTTAGTTTCCACCCATTGCTCCTTGTCCTGCCCCCAGGTGCCTTGGAGAAAAGTTTGACTCCCTCTTCTTTGTGGCACCCTCTGAGATATCGGAACACTGCTATCATGTCTCCCCTGGTCCTTCTCTTCATCAAACTAGACATACCCAGCTCCTGCAGCCGTTCTTCATATGTCTTAGTCTCCAGTCCTCTAATCATCTTGGTTGCTCTTCTCTGCACTCTTTCCAGAGTCTCCACGTCTTTTCTACATCGTGGCGACCAAAACTGTATGCAGTATTCCAAGTGTGGCCTTACCAAGGCACTATACAGTGGCATTAACACTTCACGCGATCTAGATTCTATCCCTCTGTTGATGCAGCCTAGAACTGTGTTGGCTTTTTTGGCAGCTGCTGCACACTGCTGGCTCATATTTAGATGGTTGTCCACTAGGATTCCGAGATCCCTCTCACAGTTGCTACTATCGAGCAAGGTACCACCTATACTGTACTTGTGCATTTGGTTTTTCTTGCCTATATGTAGGACCTTACTTTTTCCACAATTTAATTTCATTTTATTAGACAGTGCCCAATGTTCAAGTTTGTCTAGATCCTTCTGTATCTTAAGCCTATCTTCTGGAGTGTTGGCTATTCCTGCCAGCTTGGTGTCGTCTGCGAATTTGATGAGTTCCCCATTTATCCCCTCATCCAAATCGTTGATGAAGATGTTAAAGAGTACTGGGCCTAAAACAGAGCCTTGGGGGACTCCACTGCATACTTCCTTCCATGTAGATGCAGTTCCATTGAGGACTACACGTTGAGTGCGGTTGGTCAGCCAGTTGCGAATCCATTTGGTGGTGCTGCTGTCTGACCCACAATTTTCTACTTTATCTAATAGTAGGTTATGGTCTACTTTATCAAATGCCTTACTGAAGTCCAGGTAAATTATATCAACAGCATTCCTCTGGTCCACTGATTTTGTTACTTTGTCAAAGAATGCAATTAGATTCGTCTGGCATGATCTGTTTTTGACAAACCCATGTTGGCTTTTGGCTATTACTTTGTTTGCTTCTAGGTGTTCACTTATTTGTTGTTTAATTATCTTTTCCAGAATCTTTCCTGGTATTGAGGTCAGGCTGATGGGTCTATAGTTTCCTGGATCTGTTTTTTTTCCTTTTTTGAAGATGGGAACCACATCTGCTCTTTTCCAGTCTTCTGGCAGTTCCCCGGTGCTCCAGGATCTCTGAAAGATATAGTTCAGTGGTTCTGAGATCTCGTCTGCCAGTTCCTTCAGAACCCTGGGGTGTAATCCATCCGGTCCTGGTGATTTGAACTCGTCCAGGGCAGACAGGTGCTCACTTACCATTTTCTTCCCTATTTCAACTTGTGTTCCTAATCTGATATTTGTGGTGCTGTTTTTGATTGATTGGACTGTTTTATCCCTTTGTGTAAAGACAGATGCAAAAAAAGAGTTAAATAGTTCTGCTTTCTCCCTGTTGCTTAATGAAAGCAACATTTTTCTTTTCTTCCATGCACAGTATACTACACAAATCGGCAAATCCTCTAGATACAGCACTACCCTCCTTATTTAACCTACAGACTGATCTCTAATTTGGCTGTAACATTTGGTATAGTTTTCCCTGTATTTCAGTAGAGAGATGGAATATGTGATGAAGCATCCTAATTATTGTTATTGTAATATAGTCCCTTTTGAAGAAAATTCATAATTTGAGAAGTTCAAGCTTCATCCAAAAACCTATGACGTGTCCAAATACCATCATATATCCTTATTCCTTTTATTCTTATTATAACTTTCAGACATCTTATGATCATTGTCATTAATTCTGTATTAATTTTGCAATTAGCCAACCCAACAAAAGACAACACTATGGGTTTAGCATTGGCCCTGTAAAATTATTTATCATTACACAACCTTATTATCTGCATTCCAAAGTATAAGACTGAGATAGGCATTAAACAAACATACAGTAAATATAAATGTTGTGTATATTAATTAGAAGCCAATATGAGCTAAAGCTCAGCTCTTCCTCTCAGGAGTCGTGTGATTGAAGTATTGGAATTGAAGGGGGGGAAAAAACCTCCTATCAAAATTAAACCTCTCTCGAAAATACACTCAATTACTATCAAAGGGCTTAAAGTATTTAACCTTTAAAGTAAGAGTGTTTGCCTAGTATTGATTTATCAGGAATTACAAGCTAAGAAAACATGCTATGTTTCAGTTTGTTGATTACCTTCAAGGATATTCTTCTTTACAAAGACCATCTAGCTAGGGAATACTTAATTCGTTGGAACAGCTTGTCAATTATAGGCAAATATACTGAATTACAAAAAAAAAAACCCACCACCACCATCTCAAAAAAAAGGGGGGCAGGAAAAGTTAACTGGTCATTTGAATATCACATTAAATTTTGACATTGCTGAAGCTATAAAATGCCAAAGTAAAAGTCCGCTTTGCACATTTATGAATAAAAGACACCTACACATTTAAATAATACTTTGTGCACAGGGGTCGGTCCTCTCGCCTTTCTTGTTCAATACATATATGAAGCCACTGGGTGAGATCATACGTGGATTTGGGGTGGATTACCATCTGTACGTGGATGACACCTAGCTGTACATCTCCACCCCAAACCACCCCAACGATGCCGTCGAAGTGATGTCCCAGTGTCTGGAAGCCGTGCGGATCTGGATGGGAAGGAACAAATTCAAGCTCAACCCGTCCAAGACCGAGTGGCTGTGGTTACCGGCGCCCCGGTTCAACCAGTTGACGCCATCACTGGCCATAGGGGGCAAACATCTAGCCCCCGTGTAGCGGGCACACAACCTAGGCGTCCTCCTGGACTCTCAGCTGTCATTAGAAGACCATGTGACAGCCGTGGCCAGGGGGGCATTTTACCAGGTTTGCCTGGTGCGCCAGTTGCAGCCCCTATTGGACCGGGACGCCCTTCACACGGTCACTCATGCGCTTGAAACGTCTCGTCTGGACTACTGTAATGCTCTCTACATGGGGCTTCCTTTGAGATGCACTCGAGGGCTACAGCTGGTCCAGAACGCGGCCGGGCGGGTAGTTATGGGAGCTACTAGATACTCTCATGTAACACCAGTCCTGCACGAGCTGCACTGGCTGCCTGTGGCCTTTCGGGTGCATTTCAAGGTGTTAATCATCATCTTTAAAGCGCTCCATGGCACAGGACCTAGTTATTTGCGGGATCGTATCCTGCCCCATACATCCCTTTTGCTGATTCGCTCACACAGAGAGGGACTTCTCCGGGTGCCATCCACTAGGCAGTGCCAACGGGCGATGCCCAGGGGAAGGGCATTCTCTGTGATGGGCCCGACCCTCTGGAACGACCTAACCCCGGATATTAGAATGACCACGGACCTCCGCGCCTTCCGCCTAAAAGTAAAAACTTATTTGTTCCATCAGGCCGGCTTGGCCTAATTTATGCTCTCGCCCCAGTCTGTAATTTCAAATTGTCTATTCGGTTTTAATGGGTTGTAATTTTAATGTTCATAAATTTTAGTACAGGGTAATTTAATTCGTTTTTAATTTTGTATGTATTGTATGTTTTTAGATGCTTTTTAATTTTCCTGTACACCGCCCGAGTCCCTTCGGGGAGAGGGGGCGGTTTATAAATTTAATAAATTATTATTATTATTAATTATTTCCCCATACTTAGAAAAATGGAATTCTTAAAATATGAAATGTCAAAGGATGGATAAAAACCTCAGCTTTGAATTATTTTGACCAGCCTTCTTTAATCTATTGACCTTCATTTGTATTGGGTTACCAATCTAATCATCACTGCACTTTTTATGGCCCAAAAAACATAGTGGCCATCTATAGCATGTCAAATTTAATAAATTCTGTATTTATTTTAGTATGGATATACATTCCAAATACTTACCGTTCATCAAGTGCAAATCTTAACTATTATAGTAACTAAAAATGCAATGTGAACACAAACTAAATACACGCATCTTAAGAGAGGAGTGTAGAAAATGACCTGGAACACTGACTTTCCCTTTATGTTAGGATCTCTAAAGGTAAAGGTTCTCCTCGCACATATGTGCTAGTCATTCCCAACTCTAGGGGGCAGTGCTCCTCTCCATTTCAAAGCCGAAGAGCCAGTGCTGTCCAAAGATGTCTCCATAGTCATGTGGCGGCATGGCGAAACGCCGAAGGCACACAGAACGCTGTTACCTTCCCACCAAAGGTGGTTCCTATTTTTCTACTTGCATTCTTACATGCTTTTGAACTCTGTTACATGGCATTCAAACCACCAAACTGCCAACCTTTCTGATCGGCAAGCTCAGCATCTTAGCCACTGAGCCACCACATCCTTTATCTCATCTAAATTGGGTAAATCCTAAAACATCTTTTCTAATCCATTCCTATGTGTTTCCATCCGTGCTTATTTCTTTCACTTTTCTCTCATCCTCCAATTACTTCTATCATTCTCCAGTACCAAACTGTACTTCCAGGACTTCTTATCTTCTTTTAAGTTTGCATGCGTCTCATTCCATGCAGAGAAGCAAACTGGATCACAGGTGAACTTTACCTCGACATTGGTGATAGGGCAAAGTGCCCTGAAGTATTAGGTTAGCCTTTTTGAATCTGCTATGGGGTCAAACCAAGATGACTAGATAGAACCAATAGTTTAACCTTTAGTTCCACTAATATCCAATACAAACATGTTTAGAATATTAGGAGAAATAGAAAATTTTAGATATTCCAAGATAACTTTGAATTGCTTTGTTAATATAGCAACAACATGCTAAATATGAATACAACAATCTTTAACTAAAGTATTACTACGGTTATTCAAAACTTTTTGCTGTGGTGGTGGTTTTTCACCAATGCAATTTCCCACGGTTTAAAACCCCATTGATCGAAAAACCATGTATGTTAATTTTCCAATGTTTTGCAACAGTAAATCTGGCAGCTAACAACAAAATTGGATTAATTTCTAATGTAAATCATTGTAAAATCCCTGGGAAACACAACAGTAAAGCTACAGTTGAATTAATTATTAAAGATTATTGTGTATTTTAGCAACTCTTTTAAAAAGTACAAAAAGAGTAAGTAAATGGACAGAGGTAATAATAGTTTTGTAATAATATGTCAGATCAGCTAAATTAAAGACTAACATGAAGCACAATAGAGGCAGTTCTCAACTTATGACCACAATTGAGACCAAAATTTCTGTTGCTAACTGAGATATTTGCTAAGTGAATTATGCCTCATTTAACAATCTTTATTTTTATTTTATTTTATTCAATTTATATCCCGCCCTTCTCCAAAAGGACCCAGGGCGGCGCACAGGAAAATTAAAAATATACAAAACAATACAAAAATATAAAATTTTAAAAGCCTATTAAATATGAAATCCTGTGCTAAAACCAAAACTAAGGGACGTATGGGGCAGGAGACGGTCTGGCATGTAGCTAGGTCCCGAGCCATGGAGCGCTTTGAAGATGGTCGTCAAGACCTTGAAGCGCACCCGAAAGACCACAGGAAGCCAGTGCAGCTCGTGCAGGATTGGTGTTATATGGGAGCATCTAAGGGCTCCCGTAATCACCCGCGCGGCTGCATTCTGCACTAACTGTAGCTTTCGAGTGCACCTCAAGGGAAGCCCCATGTAGAGAGCATTACAGTAGTCGAGTCGGGACGTCACGAGGGCCTGAGTGACTGTACGAAGGGCAGCCCGGTCCAGTAAGGGGCGCAACTGGCGCATCAGGCGAACCTGATGAAACGCCCTCCTGGCCACGGCTGCCACATGGTCTTCCACGGACAGCCGGGAATCCAGGAGGACACCCAAATTGCGCGCCCTCTCCATGGGGCCGGTGTTTCGCCCCAATGGCCAGAGTTGGAGTAATCTGGCTGAACCGGAGTGCCGGAAACCACAGCCACTCAGTCTTGGACGGGTTGAGCTTGAGTTTATTACTACCCATCCAGATCCGTAAGGCTTCCAAGCACCGGGACATCACCTCCACAGCATCGTTGGGATGGTCTGGGGTGGATATGTTCAACTGAGTATCATCAGCGTACAGATGATATCCCACCCCCAAACCACGGATGATCTCACCCAGCGGCTTCATATATGTGTTGAATAGGAGGGGCGAGAGGACCGACCCCTGAGTAACCCCTCAAACGAGAGGCCTCGAGGCCAACCTCTGCCCCACTGCCAACACATATTGTGACCGACCAGAGAGGTAGGATGAGAACCACCGCAAAATGGTGTCTCCCAGCCCCAACCCCCCCAGTCGGTGCAATAGGATACCATGGTCGATGGTATCGAAAGCCGCTGAGAGGTCTAACAGGACTAGGATAGAAGAATATCCTCTATCCCGCGCCCTCCAGAGATCATCAACCAACGCGACCAATGCCGTCTCGGTGCTGTGACCGGGTCGGAAGCCGGACTGGCGCGGGTCTAGATAATCAATTTCCTCCAGGTGTCGCGGAAACTGTTGGGCCACCATACTCTCAACAACCTTCGCTAGAAAGTGAAGGTTGGAGACAGGACAAAAGTTCTCCAATAATGCTGGATCCAGGGACGGCTTCTTGAGGAGGGGCCTCACTACCGCCTCTTTCAAGACGGCAGGCAAGGACCCCTCACTCAAAGATGCATTGACAATGCCCTGGAGCCAGCCTCGTGTCGTCTCCAAGGATGCCAGTACAAGTCAGGAGGGACACGGGTCCAATAAACATGTGGTAGCCTTAAGTCTCTTTGACAACCTGTCCATATCCTCGGTAGTAACAAAGTCAAACTCCTCCCAGAATGGAGCCTCAAGACCAACCTCGGACAATCTGACTGGACCACTCTCGATGGAGGGTAACTCATTCCGAATCCGAGTGATTTTATCCTCCAGATAAATCCCAAATTCCTCTGCTCGTGCCTGCAGAGGGGCTTCCCGCAGCCTCTGGTGAAGGAGGGATCGGGTCACCCCAAACAGGGCGGCAGGGCAGTTATCTGCGGATGCAATAAGGGTGGCACAATACTCACGTTTGGCCACTCTTATCGCCACTAAGTAAGTCCTAATATGGATTCCCACTAGTGTTCGGTCGGCTTCGGAGCGAGAGGCTCTCCATCTGCTCTCTAGGTGTCTCTTGTGGCGTTTCATCTCCCTCAGCTCCTCGGTAAACCAAGGAGCCTGGGTGACTCGTCGCCGCAAGAGAGGCCGCAAGGGCGCGACTCGGTCCAAGGCCCCAGTGGCTGCACTTAACCATGCGGCCACCAGGTCCTCAGTCGAGTCACGGGGCAAGTCCACAGGCATTGGCCCAAGCTCCCTCTGGAACCTTACCGGGTCCATCAGGAGCCTGGGGCGGAACCATATAGGAATATTTGGCTCCGCCTCCCCGCGGTGGGGTGCGGCGATTGCCCCAGTTGTTAAGTGAATCACTATAGTTCACTTAGCAACGGGGGCAATAAAGATTATTTAACTGTGGTTTTTAAGTTAGTAACATAGTTGTTAAGTGAATCTGGCTTCACCATTGACTTTGCTTGCCAGGAAGTCACAAAAGATGATGACATGAGCCAAGGACACTGCAACCATCAGAAATATGAGTCAGTTGCCACGAGTCTGAATCAAAAGTGGGTTCCGATTTGCTAGCAGGCATACTGTGTGTGTGCTTGATGCGCACTCTGCGTGCATGTACAGTTCAATAAAAATTGATGTGCAGAAGCGAAAAACAAGATGGCAGCACCTATGGTGCCACCCAGAGACCTGGTTTGGGGGCATGGCAGGCTTGGGTCACTGCTGGTTCCAGCGAACCAGGCCACCAAACCATTATTGAGTCTGAAACGGTAGGAACCCACCACTGGTCTGAATTTTGATCATGTGACCATTGGATTCTGCAACAACTGTATGAAAATCAGTCATAATTCACTTTTTTCAATGCCATTGTAACTTCAAATAGTCACAAAATGAACTGTTGCATGTTGAGGACTATGTGTAGATTCTTGGGAGCCATTTCTGAAGTCTTCATCATTATTGATTGAAATAATACATGATATATCAAAATTAACTTCAAGTACTGGCACTATATTCAATTTATTCATTTCATGTTTACTTAGCTGTCTTAAGAATGTAGAATGAACTTTGAAGAAAAACAAACATATCACCTGCAAACAGATTTACTAGAAGATATTTTGCTTCCATCTTAAGACTTTGAATGTTGTTATTCCTCTCAGTAATCTGTGTCAATACTACTATAATTAAATTATATAAAACGTTATATTTTGGTACTGCCCTTATCTCTTCTTCTCCATGAATGCTAATTACTACTTGTGTTGCTGATACCACTAATGGATTGTAGCTAAAATTATATTTACTTCCTGTAACAAATATTTAATGTGGGTTTTTTTTCTATCAGCAATTTAAAAGATATTGAAAATGTAAAAGTGAGTGAAATTTTATTGGCCTGTCATAATAATTAAAAAGTTCACGTTCTAATTGAATTATATGAACATGGTCTTCTCAGATGGTTTTTAATTTAAAAAAGAAAAACAAAGTTCTAGAATAAAATGAAATAGAATAACAGAGTTGGGAGGAACCTTGGAGGTCTTCTAGTCTAACCGCTTGCTTAAACAGGAAACCCTACACCACTACAGACAAATGGTCTAATTGGGCTCCACAAAGGTTACAACTTAGTGAGCCAAATTATAGCGTCAAAGTAATTGTGAATAACAACAACAACAACAACAATAACTCTCAAAGCTCTTGAATCTCCATCCATGTATATGGAGATTTGGCCACCCAATTGGAATTGAAGAATAACCCAGAGACCAAAGAGATGGCGAACACTATGTTGAACACAAGAGTCCTATAGGCATAATGGTCTACCTTGAAGTGAGCTGATAATTAAACAAGTGGGTTGGTTTATAAGATTAAATTCACTTTTGAAAATTGTGATAGTGGAGTGCAGAATTTGTCATTATTGAAGACACCTCAAAGACAAGAGCTCGTTTTCAAAACATTATTAGGATCACTAATTTAAAGAAATAGGACTCAGATGGTTCAAATACAACAAAAAGAGATAAGCAAACTTCTGAATAACTCAAAGATAATAAGATGGATTTATAAAGTTAATATTCTGTATTTTATTTTTCTGTTTGACTTAGTCTCTGCATATGTGAAAGCACAACCTTCACATTTAATTAGCAGTGTCTTAAAATGTTTTATTATGCCTCTTGAAGTTTGCTGCAAGTCACTACTGTAACCAAAGATAGCTAAGTTAACTTACAATGGCATTAGCATTGGAAATCAAAACTGACTTAACTAATGACAACTTATAAAAGAATGCCAATAGAACTCAGATCTGAGCAAATAAAAATTTGTGTTAGTTCTGGCATCTTAATCTCACCCCAAGTAGACAAAGGCACAGTTTATTAATTTATTATTTATTTGTGGGGTCCTTGGTGCTCCCCGAGCTTGGTTGTTTTCTTGCAGATATTTCATTACCCAACTAGATAACATTATCATTGCTAGAAAGGAATGGAGTTTGCAAAAATCACTCTCTTTCTAAACTCTGTTGCCTTCTAGCACTGATGAGGTTGCCTGGGTTGAGTAATGAAGAAAACAATTAAACTCAGAGGGCACCAAGACTCCACAGTTCAGGCCTGAGCTACACATAGTCTCTTCTATTGGTATGGTTTATTTATTTAAAACATTTGTACAGCTACTCATCTTATATTGAACCTCGGGAAGCTCCATTATCCTTTTAACATGAGGATTTTGGTGTCTTTATATGAGTGGGAAAGTACTCTTTATCTTTTATTTATTTGTTATTTCATGTAAAAGTAATCCTGTCACCATAAGTCAAGTGCCTCACTTTTGAAGAGCCAACTCCACTGATAACGTTATCTCTATGAATCTGCTAGATTTGTTTTCTGCCATCTCTTCCACTTCCAAGTGTTCTTATTTTAATTTTCTTTTCCTTCATGTATTCTATATCAACTTTCTAAAGACAGCACACATGGAATTTCAATTGTTTACCAAATGTAAGTTAAATGTGGATGACAGGCATTAATGACATAATTGTACTCTGACTGACTGCTCCTATTAGATCAACATCTATCTAAATATAAAGAGCTGGATAACCATTAAGATCAAATTATTCATACATTTACAGTGGTTTTTTTTTAAAAACACAATGCTGGGAATACTACAAGGACTGCCAAATATAATTACAGTCAGTAAACGTACCATCACAATCTGATTACTCCAAGGGGCATTTCCTACCCACTTTTGAAGCATGTTGTAGAAGCAACACTAATTCTAGTTCTAACCCATGTTGCCCAGCAACTTATTACAATCTAACCACTACAATACTAATTTTTGATATTGATTCTATTTTAGCCAACCTAAGATGTTTGTAGTCCGCTGTAGTCTAGGATGAGCAGTAACCATCAAGGAAACAATTTAATGGGAGAGGTGAGTAATTAGCAGGAGCAGACAAATGATGAAAAGCAAATTTTGGAATTGGTCAAACTCAAAATTATTTTTATTCACTCTATAAAACAAAAAACAGGTACGTTAACCAAGTCAGTAGTTGTTAATGATTCCTCTGATTAATAGTTCAAAATGGAAGTCTAGAGGTGTTTGTTAAGTTGTTCAGAATCAAGATAAGCAACATAAAGTGGCTGAACTTGACCCAGTCAATTTGTTAGAGAAATGGGAAATGTCTTTTTAGTTATTGCAAAGGAATAAAATATGGAAAGTTGTTTCTATTTCTCCAGCACTGCATGGATACAGCCTCTTTGGAAGTGACACCTTCAAATCTTCCTAGGGAGACTTCTATATGGCAGTCATTGAAAAGGCTAAGGCTATCGTCCTAAATGATCCTATGAAATGGACCATATTTGGCCATTGTCAAAAAGAAGATGTCTAACCACTGAGATGAGCAACACTGAAACCCCTCATACTCCTTTTGAACTCAGCATCCCTTAGAGATGGCTTTCAATTTATGATTATCTGAATGAGTAAAAAAGCAGTAGGTTACTAGAGAACATAAAAAATACAGATAAAGATTGTACTTTATCTTGTAGACTTTGTAGATCTACACTTGCAAGAAATCATGAGGCTCATATTTTAAATGCAACATCCATCAGAATTGAATAATTTTTAATTTGAATATCTATCATAATTGTCACTAACATCACATTTTATTCTGCTCTTTCTTGAAGGTGTGTAGAGCAATTAACCTACGCAAGATTTATACAATTTTACCCATAGGGGAAAAAAGTCTGTTTACCTTTTCCCTGCACCCACAAGTCCATCCCATGGTCCAATCAGTTCACCGTCCCAACTGGAGACAACCTCCAGTCATTCTCATCCAGGTGAAGGCTGAATGCCCTTGATTCCCAGAGACAGGAATGTTGTTATGGCTAATTCTCCACCACTCCTTGCTATCCGCCCTCCTGTTGTCCCAGGCATTAATGTGGCAGCCCTGAAGCTCCAACAGAAAATATGGCTTCCAGGGCTGACACTGAGTTTCCTCTGAAGTATGTGTGCATTCAGCAGCCCTCCTAGTCTCCTATTTTTCAAGATGCATTGAACTTCATTGCTCTAAACCTCAGTCAAAGACCTTGCAGTTGGGTACTGTGAGAGAATGAATGAGTACACAGTCACAGATACAGATACACACACGTGTGCTGAACTTTAACCTATTAGATTTAAAATGGAATGAATGAATGAATGAATGAATGAATGAATGAATGAATACATACATACATACATACATACATACATACATACATACATACATACATACACACACTTGACTGTGCTGCTGTGTCTGTTAGTCCATCTCTCTGTCTCTGTCTGTCTCTCTGTCTCTCTGTCTCTCTCTCTATCTCTCTCTCTGTCTCTCTCTGTCTCTCTCTCTCTCTGTCTCTCTGTCTCTCTCTCTCTCTCTGTGTATAAATGGTTCCACACATTTATGTTAGAGTTTTGTGCCTTTCCTTTCTTAGTGAAAAACCTTCTCTTGCCTACAATCATATCGAGGTTGGCCAGGCTCATTATTGGATGGGGAAATGTCAAAAAGGAAAGATTCTTCAGGTAAGAGAAAGCCAAGGACTTCTACTTACAACTGCCTATTGTCTAAAATTGGCTGAGAAGTTCTGGCATGAATGAAGGATCTTCTGCAAGCACAAGGCATCTTTCTTCCCCTTCTGTCTTTGAAAGAGGAGTCAGCGTGTTAACCCCAGCCTCCTGGCCAGGTTCCAAATTGTATAATTACATTCTGCCTCCCAACATTTCCCCTGCAGTTTCAATTAGATTCAATGTTCTTTTTCACTGTCCTCAACTTTTGCAGGGAAGCATTTCCCTTTGTAGCAGCTGCCACCTTCTACTCAGGAGGTGCAAAGATTCAATAGCGCTACCTTGCATAACAACCCTGCTCAGTTTAACACCAGCCGCTCATTTCCGGCACAATCTTAGACAGATTTATTCTGAATTAAAGAGCAGGTCGGATCCCAGAGTTTCCCCTCTGTATTTGCAGGCCCTGCCTTTCGATAAGGCTCCTCTGTAACAGGAAAGTATTTCTGAAACATAACAAGAGTGCAAAAGCCGCTTGGCGTGCCAGGCACATTGTCACAGCGTGGGAGGCAAAGACAAATCTTTCCCCGGAGCTTAAAACCTCATTCTCCAAACCCCAAATGGACTTCTGCACTGCAGTGGGATTTAAAACACAGATACAGACGAACTGTACCAAGTTTCTAAGGATGCCAATCTAAGCTTTTCAAAAGCCTGTTTGCTGCAGAGGGGGATGATTTTTCAGGGACCTTAGTGCTGACCAAGGAATGCTTCTCTTTCCACGACACGTCGACTGCCTCGTTCAAAACATCAAGAGGTGAACTTCAAGACAGCAAAACCATTTCTGAGGCCCATAATGTGCATAGCCCGAAACTACATTTGAGTCCAATTAAAGTAAGGAAATCATCAGTATTAACATTTATTTGCTTGCTGGGCAAGAAAAAGAAACTTTGAGGGTGGAGGTGTGTTCTCCGAGCTGGTAAGTTGGTTTACAAAGGTTTCATTACCAGGCTAGATAAAATCTACAATGGAGTTGAACTCTTTTTTTTTTTTTAATGCTTATATTTCTTATGTTGGCTTTTTTTGGGTGACATCAAATTTGGTTCCCCTGCATTCTGCTTTAGGAGGGTTTTCCTGCAGGTGGGCAAGCAGCCTTCCCTTATGTAATTAATTTTCAGCTTTCCATTGGGTGGAGGGAATAACCAAATTATTTCTTTGAACTTGGAATGAAGCAACCCCTATCCACAACATTATATTGGAACGGCAAGTTTCTCCATGTTGCAATACCGTCACTAATGGACTTTCTTTTCTTTCATTCCAGAACACAACTGCAGAAATGGCAATGGTCTGTGCTAATGCTATCTACCACAAAAATGGCTATTTTTTAAAGCATCTTAATATTTTAGAGATTTTTTTAAAAAAAATTGAAATTAGTACTTTATATGGAAAAATGGCAAAGAATTGTTAAGGCTTTCTTTGCTTAAGACGCTATAGAAAAGAGTCCAAATGGCTTATCATCTTTTCAGTATAGATCGTTAGCAGTGCAAGAACAACAAAATTATAGTTACCTGTTAGCCAATTCAGTACACAAAACATTTGCAATCTGAAAGCTCAACGTCATATTGTTGCATGATAGGGTTTTTTTTGTTTTTTTGCTAATAGTGGTCTTTCTGCAAAGATCACTGTTTTCTTGTCCCTTATCTGATTCTATAAATTTAGAGCTGTATATTTCAGGAATGAACAAACTACCAATCTGACATCCTGATGGACTATGTCAATCTTTGCATGCCTCACTAGGTGGGCGAGATCCCCACAGCTCTAAAACAATGCAGTCAAAATTTGTTAGTAAATCACTGGATTACAAGGATATTTATTTCACTTTCTATACACTAATACGGAATAAGACAAGCACAAACTCCACGAGCTACCAACAACAGAACCCCCCCCCCCTAAAAAAATACTTCACTGACATTTTACACTTCAGTGTTATGGCTCCTGCACCCGTCAAAGGCCTTTTAAAAATAGCCTAAAATAGAAAGTGAAGTCTCTGGTCACAAAATAAATCACATAACCTAACATAAAAGCAGACCTCTCTACAGAAAATCTGAAGATGGAAGAGAAGAGAAGATATCAACAATATCATCCTTTTCCATTTCTTTCTTTTAAAAAAAAGAGAGACAGAATTGATTAATACACACTAGTGTTTCCTCAACTGTAATGTGATCAGACAGCTGATGTTTAATGTTAACATATTTCAAAGGAAAGATAAATATATAAAATACCCAAGAGAAACAATCCCCCCACACAGTTTTTCTGAAGCAAGCAGATATATTTCACTGAATTCTACCAAGGTCCCGAAAGCAATCAAATGTGTTTTTACCATTCTTTTCGCAAGCTAAGGAAATTATTAGTCAGAAGGCTTTTTCCTTCTCCCTCTTTAAAAAAATAAAAAATAAAATAAAATAAAACGGTGCTTGCCCAAGAGGAAAATGAACCACAGTACTTATCAGCTCAATGCATACGCAAGTGCTACTGAAGGCAACTGACCAGGACTGCTGTGTACCATAAGTTAGCTGCAAATCTATTAGTGCTTTAAAAACAAATGCTGGACGTCTAACTTAAATTGCCATGAAAACTGCAGAAGTAGCACAGAACATAACTGTGGCATTTGCATTCCTGTTGGTAAGATAAAGGAGCAAAATCCAATTCATGAGGTGAATTATTGAGTCTTGAAGTCTTGAGAGAATTAACAAAACACACACCTCTTTCCATTTCTCTTATTCTTCCAAACAATATGACCATGACTACAAGAGTCCAGCCAGTGAATTCGGTGGGACTTTCTGAGTAAACATGCATAATGTTAGTCTGTTAAACACATCAGGATAATGAAATCAACAAGCTATGTTTCTTATGCCGCAGGAGAAGAAGAGAAAACCTTAAATAGAGACATCGAAGTAGCAGGGAATGCTTGTATGTTTCATACACAATTTATAATAGTAGGGCAGGTAAAAGAATGACACCATGCCACATGAAGAACAGAGAACTTTTAATTAGGAGAAAAGACTAAGCTATGAATCCAATCACCCACAATATGATCAGTAAATACATTTCAGAGTGAGAACTATGTGTGAGCAATAAATAAATAATATGAAATGATTCCGTTCTCATAACATACTTGACTGGGTCATGGCTGTATGTGTGGAATATGTTGCATGGTGTCTCTAATCTCTAGAAATGTCTTGTCTAAAAAAAAGGGGGGGGGTAGATTTAGCCCTAAATATATCTGGTGAATTCTGCCTAGGCCAATGACTAGCTGGAGGACTAGTCAACTCAGTTCATACATCCCTTCGGCCGATTCGCTCACACAGAGAGGGATTTCTCCGGGTGCCGTCCACTAGGCAATGCCAGCGGGCGACACCCAGGGGAAGGGCCTTCTCTGACCTGCAGGATTCTATTCTTATAGCCATTCTCCATAAAAATAGCTTAACGTTTCCTGTGCAGTTGGATTCTTGGTCTAGTCTACCTAGTGGGGGTTGACACTCTTCCTTCTTAGTTTTAATCCATGGGCAGGGGGAAAGAAAGGCAGATGGAGGAGGTGAAAAAAAATGTGGCGCGTGTAAGCCTTTCTGAGTCAGTCCACCACAGCAAGAATCATGATTACACCATCTGAATTTTTGTTTTCTTTTCCAAAGGGACAATAATCAAGAAAAGAGAAATGATAGCCTCACAACTTTCTCTGCAGCATATGGAACTGAAAAGTGAACAAAAATGGCTGCTGTGAAACAGATCCAATCATTCAACTATGTGTACTACTAATACAGAAAGGGGAGTCTTTGGCAGGCCTGAAATCCTCTTACTTTTGGTACTGGTTCGGAACTGTGAGTGTGCTTGGGTGCGGCGTTTCTGTGCATGCACAGAACATCCGTGATTATGTCTGGGAAGGTGGGCAGAGCCTCCCACCTCTGCCACTACAGGTTCGTCCAAACCGGGGAGAACCGGCAGAATACCACCTCTGGTCTATAGGCTAGGGAATGGATGTTGAAGCCATATATGCAGGGGTGGGTTCCAGTCGTCACTACTGCTGGTTTGCTCATGGGCACACCGCATGCACGCACTTGATGCACGTTGCATGCGCATGTGCAGTGCAATAAAAATTGCTCTGCGAATGCGCAGAAGCAAAAAACAAGATGCCGGCCTCTACAGAGAACCAGCTCATGGGCATGGCAGGCCTGGGTCGCAGCCAGGTCTAGTGACACAGGCTGCCAAACCACTACCAGGTTAGCCAAACTGGTCCAAACGGGTAGGAACCCACCACTGCATATATGGCATACTCAGCCAGACTGCAACTAGAGGTATCCTATTCTCACCTATATATAATTTTTTAAACATGAAATTTATGAGTCTTTATTTCTTCAACATAATGTTCTGACTATAATTCCTGGATGTTACACAGATTGTAACAGCAAAAGTATGAGCTAAATAAAGTCATTGAGTCATACTAACCAGAAAATGACATTTGGAGGCAATCTTAGACTTCATAGATAAAGTACATTTTGGACTGTACTTCTAATGTTCTTTACTGACCTTTATTTATTCATCATTTATCTACAGGCAATATGCCCAGGGGAGAGAAAAATTATTCTCGAGATAGATATGTGCATAAATGCCAAGTTTGCGAGCTCTTGTATCTGGACAATTTTGTAATAATTTTTTTTCATAAATTTAAAGGTTTCTCTTCCATAACAAATAAGACAATATGGATTGCAGAACTAAACTTTTTACACTCATTTATTTATTTTTATTTTTATTTATAAATTTTATTTCTGCTTCAGGCAGAGAGAATACTGTACAAACTTCTCTGTGGGTACTTAAGTATCT
Source organism: Rhabdophis nuchalis (assembly GCA_039707465.1). Lineage (NCBI taxonomy): Eukaryota > Metazoa > Chordata > Lepidosauria > Squamata > Natricidae > Rhabdophis > Rhabdophis nuchalis. Next base: position 169,807,785 of record CM077644.1, on the reverse strand, counting down.
CTGTGCCTAGACTAACAACCTAAACATGAGGACCTATAGTCACATATAATTTTTAAAGATGCTAATTTATATCCAGCCTACACATTTATAAAGAAGAAATGTGAGAGAAATGTATAAAATTATGTCTTTATCTTCATAGGTATTTCCATGTTTGTAGGCAGTAGCATAATTTTTTGAGATACATCAATAAAAGAGGGCATTACATTCCTGCTAAATAAAATGAAGTGTTTATTTCAAAATAATGAAAGAGATTTACAATTTCATTTTAAGCATTAAGCATTTTTATTTACAACTAGCTGATAATCCGGTGTTGCCCGGGTATTTATTTATAGATAGGAAATAATTTCTAATGTTGGATTTCCCCCCTTTCCAGAGGGAGCCCCTTTGTGGAATACTGTGAACCCGTTACCATGGCAATTCCACTGTGTTGCACAGTAGAAGCTATTTTAAGACACAACAGGCTGTATCTTAACAGAACACACACCCTGAGAAGTATTAGGGGTGTATTACCCACAGTATTTATTTCCAGAGAGTAAGCCATCTGTGCACCAAGTTTGGTTGTATGTACGTATGTGTGTATGTATGTATGTATATAATTGTATTTGTTCATGTGAATTACAAGGATTATTGACAACCTAAGAGAAAAGTGTTGTCAAGTATACTTATCAGCAATTCGAAAAAGTAAGTTTTTGTTTTGACCTAGGCTTTCCAAGAGCATGAAGCAAAGTACTTGTCCTGACAAAAAACCCTTCTATTAATTTACTGTGAATTTTTCTCATTCACATACAGCAAGTCTTTCAAGGGAGGATTTACAGCCACAGACCTTATCTGACTTGGGGAGCTGCCAGGCCAATACCTGCAAAACTTGGCAAGGAGTCTCGGAGAGTCACAAACTAATTAAGCAACCAATTGTCTCCTGCAACCTCCACTCCTCTTTTGCTCCTCTTTTACTTCCTCTGGGAGGGGCCAGTCATCATTCACCTGTGGCCTTACTCCCAAGTCGACCCCTGTTCTTTAGTTGTTCCCTTTGTCTGACAACTCTGTGCATGCGCACACTGGGAACAGGCTCAGCTGTTTCTGTGTCACTAATGTCTGACTCTGAAGGCAGCTGATAACTGGCATACGGCTCTGGCTCCCTCTCTGCTTCCAACACAGAGCTGGCCCATGTTCCTCCCCAACCTCTTCACTGTCCAAATCTTCTGCCAACTCTGTTTGCTGCTGAAGGGCCACAACAGTTTTGCTTGGAAAAACAAAAATACATCAATTTATTAAGCTGGCAAGTCACCTGATAGGAGGATACAATAATTAGTAAGATATCTGTGGTGAAATCCCAGGCTGAAAGGGAGGAGGGGGGAGTTAAAAGGCATGCCAGAATCACTCCAGGGAGGAAAAACATAGACCAGATTATGAAAAAAAAACTTATCTGCTGATTCCCAAGGAAATGTGGCCTATCTGATAAGATTCTTGTAATATAGGTGACCAACAATAAAGTAATTGTTTTGGTCTATTCATGGGTTGTTCTAGTTTCTTGCACCTGACTGATCTATATTTTTTTCTAAAAGATTCCAAACAATTTCAAGTAATGAAGCCTAAGGGTAGTTGCTTTGATATTTTCTTGAGGCCCTTTGGACAGGCACATATATCCACAGTTGCAAATTCTTCCATGGTTATCTTGGTAAAAAAATATTATGGGCAGGCACATTCATGCCCATAAGATTTCAAGTGGACCTTGAAGCAGTCTTAGCTAACTTTTGAGAAGCTTAATTGCTTCAGTTTGACAAAGCAAATGTAGAAGGCCCATTGCTCATTCAGTGATTTCATATCTTTACTATTTTTATCTCATTCACATTAGTATGTTTAGTTCCAATTCAATCAAAGAATATAGGTACTTGGAGAGCCTCTTTATATAAAAATAAGTATATGCAAGGAGGTTTTATAAGTTTAATGATGCAGGTTCATAGCCTTAAGCCATCTATTTAACAGAGGTAGATGAAGACTTCTTCATCATTGAAGACCAATCATGCAATTGCCAGTTCTTAGGAAATGTTCTCATCAAGACTAGATGCTTCTATTTAAGAAAGCTGTGGTGGGATATGGACTGAATGAATGAAAGATTCAAAGTAAAAATCAGTATATTGTAATAAATCTAGAATATCTGAAAATAAATTCTTAGCTTCCAGATTGTACTTAAAAAAATTGGACTACAATTATATATTTTTTTCAAAAATCAGATGAATAACTTGCCACTTATGGTGACATCTTCTGAACAATATTTTGAATGGTCTCTGCATTCTAAAATTGCATTTAACAAATCCAATCAAAAAGGTTGAGAAATGCATTTGGGAGTATTGTAAGACTACAATACTAAAATTGCCCAAGAACAGAGGGTTTTGTTTTGTGATATTTCTGTTCCCATTGTTCGCTAGATTGTCATGAAGATGGATTTTGTACAGTTTTCTGCTTTATTTTGAAAGTGGTTTTTATGAATACGGTCTGATTTTGTGCCAACCCTTGTCACAAGAATTAGAATCTGAATACATTAAGAACACTAAATGTACCAAGCATTAAAATTCTGCGATAGCTTCTTCTTGCGACAAAGAGATCAGAGACAGAGAGAGAGAATGGCACAAAATTAATCAATTATAGTGACAGTCTCACGATTATAATAAGAATAGAAAGTGACACTACATTTTGCGCCATCTACATAATGGAAGAATGGCATACATTTAACCCATTCATAGCAGGGTATGCTTCATTCACTGCGAAATAAAAAGGATGGCACTTGAACGCTGCGTTCGTAGTCAATAAGGAAAGGTGGAAGAAAGGAGCTACCTTTAGAGTTATGCCTCATTGTTTCCAACATGTGGCACTGATTGCTTTGTAATGTCTTCCTTTTTTTCAAGCCACACTTAAAACTATTTCAGCTTCTTCACAATTTAGTAACATTGGGATCCAAACCACTAAACAATATGACCTTAGATATTTGATTTAATAGTTGTCGGTGTAGTGATGGGTTGTTTGAGAAAACAACTCATTGTATCATTGCACAATGCCCAATTGTGCAGTACTTAAGGGCAAATCAGAATTTGCTTTCTTTACTGAGACCTTGGTGTTTGAGAAGACTGGAAATCCTAGCAACAGGAAAAACAAACAAACCAGGAGATATATAGATCCCTTTGAAACACACCATACTTTTGATGTTGGTGTTTCATCACCTTAGTATGTCATAAATAGATATGTGTAAAATATCTGCATGCTAGTCATGGAATGTTCTAAATCAGGGGTCTCCAACCTTTGCAACTTTAAGTCTGAAGGGCTTCATCTCCAGAATTCTCCAGCCAGCAAAGCTGGGAGCCGAAGTCCTTCAGACTTAAAGTTGCAAAGGTTGGAGACCCCTGTTCTAAATAACATGTGATGTTGTGCTGTTCTTCCAGAACATGCCAATCTTTTCAGGAATAGTACAAAGTTTTCTGAAAATGAATCTCTGGAACAGGAAGACCTCATTCCCAAGATGCCACAAATCACTTCTGCTCCAGAAATTACTTCCAGAAATCAAGGAGTTGCTCCTACAATATTGAGTTAGCTTGTCTCAGATAAAAATACTATATCCTAGAGAATGCAGAAACAGTCTCAGTCTGGAACATGGTCTTGCACCCAACCTAAAAGTTACAGCTTTATCTCTGTTTCTCAGGTATAATAAGAGAGAATCTTGAACTGAATATTCTTTCTATTTATTATTTTTAACATTTTAAAAATGTTTCCTTCTCTTTTTGTTTTGTTTCCTTTAGTTAATGACAAATAGTATTATAGATATCAATATAAACATTTAGACTTTTGCCATGATTTACAATTATCTCTTAAGATGGAATGAGTTTATTTTTACATATTCAATTAATTATTTAAACAATCAAATCAAAACCATTACTGTGGCTTTTAGGCTTACAATAAAAAAAGAAATAATGAATTTTAAGGTTCACACCAATGAGTAGATTTTATTTATTTACTGTTTATGTACTATGTTGTCATTTTCTTCTTATTTATTTTGTATAGTCATTCATTATTCAAATGTTTTAAGATATAATTATTTTTAAGGAATCTTCTTGCTTGTATATGTGCTTGGCTCTTCAACATACATAAAGGAAATGCAGTTGAAACACAATTTCATAACAAAACACATCCATGTGAATGAGAGAAAGTATTCTCCGACCTGAGGAAAATGTTTTACTCATTCTAATTTCACAATTACCCAATAAGAATCTCTGCCTCCTTAAGAATGAACTTTAGTGAGACAAATAATCAAATGAATAAGACATCCAACATTTCTAGGATTATGAGTGGAAAAAATAGCTGAATATATTACATGAATGTTAAGCGGTAGCCAAGGTTAACATTCTGGATTTATAAAATGGATACTTTATACTTTGCCAATCAATTATACATATCTGTTGTCCTTACAATCACATTCCCTTCTTTATTTACAATATAGAGAGCAATTAAACTATTCACTTGCTTTGTGTAAGAGAACATGTCCATTTGTTTCTAAGAAAAGGTTCACAGAAAAAGAGAAAAGGGAATGAGAGTTTACCTATTCTCAGGCAAAATAGATGCTTTAGTACTACTAGTAGTTCTCAAAATGAAACACAAAGTGGAATCCATAAGAAAATTAAATTCTTCATTATCATTCTCTGATGGTGTTCTTTCATTGGTAATTTAGTTCACTGAGGCACAGCACTCTTTCTTCATCAGAAGAGTAATCCATTTGTCAACATCAATATTAATTTCAAACTCAAATGATTCTGTTGGGTTTAGTACACATATCCTTGATGAGTTGCCATTAAAGAAAATGTCAAGTAGAAATAATGCAAATATTCTAAAACCCAATTGTGGCACGATTATCCCTTCACTGTTCATTATGAATTCTTCATGTACAATACTGAAAACTGTTCAACACATTAACATTACATTGCAAAATTCTGTTACTATTATTTGATATTACTATAGCCTAATCACTGTAGCCGTGCCCTGACACGGGGCAGAAGTTGAATTTTTATACACAAAGGAAAGTTGGGGAAAGAAGATGAATAGCTCTAACTCACTGCGCCTATATTTTATTCCCTCTGAAGTGTTTGCCCCAAATTTGTCATTCTAGTGGAAAAGGCTATTACTTGCCTTAAACGTCTTGGTTAAGAGGTAGAAATAAATTATTTATATTGGGAAGATACTGCAATGAAAATAGATCAATGCAATCAGATTACTATTAGTGTCCCCAGTCACAGCCTTGCTAAAGACATCACGGGATGCTTACATTTCATTCATTGATGGGGACTGGAGACTATAACATATGAAGAAAGGTTGAATTCCGGTAGTTGAGGGGCTGCCACAAAGAAGAGGGCGTCAACTTATTTATGAAGGCATTTGTAGGCAGGACAAGAAACAACAGATGGAAATTAATCAAGGAGAGAAGCAACTGGGAAGTAGGAAAAAACTTTCTAACAGTGAGAACAATTAACCAGTGGAACAGCTTGCCTTTCAGAAGTTGTGAGTGTTTCATCACTGGAGTCTTTAAGAAGAGACTGGACAGTCACTTGGCTGAAATAGTAGGTCTCCTGTTTGAGCATGAGGTTGAACTAGAAGACCTACAATGTCCCTTCAAGGTCTATTCTAACTAACCCTTACTGTGAAAATTACCAAGAGCTGCTTCAATATTTTTTGCTTGGGTGGATTGTCATTCTCAAGGAATACTAAAATTGCTTTCTCGGACAGCTTCCAACTTCCTTGAGACCTTGAGATGGATCTCTTCTGAATTTACAGATGGGTGTACTGCTTTTCCAATATTAATTTAAAACATTTTAAGGGTATTTTTTAATTAAGAATATTATTTTGGTAAAATCTTATCTAAAAATGGACTGGACACATTTTTAAACCATCTGTTCCAGCTAATTTCAATCGGTACAGCTATTCCGGATACAGAGAAGCTGATGCAGATTTTAAATACAGTGAACCTATGAAAAAAAAAATAGAACAAATGTGCAGTTTTAAATAATTCTTGTAAGGACTAAAAAAAGCCAGTCAATGGGTTTTAGTTTCCAAAAAGAAGTTACTGTATACTTTGTGAATTTGGATATTTTTAAAAACTGACAGAACAAAAATAAGAGATTGTTGACAGCCATCAGGCACAAAATATGAATTAATTTAACAGAATTTCTCATACATGATTGCAAACATTTGAAGTCTATGAAGTTTAAATCTCTTCATATTCTCACTACTTGAGCAAGCAAGAGACAGAGAGATAGAAATCCTGCTATGATTGGCACCAAATATTATTTGAGATAATGTCACATTGGCCTGTTTTGTAAGAAAATTGGATAACTGTATTAAAATATTGCTCTTAATGACATGTAACTTGATTAAGTTAAACTAAAACATTTATTTTAATGTACTCTATAAGCAGTAGTTTATTTATTAGATATTTATCTCAGTGTTACTACTTTATAAGTAACGTAAGGCAGCAAATGTACATAATACTCTTTCCTCATCCTATTTTCTCCATAATAGCAACCCTACGAAGTGGTTTGAGCTGAGAGAGTGTTACCCAGCTGGCTTTCATCCCTAAAACAAGACTAGAACTAACAGTCTGCTTGTTTCAAGGCTAGCATCTTTACCACTATACCAAATATAGTTCTTAACCATATTAATTAACCATGTCTGAATCCACCCTGCGTGGTCCACAACTGGTACTATCCCAAGTAATTTAGGATTGAAAAAATTGAGGAATGGATTAGGAATCACAGTAGAATATTTGTTTTATCTTGGCCATGGACATTCAAGAGGAACCTCCTGTGTCCTATATATGGTTTCCTGAAACTCATAAGTCAATAGTAACTGATGTGGTCTATTCCATGCAGAGTATATCCAGTGCAGTCTATTTTACATAGGCAATATTGTCTATATAAGCCTTCAAGCATGCCAGATATGGCAGCTAATACCAGTGACCATAGGGAGCAGAGGAAGCCAGCTGAAAAAAAATGGATAATTCAAAGTAACACTTGTTGATGGCAGCCTTTTCCTTTTAAAGCAAAATAAAATCTTGACTCCCTGTCCAGATAAAATCTTACACAGGAAGCTCCAATCTCTCATCTGATTTGTTGTATGAGTTTCTTCTGAGTCAAGAAATTGCATTCTACAGAAGTTTATCGGCTAAACCAGACAATGATGTATACAAGCCTGCATTTGCACACTATTCTTTTGAGTGTGGGAAATGCCATCACAAAAAGCAATGATTATTAGGAAAAGCTGACCTGCTTTTTTTTGGGGGGGGGGGATGGGGGGTTTCACTAAAGCTTTCAACTGTATCCATTATCAGTAGCTACCAATTAAGAGATTAAAAATCCTAAAGGCAATTATAACGTGATTTTTCTGAAAAGCTTCTCTGCTTTGTAGAGAAAGGCATGAGAAAAACGTCTCATACTTCTCTATAGATGCTGAGCCATGGTAGATGAAATGATTGTACCTCTATGGAAATTAAGTTCTGAAGTCGAACATTTAATGCAAGAATGATCATGCAGGTATCTGACACCAAAAAATTAGTCTTCAAAACATCAGTTGCTGCTATTTAGGGAATGAATATGACAGAAAAATACACATAAACACTTGGAATATTCTCATTTTTCCATACATAAATAAATACCTTCATTTTGATATACACACAGCTGCTTTGGTCTAGTGCAGGGGTGGGCAAACTTTGCAACTTTAAGTCTGAAGGACTTCAGCTCCCAGACTTCTCCAGCCAGCAAAGCTGAAGTCCTTTAGACTTAAAGTTGCAACCCCTGGTCTAGTGGTTAAGGCACCAATCTAGAAACCAGGATATTGTGAGTTCTCGTCCTGCCTTAGGCGTGAAAGCCAACTGGGTAACTTTGGGGTAGTACTAGTGACTCTATCTCAACCTATCCCTCTACATGGGATTGTTTTTGTGGGGTAAATGAGAGAAGGAAGCTGCATCAAGGTACATGTTTGCCACCTTAAGTTATTTACAAAGTAATAAAGGTGGGCTAAAAATCTAATAAATAAATAAGTTTATTTAAATGCTGTACTTAATATGGCTTTTGTCTACATTTCTATTTGTAAAATGCTAGCAATATTCTGCACATAATGGGATTCCATTGCTGGAATATTTTTGAATTATTAGATACAACTTTAAAATAGAGAATATTCGAAAGGCATTTCTTTGCTATAACTTTTGAAATACATATTCTAGAGTTCAGAAAGGGAGCTATTTATGAAAACAAACTGAATTGTCCAATTTTTAAGCAATGCTTTTTTTCACTTTATATCTGTTTGTGCATATGTATTGGTTGTCTGAATAAAATTAAAGAAATGAAGCTTAGGAATACACTGTGAACTGAGTTTTAAGTGTAGTGCCTCAGAGAGTTACTCTCTGTCTCACTCTCTCTTCTTCATTGAAAACCTGCCAGAACAGAAAAATAATAAAATGAAAATATGTTGCTTGCTGAAATTCAAATCTCTAATGAACCCCTTGAGACTCTTTGGATTTTCCTAATAATCACTGCTTTAGGTGATGGCACTTGACTCATCCTCATTCTGCCAAAGGAATAGAGCTTTTGAAGAAGAGTTGGCAAATGAATATAGGTTTGTATGCAACCTAGAATAGAAGAAAATACAGGGAAACAAAGAAAGGTTTCAGAAGGATAAACTCAAGGAAACAGTTAAAAGACTTTGTGAAGAAAAACTCAAAGGAAAATGAACCAATAGAAACTTTGGGTGAACCATCAAAGAAGGTGACATTTCTTTATTCCCTACCACAATTAAGGGAATAAAGTTTATATACTTCGGAAAACAGTTTATTTACCTCTACTGACTGTTTTGCAGGGCTTGAGATCCTAAGGGCAAAAGTCCTGAGTGACATTGCCAGTGTTTATATACATATACATATACATATACATATACATATACGTACATACGTACATACGTACATACATACATACACATATATATAATTGTTCCACAACACCCTGTTAGGGCCCCAATTAAGGGAGGAGACATACTGTTTCCTTTTCTGCCTTTCGTCTCATCACCAGAGACCATCTAGACAGAAAGCCATGAGTTCCGTTGTGTGATTTTTTTAATATGTGTGTTAGTTATATGAGCTGATCAATAAATAAATCAGAGAGACTAGTATAGATCTATTTCAAGCTTTTTAGCTCTCATCAGCTAGCCATACCCTTACTGGGATTCGAACCGGGGCTGTATTGCATATCAGGCAGGAGCCTTTAAACATTCAGCCAGCCAGGCTCTCCCAATTGCATCAGCTGAGACAGGAGGATTAGTATCTATAATTGTTCCACAACACCCTGTTAGGCCCCAATTAAGTGAGGAGACATACTGTTTCCTTTTCTGCCTTTCGTCTCATTACCAGAGACCATCTAGACAGAAAGCCATGAGTTCCGTTGTGTGATTTTTTTAATATGTGTGTTAGTTTTATGAACTGATCAATAAATAAAACTAACACACATATTTTAAAAAATCACACAGCTCATCACAAGAGACCATGCAGAGAGAAAGCTATTTGTTTCGTTGCCTTTTGTTTCCATTTGTGTTTACATTTTGTGCTGATAAATAAATAAACAAGGGAGACTAGTATAGATCTATTTCAAGCTATTTAGCTCTCATCAGCTAGCCATACTCATATTCCCTTGGCTCAGCTGATCAGGATAGAACCGGTGGTCTAGTGGCAATTACAACTGCCTCACATGTAATACTTCCCTGGTTTGAATCCCACTAAGGGTATGGCTAGCTGATGAGAGCTAAATAGCTCGAAATAGATCTATCCTAGTCTCCCTTGTTTATTTATTTATCAGCTGAAAAAAACCTAACACACATGTAAACAAAAGACACAACGAAACTAATAGCTTTCTGTCTGGATGGTCTCTGGTGATGAGCCGAAAGGCAGAAAAGGAAAGCAGTATGCTTCCTCCCTTAATTGGGGCTTACCAGGGTGTTGTGACACAAATGTATGTATGCATGTATGTATGTATGCATGTATGTATGTATGTATGTACGTTTGTTTGTTTGTTTGTTTTCGTATTTATTTATTTATTTATTTATTTATTTATTTATTTATTTATTTATTTATTTATTTATTTATTTATTTATTTATTTATATCCCGCCCTTCTCCACAGAGGACCCAGGGCGGCGCACAGGAAATTTAAAAATATACAAAAGTACAAAAAATAAATGCATAATTTAAAATATATATTAAATTATCCTGATCCTATGCTAAAAACCAAATTATTAAAATACCCAATTTAAAACTTTCTAAAAGTCCCCGAGGGAGGTTAGGCTAGGCCGGCTTGTTGGAAAAGGTATGTCTTTAGACATTGGCGGAAGAGGCGGAGGTCAGTGATGGTGCGTAATTCAGGGGGTAGGTCGTTCCAAAGGACTGGGCCCGCCACAGAGAAGGCTCTTCCCCTGGGTGTCACCAGTCGGCATTGTCCGGCCGACGGCACCCTGAGAAGGCCCTCTCTGTGGGAGCGTATCGGTCTAAGGGATGTATGGGGCAGGAGGCGGTCTCGCATATAACTAGGCCCCGAGCCATATATTTCCTGAAGGTAATTTGAGAGATGAGGTTGTCTAGGAAGGCAACAGAGGCAGAAGAAAGAGAATTAGCAAAGGAAGGAGGAAGTTAAAATGAAGGGACTGGAAAACAGATAGTAGGCTGAATGGAAATGTATAAAAGGTGAAAAAGAGAAGAAAAGAACAAAATTTGCTCTTTTAAAGTACAACCAGCGGTGATGTGGGCTGATGATTGATGGAAATTGTAAGCTATTTCATCTGGAAAGGTTGGGTTTAAGTTTAAGTTTATTCAGATTTGTATACCGCCCTTTCTCCCTTGCGGGACTCAGGGTGGTGAACAGGCAATAATAAAACAACAATAAAAACATCAAATACAATAAATACACTAAAACTGAATTAAACCACTAAGCCTGTTCTAAAATCCCCAATAGAAACCCCTAATAAAATCAGATTAAAAGACTACGCTAAGCTGCTTTAAAATAAAAAGCAATGTAATGTTCAATTTAAATGACTTTTAGGATTTCGCCTTCTCATTTTATATCCATCATTCTGCAGTTGTAGTTCTGATAGTAACACAATAATAATCCTTTAAAAATTAAAATTGTTACTTTAGACTGCAATGAGAGTAAGAGTAAAATATAATCTGCATATTGATGAGATCAAAACTTCCAAAAATGTATCCCATTTAATAAATAATATCAAGGACAAAATAGATCCCTGCTGTAAGAGTTTCAGGTGCAATAAAAACTTTCTAAACAGGGCTCTCAAACTCACTTCATCAGGGCGATGCTACATGATGTATTGGAACTTCCCCCCCACCATTGCTAAACCAGGCAGATGTGGAGCCAGCACATGACGTATCCAGCCCTCGGGCCGCGAGTTTGACACCCTTGTTCTAGAAAGCATTAAAACCACTCTCTTTGCTAAATAATCAAAAAGGATACCTGTTCTGTCCCACAGACGGACACACACAAGCTTGGCTGCTTGCCACTATCTTCTTGGCTGCGAGCTCTAACTCACATTACAAATACAGACAGAGAATCACAGACTCGAACAACCAGAGAGTTCTAATGATGAGTTGTAACTGTTCCCTCCTTTTCTCAGCCCTGCATAATCTAGCATCAGGGACAAACTGCCCCTGATCCTGCCCACTGGTCCATGACCCAGGCGCCTCCTGGCCCCAACCAGACTCTCTGCTTCCTCAAGGTCTCCCTCCTCCTCCAGGGCAGACTCATAGGACTCTTCACTAAAAGAGTCCATCACCAGCTCATCCGGAGCCGGTTGGGCCACAAAAGATACCATAATAGACAGCACTGAAAGTCTGCCATTATTAAGGTGACCAGATTTTCAAACTTCTAAAGCGGGACACTGTCGATGGGGAGGGGGGGAGGGGCACACTCTGGCGTGGCATGCACCTGCGCAGAGGGCATCAGGGCCGAGGAGAAGGGGGGGGCGCTCTGACACGGCACGTGCCTGCACAGAGGGCATCAGGGCGGGGGCGCTCTCCCACCCACCCCCGTGGGGCGCTCTTTAAAGGCAGCGGTGGCGGCGGCCCAGCCCGGCGGTACTAAGAGCTGCTGGCTCGGGCGGGAAGGGGGAAGGTGGCCCGAGGCGGCAATGCTGGCGTGATGGCCCAAGCTGAAAGCGGCCTCCTCGGGCTGCCTTCCCCCTTCCTGCCCAAGCCAGCGGCTCTCAGCACCGCCGGGCCGGGCCACCGCTGACACTGCCTTTAAAGAGGGCCCCGCGGGGACGTGTGGGAGCGCGCCCCTGCCCCGACGCCCTCTCCGAGGCCCTATGCGCAGGTGCATGCCGCGCCAGAGCGTGGGCCCCTCCTCTCCGAGGCCCCGAGGCCCGAGCTGACGCTCTCAGCTCTCCGCACCCGCCGCCTGCCCGCAAAAAGCGGGACATTTTGAAGAGGCAGCGGGGCGCGGGACATCTGCTGGTGAACTGGGACTGTCCTGCCAGAAGCGGGACGTCTGGTCACCTTACCCATTATACAAAGCTATGCTTTGGGTGTGTGCATTTGGGTAATGAACATGTTCCCTGGATAGTGAACAAGAATTCCCTATCACATTTGGGTTATTAAAGCCATGAGTAATTGTGAACAATGGTTCTTTTTTTTTTTTTGCTAAAGCTAGGTTAAAAAGCTAGGTCTTCAGAAGCACAGAAGTGGTTTGGGCCTGGATGACTTTGGGCCAGTCACTTTCTCTAAGCCCTAGGAAGGAGGCAATGGCAAACCACTTCTGAAAAACCTTACCAAGAAAGCTGCAGGGATGAGTCCAGGTAATTTCTGAAAATCAGACACGACTGAAAAAGAAAATATATTAGTAGTAGAGCACATAACTGAAAATCAGTTCTTAGGGCCATTTTCATCATTTTGAAGGGATGGGAGGGATACATAAATGTTTTAGTGCTCGATACCATGTTTTTCTAATCGTTCAATAGTTATAATGAATAATGCAATTGGGTAAATGGATGGAGCAAAGATTTTCGGGTTTTTCCCAAGCTTGGGAGGGGAGATGTTTAGGGCTGACTGGGCAATATGAATATATTTCCTGCGTGAAACTGTGAAAACTGTATCACTGCTTTTCAGCAATCAAGGCTTGTGGAGACTTCAGAAGCCGCAAAGAAGGGAATAATGAAGCTCACACAACCTGAGGTCCATGCAGTATTCACTCCTATTTAGAAGTTTACACTGTTACTAATATTTTATAGCTTTCAAATGAGGAAGTTCAATCACATTAGAAGTTCAAGGTTACTGCTCACATTTTCTTCAATCTCCATAATGATTAGTGACCAATTTTGGGGCCAAAATTGAGGCACATTTTAGGGTAAATGTGTTTCGTTTACTATACTCATTTTGTTATTAAAGGTAAATGCAAAGGTTCCCCTCACACATATGCTGCTAGTCATTCCCTCCTCTGGGGGACGGTGCTCATCTCCATTTCAAGGCCAAAGAGCCAGCGCTGTACAAAGTAATCTCCATGGTCATTTGGCCAGCATGACTAAATGCCAAAGGCGCACAGAATGCTGTTACCTTCCCACCAATGATGGTCCCTATTTTTCTACTTGCATTTTTACATGCTTTTGAACTGCTAGGCTGGCAGAAGCTGGGACAAGTAACGGGAGCTCATTCCGTTACATGGCGCTAGGGATTCAAACCACCGAATTGCCGACCTTTCTGATTGACAAGCTCAGCACCTTTGTTATTGGGACTCTGCAAATCTTTCAAAAGAGGTGTTTCACAATACCTGAGAAGGCAGACTGAGCATAATTAAACAGCCCATCTCTTGAGTTCCTCTGTCAGATGTTCCAGGATATGTGTGCAGGCTCTCTTGGCTTGTTTTAGAAGGGGAAACCAAATAATAAAGCAAAGTGCCTTTACACATAGACACATGCCAGCTGGAAGTTCTTTCCGAAGCACTTACATAAGGTTGGGAAAAAATGCAACTACTTAACCATTCCAAGATGGCAAAGCCAAGATTTGCCCAGTGCAATTTATTATGAGAGTTTTTTTTAAAGACTGATGTTCTTCTCCAATATATAGAGAATAATTTACATATACTCTTCTTTCAGGTCTAAAGATTACCTAGTCATAAAAATTTGCCAGTTGAGATTTTGTAGTTAGATCTAAAACAGTTAGGATGCTGCCACCTTCTGGCATTAAAATTCTTATTTAGAGAGCCTTCATTTTAAGTTTAGCATTTACAGTAGCATTCTTACGGGTTCAGCCAGATACGGTTTTTTAATATAACTATATGTTAAGATGTACAACTAAATAGTGGCAGGCATCCATTACCTTAAAACAGCTGAGCTCTAAAGTTTGATTTATGCATAAGGAGGAAGCCCTCCTGATTACCTTCAATTCTAGCATTTTACCTCTCATAGCACAGTCATTCCTTTTTATTTTTCCCATTCAATCATGTCCAATTCTCGGAGATTGACTCAACAGGTCCCTATGGTTTTCTTGGCAAGACTTTTCAGAAGTGGCTTGTCATTACCTCCTTGGAGCTGAGAGAAAGTGACTGGTTCAAGGCCACCCAGCTGACTTTGTCCCAATAAGGTGGGGCTAGAACTCCCAATCGCCTGGTTTTCAGCCTGATATTTTAACCACTACTACAAAGTGGTTCTCTAGCAGAGGATATTGGAAGCTAAGTGGGTAACGGTTTTTAATAGAGGGACTGGAAGGAAAGACGCTAAGACTAGTTTCTCTTTTTCTCTGATTAGTATTGACTTTCTGGCCTGATATTTTTAAGATGTCAAAAATAGACGGTAATTCTGCTCTTTAAGAGACTCTGCTCTCATTATCAGACAGAGAGATGTAAATAGGAGATTTAAATAGTAAAGGAATGTTGCAATAATAAATAAAAATCCGGAAGAGATACTCAAATTTATAGCAAAGGCAAAGGGAACTGTCCCAATGACTGACAGAGTACCTTACAACCAAGAATTAAACAAGAGATGGTGGTTTGATTGGAGTTAGCTCATCTTCAACCTCTAGCCACAACCTCAAGTCATATAAATCTCTGTCACCATGCCAACTGCTCAGCTTTTTTTTATAAACCTTAGGTTAGACTTCAATACACACTTGGTAGCTGAGAGAAACTTAAGGTGTCTATTGTACAGAAACCAACGCAAGGGAGATTTCCCATCAGGAAAGGCTAAAGAGGGCTAAAGAAATTCACTCGGCTGTTTTTCCATGCTCTATCACCAGTGAACCTGAAGAGCAGCAAGGAGCAGTATTCACAGCAGGCAGTGAGTGAACAAGAGTCTATTGTATAACTTAGGGTGTTCTTTGTGAATTGTTTGAGTGTGGGTGTCATCGTTTGGCTTATTTTGCCCATTTCCTCCTACCAACTATGTATGCATAATTATTCATCTGTTGATTGTTTGAGAACGGCTCTTTCCGAGGATTTTGATAGACATAATTTGAGTTTGATTAGACATGAAGGTTCCTACTGTATGTTTTTGTTTCTTAATTGCTTTTGTTTAACTCTTTGAAACAGGTTGCCAGCATGAAGCAGCAATCTGTTGATATTTTTCAGCATTTGTTTACAACTGACAATTTCTGAAAACGGTGGTTAGATTATTTGTGGAAAGTAAAGCTTGAAATATGCCTTAAAAAGTGTGCTTGAAATTTAATTACGCAAGTGGGAATTATTTTCCGGTATTTAAATTTCATAGTCAGAAACCTGTCTATGCAAATATTAACAACATAACCATATTTTAAAGTAATCGACTTATATATTCGGATGTCCCAAGGAATCCCTTTTCATGTATACAAACCAGCTTATCAATGATTATTCAAAGTTAACATTTGAATAAAATAGATTCATCCATTCAATTATTTGGCTGACTGTTTGGGCTTTGTAAAGTCAGTCATAAACATGGTTCATCTCCAAGTCCAAATGACGATGCTAAGAAATGGATCAGCAGTCCTAATTGCGTGAGAATCTCTTCTAGTATTAGAGAATTACATTTTTGTCTTAAAAAAAAAAACATTAAGAGTATAATATAAGCAGATGCAGGGGGAGAGGAGATGGAAAAAGGAATGTATTACATAATAGTGTTTAATCAGGGGGGGCTGCTGGGGGTTCACAGGGATTTGGGAGAATCTCTACCTAAGATTCCTTGCAGTTTGGAGAACCCCCAAATCCCACTACTGGCTGGCCCTGCCCCTCTCCTCCCAGGAGTCCCTATGCAGCCCATTTTGGATGCAGGTAATTGCAGGGCGTGCGCAAAAAAACAGGCCTACCGGAAGTTTTAAAAGGCTGGAAACAGGCCCCTTGCCAGCCTCCAGAGCTGGGGAGCCGTTTTCACCCTCCCGGAGGCTTGAGGAAATCTCCGGAGTCCAGGGAAGGCAAAAATGCCCCTCGTTCCATGGTGCAGGAGGCCAACTAGGCCACGCCCACCATGGCCACGTCCCCCCAGCAACAGGGCAGAGAACCCCTTGCTAAAAATTTTGAAGCCCCCCCCCCCTGTGTCTAATCCTATAGTGTTGGAGTTTCTAACCCTATATAGCCCTTTTATATAGATTCGGTATAAAATAGAGATTGAGATAGATGCTTTTTATTATATTTCAGTTGTGTGAATTGTAATTGCAATTATTTCCAAATAATACAAATGAGTGTGTGTTAAGTATCTTAAGAAGACAATTATAGCTAACTGTTGAAGATGAAGCATTTAAATGCAATATTAATCCATAAGATATGGTCTTGTAGTGGGCTAGCTCCTTATTAATACATCTCTTTACACATTAACAATGTTTTGGAAAAGTCATTTCTTGGACTAGATATATTCATTTATATCTTTTTTCTTTCTTTCAGTGACTTTGACTCAGTGTCGACTCCTGGCAACTGCAGGTTTCTTGGCAAGATTTTAGAAGTGGTTTTCCACTGACTCCTTCCCAGAGATGAGAGAAAATGTCTAGCCTAAGGTCAGCCAGATGCTTTGTGCCTAAGGTAGGACTAGAATTCATGGTTTCCTAGATTCTACGCTGCTGCTTTAACCACTACATTAAACTAACCCTATAATGTATAATTTGTAATTGATATCTTTAATTTCTTGTTATTCCCTAATGTTAAATAAGCTGACTTAAATATTAATGCTTTATAATGTTATAATATCATATTTATCTTCTTTTTTTCTATTTGCATATAAAGACAAGAAAAATGAGAACCAGATTGATGTACTAGTTAAGGCACCAGGCTAGAAACCAGGAGATGCTGAGTTCAAGTTCTTCTAACAGCTGGGCAACCTTGAGCCAGTCATTTATTCTCAGTCTTCCAAAGGAGGCAAGAGCAAACCACTCCTGGGTAAACCTTACCAAGAAAATTGTTTTCAAGAATAGGACACAATTAAATGGAAGAACAAAATAAAAATAATGAGAAAAATAAGTAGAGTTGGTTCAGTTTGCCTGTACAATCACCTATCAATTAAACAACTATAAAGGATTCACTTCCACACATATACTGAACATTATAAGAGCAAACATACTACAGTTCTTAGCTTGAAGCTTCTAGGTCCGTGATGGTGAACCTATGGCATGCGTGCCCAAAATGGCACACAAAGCCATGTCGCTTGGCATGCAGGGTGTTGCCATTCCTCTTCCAGGTTTCTGGCGTGCATGCACACACAACAATCAAGTGGCCTTTGTAAGTGTGGCAGTGCTGGAAACAGGAAGAGCTGGTCTTCCGTTTTCCGGCATGAGCAGGTGCACTGGTCAGCTGATCAGCGCATGCGCGGCAGTAACTGGAACATACAATTAAGAAGTCTAGAGCAGGGGTGTCCAACCTTGGCAACTTTAAGACCTGTGAACGTCAACTCCAGAATTCCCTAGCCCTGAAGTCCACAAGTCTTAAAGTCGCCAAGGTTGGACACTCCTCTCCTAAGAGATAAATTCCTATGCAACCAATGCATTCTTTCCTTAGGAAAGGAATTTAAAAACAGCCGTGCAGTTACTTATTGGGTAGGCAGAGTATGTTGTTTTCTAAATATCCCTCATCCTTCTCCCTTTACCTCATGTAACTTCAGCAACCAATCAGAAACCACTAACATCCTGAAATGATCCCCCAGGACCAGGGGTATCAAACTCGTGGTGTCACTTGACATATTATGACTTTTCTCCCCTTCGTTAAAACAGGTGTGTGCATGACCAGTGCGTGTCACATCCGGGCTGCTGGCTGGGAGTTTGAAAGCCATGCCCTAGACTTTGTGATGTAGTTCCCAGTTCAAAAAACTAAAAATAAGCAAGTATAATTTGGGGGGGGGGGGGGATTGATCTGTATATGTATATTTATTCCAACCCCTCCCCCCATATTTTTAATTATTAAAAGTGCATAAATAATCTGCCTACCTGTTAAATAAAGAGCACCACTTATATATTTTTAAACATTTTTTTAAATACTGTAAGGACTCCTTTTTGAAAGACCATCATTAGTATTAGTATTAGGCAGTTCTTCATTTCTTCTCTCTTTTGTTTTACATTAGGGACAGGTTTGGCTTCATAAAGGACTGTTTATCTCCTCATCAAGAACCCTGCCTAGTCAATTCAGTCATGCAGGGTTGGCACACTCTGGGTTTCTTCAATTAAATGATATCATTCTCAAGACCCCAGTCTGTAAGCACTGGCCCTCTGGAATGATATGGCTGCCATTCTGCTATTGTTGAGAAGGGTCATGAAAACTTGGCTCTTTACCCAAACTTTGGATGAAGATGAATGAGACTTCTTACTTCATTCCATTTGGTGTGTTACACTTGCCATCTTTGACTGATTTTAATGAAATTTCTTTGATTGTTGTGTAGTCATTGGGAGTTGGCTGGCATACAATTTTGCTTTGTTATTACTATATAGGCAAAAATGTGACATCACAACTGGCATTTCTTTAACTGATGTTGGCCTTTATATGCACTGAATAGTTCCCAAGAACTTATGAATGTTGCAATGTATTGGCATTGTATACGTGCAGATCCAAGCAGTGTGGTATTTTGTAAAAAACAAAAATAGAAATATTGCTAATACTAACTGCTATCCAAGATTTTCTGGCATGGCACTTTAGTGTGTCGTTAACCACTGGGATCTTGTTTATGCCATAATTTTCAATTTCAAGTTTTAGATCTTGATGCTTGCAATCTTATCCAATTCTTTGTCTTCCTTATCTATTCATAACAATGTGAACTCACAGCTGCTAGTGCTTTAACTGGTGTTGGCATTCATACACATCAAGTTCAAGCAATGCAACTTTTTGCAACTGACATATTTTTACCATGTCAAAGGATGCACAGGATATTATGGTATTTGACATTTAGTTTTTTTAATGTACTTTTAGGATTGGTCATAAAGTCAGTCAAATGTTCAGACAAGATTTGGTATTATTATCTACCTACGGAGTCCTTCCCAAGGACCTGGGAAAGGCAGGCGTTATCGTTTGATTATATTAAAGGTATCATCGCAGGGTGTAAACTCTTCCAAGTAAAGCTGCCTTTTGTTAATTGGCTGATGGTGAGTTTGTCAATGCCAACAGTGCTCAAGTCTTGTTCCGGTTGTTTTGGGATGGCACCCAAAACTCCTATTACTATTGGTACTATCTTTGCTTTCTTTTGCCACACACATTCTACTTCTATTTGTAAGTCCTTATTTTCTCCAGTTCTTTCTCTTCTATTGTTCTGTCTCCAGCAAAGTCCAGGATCTTTTACTTTCTTATTGACCATTGTTAAATTGTCGATAAGAAAGACAAATTGTTACATCTGGGGTTTTATGTGGCAAGTGCTTATCTGTTTGAATTCTGAAGTCCCAGAGCACTTTAGTTTCTTCATTTTCTATTGCTTTGTCTATTTTGTGATCCCACCAGTTGTTGCTTGCGGGCAAATGGTATTTATTATTATTCAACTGGCCTTCTTGTCTGTCTCTATTTTTGTGGTCTGTTAGGACTTTTGCAACTGAACTGCAGCAGAAACTTGCTGAATTATACTAGCATGGCATTTCAGATAAAGAATAAAAGTCAACATGAAACAAAAGTCCTCTGATTAATGGATATATTTTACTTTCAAAAAACAAAATAGCTATTAACAATTTAGAACGGCCCAGAAAGCTAAATGTCAAATGATCACACCATGCATCTTTTAGCATATTAAAAAAAAAGTGATTCTCACATTTAAAACAAAATGACCACCTTTGTTTTATACACAGAACACGTCTGTAAGCAATTTTCTTCAATTCCATTTTTAACTTATTTTCATCACATAGACTTTGAGTCATCTGTAACTCTTCTTCTTTCCTCTACCTGAAACTTCCTAAATTATATCGGGTAAAACGTTTGTTCTTGAAAATGGATCCTATGCTTCTGTGATGCTTAATTTACACATGGATAGAATTTTCTGAATGGAATAAAGAATTATTGCAATTATATAAATTGAACAAAAATGTTCAGTTGGCTTGCTAGTATATTTAATGTCAAACTTGTATTTAGCATAATTCCCCAGTTGCTTGAAATTGTTCTATTTGTAAAAGATTTTGGGAAAGCAAGTCACCCTTTAAAGATAATAGCTAAAAGAAACTTTCCAATAAAAACAACTCAGGGTATGTCTAAACCTTTATTTTCCAAAACCAAGAAATCACTGCCGACATCTCCAAAATAAGAAATGCAATGTAAAATAATATCTCATTCATTTGCTGAACCATCTGTAAGCTCTGTACATTGTCTAAACTCTCTACTTCCCTCTAGTGGATCGAAGAAATATATTTAAACATTGAATATAATAAAGATAGTGTACGTACGGATCAATCATATTTATAGATATTAAACAGGCTAACAGGAATAGAATATCTATTTTAACATTTCCCTTTGGCACTAGAATCATACTGCTGGGTTTGTTCTTCTCTTCATTTCCAGTACTTTCCCCATTGTTTATATCTCTCTCCTTGGTATTTGATTAGTTTTCTCACATTTCTACTGTGAATGTAAGCTATAACTTTCCAGCTGTGCTGAATATGTCCATGTTCTGCTTCTTTTATAAAATATACACATAGGTTTGATTTATTTTTCATTAAACTATTATATGTATTGTACACATCAGGGAGGGGAAGTTTTTCCAATTGTTCATGCTGGTTTTCACTGCTGAGCATTATGGAAGTGATAATTATTTTTCCTGTGTATATGTATTTATCCTTGCTGTATTTGACTAGTACACGTTTATGGAATGTTTTATACTTAAGCAAATATGAACAGCCAATAGGAATCCATGACACTCCTTCTGTATTGATTTTTTGTCTTCAATTGCTTATATTTTAAGTTAAGTATGCCGTAAGTCAGTTTTTTTGTAGTTATGATTATGGTTGCTATCTTAATTTTTTGTAATTTTGATTTTATAGAACATGATATGCTTTATATAATAAATATATTATTTATAATAGTGAATTATTTAGGTGGACAAAATAATTGCATTTTGCAATTTAAATTTCATTTTGTGCTTAAATACAGATGGGAATAAGGTTTTAATGAAAAATAATCCCAAGTATCCTGGGCTGGAAAGTTCACCATGCACACATCAATAAATTTTAGTGGCATACAGATGCAATTGAATCTAAATAAAGAGATATCAACTTTTTAAGTAACCAAACACAGCACATGTTCAAGATTAGATTGTTTTGTTAATCTTGATCGATCATGAAGTTGTTTGAGAATTGATATATTGTTTTATTTACAATTTCTGAACATACACTGGTTGATAATGTAATGTTTGTTAGTCAAAAAAGCTTTCATTAGAGATAATTAATAGTTTTATTTTGGGTTAGAAGATATAGAACATATGAAGGACATACAAATTGTTTTAATATTTAAAGTGGGGATTTTTGGCTTCTCTAATAAGACAAATACGGCATCAAGGATTTGAAAGAAGCAGAAAGTAAATTCAAGTTGTTATATTCAGAGAATGTTTGTTTCTTTTATAATACCATTAGCAATAGCACTTAGACTTGTATACTGCTTCACAGGGCTTTTCAGCTCTCTAAACTGTTTACTGAGTCAGCATATTGTCCCCCACAATCTGGGTCCTAATTTTACTCACCACAGAAGGATGAAAGGCTGAGTCAACCTGAGAATTAAACTGTTGGCAGTCAGCAGAATGCAGCACTGCATTCTAACCACTTTGCATCACGACTGTTTCATTTATTACCATAATGATGGTAAAAGATCTTTATCTAACTTTGTTTACATGGTACAGCACTATAATGGGTATTCTAGGTCCATTATACATTAGAACAAAATCTAAATTATGCCAATTGACTAGAAGGTATTTATGGAAATACTTTAAAGATAGGATTTGTTTATTGTCCAGATGTTTGGGGAATAATTATTCTTAAGAATGTATCTTGAGTTATCTCTGAATATTCAAAATTGCACTATTCAACTAAAAGGGAACGTCACAAACTCTTATTTTCATACCAATGAGTTTAAGGGAAAGAATATGTACACTGATAATGATCATAGCTTTTAACAGACATATTTCAAGAGTGTTGCTTATTCCACTTGTTCCACTCAAACAATTCAAATAAAATTTCAAAAAATATATATATATGGAAGGAACAACACCTGGAACTTCTCCTTTAAAGTTCAGTTCTCATGTTAAAATTGTAGCTTTAATTTTTATGTTTTCTAACATAAATTCCATGCATTTGTTAGTTTCAGTAATGTCTATGAATGAAAATTAATTTGATTGTGCTCCACTGTGGACTCATTTAGCAAGTACTTAGTTGGTTCCTTTGAAATGGTGCCAAAGACTTGGTTCCAATTAAAGCAGGAATATTGTGGTATTTCCATAATTAAAGATGGTTAGACATATTTAAGGATTGTGGAACCCTTGGCACTATCTGAATTTAATTGCTGCAGACATTTCACTACCCAAATAGGTAACATCATTGGTGCAAGATCTGACAGTTAACCATTATTTAGACATTATTTATTCCAACATCATCAGACAAAACATTAAAACTTGGCCATAACTGTCATGAAAATTGATGGTGGGAATGTTTCATTGGAAAACATTTAGTGAAAATGAGTAGTCATTCTTAAATAATTAACGTTACTTCAAATGATTATGTAAATATTGTAATTTACCAAATGTCAATATACCCTTAAAATGTACACTATAGTCTTTGTTTGATTGGAATACTTTTGTAAAAGCCAATTCTTTTGATTGAATTGCAAAGCACTTTTATCAGGCACAAATCAGCAATCTAGTATTATCATCAGGTTTAAAATATTATACACATAAGTTTGGGTAATATACCAGAAATTTAGAATAGAACTGGAATATCTTATACCAGTCTATATTGCTGATATAACAGTAAAATTTCATCTGTTCTTCTATCATTTTTCATACTTTCATGGATTACTTTGTGGAGCCAAATAGTCTTCTGCCTTCTCATCCTTTCTCCATTTCCTACACAACCCAACACATTTTCTTTGAGGTCTTACTGCTGGTTTGTAGCTGGAGTATAACTATAATGTTGCTTTCTTATTTATCAACTACTTTCTGGGTTGATCTTATTCCAAGACTCCTCACAGTAGATTTGCTATGTTCCTTGAACAGTCAGAGTCTAATTACTGGTTTGCAGAACTATGAAGGGACAGAACTATGAAGGGGATATCCCAGTGGTGGGTTCCTACCGGTTCGGACCAGTTTGGCTGAACCAGTAGTGGTTTGGTGGCTGGGTCTCTGGAACCAGCAGTGACCCAGGCCTGCTATGCCCCCACACCTGGTGTCGTCGTAGGCACTGCTATCTTGTTTTTTTGCTTCTGTGTATGCACAGAGTAATTTTTATTGCTCTGTGCATGCGCGCACAGCGTGCATCAAGTGTGCCCAGAGCACACAGCGTGGCCATAAGTGAACCAGCAGTAGTGACTGCTACTATACTATAATAGTATCCCTATTATAACCCCACTCTTCTAACCAAAACAGTATTTTATTTTACAGTACAATAATGATAAAAATAACCACATTAGGAATGCATTTCCTGAAATAATAAAGAACAAAATGCAGGTCACCATTAATCAGTCTCTATTCATGTACTGAACCTCTGAGGACACAAATTTATTGTGTGTCTTGCATATGTCTTTAAAATAGCTTTCAGCTTCCCAGTTAGGACAATATATATAATAATGCAGAGAGAAATCTATACAAGCTAGTCCTTTATTAACTTAAAACATACTGACAAATTATTTCCTACCTCTGTTCTTAAGAGCCCCAGAGCCAAGCCTAGCTATCTGTTTTTAACAAGTAAAATCAATTTGGCCTGGATAGACATAGATAACATACAACATAGACAATAGACCTAGACTCCTCTCCAGTATCTACCAATATAATTCATTAGGAGGCATATATGTCTGTTCCGGTGCATTTGCCATATATACAGGAAGTTGCAATGGCATTGAATGAATGGTGCTCCTCCGAGTTCCGGCTGGCCCAGTACCCCTGCAGTTATGTGACCATGAACTGACTACTTGACAACCTGTTCGCACTACTGGTTGCATTCCATGGTCACATGGGTGCCATTTGCATTGTTCCCTCCTGGCGTTCCAAAAAATTCCATTGGGAATCCAGCAAGAAAGTGATAGGATGCCGGGATAAATATCTCCCCTCCACACACACACATGCACCCTTTCTTCTGCATTTGTGTCATGCCAGCCATTTTCCACCCCATGCACCCTCTCTGACACACACAATACCTCCTATGCTGGCTGGGGAACTCTGGGAGTTGAAGTCCACCAGTCTTAAAAGAGCCGACTTTGCAGACCCCTGTCCTATTCAGTAGTAGCCATGTTCCTGGGATTTGCAACTTATTGCCAGCTTCCCTACTGACTTTGGTTGAGGGAAACTCACCTAAAGATCACAATGACAATGACAACTGGAACTGCAGGGATTGTCATTCCCATTGCTCTTTAGGACTGCATTGCTTTGTGATGGAAATCCCAGTCCCCAATTGCCATTGTAAGTCGATGACTACTAATACAATCAAAACAGCATCCATGTGAAGAAACGGCATTTTAATATTTAGTAAAATTAGACTTAAAAAAAAAAAACCATAACCCTCACCAGAAAGCTGTTCTTTGTATTCTACTTCTGGAGTCCTTTGTTGTGACAAGCTTTATTTCATACACACTTGAACAATGATTATTACTGCAGTTCATTTCTAAGGCTGGATATCATTTTAAACAGATGCTGTTTAGTGTGGATATGGCTATTAAATCCAGCCATGCATGTAAGTGTTTCTGTTGATCTATTAGCCTCCGATAGCTCAACTGCAGTGATGATGCTTTGACCTTTGTTTCTAATTCTCTCTCTTTCTCCCTCACCCACCATTGCCTGCTGGATGGCAAGCAAGTCCTCTGTCTAATGCCCTGACAGTAATCAAGAGATTTTAGAATTCTGCAATTAGTTGTACTTGACCTGTTGTGCTTCACCTTCATTACCACTGCTGTGCTGACAATCCTAATGCTCCTCACAACACATCCGTGTTCATGAAAAGAATAGTCTAACGTCATTTTACAGAGATCTTTTGTCTTTATTGTTTACATGTATTGTTTTATTGGTTTTGCCTTATTGTTTCCATATTTCTTTATTGTTGTACCATTCCGGATAGTATAGAGAGCTGAAGAGATGTTTAGGTACCGGTTTCATGAATGACTCTTTTCTATTTAAAACCGCTGCCTCTTGAAACAAATGCTTCTAATATGTTTGTTGGTTCTGGAGTAGGGGATATAATTTCATGAGTTCTGAGGCACATGATTGAGAACAAGACAAACCAGGATATCTATGTGCTTAAAACATGAAGATAAATCAACATGGACAAATGAAGGGGCAAAAAAAAAAGAGAGGTGGAAATAGATAAAATGCAATATGTGCCTATCAATTATTATGATCCATGCAGTGATGTATTAACCATTAAGCAGACTAAGCACGTACTTAGGGCACCAGGCCCAAGGGGCCACCACAAAGTTGAGAAAGAAAAAAAAGCCAATGAAGATTTGTACAGAGTGTACAAAGGAGGCGGGCATCAAGATTTGTCAGTGCTTAGGACACCAGTGAGCCTTAATCCGTCACTGGATATGTGTGAAAACAATGGAAGATGTTTAAATGAATTATGCCCTCTGGTGAAATTAAAGTAAAACGTTAACTCAGCAGTGGTGGCAAACTGCATGCAGAACTGGGAGTAACTGTATTGGAATCTGCATCTAAAGACTCCGTAATTTAAAAATAGATAAAAATGGAGAGCCAGTTTGCTCTAGGAGTAAAGGCACCAGACTATGAACCAGGAGAATTTTAGTTCTAGTTCTACCTTAGTTATGAAAGCCAGCTGTGTGATCTTAGGCAGGCATTCTTTCCCAGATCCACTCACCTCATAGGGTTGTGGGGGGAGGGGGAATAGGAGGAAGAAGAAGTATTAGATATGTTCTCTAGTTGAGTTGTTTATAAAAATAATAATAATAAAGGTGGGATATAAATAAAATAAAATAGAAGGCCAAACTGGTTCCTAGAATGTGACATATAGGCCATGATGGTTCTCTGGTTATATTTTACTGGGAAATGTGATTTTGTGAATTAGGGTATTAGTAATAAAATTGAGATACAATGACTTTGCTTAACAAAAGATAGTCCACAGAAGTGGCAATGACTTAGCTTTAGTCTACAATGCTTGGAAAAATGTGATAAGCACCAAGATTGTCTGATCTGCCATTTAACTGTATGGCAAGTATGACAGAAATCTAAAAGATCCCCATAGCAAAAGTCATCTGTTTTATATGGAGCAGCTAATAACTTAGGTTGTAGTCAAATGTTTCCAGCATATTTTTGTAGAAGTAGATTCTACTTCTAGCACAGATTTGTTGCTTATTATTAGAAATTCTGGGACTAATACAACAATACTTAGAAAGAAATCACAACCTATATATTTTTTTTTAATACAGAAGCTTCGATCGAGATAATGGTGACCATCTCTTCACTGCTTTAATGAGATTAGTTTCTGCATATTGTATTTGTTAGTAAAGGAAAGTTTTTGTACCTGAACAAAGACACTGCATTTCCAGAGTCATGAGGAAATCAGCTATGTTCCAATGACATAACCACATATCTGAAGGCTTTCCTCCTTGAATTGTGTTGAACAGAACCTGTGACTCTCCACAGGAAGTTAATGTTCTCATAAAGACATTAAGGAGATTATCTGGAGCATTAACAGGGCAAATGCTTTATCTAAAGTAGGGGTGTCAAAATGGCGGCTCACAGGCTGGATGCGTCATGCACAGGCCATGCCCACACCAGGTCCACAGATGGGAAAAACATCTCAAAATGTCATGTGATGGCAAAGTGACATGGCGGGTTTGACACCTGTGACCTAAAGAAACCTTGAATAGTGTTCCCAATACAATACTCTGAAAAGAAAGCTTTGGAAATTATCCCTCCCCTCTGCATTATATTATTAAGCAACACAGGGTTTATTGATCTTAAAGGGATTAGAAATGATTTTAATATTTTAAGTAAGTAAACATGATGACATTTAGTAATTTGCATCCAAGTTTGATTACAGAAGAGTACATGTTACCATAATGATAATTTATCTTTTGTTTTGTTTCTTCAAATTATTTCCTATCTTACAGAGTTGACTCTGAACAGCTTACAACATTAAAACAAAAATTATCAAACACAGCAATGAATGAAGCAAATCAACCTAGATGAAATAATAAGCATATTATTCCTGCTGATGGTCTAACTCTCATGACTGGAAACTTATATATGTCTTAAGAATCTTCTGAAAGTCTTTAGCAGGTTTAGGGCCAAATCTAATTTCAGAAAGAACAGTTTTCCATAAGGCAGAATCATTAAATGAAAAGGTCCCCTTCCTGCATGCTCAAGGTTGACTCAGCCTTCCATCCTTCTGAGGTCAGTAAAATGAAGATCAGGATTGCTGACTCTATAAACTGCTTAGAGAGTATTGTAAAGCACTGTGAAGTAGTATATAAGTCTAAGTGCTATTGCTATCCCACAAAGTCTAAGTGCTATTTTCCCCCCAAATTGGCAGAACTTACAGCAGGCTTCTACTGTTAGATTTAAGGATGAGAGGAAACAACTGGGGAAAGACAATCTTGAAAATAATTTGGCCATAAGAGTTATATAGTGACAACTAGCTTCTTAATTCCTATAGTCTTAAGCAGTGGTGGATTCTGGATTCCGTTCCAACTGGTACAGTTGGAACTGCCCCAGTGTCACCCACATGGACATGTGCAGTGTGCAAATATGCATCATACTTACCTGCAACGCTTCTGCAAGGCTCCGCGATGCTCCAGCTGCTTGCCGGAGCATTGCGCAGGTGCTGTACGTGCTGTGCGTGCTTGCACAGAAGCACTGAAGATTTAAAAGTACGGTAAGGAGCGAGGACGGGCAGGCCCTCCAGAGCACCATACTGGAATGGTATCTGGTGCTCTGGGCTGGGTCCGGTACACCCGTACTGGGGCATACCACCTGAAACCCACCCCTAGTCTTAAGTATATATAGAAGAGCAAGTATGGAAACCAAAAAGACAGAAGACTATCAGATTGTGCCTATGAACATCAATTAGCTTTCAGAAAATACAATGAAAATTCCTTAATTTCAAATCACATGCACATATTCAACCAAGTTTTGGAAACTGTGAGCACCTTAGACCAAATGCAAAAAACATTTGAGAATTCCTGGAAGCCTGGCACTCAGATAAATCAGCTGTCCTTAGCTTTTCCTTACTTCACATAGAGATAAACAACATCTACATACCATTCAAAAGAGACAATCAAAAAGCCAAAAAAAGAAACAAAATGACCAAAACACCTCCTTGCCAGCTATCAACATCCAGGTGGGCAGAGATTAACACCAAGAGTGTTAACACACAATCAAGAAGCAAACAATACCCATTTAAGGAACTGCCAAATAAATTAACAGTAAACAACCCAATCAAGAAATCACCAAAACCATCCCACCAACTATGTCAGGGTAAACCCCTGAAACATACAACAAGAAAAAAACCCATTCCCTACTACAACTGATGATGTTACCTATTTTGGTAATGAAACATGTGCAAGAAAACAACCAAGTTCAGAGAGCACCAAGGACCCAAACTTCAACCCCCAACTACAAATATGTTGTTTCAGTACAAATAGATGAATAAAGGAGAAAACAAAAGGGAAAAGCAGATTGCTTTGATTAATGACAGTGAATTTATTATTATTACAATTGGTATCTGCAGCTGGACTCAAACTCGGTGGGTATTTTCTAATGTACAGCAGGCTAGCTAAGGGATAATTTTAACTGGGCAATCTTACCTGGCTCCCAGAGCATGCTTGCATCTTATCTCTCCATTGGTAGGCTATATTTGGGGAACTTGAGATAAGTCTTTTGATCCATTGTTTGAATCTTATTAATGAGCAGGTGTGTGTGTGTGTGTGTGTGTGTGTGTGTGTGTGTGTGTGTGTGTTCCAATTGTCCGAAACCTCAAGCGCCCAACTTATTTACAATCAGGTCACCATAAATGATCTCAAGATTTTCAACAGTATCTTTCCTCTGTCCCATTCCTCGCAATGTAGTCTGTTCGGAAAAAAACTATTTCAATTAAGTCCTATCTGTTACAGTGCCAATTTTATATTTTTCCTCAATCTGAAGAATAGGGGAAGTAAGGAAAAGCTAAGGAAAGACCATAATAGCTCACATTGCTAGTCACAAACCAACAGCCTGCTACTAGCCCTTATGTGAGTGTTCAAGGTTTTAGTGTGACCTGCTTCATTTCCAGGTATGTACAATGTTGCTCCCTAAATAAATAAATATGGAATATAGCAAGTAACAATGTAATAACAAACACAAATTTGTATCCTTTGGATGGCTTTTCTCCCATTTTTTAACATCTTGATTTTTGAATAGAAATGTTATCAGCAAAACTGCATTTATCATGAGCTTGTTTAAACTGGTCTGCACTTACATGATTTAATCTGAGATGTAATTTGATATTGACATCTTTTTAGTCAATTCTAAGTAGCTTAGACCCTAATAAATATAATTAGAATAATATTAGCTGCAACAGATGAGAAAGACCAATAAATGGTATTCAAAAGAAGAATGCATTGCAGTTATTTCCTGTATTCCAAGAAGTAAAAGAAATGATTATTTAATTAGGTTTTATCCAACTTTAAACCCTGTTTTTCTGTATATTGCAGAAATCAATATTCTGATTTTCAGAGAAGTAATTGTGTATGAATAAAGTATGATACTTTGATAAACCTGATCAAAGCTTATTGAAATTTAAAAATAATGTATATGACTGGAACAATATATCCTTTGTATTAATGTGCATTTAGTGATGCTTATTTGCTCATTTTTTTAAATCTATGTTAATAGAATAAACTGCCACTGCCTATATTCCTTTTTAGTTCAAAGTTCTACTATGTTGGTTGGGGTAATGATTTTTTTTAAATTATACATATTTACATGTGTGTAGTTGTAAAAAGAAAGCAGTATAACAATAGCAATAGCACATAAGTATATATCGCTTTACAGTGCTTTACAGCCCTCTCCAAGTGGTTTACAGAATCAGCATATTGCTCTCAACAATTTAGTTCCTCATTTTACCCACATAAGAAGGATGGAATGCTGAGTCAACCTTGACCATGGTGAGATTTGAACTGCCAAATTGCAGGCAGCCAGCAGGCAGCACAGGTAGCCTCTAACCACTGTCAACCATGTTATGATTTAAAAGCAGATCTAAATAGCAAAATAAGCTTAATTGCTAGAATCAGTTAGTTGGAATCTATTGGAAAAAAGAAGCAAAATTGTCTAACTGGAGTTAGTTTTATTATCTGCCTGGATAATTATTTTGCTTGTGGATAGGTCAGCTCCTATTTCTCACTTTCTGAAATCTATAAGGAACAGAGGGGCAGAAATTACTAAATTTAAAACAGGCCTGAAAAGAAAACATTGAAATAATACAAAACAGTTTCACGAAAATAAGGCAAGTAGCACAAAAGAGCCGTATGCATTTGATTCTGATGCAAGTTCATTGCTTATCATAATTAAATAAGGCAGGCAGATTTCTACCTGTTAAGGCATGTCTGTCAAATGCGCGCTTAGCATGGTGTTGCTAATAAAATTCTGCTATGGACGAATAACACAATGATTAATGTCTTTTAAGTGCATATTTGCACTTTTGAAGGAAAAGGCACATTTCCCTTTGAGAACCAACACGGATAACATTGCAATTTATTTATTTATTTTGCAGAGGTGTGCATTTTGTGGTAAACAGGCACACTAATAAATGACAAGTACTGCCAAAAGTACTGTAGCATTAAATTAAAATATATATCATGACCCCCTCATTCAGGATGCATTATGTATTAATATGTTACAAATGCAAATGCAGAATCGTGCCATTATCTCAAAGATAGCTGTGCAAAAATCCAGAACACAGGGGTAGATTAAAAGAATCCTGTGCATTATAAAAATGCAGTATTTGGTAATTCAAGCACTTTAAAGGCTTATAAATCCTTTTTAAAAAATCTCTGAATGAATCCACTGAAGCATTTATCTCTCAATTGAAAACTTTCCCCCCACCTCTTATCTTGGGAAACATTCACCAAATATTGATTGGATGACAGAAATAGAGACAGAACTGCAAACCAGTATAGGGAGGAACAGTTCTATTGCATGGCAATCATTCTTCAAAAAAAGAAGAAGATATTTTGGAATAAGATTTTATGGAAAACAACTTTCCATGTTATGCTGTAGCTATGGGAAAGGATGGAAAACCAAGATGTTTATTTATTAAATTGCTAAATTAAATGAGTTACTGGTTAAAATATTGATGACAGTGATGCACAATTTGCTTTTCTACTTAGCTGTGGACTTTATTAAATGTTTTAGATGAGTTACTATTGGCCAGGTTAACCCAAGTTGGGTGGTTGTGAGGATAAAAAGGGAGCACATGCAGAAATCCAGAAATAAGTTATCCCACGCTATAATAAGTTCAGATCTGGAGGGTTTTACGAAATGCCGTTTGTTTATACTTGTATTTATATTCATTGAAGTAGGCACCACATCATGTACTTTTGATTATCAGCTTTTGAATACAAGCGGATTACCGATTCCATTTCAGATGCACACAGTCATTTTTTAACATACATAAGCCACTTGTTCTATGCATAATTAGCTGGCATAAATTCTGTGAGTAATATGGGACTTATTTCCTATTCAGAACATATCATCAGATTACACATAATTCCATCGTAATGTTCTTCTAAATCTATCGCCCATTCTATCCCGCTGCAATATTTGTGAAATTTTCTAATACCCCTTATATCTGCTCGAATGACAGGAGTGGTTGGGGTTAGATGCTGTCTTATCTCTGCGTGCCAACTGTGCGTAAATATAGATGTCCTATCCAAATAGGGAGTGTCATCTTAAATGCTCTAAACTATTACTTTCTATTGTTGTTTTTGTTTTACGAATGAAGGCAAATATACATGTCAACAGGATAATATTGCAGGATCTATTATGAGCTATGGTGGCACAGGAGTTAGAAAGAAAATACATCAGCTGATTGGACCCACTTTCACATCAGCCAGAGTTGTTTGGAACCAATGGGCATAAGTCATGGTCATGATATTGATGATAATATGACAGGCAAAAGGTGATGCAGCTACACAAAATGTTTCCCCGGAGGAAAACAGCACAAAAGAAAGAACAAACACCATACCCCAGTGCTGCTACTCTGTTCCCAAAGTGAACAGGATGTGGGTTATCTTTGATCATGTTCTGTTTTCAGAAGTGATATTAATGTTTTTCCTTTGTAGATCATCCATGACTTTCCTGCCTTGATCTACAGGCTGGCTAGTCAACACTATTTTGTCCCTATTTTTTCTCTCTCTTTTCCTCTTTTTTCTTGTTTTCCCTTTGAGCAAACAATGTGACATTGGGAAATACAAAAGCAGTGTTTGCTTCTGAGCGCTTCATGCGGCTGTTCCCACAAGGAAGTCTTTAGTTTGAATGGACTAAATTAACTGAGTGCTATGTTTTATTTGATTCTTTTTTTCCCCATGGGACAAAGAAAGATAATGATTACAGGCTGCAATACTAAATCTGATGGCATGAAAGATTATTTATATTATTTGCTGTCAGGCTCTATAAAACAAAAGTTTCCTGTGAATTTTACCAATGTCACAAGAAACTATGAAATAAATATAAACAATAAATTCTGTCCAAATACCGCAAGAAATAGAAGTCACTCAACCAACTGAGCTCGATTTTAAGGGACGGTGGGAGAGCGGGAGGGCACTCCATGAAACTTTTGATAGCCTCAAACAAATAAGAGGAAGTACTTTTTCACCCAGAGGATCACTGGTCTATGGAACTCCCTGCCAGAAGAAGTGGTGACAGCTGTCAGCCTCGACACCTTTAAGAAAGGATTAGACGAGTTCATGGAGAACAAGGGTATCAATGGCTATCATTATGGATTCCTAAGGACACCCTCCGGGTTGGAGAGATAGGCAGGATATCTCTCAATGCCATTTGCAGGGAATCATAAGCAGGTGAAGTCATCTGCTTGGGAAGACCCTGAAGCAAATGGGGAGCCACTGTGGGAGACAGAATGCTGGACTGGATGGGCTGTGGCCTGTTCCAGCAAGGCTATTCTTATGTTCTTATGAAGGAGACAGGGGGAGAGGGAGAGAGAGAGAGGGACAGATCAGTGAGCTGAGAATTGAATAGATAGCCATATATATGTTTTTAAATATATATCAAAATACAATAACAATCAGTTCAGTGTAGAGGTTAAGGCATCAGGCTAGAGACTAAAAGTTCTAGCCCTGCCTTAGGTATTAAGCCAGATAAGTGACTTCAAGCCAGTCACTCTCTCTCAGCCCTAGGAAGGGGGCAATGGCAAACTACTTCTGAAAAACCTTCCAAGAAAGGTGCAGATTTGCTTAGGCATGACTGAACAGAAAGAAAGAAAAAAAGACCCCAGGTCTTACTGCAAGTCATGATTAGTATGAGACTATTTGGCAGATGACTAAATACACACACAAAAAGACATTAAAAAAAAGCTTTGATATCTGGCCACATCTCACAAAACAGTGGTCACAGGAGAAAATCAAAATAGCATTGTTAGAAACATTTAGGGGGAGATTCAACTCTAAAATGGGCAGGCATACAAATCTTTTAAATAAATAAATAAATAAATGGGACAAGGCATCCAGTCATCAGATACTGATAATCGAACACTGGGATACAAAGAAATGTGCATCCATGCATGTGTTAACAGGTCCTCAGTAAATTCATGTGAGGTTTCATTACTGCAGTTTAATGGTCTGTAATTTTTTTAAAAAAAAGTTGCAATCAACATACAATTTTTAAAACTACACATTGGCCTTTGTTGCGATCATTGATTTATACTCCCAAATGTTTCTTCCATTATGGCATCTTTCAATTAATAACAATAGCCTGAACTTTTCCTGACCCCCGGCTGCTTGATTTTCACCTTCTTATTTGCCATGTACTGATAAACAATACAATAGAGACTCCTAAATTTGGCTCTTAAGAAAAGGCATAAAGACAAATTGTGATTACTTGTCAGGAGTAATGAGCTTGATTCTACATGGAAAGACAGAATTTTAAACAGATGTAAGAGATAGGAAGATAAAAATAAAAATGCATGAGTTTGTTCACTTTTTCATTTTTTTCAACCATAAGTTCATTATAAGCTGTTTTCTTATTTATGCGTGGAAATTCATAAAACTCTCATATGCATTTTACAGCATAAAAAGAGACATAACACAAAGATAAAAACCTCTGAA
The DNA here is from genome assembly GCA_039707465.1 of Rhabdophis nuchalis. Lineage (NCBI taxonomy): Eukaryota > Metazoa > Chordata > Lepidosauria > Squamata > Natricidae > Rhabdophis > Rhabdophis nuchalis. The sequence goes on along the minus strand of CM077644.1, from coordinate 169,772,838 downwards.
TTTGAAATACTCTTAAATTAAAAGTCCACACATAAGGTAATGGGATTTCTCTTCTAATGTGAATTATATGTATGAAACATGTGATACATTCATATAGTAACACGTGAATTGGGAAACTAATGTTGGGTGAAACCAAGAGTTACAGTGAGCAGAGTCCTTGACAAAGATTAGAAACCAATAATTCAAATTTCCAATGAGCAAAAACTACTTTCATCCAGGTAAAAATAATGAACCATTTCACAGGTAAGAAGTAAGTATAACTAGACAGAACAAGAAGCAATGGGTGGAAACTAATCAAGGAGAGAAGCAACTTAGAACTGAGGAGAAATTTCCTGAAAGTTAGGACAATTAATCAGTGGAAAAGCTTGCCTCCAGAAGTTGTGAATGCTCCAACACTTCAAGTCTTCAAGAAGATGTTGGATAGCCATTGGTGTGAAATGGTATAGGGTTTCCTGCCTAGGCAGCGAGTTGGACTAGATGACCTCCAAGATCCCTTCCAACTCTGCTATTTTATTATTGTATTATAGTCAGCAAATTGACACTCATACACACACCCATAAAACACCCCAGCAGTTCTCACAATAAGGACAACGATGATTGATGATGGTGATTGTGTTGGGGTTGACACTGATGGTGCAAAGGAGGAGGAGAAGTTTAGGTATGACTGTTATGGTCAGTTTCCTGTCTTTCTCTTGCGAGATCACATAATATAAATGTCCTAGTTTGGTGAATAGATCGGGAATCAATAAAAGCACATCAGAAGCACTAGCATGTATCCAAACTGGCAACAGCAAGCCAATATTAAAAATAAACCAGTGACACAGTATGTTCTGATGGTAAGAAGACACTCGTTACTGAAGACTTTGAAGTAAACTCATTAAACTTAACATATTTCCTGGAACAAACATGATTAAGAAAACTGAAGCATTGGCAAGTGGAGAAGAAAAGGAAGATACATGGGAAGAGATCTCAAACATGTTTTTTTTTTCAAAAGGAAACTGGACTGTTGTTTCCTTGAGAAAGAAGGGGAAAAAATATTTCACCTCTCATCCCAAAAAAGCTTTATCAGTTCTGATGGTAGCTGGATGGAAGGATAGGCACTGGCAGTTGAGAGTGGATAGGGGGAGAATGGAAGGATATGTTCTGATAGGATGAGGCAGTGGGAATGGAAGGATTGCATTTCTTTGCAGTTATCTGCAAAGTTATCTGCAAATTTGTACCTGTACACCGCCCCGAGTCCCTCCGGGGAGAGGGGGCGGTCTAGAAGTCCAATAAATAATAATAATATCTGGTCAATAGCACTGTCTCTGAGAGATGTTGAGGCTACTTGGGGGGTTATCTGTGCCCTCAAGGTCAATTGAATCAGGGTGCAATCGGTTGCAGAATCTTCCTGGAGCTGCTGAAAAGGCTGTCCCAACCCCTTTGTCAAGGGAGGGGTGCTACAATCCTTCCATTCCCCCACCATCACCACTCTCAATACCTATTTTCCATCCCATCGCCATCAGAACTAATGAAGCTTCTTGGATGAGAAGTGAAATATTTTCTTCTTCCTTAAGAGAAAATAGCCCAATTGCCTTTGGAAAAAAACCTTTAAGACAAATACGATTCTGGATGACTGAGAATCTTCACAGACATATGAAGAAATATGAAGTAAGTAATGCTGTTACATCATTTAAACTTCTTAAGGTGCCTGACAACTTGGAGGAAGAGAGAACTCAAAGACTTGGAGAACTCTAGGTAGATGGAAGTGCTCTGAAATCTTTATTTCAGTAGCTAAATACAGGCTAGGGATGTGGCAAACTTTGAAAGAACATTTCACTTCATCCAAAGCCTATGCAAATCATCCCTTAGAGAAATTTCATGAAGAAATCTCCCCATCATAAGCTCAATTTCATTGTGCAAGAATAATTCATTAACTCTTTATACATAGAAGATCATAGAATATAGAACATCAACTGTTCCACTGTTCCAGTGAGCTATTGAAAGTGCTGGAAAGGAGTTCTGCTTTTGACGTTTTTCATCTACACATCTGCCAAAGCTTTGAAATAATATGATGCACTTTGCTAAGGTAAATCATCTCTTCAGGGTGCATTTAGCCTTGTTTTGGCAAATCTAAACCATCTTATGCACTCCCAGTAAAGTAGCATTAGAAAAAATGAAGAAATAAAAGTATAAAAAACTGATAAACTATATTAACAAATATAGTTTCAATTGCTAACTTTTAAATTTGTCAGCATTAAATGCAGATATAGCCACAACCTTCTAGCTTTAATTTTAATTTTAATATTCATAATTTTGCATATGAAAACACAATACTTTTGTACATTTCATGGGTAACTTAGTTAACTCTAAGTGGATTTGCTCCCCAAAGGGATTTTCCCATGTATTTTACCAGTAAACATAGAAATGGAAGACTCAAAAAGTCAGTGCCCTCCTAATCATACTAATGCATTCCAAAACCATTCGCAATCTACATATTGCTTTCTAAATTCATTGAGACCTAACCCTAAATCCAATGGGATTTTCTCATAGATTTTAGCAGGAGATGTAGATAAGGCAGACTCAAAAAGTTAGTGTTCTTCTAAGCATACCCATGGGCTACGAATCCATTGGGAATGTCCATTTTCTCTTCATATTCACAGTGACTGACCCCTACTCCTAATTAGATTTGCCCCCAATTGGATTTTCCCATGCATTTTACCATTAAACATAGAAAAGGCAGACTCAAAAAGTCAACGCCCTCTAATAATACCCAATACTCCAAATCCATTTATGATGTACGTTTTCCATAAGAATTTGTGGATTTGACCATCAATGGGATTTTTCCATTTTATGGGGAAACCCTCCCAAGCATAGTGTTAGGCTCTAAATCCACTGACGATGTCCACTTTGCTTGGGTGTACTTAGGAAGGCACTGCGTTTTTGATTTTGCCTTTTCAATGATTAGTGGTGAAATATATGGGAAAATCCCATCGGGAGCCAAATCCACTTAGGGTTACAGTTAGGTCTCCATGAATTCGGAGAGGAAAATGGACCTTGCAATGGACTTGGAGCTCCTGGGTGTTTTTAGGAGGGTGGTGACTCTTTGAATCTGCCTTATTTACAGTTAGTGGAAAAATGCATGGAAAAAAATCTCATGGGCCCCCGAATTCCACTTAGGATTAGAGTTAGTCTCCATGAATTCAGATAGCAGAATGCACATCACCAATGGAGTCAAAGTGCATTGGCATGCTTAGGAGGGTGCTGACTTTTCCGGCATGCCTCATCTAGGTTTCCTAGTAAAATATATTAGAAAATCCCGTTGAAGGACAAATCCACTTAGGTTTAGTTCTACGTGAATTTGGAGAGCAGTATTAGCATTGCAAATGATTTGGAGCACATAGGTGTGCTTAGGAGGGCGCTGACTTTTCGAGCATGCCTCATCTAGGTAGTCTGGTAAAATACCTAGGAATATGCCATTGGGTTTAAATGCATTCAGGGTTCGTTCTCCATGAATTTTGATTGCAAAATGGACATTGCCAACCAATTTGATATGCACGGATATGCTTAGGAGGGCACTGACTTTTCAAATATCCCCATCTATGTTTTACTTTAAAAGAATAAAATTGCAATATCCCATTTGGTGAAAATCCACATAGGGTTAGGGTTAGTTCTGCATGAATTCAGAGAGCATAATGGACATTGCCAATGGCTTTGCAGCCCTTGGGTATGCTTAGGAGGACACTGACTTTCTGAGCCTGTCTTATCTACTTTTCCTGAAAAAAATACCTAGGAAAACCCCTCCAAGGGGCAAATTCACTTAGAAAGCACTGGTGGCAAAGTCTGTTTACAAACAGTGCAGATCAACTGTCAATGGTTAAATTTTTCAGCATAAATTGTGGACTGAATGGCAACCTTCAACATTCATAATGTTGGCATATGAAATCATTTTTAGGACTGTACATTTTAAAAAAAATATGTAGACTGTTGCTTAAATCAGTTGGATAACAATTCCAGTTTTTAAACTTGTGCTTCCCTACTGGGAGTTTGTAGTTTTTGATTCTAATCAGAAGATACATCCTAGTTTAAAATAACATTTATACCAGCTTACATTTTACACATCATTTGCTTTTGAGCAGATTTCCAAATCTGAGATTAAAAAATAGTTTGCGGAACTAATTAGCAATGGTAGGCAGGATTCATAATTATTAAAGTGTGTACGTGCATGCCCACAGATACCTCTTCAATTTAACTCAGTATTTCTCAGTCTTAGAAACTTCAAGATGCCTGGACTTCAACTGTCATAATTCCCCAGTCAGCATTCCCCTCAGAGATTAGAATGTCCTCAACCCTTTTAGCTTCTGTGACAGCTCTAAAAACTTGGTTTGTATGTAACCAGGCTTGGGCTCAAAATGTATGAAGGGGCTTTGTGTTACCTGGCTTCAATAATAGTGAATTAATCATCATGGCTGCTATTTATATTTATTTGTTCTGTGGAAGTTTTAGTGTTTTAATAAATTAAAACAATAAATACATTAATGTATTTATTGTAATGTATTAATATATTTTAAATTGTTTTACATTTTTAGACTTGTAAGTCCCAGATCACTTGGTTGAATGGCTATAGAAATTGAATGAATGAATGAATGAATGAATGATTGAATGAATGAATGAATGAATGGCAAACTAACCTGTTTCTCTGTTGAAATATTTGTTGTCTGGCAAAATAAAGTTGGCTCGGTTTATTACTTTGAACCAATGGTGGGTTACGGCCGGTACCCCCTAGTATGGGTATACCTGTGCCTGCTGGAAGCACCAGGTATTGTTCCGGTATGGTGCTCCAGAGGGCCCACCCACTTGCCCACCGTCCTTACCTGTATTTGACCCAACCATGCCATTTGCGCATGCACACAGAGCGTATGGTACCTGAGTGATGCTCCGCCGAGCAGCTGGAACGTCACAGGAGGTGGGTGTGCATGCGCATGCAGCACACGTGCATGTGGTGGCCATCCAGTCCCGGGATCCGGAACCCACCACTGCTTTGAACATATTTCATCTGTGTTCCTACTGCAAATGTCATTCTCATGCAGAATTAATCACTTTATTCCCAATAATGTTGGAACAGTTATTCCTTTTTACTGGTATCATCATGCAATGGACTTTGCCTTCCTATAACTAACAGCTGCTAATGGGAATACAATATGAATAATCTACCAGGCTATAAGATCAGAGTACATGATGGTGATTCTGGACATTATTTTGAGAACCCAATATTCTACACCGATTTATTTTATATGACAATTGATTTTAAATGCAATGTTCAATTTTACTGCCAGTTAATTAATTATCTTTCTTCCTGTTGGGTTGAAACTTATTCAAACAGTTGGAAACCTTGTTTAAACAGTACTGCAAAAAATTTCACTGCAATATGAAATCATTCTAGAGACATATGCTGTCCACAGAATTGATTACAAAAATACTTAAAATGCACTGCTTAGAACCGGATACAATATATACAATAATATATTATCCAAACTTTGAATGTTGAACATGTTAGATTGTAGAATATGTACAGCATTTTTTTAAAGACTGAAATGATTTTTGGCAAGAATTGGTTTAAATATAAGAGGAACAAGTTGTCATGGAGAAATAATTTTCACTATAAGAATCTTATGAAATAGGTTATATCAAGAGAGCGGATTGACCCAAGTCAGCCTGTGAGTTTCTGTGATTAACTGTATATTTAACCTTAGGTCTCCCTAGTCCTTAAGTACTATACCACACTAATACTTTTGCTTCTCGTTTTAAAACACAAACCTTTGCAGCAATAGTATGTATAGTAAGTTTGGTATGAAGAATGCTACAGCTGTAGCACACCTCACCTACAGATTATGCTACTAGTTAGAATATTTTCAAAAATAATTTGTAAGCAAAATGCAAGTTTTGTTTATAGTCTCACATAGAGATTGCTAAATAAGCATTTGCTATAGCCATGTGATATCTCCAAACATAACCCATTAGTGATGAAAACCAGTGTGATATCTATTTTGAATAAATTCAGTGTATGATCAATAGTTGATAATACACATTGCACTAAGCAATGTGTATTATCAAGACATTGTGGGGAACAATGGGATGAATATGTGATAGTTATTTTCACTTCTATTTACCCTATTTAGCAATAGCACATAGACTTATATACCGTTTCACAGTGCTTTACAACCCTATCTAAATGGTTTTACAGAATCAGCATATTGCCCCCAACAATCTGGGTCCTGATTTTATTAACCTCCTAAGGATGGAAGACTGAGACAACCTTCAATCGAGCTACTGGCAGTCAGCAGAATTAGCCTGCAATACTGCATTCTAACCACAATGCCCCCATGGTTCTACTTGTACAAAGCCTAATCCCAGATGAATCCTGAAACATGTAGCAGGTCCACAGTATTTCTGTAGTCCAATTGCTTTTAACAGAAGAAAGAAACCAAAATGAGCTTATTCATAATATATCAGATACAGAAATATAAATATACAAAAACTTGGGAGTCGGCATGGAATTTATTAGCTAACATTCTCACCTCTATAAATGATCTTTGACAACCACATTTGTTACCCAGGCTTTTAAAGTCGATGCATTTGCTCTTATGGATCTGTTTGGGAAAAAATGGTTTCTCCAGCTTGGAGTTGAATCTTTAAGTGACATCATTATTCTAATAAAGAGCAGAGTTATTGCTCACATTGATAAAAGGGAGAGAAGTTATACAAACAGGGGGCAGATGGTAACTGATCTTTCTTCATAGAAGAAAGTAGCATCCAGTTTTGTGCTCCGAAGATGTTTATATATACATCTCTCAACTGAAAGTAAGATACTCTCTTAAATTATTGTATTGTACGTTTTATAATCTTTGTAAGAAGCGTTTTTAATCACACTGCTTGGATTTCCAGACCAAGTGTCAAATTCAAAAGCCTGACATCATCTAGTAGTAAAACCACAATGTAACCACAATTAATACAGCTTACCATCACAAGTATTCCTACATTTTCTTCAGGAATAAAATGTCTTTTGGGGCCTATTATTTTTATATTGCATGTATACCCCTAACTGGCCTAAAGTCATCCACTGAGTTCTGTGGTTAAGTAAGGATCTGACATTTAGTCTTTTTGGTCCAGCTAAATTCCTCCTGTTTATAAAGATTTCAGAAGATTTTTTTTTTTTTACATATTTAAATATTAATTGTTTTGATAATGAAATTTTCATTGTCTGAAAAAGTATTTTTTCAGTGCTGTCCAGATAACCAACTTCAGAATTCCTAGCCAGTGTGGTGAATTGTCATCTCAGCCAAAAATTCTGGGAATTGTATCCTACCAAATCAAGATAAAATCAGATTTGGAAAGGCTGATTTAGACACAAAAACTAGACTCTCATCTTCCCTAAAGAGGAATGGAAACCAGTTAATTGTATAAATATAAATAGTTACTTGTCATGGAGAGCAACAACTTTGTGTTTTCCTTGGATTAAATAGTGGCATTTATATTCCCCTTTCCAGCCGTACATTTTTTTTTAAATTTTACTATTTACTATTCCAACATTCAAACATATGCCTTGAATTAGTCAGATATCCTCAGAACAAAAACATGTTGTAAACATTGCTAAACAAGCAATATGGAAGAGGACAAAGCTGATTTTTGTGTGATTGTACTGTGCATGAAACTTCCTCCTAAATATAAGTAAATTCAGCCTCTATATTTTCAATTATTTCATTTGAGATCTTTACAGATGCCCTCCTATTTAAATAACAACATACTTCTTTAATGTACCCTGGTAAAAACTGAGTTTCCTTACAATGCTTACTTTGTGAAATTAAAACTGCATACACTGATGAACTCCATCACATAAAGCGGAAAATTAGTGAAAATTTGCATTTTTGTTAAAAAAAATATATCACAATTTCAGTTGTTGATCATAGTCAGCCTAAAAGGCAAAAACTGAATCATTTTGAAGACCTTTAATCAGTTTTTAACACAGGAGGGCACTTAACAGCAGGAAAAGAAATAAATCAGTTGCAGCTTGCTGACCTTTCTTCTTCATTATATCAACTTTTCTGTATTACAGAGATAAATTACTGGTATTAACAACAAGTTATTTTGAGAAGGCATATGTTGCCTACATTATAATCAATTCTATTTAATGCAATTCTTCACTGTAAAGTGCAGTACATGGGCTGATTGATTTGACTCATGACATCATTTGGCAATGTGGTTCATTTTAACACTGAGAGTATGCAAATTTTTCTTTAGCCTTCCCTGGTTCCACGTTCGGTGTTTGGAGGGGGGGGGGGAAATATGTAATTGATCTTCCCATGCAAAATTCCTGCTGTTTCACGAGCTTGCTTTCAATTCAACATAATCTGTTTCCTACTGCTGTTAGAAAACATAATAAGGTCACAGCAGGGAACCTTTAGCTTCATTAAAGAACATTATTATATAAAATAAAATAAAGTGATCTCGAGTAAATTGTTTTTGTCCTTGCGGTACAGTTTGCACAGATCCACATTAATCTGATCATTTAAAGCTGCAATAAATGTATGAGCCCCCATCACATTAGAAATGAGCTTTCTTATTATTCACTTCACAATGACAGTCCCTAGTGGCAGATGGGAAACGTCAACAGCTTCCTTTGCAAGCTTCCTTTCCAAACTCCACTGCATTAAGGCATCTCCCCCAAAGCAAATTCCAGGTAGTAAAAAAGGTTTACTCAGCCTTTAAATTGTCCTGGAGCCTTTGCTCTGCATTTCTGCAAATGTGGATGCCAGGATTGTTTAGAAAAAAGTGAGAAAGGCAGGAGACAAATGGACACTTTGACCTGCTTGGACTTCCATTTATCCTGGGTGTTTATAAAAGAAGGACCAGAAAGAAGGATTTAAGACAGAGAATCAGTACGTGCTCTATTAATCTACTTTAACTGATATTAAAATCTGGCCGGGCAAATTACAAGTTGCAGCCAGTAAGGCTTATCAATTCATTACTGCTTTCAAGGCTCCTTTTTTTCTTTGCCTTCAGCTACTGGCAAAGGAGAGGCTTTTACAGTTCAATTTTTCAGTTTATTTTTGACTGCTTTTAATTAAATTTGATGGCCTGCTTCTGCAGAAGTGAAGTTATTGGAGTTGCAAAGCACTTTGCTGTTATACTGATGGCTCCCTTGATATTGGTTCATTATTAACTGCTTTTTCAAAAGTGCTGCTCTCTACTCTCATTTTATAAATATTTAAATAACTGTGACTTTGTGTAACATAAATATCTGGAGATAGAGATTCCAGTGCCTATTTAGCATAATCAGAGGTTCTTCTTCTTTTTCTTTTAAGTTACACATTAAGTTAACTGGAAAAACACTCCCCCTAAATCATGCTATTTGCAAGTGTCAGCACAAATTGTAGGAATAAGTTCAAAATTGCAGTAATCAATGACTCCGTTCTAAATGATGCTTTGCCTTTTGCTAGTATTTTTAATCTTAATTTGAGGAACAGGGAAATATAAACAATCTATAACCTTACACACACACTCAGATTGAAGTAATAGTGCACATTGACTTCAGAGTTTTCAGAAGGGAACTTAAAACATATTTTTGTAACTTAGATCACCTTGTTATCTATTTTTCTCATGAAATTTGAAAATTCTCAATACTTAACTTTAGAATGCAGTGCTATCATCTTAGCTTTATAGTGATATATATTGATTACTGTAAAATCACCCTGTGTTAAAATTAATTAATTACCACAATACTTGTAGGAGCCATAGCATTAGGAAAAAAATTATAATATTCCTATAGAACTGTAACTATAACAATGTAATTTCATGATGTATTATTTCTCAGTAGATTTACTTAGCTTTATCTTATCTAACAATCGTAATGTTCTTTATAAAGTATTTTAACAAAGCAACCACAATCCAGAAGTGAGGAACATGAATAAAGATCATACTAATAAGCTTTCAATTGGAGCATGGTTTACTTGCTACTTATTAGAATAGCTGTTTCAATAATTCATGTGTAATCTATTTTAACTAACTGATTTGCTCTGCTAGACAAACGAAGAGGAAGAAATACAAGGAGTGGGGGGCAGTTTTTCTTTTTCAGATTATACTACTCAAAGAACTTAGTATTTCTTGAAATTTAAACAAAATAATTCATTTTCTAATTTAGTTTGCTTGAGCAACTGCGGTGCGGTCAATTTACAGGTACTCCTCAACTTACAACAGTTTGTTTAGTGACCATTCAAAGTTGCAATGGCACTGAAAAAAGTGACATGACCCTTTTTCACACTTATGATGATTGCAGCATCCCCATGGTCATGTGATTTACATTTGGATGCTTGACAGCTGGTTCATACTTATGATGTTTGCAGTTATAGGAAGGCATGATGATACCAGGAAAGGGAACAACTGTTCCAACATTATTGGGAGTAAAGTGATTAATTCTGCATGAGATCCATCTTCAGAGATTTGCTGCATTTGACCTGGAGCTTTAGAGCACTTTAAAAAGTGTACATATTCTATTTCTGACTAATACAATTCAGTGAAATGCCAATTACAAACTTACAGCTGCTTACAGAAGGAGAAATCTGCCAAGAGACATCTTCCAACAGCAATAACAAGAAAAGTTTCTATTGTACCTAACTGATGACAATGGTCAGTTTCCAAAGGTTAGCTGGACTATATAAAAGTCCATTCATATAAATGCTGATGCAGCTGCATGTTCACTTATAAAATCACATAGATTCAAAAGATTTGAAATTGCAAAACAATATGATTGTTCTCTGTTGGAAGAAAGTGGTTCATGCTTAATTAGAACATGCACTCAATTGTCTTTAATATATTATTCACCTAAAATGCATTTCCAATACTATATAAAGTTACCCTCTGGTAATAAAAAGCCTTTGGATATGCTGGACCCAAGATCATCTTGGACCAGTCCATGTTTGCCATGAAAACAATGAAACCCAAGCTCTACACAGGTAGTCCTTGAATTACAACCGTTTATTTCACTACCATTACTGACCATTCAACGTTACAATGACACTGAAAAAGTGTCTTATGATTGTGTTTATACTCTGACAGTTGCAGCATCCCCATGATCACATGGTAAAAATTCAGATGCTTGGCAACTGGCTTATGACAGTTGTAGTGTCCCAATGTTATATGAACAACCTTGGTGGGCATCTGACAATGGGGAAGCCTGATCTACTTAACAACCATGTTACCAACTTAACAACTGCAGTGATTCACTTAACTGGGGCAAGAAAGGTCATAAAATGGAGCAAAACTCACTTAACAACTGTCTTGCATAGCAAAGGAAATTTTGAGATCAATTGTGGTTGTAAGTCAAGGACTACCAGTATTAACCCTACCCTGGGCATAGAGATTAAAATAATCTAGCAAGAGAAAGCTCCATTACATTCAGGAATTCTGGAAGGAATACCACACAGCAGTCTCAAACTGGAGCTTTATGCTTAATTTAGTTTATTGGCTCTCAGCTTTATGACATTATATAATTTATTAAAAGCCTAGCTGTTTTCCAGATCTTGGGATTTGGTGATTTTTAGAGACCATTCTAATTTAGCTTAAGGTTGTTTTTTGTTTTTGTTTACTATGTTTTCTTTTAAATGTTTTGTTCCTTAGATTTGTAAGCTGTCCAAAGAAGATCAGGTTTCAAATTGCAATAATAAAATAAAATAAAACAAATGTTAAACTATAAACATTCACAGCTGGTCAGTTGCAGTACTAAAGGTCCATAAAGGTCATTGCCATTCCTTTTCCCCAACTATGTTTCAGAATCTGAAATTTAGTAGGATGAATCTTAGACAGATCAACATTCCTCTCTTTCCTCAACCATATCAGCAAGCTCATCCACTACCCAATGGATGGATAGATGGGGCCTGGTGTGCATTTGGCATTAACCAGAATCAGCTTGAGATCAGTCAAGGTAATCCTCATGGCATGGAGTCAGGATTCTTGAAGGACTGCCTCTCACCAATGGTCTCTACTCTGCCTATTTCACAAGAGTTCCATCTTGTGGAACTCAGGAACTCTGTCATTTCTAAAATGGCCGAGCATAACCCATTGAGCACTTTGCCAACTGAGATCTTTCTCTTTTTTTTTTCTTAGAAAGCACAAAATTACATCTAAATACTAGCAAGACAAAGGAGATGGTGCTAGATTTCCGGAGGCACAGAGAGGAACCTGCCCCACTGTATATCGAGGAGGGCTGTGTGGAGAGGGTTTCCTCTTTTAAATTCTTAGGAGTGCTTATTAGCCAAGATCTCACCTGGAAAAACAACATGTCTCTGGTGATTGGAAAAGCTCAACAGAGACTTCATTTCCTTAGAGTCCTGCGGAAAAATCAGGTGGAACAATGGCTGATGACCTCTTTCTATCGGTCCATCATAGAAAGTGTCCTCACATATTGTATCACCGTGTGGTATGCTGGTTTAACAGTTGCGGAGAGGAAGGCACTACAGAGAGTGATCAATTCGGCACAAGAAACCATCGGTTGCCCTCTGACATCACTGGATAACATCGCCAGATCTCGCTGCTTTAGCAGAGCAAGGAAGATTCTCAAAGATGATTCACACCCTGGTTGGTATCTCTTTGCCCTTCTACCATCACGCAGAAGATATCAAAGTATAGCCAGCCGAACGAACAGGTTTAAAGGTAGCTTCTATCCATGGGCTGTGAGACTTTTACATTCAACCGCAATCACTCCATGCACATGTTAGTTTTTTCTTTTTTTCTTTTCTCTCTTTTTTGTTTCTGTTATAATTTTGCACCAGTGAAGTTAAAACCAATTTCATTGTAATTTTTACAATGACAATAAAGATTATTATTATTATTATTATTATTATTATTATTATTATTATTATTATTATTATTATTATTATTATTATTATTATTATTATTATTATTATTATTATTATTATTATTATTATTATTATTATTATTATTATTAAAAGACGTAATTGTTTGCCTAGTCCCTTGGATCCTGGAAAGCTAGAAGTTGGAATTGTTATTTGACTAGTCTACAGCCCTGTCATTTTTGATGCTCTTCCATTCAGATACTATGCAGATCTGACTGAATGATATCAAATATAGCAACAAGTTCTTCAAATGGGGACTGAGGATATAATTGTTGACTAGCTGGCTGAGAAATTAACTGGATTCCTCCAGCTATCTTCATATATTAACTAGTTACCCCAGTCCTCAGCAATGTACTAATTATGATGGCATATATGTCCCTTCAAACTCTATATTCCTTCATTCATTATCTAACATTTCATTTACATCCAGACTTCAAGGGATTATTGATATCATCCCATGTTTGAGAATCCATCTTTTCTGTCTGAAGAATTTATTTTACATCTTATCTACCTTAAATCAACCTTATCAAGTCTAGGGAAAGCCAGATATATTAAATGATCATTTCCAGAATTTCCAGCCAAGATTCTCTTGTTTTCCCTTGTGAAGAATCAAGAAAACTGCATTCTAGAAAACTAGATTAGGGAATAGGGATTTATACAATGGGAAGTTTGGTTTTGTTGCCAATATGTCTTTCTAGATGTTATCTTTTTAATTCACTGTTTCATAATGTAATTCTAATACAATCCAAACTCTATAGATACCAACTTTTACGATTTCAAAATAAAATTAAGGTTAGATTAACACATTTTTGTATCAAGGGTTTATGTTTATCCAGTGGAACCTGCATTTATTTTAGTGCTATTTTTTTTTAAATTTAGTAAAAGACAAATTACAGATCTATGGGGAAAAAAAGCATTTCAGTACATTAAAACAAAACTTGGTTTTCATGATGCCACTTTCAATTTAAGAGAGAGGCTCTTAATTCCACTTTGCTCACACAATGTATGTTCTTGTGAAGTCTAATCAACACTGTAAATGAAGTTCTCTGATATAGCTTCACATTTCGGAAACTTCCTTACCTTGAGTTGAGGCTGATCGATTCTTCTAAAGCTGGTGCCAACATTCTGTCAATCAGTTATTTAATTTGATTGTCAAGGCCAGGAAGACAGATGCCTTTTTATCTCCACCTGGAAAATATATATAAATATATATTATCAGCTTTTTATGGCCTCTGATGCATAATAGGTTGCTTACCCTGTTATCTTTGCCTGTCACATTAAGAAATTCATTGAACTCTTTTTTGCAAAAAATATGCACCTGTATGAGTTACTTTTCAACGACTATGAACAACCTAGACTCTACTGAAATTAATTAAGTTGTTTATCTTTTTTTACTTTATTTTATTTTTAACAGTAATAAAAATAGCCAGATTAGATAGTGATCAAAGTTTGGTGAATTGGAAAGACATGAATTAAATGGCAGTTACTGAAGTTTATGAAGATTTAATTATATTTTATTTCAAAAGAGTCCTAGAAATAAATACCATTTCTAAAGTGAGAAAAACATTTAAAAATGTGCTCATTGCTAGAATAGCAAATTATGATAAATTAGAAAAGAGTTTGCTATAGAATGACATTTCAAAGCTTAATTTCCATTAGTGCTGTTTTGCCTGCTGGAAGTGAAATAATTATTTTAATATCTGATCACTCTAGCCACAATTATACTATAAAAGATACATTGTGGGCATTTTAGACAGGTTTCCTTGTCATTAAAAATATTATTAGCACATACTTTTCCAAACTCATAAAATATTGGGCAATATTTTTTTTAAACGTTGCTAACATTGCTACATAGCAATAGCTTAACATTGATTATTTTTTAAAAAAAAGTTGCTCAAAACTTTTCAAAGTATCTATTCCGTAAGAAGCCTGCAGGATGCAATATATTTGGCAGTTTATATCATTATTTTTTTTGGGGGGGGGAGTTTTGTATCATTCTCAAGTTGCTTACCGATTTAAGTATGAATTGTCCCTTTTGTTTGTCAATACTTGCTGTAACCACACATACTTTTGTGATGTTTCTAAGTTAATTGCCCGCTGATGTAGCAGGGTGTAGAATACTTAAACTTTTGAGTAATAATTTACAGAACTTGTATATTGTATGCAGTTGGGTCACAGACACAGCAAGAAACACACATTTACACAATTTTAATTAGGAAGACAAAGTGAAAATATTTTGAGTTGGAAATAATCCTCCAGTTTATAGAATCAACTTTTATAGTTCTGGGTTTGTTTGTTTGTTTGATGGTGACTAATTGGTATTCAGAGCCTGTAAAACACTAAGGAAATCACAAGAGATAACAAGGTCAAGTAAGCAGAATGGTCGGTGATATATGTCTAGCCATTGAACCACAGTCACAAAACATTGATCAAAAGGCCCTACAGATTTGACAAGGCTGTGACCTTCCAAATAGGATTCAACTATGTGGGACAATGACAGGGTTGCACTGGGTGTCTGGAATAGTGTTTGTCTTGAAGACCAAACTAGATATGAAAACCCTTCTAGTGACTACTAATACTCCAAGGTATTCCCAGTTAGAAAATCACTTTAAGATCTTAAAGACAAGACTATTCTACAAATGTACTAATAACTATTGTAATGGCTAAAGATAAAGATCCAAGATATAGCCTGGATCCATGGAATAGTATTTTGTATTTTTATTGTATTTGTTGTTGGTTGGTTGGTTGGTTGGTTGGTTGGTTGGTTGGTTGGTTGGTTGGTTGGTTGGTTGGTTTTGTCATGCAGTTGTTTAGACTAGATTTAGCATTTTTGTCCACCTAAGGCTTGGGATTGGCAATGTTGTTCTTTGATAGCATTAAAGTTACCACCTGAAGATGTAAACTGTTCCAAATAAAACTGCCTTTTTTAGTTGACTAATGGTAAATTTATTAATGCTGGTAGTGTTCAAGTGATGTTCCAGCTGTTTTGGGATTGCATTGGTATTATCTTTGCTTTCTTGCGCCATAGTTGTTTTATTATTATTTTAATTGTACCTCCTTCTAGTGTCTACTCATAGTATCTTTCTCTTTCAGCTTCTTTCTAAGAATGATCACCTGGCCACTGCATCATCTGCTGATAAATCCTGGGAGCAAAATACAAGATGGAAATTTTTTCTCTTGCTATTAGAACTCTGCAAAATAGACATTTTTAAAATACAAAAAAATAATAAAGGGGGATAAAATCAATAAATATCTCCCTTATTCAATCCAGGTTGATTCCAAAAGGATTGTGCTTCAGTCTACATTCCCTGTAATCCATCCAATTTTCTTCATGACTGATATAAAACAAATGGGAGGAAACAGTTGCAATTGGCACCAGCAGTTAGTGTCAGATTAGAACAGCTACAACTCTAACAGCCCATGTAAACATCTACCAAGAATGCACCCTGCCTACAAAGATGTTCACATCTTAAGTGCATTGGGCTCAAAATATTCACTGGCATGCCTCTACTCATTTCAAGAGAGCAATATAACTTGTGGAAATGAAAATTTAATGAGGGAAACAGCCATAAGACAATGCACAAGCCTTCTAGGGCTGCTTGTGAATAATTGTCAGTAACATGGTATTATGCCTATCTAAATAAAATAAAATCAGCGGACAGAAACATCCTATTTATTCTAGGTGTGAAAAGAAGAGCTTTAAAATGAAGAATGGAAACTTTGATGGCTTATTGGAGTTGCTGTGAGAAACATATATAAACTTATTTTATGCATCGATGCACGAATCATAAAATGTTTAAGTTTAAAAAGGTGCATAGAGAAATCACGTTGTAGGAAATATGTACATTTCACAGATGTTTCACAATCTTTTTTTTTTTAGATTTAATTATTAAAAGCAAAACAAAAAAAACCCGCTTATATGACATTGAACGTTGCCCCCATTTAATAATAAAGATGTGTAGCAATGTATGGAAAAATGTTTCCCTTGAGTTCATTTGCATTTAATCTATTTAGCAAATCTTATAAAACGACATTTTAAATATCCTCTTCTGGAGGAAAAAAAATGAAAAGAGAGAGCAGAAATGAACTCAAGAGATTTTTCATAAACATTCTTTGATGACCTTCATTTTTCATAATATTGTGTGCTAAAGCTTTAATATACAAGGCATTCTTTAAGTTGAATAAGGTATTTTAATATCCTAGATATTAAATATTCAACCTGATGTGCCCTGTGATGTAGAAGCTTTTCTGGTTAAGATACACACTCTGCTTTACTTGCTTCTATAATAGGAACCAGTTTAAATCTTTATTTTATTGCCCCACCCCCAGGGTTTTCAAGATACCAGCTCTTGAATTACTATGTATAAACTTGTTCCTTCATATGTAGAGATAAGCCCATGTAGGATCTTGTAGGATCTCCTGACTTGTGTCATGTTTTGCTGATTGCTGACTGCCAATTGCCAGCAGTTTTGCCAGCAATTCTGCTCACTGCCAATGGCCCATAGTTTGGCAGTTCGAGTCTCACCGGCTCAAGGTTGACTCAGCCTTCCATCCTCCCAAGGTTGATAAAATGAGGAAACAGATTGTTGGGAACAATATGCTGACGTTATAATTTTGTGATTTTGAACATGAAATCTCATTACATTAAACAATTTGGCTGGCACCCTAATATATTTTTTTAAAAGTCTTTAAAAATATGGTTTTGCTCTCAGGCCTGTGGAGCTTTTATAGTTACTGAGCTGCTACCATTTTTTTCTTTAGTCTGTTATGTTTGTTCCTTCTGAATGTTTACAATTGTTCTTTTTCTTTTTGCTTTTAAAATGGTGTTTGCCTCTAAATTTAGTAACTGCTCATACAGTCTTTGTGATCCCTATCACAAAACAGAACCCAATGAATGAATTGTTGGCCTTGTAGTCTTGGGCAATTGTCTCTACACTGTTAAAACAGAAGTTGAAGTCAACTAAGATGCTTACTACATTGTAAGCCATAATATCTGGGGATATTAGGTTGCAATCTCTGTCCTGGGTTCATACAGCTAAGCTTATAAAATTAAAGATTGTATCAGATATATTCATCAGCAGTTGAATAGTTGCAGCTGTCCAATAAACATATTCTCACTAGATGTTTATGCACCTTCAATTTTTACCTAGAGAACATTTTGTAATACTCTGACTATCTAGAACAGAAAGTTGCAGAGCAGAGCAAAAAGAAGAGTCAGCTGAATGCACCCTTATATTTTCTGATTGATGTCAGGTCTAAAAACCAAGAAAGACACATGGTGATTCTTCTAAGCAGATTTCTTTATTGTTCCACCCTTATAGACAGAATTTTGCAGAACTGAAGCATTTGTTGTGGTCCGCTGGCGGCCTGCGGAGCTGGCAACAGAGTTGGACAGTGAGGAGCTTGGGGAGGAACATGGGCCAGTTCTGGAGTCTGGGGAAGGCTCGGACAAGGGCTCTGCGTCAGAGGCAGAAAGGGGGCCAGGACCATCTGGTAGTTATGTGTTTCCTCCGGAGCCTCCAGAGTCTGACATCAGTGAGGCAGAGGAACAGGGAAAACCTGTTCCCAGTGCATGCATGCACAGAGCTGCCAGAAGGCAAGAAAAGGGGTGACTCAGGAGTAAGTCTTGGAGATGATGGGCCCCTCCCATAAGACATAAAAGAGGAGCAAATGGACATGAGCCTTTGCAGGAAGAAATTTTGTTTGTTCTGGTCGGTTCAAACTCTGAGAAACTCTGTTTGACTCTGTGCTCCATTTGGCCTTGCAAAACTAATTGGCAATTTGGTCTCTGGCAGTGTTTCAAAGAAGATAAAGGTGGGTGCTTATCAGCCTTACTCTGAAAGACTGTGGCAGACTTCCGTTCGGACTCTTCAAAGACTGTTTGTGAATCATTACGGGCTGTGAATGAACACAATTCACAGCTGTTTAAATAAAAAGAGGGTTTGGGGGATTAAGTGTGTGATTTTTACTGTCTCAGGAAGCCTAGAACAGCACTCTACTGTTGGCATCAAACATATGCTTCTGGCCTAGTGACATGTGATACATGTTAAGCACAAGGAAGACCTTGACATGAGATAATAAAGCATCCATATTTAAGCTTCTATCCTATATACAATTATGAGAGTTTTGCTGAACCAATAGATCTCCAGAGCAGACATGTCTAGACCTGCCTTGTTATCATTTTAAAAAAAAGTAAATAAATAATCAAGCTGTCTGGGGAAAATGAGTGTCCAAGTCTTGCACATATCCCAAAGCATTAGAAAAAGGTACACAAAGGAAAAGCAGAATTATGAAGATTCTACATTAGGATCTTACGCTACTTAATTCTGAAATTATTTACTTGGTATGAATGGAGAATGACAATATTATGATAGTTAATTCTGAAATTATTTACCTTGGTGTAAGATTTAATGTGCAAAAGAAAAAAAAGTGTAATTGAAATTGTTAAAAAAAAACAATTTAAATATGATATTTAAGATATGAACTTTTACATTCCTATCAGACCAGGATCATTAATAATAATAATAATAATAAAAAAAAAGAAGGCCAAATATATTCCTAATGGAAGGCACTTGCCAAACATAAGGATTGTGTTTCAGAATTCATGCCAGGGTAAAACCTATTTAAGTTACCTGGTCTTGTTTTCAAGTAAATATATATATCAACTGTAAGTCTGATTAATACCCGTGAGTCCACTTCCTGACCTTCCTGCTGGTTTATTCAATAATGAACCAGATTATCCTTCTTCAATGTGGAATGCTAAGGGTGAACATTCTGTCAGAATCCAATGAAAAAAAATGTGGTAATAATTTGACGGCACATTTTATTTTCAGAACAAGTGATTTGTGTGCTGCTGACTACTGCCTAACCTCATCTTACAACTCTGCATTAAAAGCTCCAATACTGTCCTATTTATGCATGTCAGGAACTGTGGTACTTAACCTATAGTGAAGCCTCAAATAAATTACCCTAATTTCCGACACGGAAATATGTAGAAGCAAATGCATCTGTTAAGGAAACCGCTGTGGACTGTAGAAGAGAGCTGCCACCATAAAATGTCATTTTGCTTCATTGTGGAATACAAAATATTTTATTACTCTCATCACACCGGGCAAAGTGCTCATAATTACTAATGGAAAGAAGAATGAAAAAAGCATCTTTTTCAAGGCCCTTAACCTGTAGCCCAAAGGCCAGGTTTGTGGACTAAAAGCCTGTCACAGAAAGTGTGTAGTGAGAAGGTGGGACGGGGGAGAGAGAGATACAAGGAGATGCAAGGAGAAAGTGGAGAATTATAAAGTTGTGTGTTAGGGTGTGTTTTAAATACAACATTTTACCTTGCAATAAAAGAGATTTATAGACATAATGTTCTAGTCAGATTTCTAATCCACTTTATCTTTTGGGCTCTGTTATCCAGTTAAACACAGATTAAAATACCACATTTATGCATTATTATTTAAATGAGTTAGTTCTGTGTGAATAAAGATTTACAGGGCTTCCAGGCAATACTCAAACTTGAGCTTTGGCAGAACTCATCATATATTAATATCATTAGTCTATAGCAGTTTTTTTGTACTTCTAGAGTGTGAATATTTTCACATCAATTATGTGTAACAAAGGCTACAGACCCATGAATGGAATTATGTTCATGGAATGAACACTCTCAATTTCTATCACCAAAATGGGACAGTGATCTTGCCTGTTTCCCCTTTTCACCCACATTTTTTTCCCCTAAATGTTGAATAGGAAAACTTTTAATTTTGGAACATTACTTCCTTGCAATTATGGATTACTGCACACAAAGTATCCAGTGCAGCTATGCAGGAAGGAGAAGACAATTTAGGTAGGTGTAAATGATTGGGGTAGGCCCTACTCCAAATCCTAACCCATAAATTTATAGCATTGTATAAAAGATGAAGTTTTTTGGTATATTATCCCAGTTAGGTTGTTGAAAGGGATTCTATTTATTCGAAAATTTGTTGGGGATGTAATAAAGAAATAAAAATATTTGATCATTTGTGTTTTATCAATAAGTTTGGAAAATGATTTGTGTAATAAATTTTAGTGACCATCCATGCATTTATTTATTTATTTTATTAAATTTTACAAAGCCTCTGGTACAGTTTACTGAATTAACACTGTATGATACATCTATTCAGGAATGAGAACTCAATACGGCAAATACTGGGAATTTACAACAATACCTTTCTTCTAAAACTGACAGATTAAATTGTGGGATTATATTGCCACATCTAAAATAACAACAGGGATAGAAATACTATACAATTCTATATAGTATTGATTATAATGTTTTTTTTAAAAAAAAAACCTTACATACTGCATGGTATGTGCAGTCTATTGCTGTGTACTTTTGTTGTGTATAATTCTGTCATTATTCACTATTGCTTCATATTGGTTACTCTTGGTTGTTTGACTGTACTCGTTATTCTTTTCAACTGTCATTTGTCGGCCATTTTGTTTCAACTGTCATTTGTCGGCCTTTTTGTTTGCCTGGAGAGATTCCTGTTGTGGCTGTCACTGCTGTCTGTATCCCACCTGGTGCAGGTGTTGGCACGGCGCTCAAACCAATTTCATTGTAATTTTATTACAATATTATTACAATGGCAATAAAGATTATTATTATTATTATTATTATTATTATTATTATTATTATTATTATTATTATTATTATTATTATTATTATTATTATTATTATTATCTTCCAAAACCTACATTGACAACCATATAACATTATGTACACTTTAAAAAATATGTAGATTATATTTCTCCACCACAGAGATTTCTAACTGTAAGATTCCTGTTATTCTGTCCTTATTTCCTGATCAACTCCTTTTTGGATCTATAGATTTAGCTTTGTTGGTTTTAGAATAAAATTCCTCATTAAAATTTCCCCTAAATCCAAGTTACATGACTGCTTCTTGGGTTTCAAGGCTAATAAAAAGTTTCTATCTCTGGACTCTAAAGGTAAGATTCAAAACATCTTCTTCTCCAGTTTTTCCAGATTGTCTGCTAAAATGGGAAAACCAAGTGAGAAGGGCAGAGAATTCTCCCATTAGATTTTTGTTGTATTTTATTGTATTCACTAGCTGTACCCGGCCACGCATTGCTGTGGCCCAGTCTGGTTAAATGGCCAACCAATCTATGTGTAGATCTACGCCTGCACACATATACACAACCACCGTATAATCCCCAGCCTACCTACCTACTGTATTTCTTCCTCTCTCCCTCTACCTACCTACTGTATTTCTCCCTCTCTTATCTATCCCTCTACCTACCTACCTATCTACTGTATTTCTCCCTCTCTATCTATCCACCCACCTACCTACGGTATTTCTTCCTTTCTCCCTCTATCTACTTACCTACCTACCTATCTACCTACTGTATTTCTCCCTCTGTATCTATCCCTCTACCTACCTACCTACTGTATTTCTCCCTCTCTATCTACCTACCTTCCTACCTACCTATTGTATTTCTTCCTTTCTCCCTCTACCTACCTACCTACCTACTGTATTTCTCCCTCTCTCTCTCTGTTCCTCTACCTATCTACCTACTGTATTTCTCCCTCTCTATTTATCCCTCTACCTATCTACTGTATTTCTCCCTCTCTATCTATCCACCTACCTACCTACTGTATTTCTTCCTTTCTCCCTCTATCTACCTACCTACCTACTGTATTTCTCCCTCTCTATCTATCCCCCTATCTTCCTATCTTCCTACCTACCTACTGTATTTCTCCCTCTCTATCTACAATACCTACTTACTGTATTTCCCCCTCTCTCTCTATTCACCTACCTACCTACCTACCGTATTTCTCCCTCTCTAGAAAAGGCTTCTTAGCAGCTGTGATGCACATGCACGCAAAGTGCACGTTTGGTGTGCATGTGTGTAAACTGTGCATGCACGTACAAAGCAAACCAGTAGAAAACTTCAGAGCATTTCACTCCTACCTGCAATGTATAAGCTGCATTGAAGATTCCTGCCTGTATATATTGCATTTATCCCAAATCATTAAGAAGAAAGGTGCCCTCCTGATTTGTATGAAATTAATAATTAATGGATTTCTTCAGTGCTACTGTCTCTACCTCTTCAACACATCATCAGCTAACAACCATCATTTATAGGGTCTTTCCTGTTGTCCTTTTCACTTCATCCTGTTGTGACATTATTTTTTATGATCAGAGTCACAAAGTCCTCTGCAATGCAAACAGCACTTTTATTTAGCACGATCTCTAGTTCCTTTCCTTATATACACTGTACGTAAGAAATATCACCATCCAAATCTACCCGTGATGGAGAGGTAAGGGGGAATTGGTCACATTATTCCATTATTACCCTCTTTTAGCCTTGTGCCTACAATGTTAAAGCACTCATGGCACCTTACCAGAGCTATTCCTCATTTTTGATGGATCATCATTTAAATGGACCCATCCTGATTGCTTCTGCTGTTCTGAAGAGGATGTCAAGTGAGGTGATACCTGCTTCATGAATAAGCTAGTTGGACTTTTGATTGAGGTGGCACTAAAGGTGATTAAATCAATACATAAGCCCACATTATGCTACATAGGCAGACATCGGTTTGTGAAAAGAACCTATGTGCAAGAAGAATAAAGCTGGGAGAAAGATGTACAGGGAAAGTGCTGGTCTTATTTATGCATTAATTTGGAGAACCCCTGCCACAATCATGTGGTTGTAGGTAAATGGAGAAGAAGAAACTAAGAACTAAAGAGATGGGATCAGCCTAAATAACCGATAAGTGTCTGCCTGATATCACCTACTGCTGATAATCTGCTGTCACAAGTGGCAGAATATTATAGATTTTAACACCTTCCATCTGGCATTGGATACTGCCTACTTAAGAGTAAAAATAGTACACTTTTTAAATGTCCACATTATGTTATGAACTAAACTGCTGCACAAAGTAGTAAATGCCATGATAAAATTCAGAAAACAGGTGAAAAGATGCATGGATTGTAAAAATGTCTGCTTGTACTTGCTCTAGACCAGTGATGGCTAACCATTTTTGGCTCGCGTGCCAAAAGCAGGGGGAGTGCAGGGGCGATGTGCACAGGTGTGCTACATCCATAATGCTATGTGCATGACGCCCTGCATTTGGCATGCTTTTTACGTCCTCCCAAGGCTCCAGAGGCTTTATAGGAGCCTGGGGAGGGTGAAAACAGCCTTCCCCCACCTCCAGAGGGCAAAAAACAGCCTCAAAAGAAGGCCTAAATCAGCTGGCCAGGGCACACATACACACTGAAGCTGACGGGGCAATGCCTCGCGTGGCCTAAGAAATGGTTCCGTGTGCCACCTGTGGAACCCGTGCCATAGGTTCGCCATCATGGCTCTAGACTATAATTCAATTGTATAGTGTAGTCTAACTTACACAAATAGAGGAATGCTCCCATAACTTAATAGTAGAACAAAAAAAATGCATAACATGTTAATCTTGATTTATTATACAAAAAATGGGAAGAGATTCATTGTTGCTAAAAGTAAGTAGCTTGAGCCAAGTGGGTAGGTGGGTGGGGAGGGAGGGAGGGAGAAGGAGAGAGGGAGGGAGAGGGAGAGAGAGAGAGAATTTTACACAATGAAGCAGATTTGAAATCTACTGAACATGAAGTACTACATTTCAATTGCTTTCAGAATGCGTTTTTTCATGTTACAGTTATTCAGAATGAATTATTTTATTATGATAATCTTCAACAGAGAAAGTTAAGTTTAGCATTATCTAAAACAGATTACTAATGTGCTGTATTTAATTCTAGAAATATATATATTGTAAGATCTGATTTATAGATTTATAGAGAAACTATATTCTTAATATCTTAAATATCAGCACTGTCAGCATTTGCTGACATTGTCTATGATTCTTTGTAAGGCATTGTAAGCAGTGCTACTCTTTGATTATTTGAGAACTTCCACCTTGTAGACTTGCAGGTAGCAAGCAAGTTACTCTGAGCTACTAGTACCAATTTTTAATTTGCCACTCAAGTATACATTCAGAATCAGATCATGCCAGAATAAACGTTCTGAATTCTTAACCTGCAGTGCTGGTGGAAATAACTGTTCATGCTTTCCACAGCAGAAAAATGGAAAATCTTTTAGAATGGTAGACATTAGCAACTTTCATGTTAGATATCTGACAGCAGATTTGTCTCAAAAGGAAAAAAAAAAGTCACATAATTTATTTACTTTATCGTTTTGGAACATGATGGAAATATATTTATATAAGCTTTCCATTTGGGCTGTATGAAAATAGCATATTACATCATTATATCACTTTAAGAGAAAACAAAAACAATTATGTTCATTTTAACAATAAATTGAGAAACCTCACTGGCTGAACTTGATTTTCAAAACCAGTTGTTTTCAGAATCAATCTGCAGTAACTCCAGTTGCAATGATATGAGAGCTCCTGGCAGTTAATAATACCACATATTAGTCTGGCAAACACCAATTCAGCTTCAGCTGAAAATAGAAAAGGAATATAAAATAAAGTCTGTAAGCTTCTGGCCAAGTTCCAAAGATGGAAATTTGCAGAAGAAGTTATAATATTGCTTGCTGGTTTAGCTGTAGTATTTCCCAGTGCCAAAGACACCGGAAATGTAATTATGTGTTAGCCAAATAATTATATATTTATATGAGCAAAGATATAATTGATTATTCTGTGCAAAAGTATAACATCATTTAAAGAAATGATATCGTTACAACTTCTCTCTTTTGTATTCTATTTCTTACTGATTTCTTACTGTTAATTATTCCCACTGAATGGCCCGTGAACATTTTTATCTTTGTGTAACAGTGTCAATCAATACAGTTTATTATTGTGCATGGTGTTTCTTCATTGATATTTTTCCAACAACTCCTATTTCCCTTTTATTGTTCTTACCCATTGACTGGTAACACCCCCCCCCCCCATTGAGTGTTTCATGAATGTTTTAACATGCTTTTCTTGAATAAAATTCAATGTCTTTTTGTGAGATGTATGTTGTCACCAGATTTAAGGTTCATATTAGCTCTGGGATGCATTTAGTTTATTTTTTTAATTAAAAGACCTTGTTTGCAAGAGTGGTCCCTGCTGGGCAACAGCAGTGACGGATGCTGCATTTGCTAACAAAATCCTATAAAATGAGTTATGATTCTTTATGTTTTACTAACCCTGGAGTTCTTCTAAATTACATTTCCCGAAATAGAAGAGTACTTAAAACTCAGTTTCTATTTTCATTATCAATGATATCAGGCACAATTTTAGACTTAACACTATCGATCCATATTTTCTCTCTTACACACACACACAAACACGCACACATGCCATTGTTAGAGCGCAAAGAAAGTTCTGAAAAATACAAATTGAAAGGTAAGAATCAGAACAACTAGCTGTTCTGTCCCACGGGCTGAATCACCCAGCACACAGGCCTGGCTGCTTGCCACTGCTTAATTACGAGATAAGTGAATGCTTTGGCTAAGAGCCCAGATAACTTACGTAATCCCAAATATGATTAGAAGGCTCAGGCTTTTCGGAATACTGAAGTTCAAATGGTTGCTTCCTGCAAATGTCCCCTCCCAATGTCTCACCTATAAGCTCTCTTGGGAGGGGCCACTCAGCAACTACCTGGCTCTCAATCATTGTCTGTGAGCCTGCCTCTGATGTAATTGCTGCTTCCACCTCTCAACCCTGCTCACTCTGGCATCATGGACAAACTGCCTTTAATTCCCTCCCACTGCTCTATAACCCAGGTGCCTCCTGGTGGCCAACTAGCCTCTTTGAGTCCTGCTCTGACACTGAGCCCTCCTCAAGGCCTCCCTCCTCCAGACCAGACTCATAGGGCTCTTCGCTAGAAGAGTCCGTCAACAGCTCATCTGGAACCGGCTAGGTCACAACAGCTATGCAAATATTTCTGCTTTCGTATATCTGTCCTTTATGCTGCATCACTCTGTGTTAAATAGAGTCAAGTCAAGTCAAATAATTAGAGATTTTCAGAAAATAATACATTTCTGAAACAAGTTGATAATTTTAGACCGAATTATTTTAAAACATTTCCATTCAACCAACAATCAATCAAATCTTTATTATGCTCATAGGTCAGCATAGGAAAGATAGAATATAAGGATGTAATATCACACAAAGCATATATATATTTAAAAACTTTGTACATATAAGCACATACATACTGTACATACATACGTACATACATACATGCATATGTGTGTGTGTGTGTTGGGTGGGTTCCGGCAGTTTAGTAATGCCAGTTTGCTCGTGGGCATGCCGCATGCGCGCTTGATGCATTCTGCCTGCGCATGCACAGTGCAATAAAAATTGCTTTGTGCATGCACAGAAGCAAAAAACAAGATGGTGGCGCCTACAGTGGTGTCCAGAGAAACAGTTCAGGGGCATGGCAGGCCTGGTTCACTGCCGGTTCCAGTGACCTAGGCTGCCAAACCACTACCGGTTCCACCAAACGGTTCGAACCGGTAAGAACCTACCATTGGTGTGTGTGTGTGTGTGTGTGTGTGTTGTAATGACTCAGCAATTAAAGACACTGAGCTTGTCAACTGGAAAGCTGACAGCCTGGATTCGAGACCAAGCAACAAGGTGAGGTTCCATTCTTACACCAACGCCTGCTCACCTAGCAGTTTGAAAGCATGCAAATGCAAGTAGATTAATAATCTACCACTTCAGTGAGAAAGTAACAGTACTTTGCGCATGTCAATGTGTAGTCACATGACCATAGAAAGGATCTTTGAACAATGCTAGTTGCCTCAGCTAAGAAACAGAACTGGGGTAATATACAACTGGACAGGTGAAACCTAATTCAACTAATGTTCAGAATAAACCTACTTTGACGCATTCTTGCAGTGTTGTCTGATATCTATTTACATTTACCCATGGCTGTAGAATTAATATTATCCTTATCTTCTTTACTACTCTCCTCTTATTGGTACTTATGATTATTACTGTTGCTCTAAAGCAGTGGTTCTCAACCTGTGGGTCGCAACCCCTTTGGGGGTTGAACAACCCTTTCACAGGGGTCGCCTACGACCATCGGAAAACACATATTTTCGATGGTCTTAGGAACTGAGACACCAATTTTATGGTTGGGGGTCACCACAACATGAGGAACTGTATTAAAGGGTCATGGCATTGGGAAGATTAAGAACAACTGCTCTAAAAGTTCACTGAGAGTTTCTGCACCGGAGATGAATTCCTTGTGTGTCTAATCACACTTGGCGAAATGAAGTATTCTAATTCTAATTATTTACACATACATTTACATACATACGTGTGTGTGTTTGTGTTTTAACTTTGTATAATAAACTTATAGATATGAAAATTAATTAATAACATGGCTAACTAAATTTCTCATAAAACAAGATAGCTAACAAATCAAATATTAAGGCCGGATTGAGTCACAGGTCATAGCATCTGATGTATTTTGATCACTGCTGTGCAAAACCTGGTATGTTGCAGCAAGATTAATGTCTGCAAGCTGCAGGGAGGTATAAAATTGTCTTGTGCACCTGGGGTATTTATATAATATTGTTGAGAGGAGGCTAATGCAAATATCTCAGTAGAATCCATATCTTCCAACCATGGTAACTGATTTGTTATGCTGTCTCATCTACTCTACAAGAATGAGATAGTTTATCCTAAACTATTTGAAATTTTAAAGTAGATTCTGCCTCCACCCCCAACAGCAAAAGTGATGGTTTTCACATGTCAACCTGTGTAGTTTTGAGGAGAAAGGAACACAGGCACTGTGTCTTTTTGTATCGAAAGAAAGGGATGTGAAGAATTGTAAGGACAAAGGAGGAGTTTCCAATCAGAGGAGCTGTGAAAATGTGGGGCATGTTTGTGGTTTGCAGCAAAAGCTTATTGGAAACATGCAATGGTGTCTCCTTTCTGAAGTTCTAAAGTGTGAGGAATTCTCTTGGGAAAGGGTACAAACCACAACTAAGAATATTGTCTTCCCTGTAGTTCCAGGGAAGCCATTATACAAACATGCACAACACAATAATTTAAGAAACTAACTTCTTCTTGATAACTTAATCCAGTTTTTCTCAACCTCCGGCAGATTTAAGATGTGTGGACTTCAACTCTTAGAATTTCCCAGCCAGCCACCAAATTCTATATTAATACTTAGATCTCTGACTTTGTGTGTATCTAATTTCTCACCAGTTGTTTTGTTCCCCTTCATTGCTTGAGTTATAACAAAGTCATTGGCCATCACTGAAATTAAATATTATTGTCAGCTGCTGTTGAAGTGTTAGTGTCATACTGCCAAGTGTTTTTCTTCACATGGTATATATCACAAACCTAAAGTCTTCATAAACAGTTTTATTGCAGAAAACTACTGCAACTCATATTCATTATTTCCAAGTATACAAATTTTGTATATTTGTTTTTATTTTCCTGCCTTATTCTACAGACCTATTATTACATGTTTACAACTATTTCTGTCTTATTTAATCTAATTTTTAATGTCTATATTCCTATCGCTATGTTTCTAGCACTATGTTTTCTTAGCCTAACTATTTCTAAGTTCTTTTTTTTAAAAAAAATCTGTTCTGGTAGCCAATTTCAGTAAATTTGCATGAAAAACTTTTCTGAAAACTTGTGAAGCTTTATTTCTGATCCACTCCCGATTCTCTCTTTCTGGTCTTGCTTTGTGGGTCTCTGCACTTGGCTTGTTGGATTTTGTGAGCTTGCTTTGGGTTGCAGACTCTGGTCAGGCGCCTTTCTTTTTCCACTTCTCTTAGCCAATCTTGCAGCTCCAAAAAATTACAGGGTGTTGGGGGTTTTTTGGTTACTTGAAGACGGCTGCTGAAGTACTCGCTTCAGAAGTTTCTCTTTCCCATTTCTTCTGGTTTGATTCTTTTCTTGCTACATGCAACACATTGCATGTATTTTTCTGCCGATTTATGGGATAAACCCCATAAGCAAGGAGAGGATTTGCAGCTGTTTTAACCCTCCTTCCATGACTTTGGATCCCAGGAGCAGTGGTGGGTTTCAAATTTTTTAGAACCTACTCTGTAGGTGTGGCCTATTTTGTGAGTGTGGCTTGGCAGTCATGTGACAGGGTGGGAGTGGCCACCTTTTAAAATGTGGTGAAACTCATTTAACAACGCTCTTGCTTAGCAACCAAAATTTTGGACTCAATTGTGATGATAAATTCTTTCTTTCTTTCTTTCTTTCTTTCTTTCTTTCTTTCTTTCTTTCTTTCTTTCTTTCTTTCTTTCTTTCTTTCTTTCTTTCTTTCTTTCTTTCTTCCTTTCCTTTCCTTTCCTTTCCTTCCGGTTGGGTCACTGGCAGCGGCGGGCCAGATTTACTTCCAGGTATGCCAGTGGAACCCCCTCTCACCGGTTCTCTAAATTTCACCAACTGGTTCTCGCGAGTAGGTGCGAGTCTGCAGAAACCCACCATTGCCCAGGAGGGAGGGAAAAGAAATGCCTTCTCACTCTGGGTGGGAAGGTGGGAATGGGAGAAGGAAGGATACTCTCTGAACTTGGTTGCTTTCTTGCTGGCACTGATGGTGTTACCTAGTTTAGTAATGAAAGAACTACAAGAAAATAACCAACATACAGTTCAACCCTGAGCTACAAATATTCTCTTCTAAACTCCGCTATCCGTTGTGGCTGGCTGTAGACCCTCCTTATCTCTTGTTACTTGCTGGGATTGATCCCATTTATTTCCCATGCTAAATTGCATTTGATCCTGGCTTCTGTATTGACTTGGCCCTCAGTCTTCATAGGACAAGAATCCTCCAACACAGTCATGTGCTATCAATATTTTTTCTGTTATAAATGCAAATAAGGAGAATCCTTTATGCTACTCCAAGCTAGGTGGTTTTCTTGCAGACATTTCATTACCAAATTAGCTAACAACGTCAGTGATATAATGTTATCTAGTTTGGTAATGAAGTGTCTGCAAAAAAACCATCAACCTCAGAGGGCACCAAGGACTTCACTGTTCAACCCACAGTTAAAATATTCTCTTCCATCAAAATCAGGAATCCTCATGTTGCCTAGAAATCCTAGATTTAAGAGAAGGGAGGAGAAGGAAAAGCCCATGCTGGCTTCCAGAGAAAAGTGATTTTTTTCTTTCTCTCCCCCCCCCCCTCTTCCCTGTGACTGACAGAAGCAAAGTTTGTGAAACTTGCTTTGCGAGTGCTAGTGCACCAATGGGAAGGAAAGAGCAACGATCAAAGAAAACAACTCTCAAAACTCCACTCTATCAAAAATCCAGACAGGCAGACTAAGGTAAAGGTAAAGGTTTTCCTCACACATATGCGCTAGTCATTCCTGACTCTAGAGGGCAGTGCTCATCTCCGTTTCAAAGCCAAAGAGCCAGCGCTGTCCAAAGGCATCTCCATGGTTATGTGGCCAGCATGACTAAACGCCGAAGGCATACGGAATGCTGTTACCACCTATTTTTCTACTTGCATTTTTGCATGCTTTCGAACTGCTAGGTTGGCAGAAGCTGGGACAAATAATGGGACCTCACTCCATTACGTGGTGCTAGAGATTAGATATAAATTTAAATAAATAAATAAACTGCCAAAGTGTCAACCTTTCCATTTGACAAGCTCAGCATCTTAGCCATTGAGTCCCTTCCACAGGCAGACTAGTGACAGATAAATTTGCTATAACGTAGCATCCCACACATCAAACATCATGCAGAATGCCATATTCCTCATTCTGTGTTAAGCTAAGCTGTATATGTTAGCTAGAGCTCAGCAGCACAATTAATCCTGGTTTAATTTTTTTTTTCATTGTAAGGACAAGAGGAGAGCACTTTTAATGGTATGAAATGTCTAAAATACTTGATATCTTATCTAGTCACCTACTTCCACCAATAGCATGAGTGAGTTGCTTTGTGATAAACGTTCACCCCTGTACAAGCTTACTGACATGATTCATGCAAATTTTACCAACATGAAAGTAAATAGAAACTATATGATGTTTGCATATGGGAATACAACAAAAAAACCTATCACCATATTGTTCTGAAAACATACATCTGTAATATTTTAACTGCATATAAAATCTAATTAACAGCACATGAGCTGGCACATTTGGAGTGAAAAATTATGTAATAACACTGCTAATTGTTTAGCAGTTATAATAGGATAAATAGAATATTTTCATATTTGAATAATGAATGATTTTATAATTGGAACTGTACAGTAGATTGGGATTCAGCCTCTGAAATTTTTTCACTTTCAAAGTAGTTCTTTGTAAAAACTACATAAAACATCTAGTATTATTAGGTTAATAATAACCTTAAGTATTAATAATAATCATTAATAGTTAATAAGTATTAATAACTTTTTATTATTACAGATTTTTCTTTGTGGACAGTTAAATTAATAGTTCAGGATTGGGCCTTCCTTCCTGTGTTGGCTTTGCTTCGATGTACCTGGAACTGGGCATTCGATCGGTTGAATGTATGGCGTTGGATTAATACCTTTAAATGGTGGTTTCGGGTGCTTTTTTTGGCAGCCCCTGGTAGCTACCTCTCCCGAGTGCTTGCGGACTCTCATATCTCTTGCTGGGGAAAAGAGCTGCTGAAGAAGTTACACCTGCTAGGCTTCACGGGAGATGATTTGGGAAACTATGGCCTTAAGGACGCCCAATTTAGAGTAGTCCAATGACTCGTGGACATTGATCTATAATATTTACGAGCCAGAGCCAATAAAACTTGCTCCCCCCTGACTTTCAATCAATTCAATAATTACGGACTGAGGATGGCTTCCTATTTCTATACTTTAACCATCCCTAAGTATAGAAGAGCTTTCTCCCTAGCTCGCTTTAATGTCTTGCCCTCAGCACTTTTGGATGGTCGCTTCAAGAGGCTCCCGATTAACGAGCGACGATGCCCTTGCAATAGAGCCGAGGTTGAAACTGCGGAGCATGTCCTTCTATCTTGCCCCATGTATAACGCAGACAGATGTAAGTTACTGTCTCTCCTTGAAACCATCCCTTCTAGACTCAATGGTTGTAACTTGATGGCCCACTGCCTAGGAGATGGCTCTCCATATATCACTTTTCAGGTCTCAAAATTCTTCTTAAGAGCTGTAACCATTAGGGGAGAACGCTGTACCCTTCCTTAGTTAAGCTATTGGCGATCCATTGTTATGATATTATGATAACGATAACGATAACGATAACGATAACTATTATTATTATTATTATTATTATTACTATTATTACTATTATTACTATTATTACTATTATTATTATTGTTGTTGTTGTTGTTGTTGTTATTATTGTTATTATTATTATTATTATTATTATTATTATTATTAACGTTTCTTCCTGTAGTACTTGTATTTTGGTCTGTGACCGTAAAAACCAAACAAAAAAATAGTTCAGGATAGTTATTTGTAACAGCTGATCAAGGAATATTTGGGCTGTGTAAAGTGCCTTTGATTTGCCTCAGGCAGGTGTTTCACTTCATGATTATGTCAACAAATCATGCTGTCTCTTTGTGTTCAGAAAGCACAAAATGTAACTGCTCCGAGCTCCATGGCTCAGGACCTAGCTATCTACGGGATCGGATCCTGCCTCATACATCCTCACGGCCGATCCACTCCCACAGAGAGGGACTTCTCCGGGTGCCGTCCACTAGACTTTGTCAGCGGGCGACGCCCAGGGGAAGGGCTCTCTCTGTGGCGGGCCCAGCCCTCTGGAATGACCTTCCCCCCGATATTAGAACGACCACGGACCTCCGCTCCTTCCGTCTAAAATTAAAAACATATCTTTTCTGCTTGGCCGGCCTAGGGTAGTCTCTCTCTATGGGGTTTTAGTTGTTTAGTGGGAATTTTAGTCTAAAATGGGTATTTTAGCACAGGTATGGTTTAATTTGTTTTTAAGATGTTGTATATTTATTGTATATTTATGGTTTTTTAGTTTCCCTGTGCACCGCTCCGAGTTCCTACGGGGAGAGGGAGCGGTCAAGAAATCATTATTATTATTACTATTATTACTATTATTACTATTATTACTATTATTACTATTATTACTATTATTATTATTATTATTATTATTATTATTATTATTATTATTATTATTATTATTATTATTATTATTTTATTTATCTTTTTGTCATGGCACTGCTCTGAGATTCTGATTTGAAGCGCAAAATGTGTTTTGGCGTGCATGCACATAAGGCCCCTTCCAGAAACGGATTAAACAGCTGTGTCTTCTCCAGCTTGCACACTGCGTTCCACAGTGGTTGCACAATGCTGAAAAATGTGTGTTTTGTTTAAGATGTGTATTATGTCCTCACATGCTCCAAATAACATTTTGGCCTTTGAATGTGGGCTTTCCCCCCTCCCCCAGAATGATTCTCTACTTTCAATGTACAGTGTTATCTGAATACCTCTGTTAAACATGGAACTACACAATTTGTTCTCAATTTCATTTCTTCAAATAACTGATTCAGTATTTGCTTCAGTTTTTTTCCCTAAAGTTTCCGTAAACATCAAGAATGGCTTTCTGTGAGTGACGGTGGCTTTATGTATATTCTCACAGAGGAAGAAAAACATGTATATTACAATTCTATAATTTGGACTAACTTCAAAGTAATTGCAATAGTCTCTAATAATAATATACAGAGCCAGACTAAGATAAAAATTATAAACCCCCACCCCCATTAATCTTAAAATAAAGCATCAGAAAAATAGCTGTTGTCTCTGTAGTCCTGTGGAATTTTGTATAGCCACAAAAATGATTGTTTTACTATATTTTATGCTATATCTATACTTGATTAAAATCAATAGACACTATTTATTGAAAACTATAAGTTGTTGCTAGTTACAGTGGCAACATCTATAGGATCAGATGGCAGCATCTATAGGATCTTGCTGGTTTTATTGGAATGGAAAAGTATGTTGGAAAAGCAATCTCATGACAATTTTCTGGAGGAGTCTTTTCAGCCATGGTCCCTGCTCTGGCCCACCCTGTGGAACATTCTACCATCAGAGGTGAGATTTGCTCTCAGCCTTTTGGCTTCCTGGAAGGATCTTAAAACTTGGTTTTGCCAATTGGTTTGTGGCATTGATGGGGGTCTCTCTTTGATGGAGGTGGATGACGAGCGAAGACGATCTGACCCTTGGGCCATCTATTCCCTTGGTTCTTATGTACTGTAATTCTTCTCAAATTTATTTATATCATTTTTATCTTTTTATCATTTACAAGCCTCCTAGACAAGTTGTATCTGTGAGATGGAGAGAATCTAAACATAAATAAATCTAAAGATAAATACACAAACAATAAATAAAGCAAGTAAGCAAGCAAATGTTGTACCAATAGCAATAGGCGGCTTTGGTGCTGTCCCAAAACAACTGGACTACCACTTGAACACTATCAGCATTGACAAATTCACCACCAGTCAATTGCAAAAGGCAGCTTGACTTGTAAAAAGCTTGCATTCTGTGACTATATCCCTAACACCATCAAATATCAATACTTGTCTATTCCAGGTCCTTCGGAATAACTCAATAGATAAAAATGCAAAATCCAGACTGTGCATCTAGCTAACTGTGTGATGAGCCATAATAAGCATGCATGAGATATTACAATGCTCATTGATAAGGGAGAGGCTTGTGTCATGATCCTGTGGTATTGCCTTCTTTACTCTGACTCCTTCCCTTGCCTTATCCGACAAACAATGCTGCAAATGTACATTACTACAATTTGGCCAAAGCAATCCTTCACAGAACTCCAGAAGTTTACTTCTGCAGTGTAATACAGTAAACATGAAAAAAAAAATCAATTTTTCCCAAGGCATGAGTTAATTAAAAGACAAGATAATGCAGACACATTTCTCAATATCCTAGCCAATACAATGCTGGCTATATTCCACTATTGAGCTATTTGTGCAAATCAGATGGTGGATTTGAGTTTAATTTGTC
The DNA here is from genome assembly GCA_039707465.1 of Rhabdophis nuchalis. Classification (NCBI taxonomy): domain Eukaryota; kingdom Metazoa; phylum Chordata; class Lepidosauria; order Squamata; family Natricidae; genus Rhabdophis; species Rhabdophis nuchalis. The sequence goes on along the minus strand of CM077644.1, from coordinate 169,737,017 downwards.
GTATACCTTTAAGGGAAATTGGCAAGTGCAATTAAAGAAGACATTAAAGAATGTCAGAGCCCAAAGTTCTAATTTCTCTCCCTTTAAAAAAAAAAAAAAGCTAGAACAACTGTTTCCAGATTCTGAATGAGTTCCATTTGTTTCCTCACCATTAAAACTTGAGAAGTTCTTTTAGTGATGCATAGTTTTTGGAAAGGGAAGGATTTCCTGTATTCCAAATGTTTATTTTTATTTTATTTTATTTATTTTGTCAAAAATGCATAAGATAACAGATGTAAGTATAAACATAATTATGAATACATGAAATGGATACGAATAAGTGGGGACAATAGGACAAGTACAGTACTTCTTCCACCCCACAAAAAAAAAGCCATGGGGAACATTGGGAGTTTGATATATACCAACAAAATCTACTGGGCATCAAACCTAGCTAGAATAAATTATCTGCAATATTTATGATTTATTATAAAACATTTTTTCTGTTCCCTTTCTCTTTCCTTAAGTAAGAATACCTGAAAAGGCCAAAGGAGAATTAATGTACACCTTAAAAGGATGCTATGTTTTTCTCCATACAAAATGAACATTATCAGTAGTCCAAGAAGACATTCCCTCATTAAGAATGGGATCATTATCATAGTCAAGAACAGTGCCAGTATCCTTTTGCATTTGAACTTTATTTATTCATATTTATTTTATTTGGTTACAAATAAAACTAAACAATATTAGAATTAAAAACAGTATTATAAACCCTATAGCCTCAAATTAGTGAGGAGCAGCTATATCAGAACAACAAAAACCTAGAGGAAAAGTCTTAAAATGGAAATTTGTAATCTTACATTCTCTCATCTGCCAAATTAAAAATGTTCAGTATATCATTTCCTCTGAGAGCCAGAAGATTTAGAGAAGAAACCTAAGCTGTAGGAATAAAATGCTATGCAAAACTTATTCAATGTGAGTTCTACTTGCTCTAGGAACGTGCAAATCTATTGACACATATTTGCAGTGCTTTTCAATTAAATATGAAATATGCACACAGAAACACACTTTGGACACCAATTTTCTAATATACATCATTTCTATTTATACTTTGAGAGAAATGGATCACAAACTTCAGAAAAGCACAGATGTTGAAGTCATAGTTTGCTCAATAAATTGCCATTAAAGGTTGGACTAAACAACATATTTCCCCCATCCCATTTTGATCTTGCCTACATATGTTCTTTATTACATTATAACTTGCATGTTTTAGATGAGGCAACATTTCCTCTGCCCTTCACTTGACAATTGTATTTGGATTACTTCCTATTTTTGAAGGATCATTAATCTCATTTCTTCAACTTTTAAAAGTCAGGTGAATATTTTAACGTTTCATTTGATTTTAACATTCATACAAATATGTTAGCAATATTTCATTAGTGTCCGATGTGTGCTACATACATACATGCACCAACCATAGGCACTGACAAGGGAGGCAGGTGGTCAAAATATGTCCATGCACACGAACATCTGTTGAGATGCCTCCAGATAGAAGAAAAGTAATTAAAAGAATAAGCAAACCCAGATAAAACTCAGCAGTAAAGCTTCTTTCCTATAATTACAGTATATGGGAATATAGAAAATATTAACAAACAATATATAGGAATATATCGAATAGAAAAGAATATTTGTAACTCTGGGTTGAACTGTGGGGTCCATTGTATTCTCTTAGCTTGGTTGTTTTCTTGCAGATGTTTCATTATCCAACTAGATGACATCATGAGTATTTGCCAAGATGCTTCAGTAATCCCACAGAATTAGGTAAAGTGGAAACTCTGCATAGTTGTCAACATTTTTCTGATGTAATTAATATTTCCATTTTTATTTCTTGCCATCTTATAAAAAATGATAGCAAATAACAAATTCTGTCCCTGACCAATCCCCTCCTTTCTCCCCAATGTCACATTTTTGCTGACCCAAAAATGCTATCCCAAAATAGCAAAAATTATCCTTCATCCTTAAAATGGAAGAACATGAAGTGAAATCAAGAGTAGAAGTCCACTTCATTTGCAGCTTCAGTTCAATAAACTTATTGGTTATTCGTGCACTAGGAAAGAGTCACTAGATTAGTCTTAACTAATCCACTTCCCCCAAAATATATGTCATTTGAACATTAGAAGAATGATTTATTTATAGGAGATGAAAGGTCCTGGAATGGTTGGACATGTTTCTATAAGTGAAAACCATGTCTTCAAATTCTATAGATATCTCTCATTGTGATAGATGAGACAAAGGTGCAGTTAAGAAGTCAACCTTCTTAACGACTTAAATTTTAAGACTGTCATTCCATTCACATTTCATGAGAGGAAGTCCCTTACATTTACTGCTGAACTGGCATCCACAGGATATTCTCCCAAGTACTGGAAAGAAGAAAGTTGCAGTCTGAAGATGGTGGTGTTGGCTATGCCAGAGAAGAAAAGCTGGGGCATTTTATTGTCTTGTCTTATTTTGATTTTTATGGCTGCTTTGGCCACCCAGAGTTGTATTTCTTAAATGGATAGGTCTTTTAATCTTCTAAAATAAAATAAAAAGTAAATAATATATGTAGCACACACCATGGCCTTTAATAGATAACATTATAAAATGTTATAAGAGAGCCGAAGCAGAAGCAGGGAGGGAGAGCAGGTTTGCTGGTTCGATTGCGGAGGAAGCCTCACAGACAGGGGTGGGTTTCAAAATTTTTGGAACAGGTTCTGTGGGTGTGGCCTGCTTTGTGGGAGTGGCTTGCTGGCCATGTGACCGGTGGGAGTGGCTTGCCGGCCATGTGACCAGGTGGGAGTGGCTTGCCGACCATGTGACCGGGTGGGAGTGGCTTGCCGGCCATATGACCGGGTGGGAGTGGCTTGCCAGCCATGTGACCGGGTGGGAATGTTAGCAGCTGCTGGAATTATGTTTGTACAACAGTTTACTATAAAGTTTAATTTCTTTTGGTGAAGGTGACTTTCTCAGAAAGTTAAAAGTTTGTTCACTTTTCCTTAGATACGGCTTTTTGCTTTTATTATTTCAATGTGAAATGGATACATGAATAAATATTTCATAGCACCATTTTGCTTCCAGGGAGAGTTGGCTTCCAGTCAGCATTGACTCCTGGTGACTGGACAATTCCATGAAAAATTTTCTTGGCAAGATTTTGGATCCTGGGCCTTTTTCCAATGCTGAGAGAGAGAGAGAAGGACTGGCCCAAGGCTAGTCTTCTGGTTTCTATCTTGGTGCCTTAGTTATTACTAATTATTTACTACCGGTAGTAGTTTAGTAGTAGCAGTTACTACTACGAACACTATGCGATATTAAGTAGGCTTTAAGTCAGGGATGTCCAAACTTGGGAACTTTAAGACTTGTGGACTTAGCTGGCTGGGGAATTCTGGGAGTTGAAGTCCACAAGTCTTAAAGTTCCCAAGTTTGGACATCCCTGCTTTAAGTGAATTGCTGAAAATATGGCAATTTTTGAATGTCTCTCCTGTTTCTTGCAAAGAATTTCCCTCTTATATGGCAACAGCACCAAACTGATCTCTCCCCTCAGGCGTTTGGAGAGTCCAACTGGGTCTTAAGCGCCAGGCTTTCCGCCACCATTCCGAGTGGCCACCTCCCTTTCCATCATATAGGGTTCTTTATGCGGTCATCGCGAGCACGGGCACATTCTGCCCACTGACCGAAATAGCTTTTCCAACGGCGCGGGGGAGATGGGAGTGGCGAGAGTCGCCCTCCTCCCTTACAAACCTTCTCCCCGGCGCGGCCAGGCCAAGTGCACAAACGCGCGAACGCCACCCTCAAAGCCGGCAAGCCCGCACCTCCTTCCTTTTGCTCCGGGAAACTTGAGCTGGCCCAGAGTGCGACGGCCCGCAACGGGAGTAGGAAACGACGTCGCGACCACGGCAGGGAGGGAGAGACCGAGGCCGCCAGGAAATGCTGAAAGGCTTCCGAGACCCGCTCAGATGACAGTAAACAATTCTTTTAATTGGGGGGAAAGGAGGCTGGGACTCATTTGCACGGCCGCGCCCGCCGGGGGCCTCTGAAAGGCTCCGCTCGGTCGCTGTTTAGCAAGAGCGCTGTGCCTCGGCTGCCTGCGAGCGAGCGGAGAAAACCCGTCCGCCCGTCTCCTAGAATTGCAACTAGCGGGTTCGAGGGCGCGCGCAAAGCGATGGGCGCGATCCTTCCTCTCCGGTCCCGGCCCGCCCTTTCCAACCCCCCACCCCTCCCTCCCCGTACCCGAGATCATTTCTGCGCAGCGCTCAGCGGCGAAAAGATGAGTCAAGCGGCGCTTCGCCAGCAGCAGCAACAGCAGCAGGAAGAGGGCGAGAGACGGGGAAGACCGAGAGGGAGGAGCCGCTGCCAGCGCCATTGATTCAAATGCGCCGCAGCTCCGGCCAGCGAGTTTAGCTGGCCGGGGGTGGGAAGCAGTTGCGGAGAGGCCGTGCGAGCCTGCGAACTTCGCACACGCACTCGCCCGTTCTTCTCACCCCTGGCCAGCGAGTTTAGCGCTGGCTAGGCGGTGGTGGGGAGGGGCGTGGACGTGCGCGCGGGGGGGGAAGGACGGACATACTTACTTCCGGGTCCAGCGGTCCAAACGGATCGCTCGGGATCGGGAAATTTGATGAAAGGGCTCGCGCGAGCCCACCCGAACCCTTAGAAACCCACCCCTGCTCACAGACCAGCATTACCAAGCATTTCCTAACCAACTCTGGATCCTTTGTCCACAAAACCGATGAACTGGAGCTATGGATGGCAGCGAATAAGCTCATTCGTGACTGCTGTGTGATGATCATCACAGAGACCTGGCTTCATCCACTTGTACCGGATGTGTCTGTGGAGCTGACTAACCGCACCACACACCGCTTTGACAGGAACAACAACTCTGGTAAAAACAAAGGTGGAGGACTGTGTATTTACACCCATAATAACTGGTGTACTAACAGTAGAGTTGCTTATACACAATGTTCTGCAGATGTGGAATTCTCAACTGTCATTGTCGGCCATTTTATCTGCCTGGAGAGATTTCTGTTATAGTTGTCACTGCTGTCTGTATTCCACCTGATGCAAATGTTAGCACAATGCTCAAACCAATTTCATTGTAATTTTATTTTATTACAATGACAATAAATATTATTATTATTATTATTATTATTATTATTATTATTATTATTATTATTATTATTATTTGTCTAAAATCAAAACTAAGACTATTGTACTATTGCACAAGGGATTTTTAATACATCTCAAGTACTTGAATTTTATCGCATTTTTTTTCTTCTGTTTTTTATTTTTCCCTTCTACAACACCTTATAGTCATTATATCAACATTTTTGTGTCATCATACACGTATATATTATTTTGATTCTATGTTTACACATATAGAAACATTACATAAACATATCACATATGTTTTTAAGTTATAGAGAAAACAAAACCCTTCAGTTGAAGCCAAAGGTAATTTTTTTCAGAAGACAACTGGACTGACTCTCTTGGTTTTTTGGGGGTTTTTTTTTTCTTTTGCAGACGTTTTGCTTCTCATCCAAGAAGTTTCTTCAGCTCTGACAGGATAGTAGGGAATGAAAGGAGGGAGTGCTGAAGATGCTTCTTAGATGAGAAGTGAAACATCTTCAAAAAACAAACAAACAGGAGAGTCCAGTTGCCTCCTGAAAAAAAGCACCTTTGGTATAACCGTGATCTGGACGACTGAGAATCTCTACAGACTTTCAGTTTGAAATTTTATCATATCTAAATGGGGAAAAAAACCCTGTCTATCTACTGGAACCATCAGAAAGGATAAAGGGTTAAAACTTTCTCTAGACACATAATAATCCTAGGATGGCTCAGGTCACACTGACTTTTGAAGAAGGAATATATAAAGAATAAAGACGTGTATATGTATTCTGATTTTAAATTATACAGCTAGATAGATTAAGGAGGGGGTATTTTTTGTTGTTGATGATGTTAAAATGACCAGTACCTTCTCAAATATGGATAAAATTAATTATTTGGATATAACTTAATGAACGTTTTTTGTTTTTTTTAATGAAAAAAGTTTTATTGGGTTTTACAAATTTTGTATACAAAAGGTAAAGGTAAGGTGCGAAAAGACATTTTGAGAACTTTCTCGTCGAAATCATCGACTCCATCTGAGTCTTCATACACAAAATAATAATAATAATAATAATAAATTTAATTTGTTGACCGCTCCCTCTCCCCGAAGGGACTCGGAGCGGTGCACAGGGCAAATGAAACAATAAATACACACACATAATTAAAAACAAATTAAATATTATCCCTGCGCTAAAAATTCCCAGTTAAAAATTACTAAAATCCCCATCTAAAATTACTAACCCCATAGAAGAGAGACTACCCTAGGCCGGCCAAGCAGAACAGATATGTTTTTAGTTTTAGACGGAAGGAGCAGAGGTCCGTGGTTGTTCTAATGTCGGGGGGAAGGTCGTTCCAGAGGGCTGGGCCCGCCACAGAGAGAGCCCTTCCCCTGGGCGTCGGCCGCTGACAAAGTCTAGTGGACGGCACCCGGAGAAGTCCCTCTCTGTGGGAGCGAATCGGCCGTGTGGATGTATGAGGCAGGATCCGATCCCGCAAATAGCTAGGTCCCGAGCCATGGAGCGCTTTAAAGATGATAACTAGAACCTTGAAGCGCACCCGGAAGACGACAGGCAGCCAGTGCAGCTCGCGCAAGAGCGGTGTTACGTGGGTAAACCTTGAGGTTCCCATAATTGCTCGCGCGGCTGCATTCTGGACTAGCTGAAGTCTCTGAGTGCACCTCAAGGGGAGCCCCATGTAGAGAGAGTTACAATAGTCCAGTCGGGATGTCACGAGAGCATGAGTGACTGTGCGAAGGGCGTCCCGATCCAATAGGGGGCGCAACTGGCGAACCAGGCGAACCTGGTAGAACGCCCTCCTGGCCACGGCTGTCACTTGATCTTCCATGGACAGCCGGGCATCCAGGAGGACACCCAAGTTGCGCGCCCCATCCACTGGGGCAAGATGTTCGCCCCCAATGGCCAGCGATGGAGTCAGCTGGTTGAATCGGGGAGCCAGAAACCACAGCCACTCGGTCTTGGTCGGGTTGAGCTTGAGAAAAATAGATATTTCAGTTATATATAGATACTACAAAGTGGACAGAAATGCAAATAAAGTTATAATAAAAAGAACAGTGCTAGCAAACGTGCTTAAACATCCAAACAACATTGTATTATACTAAAATAAAGTCATTTTTGAGATCTAAGTCTCTTGGCAATTGTATCTTCTTCCCCCTGGCCCCCAGCGGGCAGAGCCGCGGCCGCCTCTGCCCCCCCGTTGTCATCTTCAAGGGTTAGGGAGTGTTTTTCAAGAAAGGCTTGCACCTCTGCAATTGTTTTAATTCTTACTCTTCCCCCTTCCCAAAACATCAACATTCCCTCCGGCATCACCCACTTAAACCAGACCCCCTTTTTAAATAATCTTTTGGACAAGAAGGAATACTTCCGTCTTATCTCTCTAATTTTCTTCGAGACCTGTTTCAAGATGGTGATCTCTTTCTGTTGATAAATTAGGGGGTTGCCTCTCTGCGCCCTCAATATCCTTTCCCTTGTCGACCTTCTAACAAATTTAATATGTATCTCTCTAGGAACTTCATTTATCCTGGCATATGCTGAATTTATTCTATAAATCAGATCAATGTCACCCCTTAATTCTTCCTTAGGACTGTGTAGGTAATCTGCTAAAATTGTACTCATTAAATCAGGTAAATCCTCCCCACTCTCCTCAGGAACGTTCTGAAATCTTAAAAAATATGACATTCTTTCGAAATCCATCCTAGACATATGACCAGTTAAATCGCTAATTTCATTATTATAATTTAATGAATGTTGTTACAAAGACAATTTGCTTTGTATCAGGGCTAAGCTATTGAGAGCAGGGCTATTCAAAGTTCTGATTCTTTGCTTTGAAGAAGAGTCACAAGAAACCTTGAATCAAAGTTTCAAACAAAACCATGCAGAATCCATACTTTTACATCTGAAGTAGCCCATTTGCTTCTCCTTTAGATGTATTCCATCAATTTCAGTAGAAGCAGAGGCATCCACTGAGTTCCTGTAAATGCCAGATTAGGTTTTTATGGAGATGCAGAATATACCTCATCCCGGGCCAGTGTTGACCAGTGGTACGAATATTATAGCCAAGCATAATTAAACCAAAACAAGACAGAAAAAGAAAGAAAAAAAAGAGAAAAGACTATGTAGGGAAGGAAAATATAGATCAGATTCTTTATTTTTGAAGAGAAATTTGGCTGATCAGCAGTGATGTTTCAAGTTGTTAGCTTTGATTTCACATCCTGAAGGCAACAGCTCACATTACTATGAAGGCATACTGTATAATTGCCATTGCTTGGTTGAGTTGAACACAGTTAACTTGTTTCCAATTTTCTTGTCCTTTAGAATAAAAGTAGTCTCTAGTTGGATATAATGAAAGCCACCATGAACTTGGCTCCTTGTAGTTTACCTAACCTGCATTTTGAGATGTGTTTTCTTCATGGGAGAGAAAAACACATACCATAAAAGAGAAAATTAGAATAAGATTGTGGTAGCATCCATTTTTCATACTGGACTCTGCCAGAAATCTGCCTGCTCTACCATGACTCACTTAGCAGAAAAACAGAAAGATTAAATAACCAGCCCAGATTCATGAAATAATTTGGTAGATTTTTAGGAGCTGCTGACTGACAATTTCAGTTGCCCATGCTGATTGAAAGAAATATCAGTTGCCTTCGATACCTTTCCTGGGGAGGCAACCACACTGTACTCGTTGTCAGGGTTCCAAATAGCATCCAAAAGTAAATCAGAACCCAAGGCAAATTATTGCTCAAAGTTCCAATTTATTAACAGACCCATGTTGGCACATCTGGGGAAAAACCTGAATCTGAAAGCTTCCAGGTTTTCCCCACCTAGTTGAAAGTTCAAGATCTTGTTCCATACCCACAATTCCTTCACATGGTCCAATCTCCCACCATGGTCCAGTTCCACCCATCCAGTTCCAGTCAGGTGCAGAGGTGCAGAGACAAAGGATGATCTTGGCTTTCTAGAAATAATTTTGTTTTGGCTACACAGTAAGTAACTCCGTACAATCCCCCCTCCCATTTTCCCACAATAGAAAAAGGCATAGTAGAATAATAGAAAGCGTGGCATGCCAAAGATCCAAAAGAAAGCTGCAGGCCTGACACTCGTGGCTCGGAATGGGACAATTCACCACAGTCAACTTGCTGAGGGACAACTCTCTATGGCCAACTCACTGTGGGACAATTGGTTGTGGGACAATGTAACAGTTCAATTCAATTATTTAAAATAAATGTAAAATTATTTTAAGTTTTGTCCCTCCTTTTTGCATCCTCTCTTTAATGATTCTGTTCCACCATTTCTTTGATATTAGTGTAACTCTTGTCCTGCAGCAAATTGTACCGTAGCAACATGGCCGTAGCAAGTTGGCTATGGTGAGTTGGCAGCAGCAAATTGTCATCAACCCCTTATGGCTACCATAATTGTTTGCAAAATTTAAAAAAATGGCAATGGAAGAAAACTAAGATCAGGAACTCAATACAAGTAATTTTATTCAATGGGGTTTTATGCCAAATAAACATTATTCACATTGCTGCCATAGATCCTCACTGCTCGTGTAAGATATAAAAGGGTGGCCATTGTTAAGCAATGTTTAGCAGAATAAGCTGGAGAAACTGTACTACCTGAATACAGGTATGACTTGTCACACAGCAAACATTCAAAGTTACAAAATAGGATGCAAAATAGGTACTAGTGATCCGGATTCCAAGTTCTAAAGGTTGCCGTTTCCCCTGGGTCACATAATCATATTTTGTGCACTTCTCAACCTGCGTGCATTTATAGCATTTTGTAGCATTCTGAGGTCATGTGATCATGACTGATGACATTTTTTTGCCAGAAACTATTTCTACTTTGTGGCAAAAAACACCCACGGAAGACAATGGGTTCACTTAATGATTATGGTATTCACTTAACAACCACAGATTCATTTACTGATCATTATGCCATTAATATAAAATTGGGTTGGTCATAAACTGATCCAATCTTTTTTAATAACCAGCACAATTTAAAACCTAATTCCAGGCTTAATTAAGAGTCAGCGACTATTGTACAAACCCATATTTTCCCCCCCTGGGTTGGCCTTTAATTTTGGATCCGCAGTCCTCTTTTCTGATCAATATTGAGTCTACCCTATAAAGAATATAAGCCTGCCTTTTGCACAGTATCTTAAAATTCTGCCTGCTTAATTTTTTGAAATGTGGTTACATTTCATAGTATTTGTTTTCAGACATCTTAAAAACAATATGCTTTTTAAAAAAAATAGGGTTAACTTTAATTATTATATTTGTTTTTATCATGACTGGGTTACTTCATTAATATTAAAAAAACACAAAAATGTAATTGAAAAATTATTTAAATTAAAAGAAAATATTAATGAATCAATGAATATGCCAGAATTAGTTGAAATTTTAATGTATTCAAGAGATGAATGAGTCTCTTGTTCAAAATGCATAAAAAGTCACACAACTGTAGACATTACTAATTATAGCACACCCAGACAAGTTCATTTGGAGACAAAAAATGGGTATGTTGCACACAGAGAAGCATTTCTAAGTGGTAACTGCATATTTCAAAAGGAAAATGGAGTTGGAGAATGTGCAGGGGAGTAATAATCATAGATACAGGAACGGATTAAGAGTTAAGGCTTTGTGTGCTCTGATACTATCAGGGCTTTGTCATGTGATGTATTGGGACATCGCCCCCTTTGTTAACCGAGCTGGGGGCGGGGCCAGCATGTGACACATCTGGCCCATGGGCCCCGAGTTTGACAGCCTTGAGCTAGCTCTTTTTTTTTGCTGGCTAATAATTGTCAGCTCAATCTGAATGATATCATTCCTGAAGAAATTTTGAAGCCATCTTGATGTGAATTAAGGTTGTGGGACCTTCCTTTGTTGGGTTAAAGTCTAACAATAAACTTTTTCTCAGTTCATTTTTAATGAGAACTTAAAATTGTAAGAATTCCATGAATGTAAAACAAGAAAATAGGTAAGGTAGCAAGCCATTTTTATAAATCTAAGATTGAATACAATCCCCCACCAATATGTGCATAGTCTTACCTAGCTTAGCACACAAGAGGGATAGGATAGGGGACGACAGTTGTTGAGGAAGATGCTATATTTTTGTGGTCACCTCTTTGAGGTTGATCTTTTCATGTATAAAATCATGGTTTATATGTACTTAAGAAACATATATGCAAAAGTTCTCACTGTTATTTTTGATTACAGAGCTAACTAACTGTGAAGAACATTTCGGGTTTTTACAATTGGGAATCTATTCAAAGTGTTATTCACCTTTAGACTCTTGTACTAGCTTCATGCCTCCCGGACATTCTCCCTGGATTTGTTATCTCTGTTTTGTGACACTACTTACATTCTTTTTATTTGATTGGCTCACTTTTTATTTTATTTATTTATTTATTTATTTATTTATGCATTTCCTTAACTGGGAAGACAAACAAGAACTCTAGTTGCTATTTTGTTGATTTGATCAGTTCTCTGGAGCCCCTGAAGGTGATGTAAGGTCGAATATATCTGTTCCTCATTACTAATCAAATATATTGAACATTAAGGGAAAGGTTCCCCCACACGTGTGTGCTAGTCATTTCTAGTTCTAAAGGTGGTGCTTATCTCCGCTTTTAAGCCGAAGAGCAAGCGCTGTCCGAAGACGTTCCTCATGGTCATGTGGCCGGCATGACTAAATGCTGACGGCACACGGAACGCTGTTACCTTCCCACCAAAGTGGTCCTTATTTTTCTACTTGCATTTTTACATGCTTTCGAACTGGCAGAAGCTGGGACAAGTAACAGGAGCTCACTCCATTATGCGGCACTAGTGATTCGAACCGCTGAACTGCTGATCTTCTGATCAACAAACTGGTCTCTTTCCAAAACCAGGGGTAAGGGATTTTAAAAATAAAATCTACTTTTTTGCCACACCTATTGAAGCATTTTTGCAGACTTGGAATCTTTGAAACAGAGTGGAAATTTCTTTACTTCTAAATTCTTTTTCCTAGTTAAGTGTGCCGCTGAGAGCAAGTGAACCATATAGGACACATTCTGTTCAATTAAAAACACTAACTTATTGAATGCTAGGCTGTTTAAGGGTTTCCTTTCTCTAGCTTGTTACACTAATAATGCTTTCCTCAAACTCTAAAGTTTCCATTACTATTTACAATAGAGCTATATAAATAAAAAGTGCCCCACATAACATATGTTATTCCAGTTTTATGCTTCTTCAAACTGACGTTCCAGGCCCCAACAAAGTAAATTAATTTTCCAAAACGTAATTTTTGTCTTCTTTTATTGAAAATGCTTTTGAATAATGTTGACCTCTTTTCTTCTCTTTTACAGAACCAATTATGAATGTTTCCATTAATAAAAAAACGAATGAAAAAGTACAAAATAAACAACTTACCACAGATTCTGTTTTCAACAACCAAAGGTATCACTGACTGGAGGATTAGAAATCCAAGACACCTCAAGATTTCCCTGTTAAAGAATTCAAAATTGTTTAAAATGTCATGTAGCCATTAAGCATTAAACATTAAAAACTATCAAATACAAAGTGGATTAATGCAGGATATTGTACAACACAGACAGCCTTATTTTTAAAAAGTATACATCTCCTTCTAATATAATGTTAATGAGTTTATAGTAGGTAAAAGTAAAGGTTCCCCTCCAGTGGTGGGTTGCTAATTTTTTTAGTATTGGTTCGGACGCGCTCCTGCACATGCTCCTGCGCATTCACAGAAGCTTCTGGGTGGGTGGGCAGAGCCTCCTGCTACCGCCAATCTGGGCCAAATCAGGAGCAACCCAACATCAACCCTATAAGGACAGGTGGAAAGAATTAGCCATTCTTCTCATCCCATCTCCTCCAGCTAGAAATCCCAACTAAGACAGTTGTATGCATGTTGAAATTGCCTTCCTATCTAAAGTAAGGTAAAGGTAAAAGTTCCCTTCGCACATATATGCTAGTCATTGCTGACTCTAGGGGGGTCATCTTCACTTCAAAGCCAAAGAGCCAGCACTGTCCGAAGACGACTCTGTGGTCATGTGGCCGGCATGACTAAATGCCGAAGGTGCATGGAACACTGTTACCTTCCCACCAAAGGTGGTCCCTATTTTTCTACTTGCATTTTTTACCTGCTTTCAAACTGCTAGATTAGCAGAAGCTGGGACAAGTAATGGGAGCTCACTCCATTATGCAGCGCTAAGTATTCAAACCACCGAACTGCCAACCTTTCTGATCGACAAGCTCAGTGTCTTAGCCACTGAGTCACCGCATCCCTTCCTTTAGTTTATAGTACAGGTATATAAAAGTAATATAAAACAATTTTCAATAAATAGTTGTAATAGTTGTAAAATATAATTAATAAATATGTTACTAAATATATTTTAGTTATTATATTTTGTAAATTCAAAAGTTAGCAATATTGCTTTCTATATATTTACCATTATTTATTTATTATCAATCCCTCTGCCCTTAGACAACTTATTAATAAGCCATATATATATATATAAATGATTTATTTGGCTTTTTTGTACAGCTCATTTATAACATGAAGCCTGTCATTCTCCAATATCATCAAATAATTCTAATTGTTTTCATTATATAAACATCTAGTCAAAATCAATAGTGTCAAGGTATTTACATGATATAGTAGGAATAGAACATATTAAAAGAATAATGACATGTATCTCCTTTATTGCATATATTTTAAACTGAAGTCTATAAAAAAGTCAAATTAAACTTTGTAATAATTTACAATAATTGTTTATATTATCTATGAACAAAAATGGGGATTACAATGAAAATCAGCAATATATTAATTACACAATAGTACAAATTATTTCAAATATGTATACAAGGATACCAATATACTAATATGATACTATAGCATTTATACTATGTCATAATATAAATAAAACTAAAGATAAAACATGACCTAAATATTGTGATAACTGATTCTTATACAAGAATATATTATGCTAATACACATATACAAACACACACATGCCATAATTACCCCTTAAGGCTCAGAGGATTCTTCTTGCTTTTTTAAAGAAACACTTCTAACTCCTAGGCTCTAGATATTTGAAATATATAATACAATAAATAGCTTCAAAGTATGTTGAATTGTTTTCTATTGGCTCTTCAAGACCCGTTATATTTTCCAATTTTACTATGTTTAACTCCCACTGTTTCTAAGTTTTGTTAAATTGTATAGTAGGCAGGTATACATAGTCAGCTATTCAAGCCAAAATATTTTATGTGTTTGCCTTTACATAATAAGATGATCCAAAGAAAGTCTTGAGATAACAGTTGTGTTTATTTGAGAAGTGAATACAGAGCAAATAGTTCAATTGCAAGTAATTTTGCCTCATGCCCAGGAATTTTTGGACCATACATAATATACTTACATTAGAAATAAATATGGTAAAATCAGAAAAAAGTAGGATGTCCACAAAATTAGAGCTCAACTCACTGTTTAAAGAATACTTTATATCTTTTTATTATTATTATATATATATATATATATATAATAAATCTATATACATAAAAATGTAAAATAGTTTGTACGAATCCACTAATCTCAAAAACTACTGGACCGATTTACCTCAATTTTTCACACAATGTACACAAGGACTTCCGATAATAGAATACCTACTCATTTTGTGCCTAGCACATGTGTATCATGTGCAAGGTACACAATTGTAAAATGTATCCACTGATCATGTTTTCAACTCCCTATAGCCCCGCCTATCAGACTGCTTTTCAACTCTCAGTGTTGAAAGAGGCCTCATATGGAGGCCTCTTAGGGCCACAAAGGCACAGAGGATAGCAAACTCCCATGTGGCCCATAGAGAAAGAGGGGAGGGGGGAAATACAGTTTAATAAAAGAGGGACAAGGGGAGACAGGATAGCAGCCTTCCAATATCTCGGGGCTGCCACAAAGAAGAGGGAGTCAAGCTATTCTCCAAGGCACCTGAGGGCAGAACAAGAAGCAATGGGTGGAAACTAATCAAGGAGAGAAGCAACTTAGAACTGAGGAGAAATTCCCTGACAGTGAGAACAATTAATCAGTGGAACAGAAGTTGCCTCCAGAAGTTGTGAATGCCCCAACACTGCAAGTCTTTAAGAAGATATTGGATAGCCATTTGTCTAAAATGGTATAGGGAGTGATGGCTAACCTTTTTTGGCTCACATGTCCAAAAGCAGGGGAAGTGCAGGGGCAATGTGCACAGGTGTGCCACATCCATAATGCTATGTGCATGACCCCCTGCATTTGGCATGCTTTTTACGTCCTCCCCAGGCTCCAGAGGCTTTATAGGAGCCTGGGGAGAGTGAAAACAGCCTTCCCCCACCTCCAGAGGGCAAAAAACGGCCTCAAAAGAAGGCCTAAATCAGCTGGCCAGGGCACACATACACACTGAAGCTGACAGGGCAATGCCTCGCATGCCCTAAGAAATGGTTCCATGTGCCACCTGTGGCACCCGTGCCATAGGTTCGCCATCATGGGTATAGGGCTTTCTGACTAGGCAGGGAGTTGGACTAGATGACCTCCAAGGTGCCTTCCAACTCTGCTATTGTATTATTGTATTACAGTAGGTAGGTAGATAGAGGGATAGATAGAGAGGGAGAAATAAGGTAGGTAGGTAGGTAGATAGGATGATAGATAGAGAGGGAGAAATACAGTAGGTAGGTAGGTAGAGGGAGAAAGGAAGCAACATAGTAGGTAGGGAGGGAGGGAGGTGGATAGATAGGGAGAAATACAGTAGGTAGGTAGGTGGATAGATAGATAGATAGATAGATAGGGAGAAATACAGTAGGTAGGTAGGTAGGTAGGGTGATAGATAGATAGATAGATAGATAGATAGATAGATAGATAGATAGATAGATAGATAGAAATACAGTAGGTAGGTAGGTAGGGGGATAGATAGATAGGGAGAAATACAGTAGGTAGATAGGTAGGTACGGGGATAGATAGATAGGGAGAAATACAGTAGGTAGGTAAGTAGGTAGATAGAGGGAGAAAGGAAGAAATGCAGTAGGTAGGTAAGTAGAGGGATAGACAGAGAGGGAGAAATACCGTAGGTAGGTAGGTAGGTAGGTAGGTAGGTAGGTAGGTAGGTAGGTGAATAGAGAGAGAGGGAGAAATACAGTAGGTAGGTTGGTAGAATAGAGAGAGAGGGAGAAATACAGTAGGTAGGTAGGTATATAGGTAGGTAGGTATATAGAGGGAGAAAGGAAGAAATACAGTAGGTAGGTAGGTAGGTGGATAGATAGATAGGGAGAAATACAGTAGGTAGGTAGGTAGGTATGTAGGGAGGGAGGTGGATAGATAGGGAGAAATACAGTCGGTAGGTAGGTAGGTAGGTGGATAGATAGATAGGGAGAAATACAGTAGGTAGGTAGGTGGATGGATAGAGAGGGAGAAATACAGTAGGTAGGCAGGTAGGTAGATAGGGGGATAGATAGAGAGGGAGAAATACAGTAGGTAGGTAGGTAGGTAGATAGAGGGAGAAAGGAAGAAATGCAGTAGGTAGGTAAGTAGAGGGATAGACAGAGTGGGAGAAATACCGTAGGTAGGTAGGTAGGTAGGTAGGTAGGTAGGTAGGTAGGTGAATAGAGAGAGAGGGAGAAATACAGTAGGTAGGTTGGAAGAGGGATAGAGAGGGGGAAATACAGTAGGTAGGTAGGTAGAGGGATAGATAGAGAGGGAGAAATACAATAGGTAGGTAGGTAGAGGGATAGATAGAGAGGGAGAAATACAGTAGGTAGGTAGGTTGGGGGTTATATGGTGGTTGTGTGTATGTGTGCAGGTGTAGATCTACACACAGATTTTTTGGCCATTTAACCAGACTGGGCCACAGCAACGCGTGGCCGGGTATAGCCTATCTATCTATCTATCTATCTATCTATCTATCTATCTATCTATCTATCTATCTATCTATCTATCTATCTATCTCTCTCTCTCTCTCTCTCTCTCTCTATCTCTATCTCTATCTCTATCTCTATCTATATCTATATCTATATCTATATCTATCTATATCTATCTATATATTATCTCTATCTCTATCTCTATCTCTATCTCTATCTCTCTATCTCTCTATCTCTCTATCTCTCTATCTATCTATCTATCTATCTATATATATATATATATATATATATATATATATATATATATATATATAAACTAGATTGTTTCATGAATGTAGAAATATTATTTTAAATTTCAGACAGAAAAGATGGTATGTATTTTAGTACATAAACTGAGCCATACTCTATAATGAGCTACAATAAAGAAACAATAAAGAGCTTAGGTTTGTTAACTCCATAATAATTATTTTGACATGAAATAGGAGTAAAGATTTATATGGCACATTCATGTTGTCAATTCTTCCATAAAGTTATGCATATAGTTAGTCAGGAACACTGATCATAATTACAGTGATAATAAATAGCTTAAGCTAAAAATGTGTGTGTGTGTGTGTGTGTATTAGTTTTATGAGCTGATCAATAAATAAATCAGAGAGACTAAGATAGATCTATTTCGAGCTTTTTAGCTCTCTTACTGGGATTCGAACCAGGGCTGTATTGCATATCAGGCAGGAGCCTGTAACCATTCAGCCAGCCAGGCTCTCCCAATTGCATCAGCTGAGACAGGAGGATTCGTATCTATAAATGTTCCACAACACCCTGTTAGGGCCCCAATTAAGCGAGGAGACATACTGTTTCCTTTTCTGCCTTTCGGCTCATCACCAGAGACCATCTAGACAGAAAGCCATGAATTCCGTTGTGTGATTTTTTAAATATCTGTGTTAGTTTTATGAGCTGATAAATAAATAAATCAGAGAGACTAGTGTAGATCTATTTCAAGCTTTTTAGCTTGAAATAGTTCCATACTAGTTCGAATCCCAGTAAGGGTATGGCTAGCTGATGAGAGCTAAAAAGCTCGAAATAGATCTATCCTAGTCTCTCTGATTTATTTATTGATCAGCTCAACACACACACACACACACACACACACACACATATTTGTGTCACAACACCCTGTTAAGCCCTAATTAAGGGAGGAAGCATACTGCTTTTCTGCCTTTCGGCTCATCACCAGAGACCATCTAGACAGAAAGCTATGGGTTCCATTGTGTACTTTTTTTATATATGTGTGTTAGGTTTTTGAGCTGATCAAAATCAGGGAGACTAGGATAGATCTATTTTCAGCTTTTTAGCTCTCATCAGCTAGCCATACCCTTACTGGGATTTGAACCGGGGCTGTATTACATGTTAGGCAGATGTTTTAGCCACTAAGCCACCAGGTTCTCCTTCTGGTCAGCTGAGATAAATATATATATATATATATATATATATATATATATATATATATATATATATATATATATATATATATATATATATATATATATATATATATATATATATATATATATATGTGTGTGTTAGAATTTTTTAACAGGAGCTGTGATAATTATCTCTCATATATATATATGCTAACACACATATCTAAAATATTATACATTGGCTTGCTGTTTGGATGGTCTCTAGCAATGAGCCGATGGGCAGTAAGGGAAACAGTATGTCTCCTCCCTTTAATTGGGGCCTAATAATAGGTTGTTGTGAAACAATTACCTATACTAATATACCCTGTCTAAGCTGATGTAATAGGGGAACTGGTTTGGCTTAAGTGTGAGGTTCCTCGCCTTGCATGCAACATAGCCCTGGTTCGAATCCCAGTAAGGGGTATGGCCAGCTGATGAGAGCTAATAAGCTCGAAATAGATCTATCCTGGTCTCTTCTAATTTAATTTATTGATCAGCTCATAAAACTAACACACATATCTAAAATATTATACAACGTAATTCTTGGCTTGCTGTTTGGATGGTCTCTAGCGATGAGCCGATGGGCAGTAAGGGAAACAGTATGACTCCTCCCTTTAATTGGGGCCTAATAATAACAGGTTGTTGTCTGGTCATATGTCTAGGATGGATTTTGAGAGGATGTCATATTTTTTAAGATTTCAGAATATTTCTGAGGAACCTGGTGAATGCCTTCCTGATTTCATGAGTACAATTTTATCAGACTATTTACGTAAACCCAAAGAGGAGATCAGGGGGGACATTGACCTAGTCTACAGAATAAACTCAGCATATGCCAGGATGAATGAAGTACCCAGAGAGATACATATTAAATTTGTTAGAAGGTCGACAAGGGAGGGAATCTTGAAGGCGCAGAGGGAGGTCCGTTAATTTACCCACAAAAGGAAGTCACCATCTTGAAGCAGATCCCAAAAAAGATTAGAGAGATGCGACGGAAATATTCCTTCTTATCTAAAAAATTGTTTAACCACGGGATTTGGTTTAAGTGGGCGATGCCAGAAGGGATGTTGGTGTTTTGGGACGGAGGAAGAGTAAGAATTAAAACAGTTGCTGAGGCGGATGCCTTTCTTAAAAAACATTCCTCTATCCTGGGGGAAGATTCAGGGGGGACAGAGGGGGCCACGGCCCCGCCCGCTGGGGGCCAGGAAGGAGAACAAGAAGACACAATTGCCAAGAGACTTAGATTTAAAAAATGACTTTTATTTTTATTTTTATTAATACAGTATAATTTTTGTCTGGATGTTTGTACACGACTGCCAGCATAGAACATAGAATTCAGAATTTATATGTAAGCATTTATTTTCACCTTGTTGTATTATTGAAAAATGTATTACCAATGTCTTGTTAAGAAGCCCAGGAGGGCCAACGTTCCCGACGTGAAAGTTCTCAAAATATCTTTTTAATTCACCTTACCCTACCCTTTTTTGTTAAAAAATTTGTAAAACTCAATAAAACTCTTTCTATAAAAAATAAAATAAAAAAATAACAGGTTGTTGTGAAACAATTACCTATACACACACACACACACACACACACACACACACACATACATACGAGATAATATTTTCACAACTCCTGTTATGGGCCCCTTTAAGGGAGGAGACAAACTGTCATCCTTCTCTGCCTTTCGACTCAACCCAACTCAACCCAACTCAAACCCAACTCAACCCAACTCAAAAAAAAAATACATATATATATACACACACACACACGTTTGCTTTGCTTTGCTTTAAAGGGCTATGGCAACTCATCATTCACTGAAATCAGACAGGCTTGCTGGCCATAAGCAGAACATATTTTCTAGTGGCACACTTAATAGAAGAGCTTATTCATCCCTTTGATGCCAAGAGCAAGAAATAATGATCAATTGTAGGAAAACTTGCCAGGAGAAAAAAATATATTGTACTTTAGCCTTTATATTCTCTATGTGAAGCACAATAATTGAACTCCATTCCCCCATCCTCAAATACTGGGGTATGTGCTGTGATGTCTGTATCACAATATCTTGCCTAACAATTGGGGTTGGAGTGAATGTTAGTCTTTTGTTTGTTCAGCAAAAGCTGAATAGAAACTGGGATCTAGCTAATTTCTGAAATAAATGAAGAACAATGGTTGATTTTCTTCTTGGGGCAACATACTGGACTATTGTAACTCTCTCTACATGGGGCTTCCCTTGAGGTGCACCCGGAGATTGCAGATGGTCCAGAACGCAGCCGCGCGGGCAATCCTGGGTACTTCTAGGTTTACCCATGTAACACCTCTCCTGCGCGAGCTGCACTAGCTGCCTGTCGTCTTCTGGGTGCGCTTCAAGGTATTAATTATCATCTTTAAAGCGCTCCATGGCTCGGGACCTAGCTACTTGCGGGATCAGATCCTGCCTCATACATCCTCACGGCCAATTCGCTCCCACAGAGAGGGACTTCTCCGGGTGCCGTCCACTAGACTTTGTCAGCGAGCGACGCCCAGGGGAAGGGCTCTCTCTGTGGCGGGCCCAGCCCTCTGGAATGACCTTCCCCCCGACATTAGAACAACCACGGACCTCCGCTCCTTCCGTCTGAAATTAAAAACATATTTTTTCTGCTTGGCCGGCCTGGGGTAGTCTCTCTCTATGGGGTTTTAGTTGTGTAGGGAATTTTAGTTATAATGGGTATTTTAGCACAGGCACTGTTTAATTTGTTTTTAAGATGTTGTTTTGATTGTAATGTATTTATGGTTTTAGTTTTCCCTGTGCACCGCTCCGAGTCCCCGTGGGGAGAGGAGCGGTCAAGAAATTAAATTATTATTATTAATTATATTATTATTATACAGAAATCTATATTTCCAAACTACTGCTGCTTTTGTCATATTCTTCAAGAAAATATGCTGTTACAAATCTAATACCAGAAAATGAACTTGGACTACATATTTTCTCTCACTAGAAAGCTTAGTGCAAAATGGCTATACAATTGCTATCCTGTCCAAATTAAGTTGCAAACTTGTTAAGCAGTGATTGTGTTAGTTTTCTGGATTTACTGCTACTCCCCATTTCTGGACAGCAAGAGCTGGTGAGAAATATCTATCAAACAAGGATCGGATGAAATTTGACATCCAAAATCTGATATCTATGAACTTCAGCAATCTTCCTCTTGACTAATGCAAACTAGCTGCTCATGGGGTATCAAGAAAGCAGTTGAGAAACCAAGTAACAAGTGTCACAGATCTGCACAGATGTTACTGTTCACCTTAATTTGAGAACAAGAAGACAACTTGCCCAACATTGCATTCTTATGCTAATACAGGTAGTCCTCACTTAAAAGCCATTCATTCAGTGACAATTCAGTTACAATGGTTCTGAACCACAACAACTTACAACCGGTCCTTATAGTTGTGGCCATTGGAGCATCCTCACAGTCACATGATCACAATTTGGGTACTTGTAATTACAACATTGCAATATCTGATGGTCATGTGATTGTTAATAGTGACTTTCAGTTCCAGCTCTCAATAAGTGAAGTCAATAGGAAAACCAGAGTCAGAGCTGGCTGGAGATTTCTGGGAGTTGAAGTCCACAAGTCTTAAAGTTGCCAAGTTTGGGAACCTCTGATCTAGACTTTCTAAATGGGATTTGGCAGGGGAAAGGAAGGGTTAGGTGATCCCAAGGATCTCAGGAATTGTTTTCTCTCATTCAAACATGGTAATCTACAGAAGAATCCTTGCCTTTTTAATGTCAGAACTTTGAAAGGCACTGAATTATTCTCCTTGGTATTGCTGCTATATTCAAATACAGCAAGACAATTTTGGAGAAAGTTCAAAAAAATGATAAGAAAACATTAATAATAAATTTGTATGTAGTTTTATTATCTTTTTACCAAGAATGCATGTACTCATACAACACTAGAAATTAATTTTTGTTGTTAGCTGCCAGTTTTACAATAGCAAATACAGGAATACTAAAGTACACATTTCTTTCAATCAGTGGTATTTACATTTGTAGAAGCAGCATTCGCTAAAATGTTAATATGGTGGGAAAAAGTCCCAAAGCATATTTTAATTAAATAGTGTTGGATTTACTTTTGTTCTACATCTTTACTTACATCAGTGAAATAATTATTAATAGTTTGGCTCCTATTTATATAGTTTGTATAGGCACATATTGTTAAATGCATTTCTGTTTCTAACAGAAAATACAGTTTCTGTTTCCCCCTTCTGCATTCTTCTGTTGTTTTATGTTTTCAATATTTTATTGTAGTTTATACTAAAACAATCAACAAAATACAATTCTAGCATTTTTTCCTGGAGTTTTTAAATTTTACAATAATAATGGAAACTTAATATACATAAGTACAATAACAAAATAATATTAACTTTATAGTAATATTAACTTTATCAACATGTTTGGCAATCTTTAAGATGTGCTACACCTGAGAAAATAAGAAATCTAAAGAATACAGTAACTGAATGCATTAATTTAAGCAATATATTAATATGAAACAGTCCAGACCATTTTTTTTAAAGAAAGGGGTGTTCATGTTTATATATTTTTTTCCTAAATATATTTTTAACTTATTTTCTTCCAGAAAAACAATACAATTTTTGCATAAGATAATGTTTCTGCATGTATGTGTGGGTGAACACACCCAAGCCATTCCTTTTTTTATATTTGTCAGTATATTTAAAAAAATCTGTCGATACTATAAATGTATCTTTATTAAAAAAAAACCTACCATATCTCAGTTGCAAAACATCAGATAATCACTAGGTGACAGGTTATGATTTTATGTCTTATTGCTTGAATCTATTGGTCACATGGATTTTTCCAGCCCAGATCTGATAGATTTATTATCAGTCCTCAGCAATTTTAATTGTCATGTTGAAGGCCAACTTTTATTTCCAAAAGAGTACAAATCATATGTATATTTTTAAGTTACTAATTATGTTCTAGGTAGTCATGTCATATAAACCTTTTAAAAAAACCCAAAACAAGTAAGTAAAAGGGAAATTATTTACATGATGAACATAGTGAAAACTTCTCACGTGCAGTGTAAAATTAAGGAGGAAGATAAATTTTATGTTTCCTTTCATCAACTATGTGGATGATGGAATATTGCTACAATTTAGTCGAGGTGAAGACTCTCCTTCCCTGGTTCTCACAAGGGTAATGTCCAATTATCTTCTGATAGCAGACCAACAATGATTATATGTTAATACTAACGGAAGTTCTAAAATTAATGATTTTTAATATGACATATAACATATTAAAAATGAGAATGATTTTGATAAAGTTTCTAACAATGACAGGATGGAAAGCAGATTTGCAGACCTCATATAAAAGGTAAAGGTTCCCCTCACACATATGTACTAGTCATTCCCAACTCTAGGGGGCGATCCTCATCTCTGTTTCAAAACTGAAGAGCCAGTGCTGTCTGATGACATCTCTGTGGTCATGTGGCCGGCATGACTAAACACCGAAGGTGCATGGAACACTGTTGCCTTCTCACCAAGGGAGTCCCGATTTTCCTACTTACATGTTTACATTCTTTCTAACTGCTAGGTTGGCAGAAGCTGGGACAAGTAATTGGAGCTCACTCCATTACGCAGCACTAGGGATTTGAACTGCTGAACTGCCAACCTTTCTGATCGACAAGCTCAGCGTCTTAGCCACTGAGCCGCTGCGACCCTTTTAGACCTCATATATAATTCCTCATATTATGTGAGCATTAGATGTTATGCATCTAGATACACAGAGTTTGACAACATTTGGAAATCTGTAATGAATATACGTTAATATAAATAACTCATTTCTATACAGAGAAAGAAGTATCAACCGTTGATTAATGTTAGAGGGCAACCATACATTATTTCAATCTGAACAAAAGATGATATCTTTGAAAGGCAAAGACATGGATGGATGTTTTAATTAGACATGCTATGAAATCTACTTAAAGAATTATTGTGCAAATCATGTGTATTTTGAGACATTCCATATGCGACTTACATGGTGTTAATTAGAAAAGGACTTGTGTGGGCATTAGAAAGTCAAATTTGGCAGCTAAGCGGGTACTAATCCCACTGTGGTAAAATTATACATTACTGTTTGATTCCCTCAAAAGGCAAGATAAGACTATAGGGTCAAATATCCAAATCACTTAATTCCATGTATTGAAAAAGGAAGTCTATCTTTAAAAAAAAAAATCAAAGAGAGATCTCTTCTGGTGCTGGGCAATGTTTCTATCTAATCTCTGCCACAAATGGAGAAAATGATTAAAATCAGGTATTTAAAACTGCTTTGGATAGATTAAAAGATGATTTGGAAAATGCTTTCTGGCATTGGTAGAGGGATCGAAGGTACCAATGAACTAGGACGCATCAACACTGAAGGTTATTTCGTAGAATTGTGCTACAACTTTGCAAGCTTCCTTCACTGTCTACGGAGGGGACTATTAAAGCAGGGGTCCCCAACCTTTTGCAACTTTAAGTCTGAAGGACTTCAGCTCCCAGACTTCTCCAGCCAGCGTCTGGGAGCTGAAGTCCTTCAGACTTAAAGTTGCAAAGGTTGGAGACCCCTGTATTAAAGGATTATAATTTGATGTAACTACATGGAACTGATGTTTGATTGTCTTTTCAAGAAGGTACAAGAGGATGGTTGGGACAATTTTTATCAGTGGGATCACTTAGCTGGCTGAAGTGGTTTGCAATTTTTCATATTATGTTAGCCTCAGGCCTTTTCTTCAACTTCCAACTTCATGATTCTCCTGTTTAGGAGCTTCTCTTGGTAACAGTCCTTTTACTGTTAGAAAGAGGCTCCTTATGAAATCGCCTCTCAAACAGATGCTGAATACAACAGGCCTTGGAAAGCCTCTGCTCCAACTACTGAATGCTGAGTTGAGGAAGATGTGCCTCAACACAAGGAGTTTAGAGTTAGCTATTAGGAACTAGCTATTAGTTATCTGGAGAAAGAAAAGGAGAATCCATTGACTATTAGCAATCTCCCTTGGCTGAGGGAACAGCTTTTATGGCCAAAACCTTTCTGCAACAATGAAAGAATGAATTGATCACAGCTGTCAGGGAGACTTCAAATCTGGCAGCTGGCAAAAAAGGAGACTCCACTTTTAGTAGCAGAAACAACAACAACAACAGCCACAGCAGCAATAGGCAGCCAGTGATTTTAGCAACAACTGCAAGAGTAGCAATCATTTCCAGTCTCATCTTTTTGCATAGAACACAGTTTAATCATATACTACAGATTACACTATGGGAATTCTGTCCAAATATTACACGTCTCCTTTTTAACCATGCAAAAAAAAAAAAAAAAAGGAACATGTGGGAGGAATGTGTGTAACTTTGAATCAGTGTTGACTCCTGACAATTGCCTAGAGAGGTTCCTATAGTTTTCTTGGGAAGATTTCAGTTGCCTGAGAGACAATGTCTGGTCAGCCAATTGGCTTTGTGCCTAAAGCAGCACTAGAACTCACAGTCTCCCAGTGTCTAGTCTGCTGTGTTAACCACTACAAAACATGAAAATAATTGAATTCAAGTTTGATGTATAGTAAATACAACTAGGAATTATTAGAATGTGGAATGTGAACCCACTAATGTACAGTATTTGTAAGAAGAATCAATGACTTAGTACATATGAAAGATTAGATAAACTAATTTTAGAAATGCTTGTAGAGCTGTTCGGAAAAACAAAAATGTTTTTCACTTTGCTAATGAAAAAAAAAACTTATCAGAACTCGTCAGCCTTGTTTTAGTATTTTGACAGAAAAAGGCTGTTTTGCAAACCTACATACACACATACACACACACACACACACACACTCAGACTCATTCTCTTGCCTTTGGTTTCACATTAATTCCATCAGGCCTGTAATGTGTCCTCCACCCCCCCAAAAAAGTATGTCCTGAGAAGGTAGCATTTTGACTGATAAAATCACTGGTTTAAATTTAGGGTTTATATTTAGCCAACTTAACAAAAGGAATGTGGCATTTGCAAATACAGATTTCTAAAAGCCAGACTCCAAAAAGGCTTCCAAATCTTTTGAAGATTTGCCAAAGTGACGTACAGGTACTTCTCAACTTACGACCACAATTGGGATAGAAATCTGGTTCATTAAGCAAAGTGGTCATTCAGCAAGAAATTAGTGTGACTGCTTCACTGAATGGCTGCAATTCTGACACTCCAAGTTACGGTCATTAAGCAATCTCCCAGGCTGTTTGATGGATGGAGGGAACAAGTGGTTTGCAGGGAGATCTTCAATTCCAATTTTACAATGCCAGAATGCTTTAGGGCAGGGGTCTCCAACCTTTGCAACTTTAAGTCTGAAGGACTTCAGCTTTGCTGGCTGGAGAAGTCTGGGAGCTGAAGTCCTTCAGACTTAAAGTTGCAAAGGTTGGAGACCCCTGCTTTAGGGCCTGTAAAGTCTGCTAACTGAGGCCATTGTAACTTATTAATAGTAGTAAGTGACCAGTTAGTAGTCAAGGGCTACCTATAAAATGATAGTTGCAATGTTTTTTTTTAATAATGTTTTTTTTAATGTCCAGACAAAGACCAATACCCCGATTCCGACATAGACAGAAATGAAAGATTCAAAGGTATCACTGGCCTTGTGCCTTTCTGATAGATATTCTGTACAATTTAGTACAAAATTATTAATGAACTGTATCACATGCTTTCAGAGTAAAGGATGAGACAGTGTAGTCTGTACAACACATGGTTCATCCTTCATCCTTTCAACCACTGAAATTAGGTTTGATCACAATTTAAGTTACTGACATTTGTTCATTAAACAAGGTATTTTTTCATATCATCTGCATTGATCTTAAATACAAGAAATACACAATATTATATTTTTTCTTAAGAGGTTTTAATATGAACCTGCATATTTAAGGGAGAGACAAAATAATCCTATGTGAGTCTATTATCTACTTATCTATTATCTACTTTACCAAACAAGCTAAACAAAATCTCAGAGCATACCACAAAAAGACACTTTTTTTTTTACCATAGAGGTTACCTCTTAAAAATAAAAGCTTCATTGATATAGCAACTTTATGTTCTTCAAGTAAAAAGCTCCGTATGCAGGATCAAGTATAAATGAAGTTTTGCAAATGGAATATATTTATAGGGTAAGTGGAGGTTTATCGCCATCTGCTGGAAACATTTAATTTTCCTGATACTTTTTTGGTATATTAATAATAGTAAGACTGTTGAGAGGATATGTCTTTATCATAACTGATAAGGTGAGACCATTTATATGACATAGGAGCTTAAATGTGTGTTTCAAAATGTAATTGGATTTCTTTTTGATACTGACCATAACTTTAATGAAAAATGGGAAAGTCTATTTCAAGGTAAATCGTGACTTAGTTGTAACCTTCTATGTGAGAATTAATTCATGCAAATGAATTATTTTAGCTTTTATTTATTTATTTATTTATTTATTTATTTATTTATTTATTTATTTATTTATTTATTTATTTATTTATTTATTTATTTATTTATTTATTTATTTATTTATTTATTTATTTATTTATTTATTTATTTATTTATTTATTTATTAAATTTATACCCCGCCCTTCTCCAAACGGACCCAGGGCGGCGCACAGGGATGTTAAAACACATATAAAACATATAAAATTTTAAAAAACTTATTCTAATAAACCCTGCGCTAAAAACCGAATTTAAAAATCCAAATTTAAAACTATCTAGGAGTCAGTAATGGGGGTTACGCTAGGCCGGCTAGATGGAATAGATGTGTCTTCAGACACTTGCGGAAGGGGCGGAGGTCGGAGATGGTGCGGAGTTCAGGGGGTAGGTCGTTCCAAAGGGCAGGGCCCGCCACAGAGAAGGCTCTTCCCCTGGGTGTCGCCAGTCGGCATTGTCCAGCCGACGGCAGCCTGAGGAGGCCCTCTCTGTGGGAGCGTATTGGTCTGAGGGATGTATGGGGCAGGAGGCGGTCTCGCATGTAACTAGGCCCCTGTTGTTTATATTCCTATGACCATGTGGAAACCTCGCTTCCACACCAAAAATATTTCTATGGCCTTTGCACTATATTGATCCAAGCAGCAAAGAGCTACTCATTTTTAAGCATAATTTACCTTGAAAACATACACTGGAATGAAGTACAGATATTTTAGTCAATTCTTGTTCTTGTTCTTTTAAATTTTGGATTCCCCAAAATACACCCCCTCGCAAAATAATCGAGAAAAAAAACATGGATCAATTATAGAACTACAAACCCCTACTTTGAGCACATTATATGAAGACCTAGCTCTTTACAAATCTTTAATGGTGGTAAAACTGCAAGGAAAGAGAAGAGGATGACCAGCAGCGAATCAGATGAACTCAATTACACTGGTGATAGATATAGGACAGGACTGTCAAACCTGCGGCCCGCAGGCCGGATGCAGGTTACGTGCTGGCTACACCTGGTTTAGTGAAGGGTGGGAAATCATGCTACGTCAAGTGTGACAATGCGAGTTTGATACTCCTAGTATAGGAAGAGCTTAAGGATCAGGTTGGGAACAGATTGTCCTAGAGAAAATCTGTGGGTTTTCCAAGAGTCAACACTGACTTGATAGTATATGATCAATCAATGTATCAATCAATCAAACAATGCAACTCTACTCCTACTTTACCTTTGTTGCATTATTTCTTCTACACTATTTCTCCAGTGTCTAATTTTATGCAAGGGGGAGAAAAATCTTTAACTTACACATCAACAAAACACTCACTCAGATCAAAACTTTTTTCTTAATTACATCTGTTAGTCTCACTGACTTTTGTTGTTGATTTCCCAGGAGTCACCAATGAATATCTATATCTATTCACACAGACAAAAATATATACAACGATGACCTTAATTAGAAAACCCAAGCAAACATCCCTTGTGACAAGTAGCACTATTCTCCTCAGATTGTTTCAGACAATCTGTAAGGCAGCCACGTGGGTGTCCCCAGTGCCCTTCATACGTAATTACAGGCTAGACAAGTTTGCAGCTGAGGAATGTGCCTTCGGGCGTCGGACCGATCTGGAGGCTTTTCTACTTGAATTTAGGCCCACCTACGGATGGGACGTCAGTAAGCTTGGGTATGTCCCATTCCTGGATGCTATCTTCCCCTTATTGAGAAAGGGCGTTGGTACTTACCTCATACGCCTCTTCTAATAAGGGGAAGATAGCATCCGTCCCGCCCTATGGAGGGTTGCTGATCCGGTCCCGGGGTTGTTTGTTCTGGAATGTTCATCTGGACCTTTGTTTGTGGTCTGGAGTTCTTTGGTTGGCTATGTTTGAGAATTTGAGTTACTAAAGTGTTGCTGGATAACTTCGATGAGTCTGTGTTCATTTCCTTCGTCGAAAAAACTGGGATAGTGGCCTCGGGAGGGGCTTTTACACTGTTGTAACTAATTAATATGCAGACTCAGTCCAATCAGAGTGGAGCAGAGATAACCCATTCCTGGATGCTATCTTCCCCTTATTAGAAGAGGCGTATCAGGTAAGTACCAACACCCTTTCTCCTCAGATTGTTTCAGACAACCTGAAATTCTTAATCCATTTAAGATTGCGCTGTCCAAGAACAGTAGGTGAGCACTTAATTAAAATTCTTGTTTTTCAAGATCATCTAAATTTCTGTGTGCTGCTAATAAATCTCATCTGGAATGTATTCATACTTCAGAATCTAACTGCTCAGAAATTGATGTGAAGTTGTGATCTGACTTCCTATGAATATTCCTAATTTTCTCTTTTATAATTCATTTAATGTTTCTCCACTTTCTGCTGCTGCAGGGAAAAAAATCTATGTTGTTCAGAATTGATCATCAGCATATCTACTTTTGAAAAGTATGGCTCATGTGTGCAAATTCTCATACAGTTGCTATAATGTAAATTCTGCAAATTACCTTCTCTAGACACACTTGAAACAATTTATTGAAAAGGGGTATTTTGTTTAAAAAAAAGAACACTTTCATTTGAATCTTAAAACACTTTTGCATTTTCATACTGCAAGTTAAGCTTTCCATTAATGAAGGACACTAAAAAAGCAGTTGTATCACTTTTCTGCTAAATACATTACTACATGAAATATTTCCAAGCAATTGCCTGGAATGTAGTTGTATTTCATCTAAATCAAATCAACCAGTAAAATTGTTTAACAGAAAATAGTAACTATTTGTTAGCGAGTAATGTACAGAATATTGTTGTCAGGCATACAGAAAACAAGGAACTGTCAGAAAAATGGATCGCCATAATGAAATGGGCCAGATCCTTCCAGTATGTCATTTCACTGAAAATAAGGAGAACAAATTGGATTCTGTCAAGGAATTGATGAATAGATATTGCCTTGAGTTCTATTACAGCAATGGTTTCAGTTTTCTTTCTTAATCTTCTATGTAAGGAAGGGATTTGCAAAAGACTCTTTGCCAACTTAAACTGCAAAATGCAGATTTTATTTAAATTCATTCATTTAAATTTACCCATTTTAATGTTTTAAATATCCTAATGACATTAAGCATATACTGACTCTCCTCTTAAGAAGTCACACAGCAGGATTTCCCAGATTTTGCTTTGTTATTTAATGATTTATTTTTCTTAGTCCCCGCCTCATATTTTAGGCTGCTTTAAATAGATACGGTGAAGCTGGATATGGACTACACTAATACATGCTTTAAGAAAGAAGTTTCTATACAGTCTGAATTACTTCTTTATATAAACAGTCTTCTCTAAATACTAACAAAATTAAATGTTAGGAAAACAATAGTTCAGTAATTAAATGGCTTAAAAGACCCCATGTCAATCAAGGAATAAATTGTAAGCAGCAATGTATATGAATAATGTATATTTATTATTCAATGAATTTTCATTTAGTTGCCATAATGATTAGCAAATAAAGGATTAGGAAATATTAGAAGTTTCAATATGCTTGGTTTTACAAAGTCCAAAATTTTAAATAGTTATGTTACACAATAGTACATTCTTGTAATTTATTCAAAGAATCCAATAGTGTTTTATTGTACACAGTAATTAATATTCTGGAACCATAAGTCAAGTATGTTGTTATCCTATCTTTATATAAGCAATATATCACAGAATCCCATATCCCTGAAGCAAATTAACAAGTCTAACAAATTTAAAGTTTTACAGTTACAAAAAATATAATTATAATGCATCACTAAAACTAATGAAAATAATGTTTGCTGGGATAAAAAACATTATTGCATTTCTAAAAAAATTGGGGCAAGATTTATGTCCATAAAGATAAAAAGAGATTTATCTCTTTTTGGTCAATTAATTACATAATTTTATACTTTGCATTTTATTTTAGGAAGCATCAGAACAAATTCAATTTGTCACTAATACTAACACTACTGCAGAATGAAACTGACTGATGGGCTTAAGTTAGAATTTAATATAAGATTTAAGACATAGGCTCTTTATTTATACTATCTATTATAAATTTTCTGATACTCCAGTTCTTTCCATTTTAAAAATAATAATTTTAATCAAGTGTTTATGTTATGTACTGTCTAATAACTGAATTGTTAATAGTTGGGCAACCACTAGTCTGTGCTGTTGTATAAGAAATGCTGTTTACAAAACAGGCAAATGATATATAAAAAGGGTAGCATTCAGCACTGTAACTACTCTTTCTATTTTAGACAGCACACTGTTTCAACAAAATAATTTTTTTTGTAATAAACACAGACTAGTGAGTCTTTTGGTCTTAGAAGTTCTATATTATATAGAAGCAATGGAATCTCAGGAGCTTTCCTATTTTTCCTTGAAAATTTTTGAAAGACTGTGAAAAAAAAATTTAAACAGCTTTCCAAAGTTGCCATAAGAAATAATGTGTAACATTGGATTTATTCAGATTTTTTTTAAGATGGCCTCTTACCATCTCTATATACTGTATATAGAATTAAACTAAAAGATCTAGACCAGTGTTTCTCAACCTTGGCAACTTGAAGATGTCTGGACGTCAACTCCCAGAATTCCCCAGCCAGAATTTGCTGGCTGGGGAATTCTGAGAGTTGAAGTCCAGACATCTTCAGTTGCCAAGGTTGAGAAACACTGTTCCAAATACTATGGATTTATCCTAGGTTACAGAAAAGTTGTGTGTACAATTTTTATGAGTTAGGTTTTTCATATAGGATGAAGTTATTTCAACATTCAATATTATTTAATACTAGTTAGGGAGAAAAAAAAACCTTATGGGAATGTATTATCACATACAGTGCCAATATGAACACCAGAAAGGACTTGAGAGTATATTTGATGCATCATCTTCAACTGCTAAGCAAACAGTCGAGTCTTATCATATTAATAATGTGCAGTAAATGTAAATATGATTATAATCTAACAGTGAACTCTACTGAACCTGATGGAGTTTACTCTGAGTAAACAGAAATGACAAGCACTGAATCTATATAGACAGCCCACCTTAACAGTTATGGTTTATTTGTTGTTGTTTTAATCATGCCACTCTTTTCTTGTTTTTTTCATTCAGAGAATCTATCTATACCCAGTCAGTGGTGGGATCCTCCTGGTTTAACAACCGGTTTGGTGATTGCACAATTTCCTATGTGTGCATGCACAGTATGAATAAATCTTCACTTCCGGGTTTCTTCAGAGGAGTAACACAGCCGATTTGTGTGGCTATTCGCTTTGCCGCGCTAATCAGCTGAGAAGATAAAGGTAGGAAAATAGCGCGGCTGGGACGATCTGACTGTCAGGGCGAACCGGTTCTCTCCCAGCTGATTGTTGGAGCTACCAGTTCACCCGACTCATCTGAACCGGTAGAATGCCACCCCTGTCTATACCCCACCTTCATTCAGGTGCTCCTTTCTATTTCATTATGCATTGTGTATGGAATCTGAAAAACATTCTATTCCCAAACAAAGTCTTCTTTTTGAATTCAGAAATATTGTTAATCAGTATTATGAACAATTTCATTGTTGAAAAATGGTGTGTTTGTCTGGCACTGTGATCATCCCCAAATCCCGAGTCTAAATACAGGCAGCTAGAGTTCCAAGAACAGGGAGCCATTAGAAAGTTCCAAGGCAGAAATACACATCATAAGCATTATTTACGAGTTGATCTAGGGGCTTTCTCAAGGCTATCAACAAAAAGTTTCTTATCAACAAAAAATTAATGAGGGCAAGTGTCTTTTAAAGAAAATATGTTTAAGATGCTCTACAGATGGCATATACCACCAGCAAGAATCGTGAAAATGTTTCCTGGAACGCCTGAAGAATGCTGGAAATGCGAGTCAGCCATGGGCACATTCTACCATCAATGGTGGACATGTCCACAAGCCCAAAGGTATTGGAGTAAGATAAAAGATTGGCTTACAGAGATTATAGGAACCACCTTTCAACTAAAACCAGAGGCTTATTTATTGGGGATAAACCCCCGAGGCATAAGGAAGATAGACACACACATTACCACTGCAGCCAGAATAGTATACGCACAGTTTTGGAAAGGGAAAGAACTACCATCAGACCAACTAATTATCAACAAAATCTTCTGGTGTGCTGAATGCGACAGACTAACATATATCCTTAAAGACAGACAGGATGCAATATTTTATCAAAGTTGGGGGAAATGGTATGAATGGATAGAGGTAAAAAGACTACGGGATAAGCGATAGGGAAAAATATACAATGTAGATATGTAAATAGTAAATAAAATAAATATATGGAGCAGTAACAATTATAAAGAATTAATAAATGTAGATATAGATAAACAGAAATAACTAGAATAACTGGAAATGTAGTAAGATGATATATGACATTGCCTGGTAACTGTATACATATAGGGGGTGAGTCACTCCCAGTTATATCTATGTAGTTTTGTCTTGTCAATGTCCTATTTCTGATTTTTTGTTACTATTTTATAATAAAAATTTAAAAAACAAACAAACAGTTTCCACTGTGTAAACTTTGATAAACTATCTTCTATACTAGGGGTCATCAACATTTCAAACCTCAGGGACCCCTAAATCCATAATTTTAAATACCACAGACCACTAATATGATTTTTTTTTAAAAAGATAAATAGTATTTAGTGCAATATAAAAAATGAAAATAGTTTTTCGGCAGACCACGAAAATTTTCTCACAGACCACCAGTGGTCCACGGACCACCAGTTGGAGACCACTGTTCTATACAACAGTAAATAATTTCATTTTACAACACATTAAAAAATGTAAGAAGGTTATAGTTTTACATGGGCATTAAGAAATCCAAAATAAAACAAAAGAGAAGTGATTAACCAGTCAAAGAAGCAGAAAGGTCAGTGGGGGTTACCTATATTAATTGCATAGAGACTTTATGAACAATAAGTACATGATATGTGAAAGGCAGATTATAGAGATGGACTTCCAGATTTTTATTTCATTCAGAGCATCCTTCATCCCAGCCATAATAACAACAACCCTAAAATCACTCTCCAATGCAGCATCATGATTTAAAAAGCAAAGCAAACCATCTGTTACCTTTAATAAGAAAGTCTCTTTACCTACAGTACGCTCATATCCATCATGTATTCCCTTTCAAGATAACATCAAACAATGTTCAGAAATGAAATGAGGAATAAGCATAAGGAATTAAAAGTACAAGTTAAAACAAAATGATGTACATCTGCAGTTTATATCAATGTCACTGCTAGACTTCTGCATAGCCTCCTTGCAAGCTATCATTGTTTCCACCACTCCCATACACTGATGTGCACACTGCATTTGTTCTTAAATGTCCCATTTATTTATTTCTACCTTGCATCATCTTCATTCAATCACAACTCTCTTGATCATCTCCTTCTCCATCCACTCACATTTCCTTTGTATTCCTTTATTTATTGTACTTTGAACAAGCCACATCGGTATACTTTTTTGAACTTCTCACTCACTTATACTCAATCAACATTGGTCCATGTCACATTCTATATCTTATTTCTTGTTTTGACCACAATATATTTGTTCTCATTGCATTCAACTTGGATGGTTCTCCTTACATAACAGATTATCACTAAAATAAAGCAAAGTGGATAGAAGCATCCCTTTTATAGAAAGCCATTTTTGCTTTTTTTGAACAAGCACTGATTCTTCACAACAGATTCTATAATTTCACTTCTTTTTCCATGCAATATTAAACTCAATTTTCCCATCTTTAGTAAACATTCTAGCAACATATGCAACATGTACATTTTAAAAGGTTTTTTTTTAACCATTTATGTTGCATGTGCAATCATTCACTGCAGTTTGCTGATTAAACAAAAACTACCTTGGCTTTTGACTCAGTAATGTTCATAGTCCTCACTGCACCATGTAATCTACACTGATGCAATTAATTTGGGTTTTTAGCCACTAGCATGGCATCATCTACATACAACAGTAGATATTGATTCACATCTACAACCAATACATCTTTAACTATAAGCATTCTTTATATACTTCTGAAAAATATTTAAAAAATCAAAGGAGACGTCATATATTAATATTTCTCCTGCTTATGCACTTATTCTTGCTATATTTTCTTTTGTATAAGGTAACAGACGCAATATTCTTATAATCATCAGGCACATATGTAAATTCACATAAATGTTAAACAAGTGATAAGAAAATAATATTTTAATATTTCTACAGAGGTACCTTCTACATTTATTATATAGTATTAGTCATATGACAGAGATGGAGGTGAATAAATTTAATAAATAAATAAAAATCATTCTTTCACTGCCATCTTCTAGTAAAGGTTTGCATTAAATCATCAACGCTATTTTTTATGTTATTGTCCAAAAAAAATCAAAATGCTATATTTCTGCAAAATCATGTATGCCATTTATTTTTTCATATAGGATATGTATCATCTTTTCAGTCAAAGATTTGTGGGATAATTTGCTAAAATAGTTGAATGTTTTCATTGCTAAAACGTGCCCAAAATATTTCTATTCCCTTTTTCTAATGGTATTGATAATTTTCATATCTCTAAATCAGGGGTGTCAAACTCGCTTTCATTGAGGCTCGCATTGGGGTTGTGTTTGACCTTGGAGGGCCGGGATGGGTATGGCCAGAGTGGGAATAGACAACTTAACCTGTTCCAGCTCCCGGGCCTTGAGTTTGACATAGCTTCTCTTCTCTTTCCCCAATGACACATTCCATTACAATACTCTAGAACAGGGGTCTCCAACCTTTGCAACTTTAAGTCTGAAGGACTTCAGCTCTCAGACTTCTCCAGCCAGCTTTGCTTAAAGACTTAAAGTTGCAAAGGTTGGAGACCCCTGCTCTAGAATATAATTTTTTGTTTTTTCAAAATGCAATTATTTCTACCATAGATTATAATTAGGAAAGTTATTCCCTGCAGTAACAGATACATCCTGGCTTCTAAATATCTTTTCTTATCCAAGAGGTTATTCACTATGACCAAGCAGGATTTATTGAAGGGAGACATATGAAGGAGAATGTAAGACAAATTCTAGATTTAATTGACTATCTTGATAAGAATAAGCAGATCTCTGCAGTGCTGGTCTTTTTGGACGCGGAGAAGGCCTTCGATCGAGTGAACTGGAACTTTCTAACCAAGACTTTGGAAAAGATGGATATGGGACCACGAATGAGACAAGCGATTGGTGCAATTTATCAGCAGCAATATGCACAACTTATTATTAATGGAAGTTTGACTACAACTTTTGAAATACAAAAAGGTACAAGACAAGGGTGCCCATTATCTCCATTGTTATTTATCTTAACCCTGGAAGTCTTGTTGAATACAATTCGGGACTCTAACACTTTAAGTGGTATAATTATTAGGCAAAAAGAATACAGAACTAGAGCATTTGCCGATGATCTGGTTGTTACCCTCTCACATCCTATGAACTCAGTAATTCAGATGAAAAATATCATAGTAGAATTTGGTATGGTGTCTGGGTTTAAACTGAATCAAGGCAAAACGAAAATGATGGTTAAAAATATGTCAGAGACTCAGAGGAAGTCACTTGAAAGCTTGGCAGGTTTTGAAATAGTTTCTAAAGTTAAATATTTAGGAATACAAATTGCAGAAATAAATACAAAACTTTTTTCAAATAATTATGAAGTGTT
Organism: Rhabdophis nuchalis; assembly: GCA_039707465.1. NCBI lineage: Eukaryota > Metazoa > Chordata > Lepidosauria > Squamata > Natricidae > Rhabdophis > Rhabdophis nuchalis. Next base: position 169,699,433 of record CM077644.1, on the reverse strand, counting down.
GTGGCAACAGATACAGAAGGATCTTCAAGCTTGGAATAAGCTACAACTATCTCTGCTTGGAAGGATTTCAGCAATTAAAATGAATATTCTACCTAGATTCATTTTTTTATTTCAGATGATACCGGTGCTTAAATCAGATAAAATCTTGTCAGATTGGCAAGCAACATTAAATAAATTTGTTTGGAAGGAGAAAAAGCCGAGAGTAAAGATGAAGATTATGCAAGATACTCGTGAAAGAGGTGGCCTTAGACTCCCAAACCTCCGATTGTATTATGAAGCGGCGGCATTGACGTGCGTGGCAGATTGGTTTGGGAAAACAAAATCTGAACTATTGAATATAGAAGGTCATGATCTTGTGTTGGGTTGGCATGCATATCTGTTTTATGAAGAAAAGGTGGATAAAGCATTTAACAATCATGTTCTCCGAAGTGCCCTGATGAGAATTTGGAGGAAGCACCGGCCTAATTGGGATTATAAAATACCGCTTTGGTTGGATCTTGCAGACACCATGTGGATTACAAATACTAAGTCACTCGGGGGGTGTTTATATAAAGATGTGCTTACTTTTGACAGGGGCGAATGGCAGATGAAAACTTTGGAACAACTGTTGGAGGCAGGAATTACTTTAAATTGGTTACACTACACACAGTTACAGAAGAGATGGAAAGAAGATCGCAGGATTGGTTTTATGGAGAAAGAAGTGGAGTTGATCAAGCAGATAAAAGAGACTGGCCCAAAACATGTTAAAAGAATATATAATGTACTGTTAGAAAGGGATTCAGAAAGCGAGTTGGTCAAGGATTGTATGATTAAATGGGCTCAGAATTTTGATGAACCCGTTATGTTGGATACGTGGGAAAAAATATGGGTTCAAAATATTAAATTTACACAGTCACAAAGTTTAAGGGAGAATTTTTATAAAATGTTTTATAGATGGTATTTGGATCCTAAGAAATTATCATGTATGTATCCTAATTTTCAACCTAAATGCTGGAGATGCGGGTGTTTAGATGCTACTTTCTTTCATGTGTGGTGGACTTGCAATAAGGTCAAAGCTTTTTGGATAAAAATATGGTGGGTTATGCAAAACGTATTTAAGAAAAGATTAGAATTTACCCCGCAAATGTTTCTATTGGGCATAACTAAGGATTTTCGTAAAGGGGAAACAAAATTGTTTTTGTATATGGTTACAGCAGCTAGGTTGTTGATTGCTCAACATTGGAAGAAAGATTTTGTACCGACAATTGCTCAATGGATTCAAAAAGTGGCGGGGTTTGCGGAAATGGCAAAACTTTCAGCTTTCCTAAAAGACCAGAAGCAGGAGAGCTACACGCAGGAATGGGCAAAATGGATTAATTATATACAGAATAAATATCAGACTGGGAAATACAATGTAGCTTTTAGGTAGGAATGTTTGGATTGATAGGTGAATAGATTAAACAATATATGGGATGTTTGGAATGTTTACAGTGGTGTACAGCGGAACTCAGGGGGGGTGGGATTGACTGGGAGGTGGGGGTGGGTTAGGGTGGAGGGTGGGGAAATATAAGTGGATAAGCAATATAGAGATGGGTATAATGGGATATGGTTATGTTATGATGTATATATGCTGAATTAACCTGGAAGAGGGTGTCAGGGAGAGATTGATGTATCTTACACTAAATTTATATCATGTTGGTCGGGGGTATAATACTCAATATTTGAATGAGAATTTTATTTTAAGACGGGGGGAGGTGAGGGGTATACTTTTTGTATGTGATTTTATATTATATGTCGGGGGGGTAAAAGGGGGGAAAACTTGTCTGAATAAAACTTTTGCAATAAAAAAAAAAATCTTTTCTAAGTCCTTAATGGCTGCTGTACCAAATGCTAGTTGGTGATGTATACCTTGATTTTTTTTTCTGTTGATAGTTGATGCTAAAAGGCAGAAATTATCCATTACCTAAGTATCTTCACTTTTATTTGTATGGATGGTTCCTGTATTTGTTGTAACTAATTTGGTCTTCCTTATTAAATAATGATCAAATTGTTAAATAAATTTAGTCCCATTTTTATTGTGTTTGTAGATTTTCATTACTAGAGATTTCAGATCATTTAACTTTAACTTTAACTTTAATTTCATTTCTATACTGCCCTATCTCCCGACATGGGACTCAGGGCGGTGCACAGGAGTTATAAAATATAAAATATAAAAGTACAAACAAAATAGTTAAAATTAAGATTAAATAAGATTTTGCCCGTGCTAAAAACGTTAATTAAAACCCAAATTTACACTTTTAGCAACATGTTCCATAATTCCATTTTTACATTATCCATTTATTACTTTTTAAAATAATTTTATGATGTTTTAGCACCATGATGGCAAATCTATGGCACGTGTGGACAAAGCAGCATGCGTTGCCTGACATGTGGGGTGTCACCCGTTCCTCTTCTGGGTTTCTGGCGCATATGCATATGCGGCAATCAGCTGGTCTTCGTGGATACACCAGTGCTGGAAAGTGGAAGAGCTGGTCTTCCATTTTCAATTAAATGGAAAACATACAATCATTTTTATTTCTTGGACATGCACTCTCTGTTTAGTCCTATTCATCCACTGTGAAAATAATATTTTATTTCTATCAAGGTCTCTGCATTTTCCCCAAGTGTTGTTCTTATATTTTAAAGAGAGATATTTATTGAACAGCAATCCAAAGGAAAGAACCGAATCAATAATATATGACAATAGTGGAAAACAGAGAAACAAGCATAGTTGACCAAAAAAAAAAATCAAAAGTATTTCTTAATTTTCATACATCATGGAAGTTGACACATCTGTTGCAATTAACATAATGAATATAATCTGCCCAGATTTGTTAAACTACAGTACTGCCTCTGGAGATTCATTATTCTAAGTTAATCAGTATTTCTTCTAATATGGTAATGAATAAGCTTTATTAATCCATAAATCAAATGATTTTTTTTTAAAAAAATCCAACATTGAGCTGAGCAATAATTAGCTTTGCTGCCAAAGGCGAATTGTCTCTGCCTTTTAAGATCCTAACCATTCCATGCTCTCTTTGATTACGTTCTTTGGAAGTCTCTTTTTTGCCTACACACATTATACAGCAACAGTTTCTTATCATTTTTGCAACAACTAATTATTATTTTGCTATTGTTTGGGGGATTTTTATCTCATCACCGAATCTCTTTACTTCATCATTCCCCAAATATGCTATGTCATATTTTCTACTTGCATTAACTCCACACAATGTTGTTCTGCTTGCAACCTCTATTCACTTATTCCGTTCAGAATAATACTTAACAGAATAACAGAATTGGAAGGAACCATGGAGGTCTCTAGTCTAACCTCCTGCTCAAGCCGGAGACCCCATAACATTCCAACCAAGCAGCTGTGCAGCCTCTTCTTAAATGTCTCAAATGATGGAGCACCCACAATTTCTCAATGTAAGCTATTCCACTGATTAATTGTTCTCACTGTTAGTAAATGTCTCCTTAGTTCTAAGTTGCTTATCCACTGCCTTCTGGTGCTTTGGAAAATAGATTTATGTCCTCTTCTTTGTGGCCACCCCTCAAATATTGGAACACTGCTATCATGTTATCCCTAGTCCTTCCTCCTATACCCATTCCTTCATATGCTTTAACCTCCAGGTCCCTAATCAGCTTTGTTGCTCTTTTTTGCACTCTTTTCAGAGTCTCAATATCTTTTTAATAGTTTGGTGACCAAAACTGGATGGAGTATTGTAACTGGTATTAATACAGCACGTGATCTTGATACTATGCCTCTATTAATGCAGCCTAGGATTGCATTGCCTTTTTGAGCTGCTGGTTCATATTTAAGTGACTGTTCACTAGGACTCCAAGATCCCTCTCTCAGTTACTGTTATTGAGCCTGGTTTCACCTAATCTGTATTTGCACATTTGGTTTTCTTACATAAGTGTAAAACCTTACTTTTCTCACCCTTGAATGACCGGTTCAGGCAAACCTATTGTTAAAATTCTGCCCAGTTCGGTGAATTGGCTAATCCCACCATTGGCTGGTGTTGAGGATATCTCTGTTAGGAGACAGAGAATTGTGCAATGGAATTTGCAGCAAGAGATATGTTGCTAGATATTCACTCTATTAGTCACAGACACCGATGGTAAAAACAAGCAGACTTTACTTGTGGTGGAAAAATAAAGTAAACTATTTCTTCACAAACAGTGATAATTAGTTTTTAATCAAAATACAGTCTATAACTCAAACAGTTGGCTTACAGTTGTTCAATCTATGATCCTCCTTGCTTCTTCACCTTTCACTGATCTAACCCGACGTCCAGAGTCTCTATTCAAAATGATCAGCAAACTATCAGTGATTCTGGCTTCCCTCTTATGGCTGATTGAGGAAGCAGCAGCCAATTACATTTCACTGTATCATTTAAAGTTACAGATGCCAATTTCAATCATGGCTTACATATATATTGCCAACCCAACACTAGGATTATAGTCCTAACAACTGACCCTGCCACTGCCTGTTTTTGGGCCATTTCCAGGCCATTTGGGGGGGGGGGGCATTTTCAGATGTTTTCAGCCTGGAAAACAGCCTGGAAATGGTCAAAAAGGGGGCTGAAAAATAGGCCAATAAATGAAGATTTCAAATCTTTGATTACCTTTCTCAAAGCTGTACAACAATTTGAATTTGAAAGGGGAAGAGGAATTCATAGCTTGTGTGGGCATACACTTCAGACCTTATATCCATTGTGCTTTTTCCTGCCTCACTGCACAAATCTTTTAACCATTTGCTGGCAAACACAAAATGAGCCTTCACCCTAAGGCATATTTCCCCTTCTGAATTTGGATTATTACACAAACATATGAAATAGTATAAAATTGCACTACTAAGCACAGTAACACCTGGACTATAGCAAAACTTTGAGAAAAAAATGATATAAGTTCCCATATCCAATATACAGATTATGTATATTCAAATGTGAAACAAAAGTCTTTGGGTTGATTTAAGCCAAGATATGAAAATAAGGAAAACAATAAAACTTCAAAAACTTGAATTGCCATAATGTTGTCTTCCTAAAGCCACCTGCTTCCTTCTTTGCTCCAATTACAATTTCTGTACTAATAAACTTTACGTCCAGTTTTAGAACCAATTCTGAGAAAATAAGCTTGAAAGAAGGTCAAAAATCCTTCCACCCACTTGGATCTTTTCCTCATATCAGTACTTCTCTTTGCAAAACAGGTTGTGTTTTAAAACACACATCTGTCTCTAGCACAGTTGTACAACAAGCAGACTCTTTGGAAATAAATCAAGGAAAGAAGAGAGGAAAACTAAGAACCCCCCCAAAAAAGTAATTGGGTGAGATAGGGAATTCTTAAGTATCAGTGTAAAAGTCCCTTTTTTCCAGTGATAACAGTTCTAGGATAAATCAGAGCAATAATAATGTCTGTCTATGTAACTCTCATTTCAGCTTTTCCTCATTATCTGACTATTCCAGAATACAAATAAAGACAAATAAAGACAGAGGAGGACAGTTTTATGATTGGGAGAACTTTGTGTCTATTTTTAGGGCCCCATGCTATAAATAAAGAAAATGGAGGATAATTCTTGTGATTGAGAAAACCTTTGTGTCTATTTTTAGGGCCAGAATGATCACAGCTCAATGACAGCATAGATATTGCATATTCAGGCAAAGCAGAGCTGAGGAAAACTTCTGCTGAGATAATTGTGAACTTCTTTTCATAAATTATGGTCCATGAAGGTGAGAGATTAGTGATCCTTAGATGCCTTTCTATATTTTTATGTATAAAGCATGTTTCTATTGGAGTCTTCCTTCATAGATACGGATGCTGTTCAGAATGGCTCGGGACCTAGCTACCTGCGGGATCGGATCCTGCCCCATACATCCTTACGGCCGATTCGCTCCCACAGAGAGGGACTTCTCCGGGTGCCGGCCACTAGACTTTGTCAGCGGGCGACGCCCAGGGGAAGGGCCTTCTCTGTGGTGGGCCCAGCCCTCTGGAACGACTTTCCCCCCGACATTAGAACAACCACGGACCTCCGCTCCTTCCGTCAGAAATTAAAAACATACTTTTTCTGCTTGGCCGGCCTAGGTTAGTCTCTACCTTTTAGGGTTTAGGGATCATTAGTTTTAATATGGGGATTTTAGTGCAGGGACAATTAAATTTAATTTGTTTTTATTTATTGTATCTATTTTTGTATATTTTTATGTGTTTTAATTCTTCCCTGTACACCGCTCCGAGTCCCCTTGGGAAGAGGATGCGGTATATAAAAATAAAATATTATTATTATTATTATTATTATTAATGATCTGTAATATGTTTTTTAAAAAGGATCTTAATTTGCCTTAATTTGGGGTTCTCAAACTTTCAATCCTAAAAATGCTGTTCTGGAAGTTAAAGTCTATACATCTTAAAAGTTACCAATTTTGAAAAATACTCATCCATCAGATCATCTAGCTCAGGGGTATCCAGCCTTGGCAACCTTAACACTTTTGGACTTCAAAATGGGCTGAAAAATGGGTGGGGATAGGGCCAGCCAGTGGTGGGATTAGCCTGAACCCATCTGAACCGGCTGAATCCCACCTCTGCATTTGAGGCGAATGGCCGGGAGATGGGGCTGGATGTGATGAGCTATGTCAAGTTGGCCATGCCCACCCAGATACATGACACCTCCCCCCCGGCCATGCATATCCAGTCATTAGGACAGATAATCCCACCACTGGGTTGTTGTGTATGCCTACCAGTTTAGTGTCATCTGCAAATTTGATGAATTCCTCTTCTATCCTCCTTCTTTTCATTTAGGACTTGTATGTTCTCTTCCTGCAGCCATTACACTTTTATTCAAGTTTTCTTCAGTTCCCAGGATACATTCCTGACAGTATAAAATAATGGTGTACCTTTTCTTCACACAATGCACCTTTCATTCTCCCAATATTTCAACATAAACTATCAAGTCAATCGTGTATTTTAATTAATTTCTTTTTTTATCTACCGTATTTATCGGCGTATAACACGCACCGGCGTATAACACGCACCTTCATTTTAAGAGGGAAATTTCAGGAAAAAAAATTAAATTTCAAATAAAGAACTTTGAAGCAAAATAAGGGTAGCTCAGAACTTTTTTTTATTAATATTATTACCACTTATAAGGTAAATAATGTAAAAGGAAAATGTGGTGAAACTCACTTAACGATGGCCTTGGTTAGCAACCAAACTTTTAGGCTCAATTGTGGTCATAAGTTCTTTCTTTCTCTCTCTCTCTTTCCTCCTTCCCCCCTCTCTCCATTTCTCTTTCTTTCTCTCTTTTTCTCTTTCTTTCTCTCTCTTTCTCTTTCTTTCCCTTCGTCTCTCTCTTTCTATCTGTCTCTCTCTCCTTCCTCTGCCCATCTCTCTCACTCTGTTTGTCTGTCTGTCTGTCTCTCACTCACTTAATCAGTCTCTATCTATCTGTCTCTCCCTCCCTCTCTCTGTGTGTGTCACTCACTCTGATTCTCTCCCTCCCTCTCTCTGTCTCTGTATGCCTGTCTCTTCCTCTTTCCCCCTGTCTGTCACCGATTCATTCTCTATCTGTGTCTCTCTCCGTCTCTCTCCCTCCCTCTCTTTCTCTCTGTCTCTGTCTTTCCCTCCCTTCCCCTCTGTCTCTCTCTGTGTATGTCAGTCACTCCCTCTCTTCCCTCTCCCCCCGCCCCAACCGGGGAAGCAGCAGAAGGGCCGGCATGCCAGAGGTTACGGACGCCTCCTCCCACAGCGGGCCAGGTGGCCCGGCAGGGGCGTCAGGCAGAGAAGCCGCGAGAAGCCGCGCGTATCTCCGCCGGCTTCCTCCGACAGGGAGGAGAAACGTGTGCTGTGGTGGCTGTCAGAGGGAGCCGGGGGAGATGCGCGGGGCTTCCCTGCCCGATGCCCCTGCCGGGCGCAAGGCTCTGGGAAGGGCAGAGAAGCCGCGCGAAAGGCAGAGAAGCCGCGCGAAAGGCAGAGAAGCCGCGCGTATCTCCGCCGGCTTCCTCCGACAGGGAGGAGAAACGTGTGCTGTGGTGGCTGTCAGAGAGAGCCGGGGGAGATGCGCGGGGCTTCCCTGCCCGATGCCCCTGCCGGGCGCAAGGCTCTGGGAAGGGCAGAGAAGCCGCGCGAAAGGCAGAGAAGCCGCGCGAAAGGCAGAGAAGCCGCGCGTATCTCCGCCGGCCGCGCGAAAGGCAGAGAAGCCGCGCGTATCTCCGCCGGCTTCCTCCGACAGGGAGGAGAAACGTGTGCTGTGGTGGCTGTCAGAGAGAGCCGGGGGAGATGCGCGCGGCTTCCCTGCCCGATGCCCCTGCCGGGCGCAAGGCTCTGGGAAGGGCAGAGAAGCCGCGCGAAAGGCAGAGAAGCCGCGCGAAAGGCAGAGAAGCCGCGCGTATCTCCGCCGGCTTCCTCCGACAGGGAGGAGAAACGTGTGCTGTGGTGGCTGTCAGAGGGAGCCGGGGGAGATGCGCGCGGCTTCCCTGCCCGATGCCCCCTCTTTGGCCCTTCCCCCCGCCCGTTCGCTCGCTCCAGGGGGCTGTGGCTCCGGCGCAGCCACAGCCCCGGGCATTCCGCCCGCCCGTTCGCTCGCTCGAGGGGGCTGTGGAGCCGCGTGTACAGGGAGGCGGGCGCCCGGTGCCCGGACGGGTCCGGCGCAGCTCCCCGACATGCCGGGCCCTCTGCTGCCGACCACTGTAAAAACATGGCTTCGGCGTATAACACGCATACATCATTTGCCCCCTATTTTCAGGGGGGAAAAGTGCGTGTTATACGCCGATAAATACGGTATATGGATGAACAATCTCACTTAAAATAATGGATTCAAAATAGACTAAGCAAATGTTCCCAGTACAATTTCCATTCTTTTGTCTCCAATAGTTTAACTACTTTTCTTCAACTCTTATGTCTACTTCTCTCGCACACATTTCATGTCATGCTCATTTCTGTCAAAATAATTTCCCCCTTCATTCAGAGCTTAGCCACTTTTGTCAATATTTCATGTTTCTTCTGTTATCATTATTCACTGGAATATAAGATGCCACTATTACCTACCTACGTATTCCTACAATTTTGGGCAACTATCAAGAGGAATTTAAGCTCCTATAATTAAAGTTACATGTTACTTTGCCTTCATACATTCATCAATTTACTCCAGATCAGAAGAAATTCATCAAGATCTGATAGATCCTTCCATGTTATTATTATAAATTAATTTAGACTGCCAGAAATTCCGACAATCTTTCACGTGCCATAGTTATCAGCACATTGGTCTATAAATATTGATCATCAGAGCTTTGGTTAATCAAGTTGTAAAGATAGAATATCAGCTATTAATCACATTCCTGCCACAAGTAGCTTTCACTGATGCCAGTAAAAACCAACATATTATTGCTAGCAATCCTGCACCTTGTTTTTGTACGTATTGACTCATTTAAAGGCTCTATGACAGTCTGTGACAAGCAAAATTTGTTTTTACATTTTTTAAAGATAATCTTTAAATCTTGGGCCTGGAGCCCTTCTGAGGGAGAATATTAAACCTGCTTATATGCCATCCTTGCAGGTTAACCCTTAAAAGGTTTTGGTACCTTCACAAAATAAAGTGCTTAAAAAAGCCGAGGGGGTGGGGTGAGGATTCCTAGAGCAGGTGTGGCTCAAGAGATGCATTAGTTTGTCAAGCCAGGCACAAGTAGAAAATGAGTCAAATGTTTAATGGATAAAGCTCTTTTGTTCTTTGCCGGAGGCGTTCACTTGTGAATCTAAGAAGCAGGCTAAAATGACAGAGGGAAGCAGAGGAATGCTTATGAGAAAGCATTGGATCATTGGATTGCAGCTCATGGAGAAATAGAAAGGCAGCCTGTGAGGAAGACTAATTTTGTGCAACACTGAAAGGCATCTTGTGGGTTCAAAGGCTGAATTCGAGGGAAAGTATTAAAGCAAAACGGTGAGAAACTGTGCATTGTGGAATATTAATATGATTGCTGAAAATACAGACGTTCAAACCAGTGAAGAAGAATATGAATCAATGGATGCAATTCCTGCAGAAAAAGGCTCCCCAAATGATTCCGTATTTCTGAAAAATTTGGAAACAATGTGGGATGATTACGGTAGGGAGATGTTTACAATAAGAAGATGCTCACAATGGAAATATACATGATTATACGAATGGCTAGAGCAGTGTTTCTCAACCTTGGCAACATGAAGATGTCTGGACTTCAACTCCCAGTTGGAGTTGAAGTTGAAGTTCGGGCATCTTGAAGTTGCCAAGGTTGAGAAACACTGGACTAGAGGAATTTTGATGGCAGCACTACAATTCCTCTCTTTTTTTCTGATTCTAACAACAGCTGTCTCAGACCCATACTTTGAAATCAAAATCGGCATGGACCAATTCTTATGATCTTATCATGCTAGAGAAAAGCAGTATTTCCTCACCCAAGCCACAGAGATATTCAAAATTTGCACAGGATTAGCATCTAATAAATCACTGGACTAAATCACAGGATTGTGATTGTAGAGGCATAAATCGTGTTGTATAGGCTTCTGTGACAAAGTGGTTTTGCTATAATTTCTGTTCCAATTGAACATAAAAAAGAAGGGCAGAAAACAAATACTAGAACTTTTTTAGATGCATGTTTATCTCAGTTCTAGACTACCTGTTTCCATGATGTCACCTCAGTCATAGTCTGTGCCAGCAGTTTTCTGTGCTGGCTTATCTGAAACTGGAAAAAAAGATGGATTTTAAAAAAAATGTCAGGGATGTTGAAAGTTAGCCTCCAACTGGCCTTGGGGTCATGTTGAAATGCCCTAAAGATGTGAAACATTATCTGCTGAGAAAGGCCATGCTAAATCCAAATGAATTTTCTTGTTGGTATGTATGGTCAGATTCCTGTCCTCCTCACTAGTGATCATGGGTGTTTTTTTTATAGAGCCAAAAATTCAAGAGAAGAAAAAAAGATCTTTCTTAATGAATGATGTCTATTCACTTGTATTGGTTTCATATAATAATCACACATTGCTCAGGCAAAATCTCAGTTTTAAAATTGCATATAGCTCTATGTGGCTGAAAAAAAGGACAGAAGCTATTTATTTGTTTATTTATCTTTTTATGAAATTGATATGGCTGCCTACTCGCTCACAGCAACTTTAGGCAGCTTACAAGCAGTAAAAATACAGTATAGACAGTAAAAACAACAACAATTTTCCCCTTCTTATTTTTGACAATTGTTATTTGATCAATATTCTATGTTGAGGTTTTTTTATAGAAAAGGTGCCTCCCAGCTTAACATCAGTCAGTCTAACATTGGTTCTTAAATTCCAAAATATTCAATGTCCAAATTAACATAGAAAAAATTCAGGAAAGAGGGTAACTTTCACAAGCTTAATGCTTTACTGTGGGAAGAGATCAGTAAATATTTGTATTCCTGTTCATGACTTATATGAATAAAAACACCAGCAGAGAGAAGCAACATCCATTTCTCCAGATGGATTGTACCACTTGGAGTGCAAATATATCTATTAGTACATATCCCAAGTGATCTTTAACCCGCCAGCTCATGTAAGTGCAAAAATTCCTTTTGCTACTGCAACAGGCAATGGTAAATGAAAAAACAAAAAACTAATGAAAATGTTGTCATAGAAAAAGCTGAGATGAATCATTCTTCCCCTTGTGTGGTGAGTATAGAAACCAATAGATATTATGAATTGCTTTTCCACAATTCAGTAATGAATATGCCTTCAAATTCTTATGTCCTTCATCTTCACAACCAGTTGCCCTTTCTTGCAGATCCTGATGTCTATAGGTAAAATCCACCCCAACCATGTTTTTAATCCATATAATTAAAAATCTTAAATCTTAAATGCTGAATGAATAATATTAAATTGCTGAATGTGATTAAGGCTCTTTGGTTGCTCTATGTCACAGCTGTTTTTGTTCAATCTTGTGTATCGCTGGAAGAGAAGTTTTTATGATGCTTAACTGAAAACAATATTTTAGAAATGGAATACAAGCAGTGTTGCTTTGTGTACATCTAGAAGTGAGTAGATGAGTAGGATTTAAAAAGACTGCAGCTCTTTCCTGTTGGAAGAAATGTCCTTCTGCGTTCAGTTCCAAGTGAGGAAAAAAGGCACTGGAAACATGGAGGCTGCTTGGAAAGATGGTTTAATGGTGGACAGGACCACATGGTTGGAGATCCTGGGGAAAAAAGTGATCACATGCTTCCAGATGTTGGGTGAAGAAGAAAAGGGGGGGAAAGATGCTGAAAGTCCCTGGTTTTATGCCCTCTGTGGGCTTTGGACTTGAGCTTCTATTCTGATTGGTTGTCATACTCCCATGGAGCCACCCAGGGACAACTCTGTAGGCTGCGTTTTGAGTCCAAGTTTGGTTGAGCATTTCTTATTCCCAGGTGCCATGGGGTGAGATGGGTGAAGGGCTAATACTATCATGCCTTAATCCATGGAGCTAAAGGGGGGAATCTTTGTTATATAGAATAGACTGAGCCAGGCCCCAATAACCCTATGGTCTCGACGGGGAGGCTGCAGGGTCGGATATCGGGGGGGAGGCTAGGGTCCATTTAACAGAGGGCTACACCATCAGGACGGTTGGGGGGAGGGGGAGATATAGTGGGAGTCGGAGACCACATCATGTGTCGGGAGGGCGCACCCGCTGTTTACAAGCGGTTGCGCGCTCCGATCTCCATGGCTCCTCCTGCAACCCAGGAGGTCATGGATCTCAGAGCCGGGGCCCTAGGCTGATGCTATGCAATGCCAGGTTCGTGGTCAACAAAGCCCCCCTCATCCACGATTTGGTGTCGGAGGGGGAGCCGGACCTGGTGGGTATCACGGAGACCTGGCTGGGCCATGAGGGGGGAGTACCCCTTGTGGAAATGTGCCCGCCAGGTTACTGGGCATTTCATCAGTCACGGGCCCAAGGCCGGGGTGGGGGGGTGGCGATTGTTATTAAGGAAAGTCTTGAACCGAGGGAGGCCACTGTTCTGCAGACAGCGGGTTGTGAGTCCCTTTGTGTGAAGTGGCTCGGGAATTCATGGCCTCCATGACGGCCATGGACCTGACCCAAGTAATTCAAGGCCCTACACATATAGGGGGAAACACACTAGACCTGATTTTTACCTCTGGCAAGTGGTTGAGTGATCTAGGAGTAGGGGAATTAGTCATCGAACCCCTGTCATGGTCAGATCACTCTCTCCTTCGGCTGGACTTTCCGACCGCTACACCCCACCGCGGGGAGGCGGAACCTGAGATTCCTAGATGGTTCTGCCCCAGGTGCCTGATGGACCCGAAAAGGTTCCAGACGGAGCTTGGGCCTATACCTGTAACCCTCACCCACGACTCGACCGAGGGCTTAGTGGCCACGGCAGTCTTGGACCGGGTCGTGCCCTTGCAGCTTCTCACGTGGCGCCGATCCAACCTGGCCCCTTGGTTCTCTGAGGAGCTAAGGGTGATGAAGCGCCGCAAGAAACGCCTAGAGGGGTCCACTCGTTCCGAATCCGACCAAACACTAGTGAGGTCCTACACAAGGACCTACCTAGTGACAATAAGAGTGGCTAAACTGCCTATCTAGACTCGCACCAGTCCGGCTTTCGATCTGGGTACAGCACGGAGACTGCATTGGTCACGTTGGTAGATGATCTCTGGAGGGCCCGGGATAGAGGTTGTTCATCTATCCTGGTCCTGTTAGACCTCTCAGCGGCTTTCGATACCATCGACCATGGTATCTTATTGCACTGGCTGGGGGGTTTGGGAGGCACCGTATTACGATGGTTCTCCTCCTACCTCTCCGACCGGTCGCAATTTGTGTTGGCAGGGGGGCAGAGGTCGATGTCGAGACCCCTTATATGTGGGGTGCCTCAGGGGTCGGTCCTCTCGCTCCTTCTGTTCAACATCTACATGAAGCCGCTGGGTGAGATCATCCGTGGTTTTGGGGTAGAGTTCCATCTGTACGCTGATGACATCCAGCTGTACATCTCTATCCCTAACCACCCCAACTTTGCTGTCGACGTGATGTCCCGGTGTTTGGAGGCCGTGCAAGCCTGGATGGGGAGGAACGGGCTCCAACTCAACCCGTCCAAGACTGAGCGGCTGTGGTTTCTGGTGCCACGACATAGCCAGCTAGTTCCATCTCTGGCTATCGGGGGCAAGTCATTAGTCCCCGCAGAAAGGGCTCACAACCTGGGTGTCCTTCTGGACTCTTGGCTGTCCTTTGATGACCATCTGACAGCCATAGCCAGGGGGGGCTTTTATCAGGTCTACCTGATATGCCAGTTGCGCCCCTTTCTGGATCGTGATGCCCTACACACAGTCACTCAAGCTCTTGTCATCTCCCGCCTGGACTACTGCAACGCTCTCTACATGGGGCTTCCCTTGAGGTGCACCCGGAGGATCCAGTTAGTGCACAATGTGGCCGCACGGGGGATCCTGGGAGTTTCAAAATACTCCCATATAACACCTCTCCTGCGTGAGCTGCACTGGCTGCCTGTGTGTGTTTCAAGGTCCTAGTGACCATCTTTAAAGCGCTCCATGGCATTGGACCTGGTTACTTGCAGGACCGCCTACTACCACATACCTCCATTCGACCTGTCCGCTCCCACAGGGAGGGCCTCCTTAGGGTGCTGTCCACCGGACAATGCCGGCTGGCGACTCGAAGGGGAAGAGCCTTTTCTGTGGCAGGCCCCGCCCTCTGGAACGACCTGCCCCCAGACCTCCGTACAATCTCAGACGTTCGCCTCTTCTGTCGGGCATTAAAAACATACTTCTTTCATATGGCCGGCCTGGCATAACTGGTATAGCTATTTTATTATTTTAGTTGGGTTTTAATTAATGTCCTTAGCACGGGCTAAATTTTATTTAATCCTAGTTTTAACCATTTTTGACTATTTGTATTTTTATATTTTATAGTTCCTGTGCACCGCCCTGAGTCCCATGTTGGGAGATAGGGCGGTATATAAATTGAATAAATGAAAAAATGAAATGAACCCATTGACAAAGGGGGGTGGGGAGGAAGCTGCAGGAAGCTACTCTGTCTTTAAAAACATGTTTCTCCCTTTTAGTGGAAATATTCTGCCCTTTTAATATTTCCTAAAATATTCCATTTTCAAGTAGAGGGATGGGTTTTAATTTCCTACAGTATTTTCGCTCCTTATTTCTGACAATTTTTATTGTTCAATAATCATCCTTGTGCGCTTATAAGAGATCTAGTCTAACATTCTATTCTCACATTGACCAATCAACACAAGGAAGTTCATTAGCCTTCTAGCAGATGACCTTCAGAGGCTGTGGTTTCCGGCCGCCCGATTCAACCAGCTCACTCCATCGCTGGCTATAGGGGGTGAACATCTTGCCCCTGTGGATGGGGCGCGCAATTTGGGTGTCCTCCTGGATGCCCGGCTGTCCATGGAAGATCAAGTGACAGCCGTGGCCAGGAGGGCGTTTTACCAGGTTCGCCTGGTCCGCCAGTTGCGCCCCCTATTGGATCGGGATGCCCTTTGCACAGTCACTCATGCTCTCGTGACATCCCGACTGGACTATTGTAACTCTCTCTACATGGGGCTCTCCTTGAGGTGCACCCGAAGACTGCAGCTGGTCCAGAATGCAGCCGCGCGAGCAATAATGGGGACCGCAAGGTACGCCCATGTAACACCGCTCTTACGCGAGCTGCACTGGCTGCCTGTCGTCTTTCAGGTGCGCTTCAAGGTGCTGGTTGTCATCTTTAAAACGCTCCATGGCTCGGGACCTAGTTATCTGCGGGATCGGATCCTGCCCCATACATCCTCACGGCCGATCCGCTCCCACAGAGAGGGACTTCTCCGGGTGCCGTCCACTAGACTGTGTCAGCGGGCGACGCCCAGGGGAAGGGCCTTCTCTGTGGCGGGCCCAGCCCTCTGGAACGACCTCCCCCCCGACATTAGAACAACTACGGACCTCCGCTCCTTCCGTCGAAAACTGAAAACACACTTTTTCTGCCTGGCCGGCCTTGGTTAGTCTCTACCTCTGGGGTTTTTAGGGAATTTAGTTTTAATGGGGTTTTTAGCGCAGGGACGATCAATTTAATCTGTTTTTATTTATTGTATTTATTGTTTGTATATATTTTTATATGTTTTAATTTCCCTGTGCACCGCTCCGAGTCCCCTTGGGGAGAGGATGCGGTATACAAAATTAAATATTATTATTATTATTATTTATAACCATCAAGGCTAATAGCCATCCAGGGACAATTATAGCTGATCACTGGCTGTGAAAGTAAGACTTTTCTGCTAAGGATAAGGACTGATTAAGGCTAGAAGTTTACAACCACAATTGAGTGCAAAATTTATATTGCTAGGCAACATGGTTATTGTGTTTTGTTCCATTTTATGACCTTTCTTTTCATAGTTGTTATGCAGATTGTTGCAGTTGTTAAGTTAGTCACACAGTTGTTAAGTGAATCGGGCTTCCCCATTGACTCTGCTTGAAGGTCGCAAAAGGTGATCACATGATCCTGGGAATCCTTATAAATAAATGCCAGTTGCCAAGCATCCAAATTTTGATCACGTGACCATAGGAATACTAATTCACTCATGAAAAGTGACAGTCATAAGTCACTTTTTCCAGTGCCACTATAGCTTTGAACAGTTACTAAACAAATGGTCAAGGACTAACTGTATACAGAGGGTCTGTCAGATAATTTATTTAAGGAAACTTAAAATACTTATAGAAGAGAATATTTGTAGTTCTTGTGTCCTTGGTGCTCTCTGATAATTGGAGATGTTTTATTACCAAACTAGGTAACATCATCAGTGCTAGAGAGCAAGGATCCTATGCTTAATTACTTAATTTATTGCTTAAGAAAAAAAAAGCACTAACTGCTAACTAATATATGATTTCTCCTGTATCATTATTACGGTATGAATTATTTTATTTTTATTCTGCTTATCCTGCTTTTATCTTTTGTTTCTATAATCACTATTTTTTTTAAAAAAGA